>CM024586.1:42408696-43008696 GCA_014182565.1 Eucalyptus marginata | reverse complement strand
ATGATCTGCCAACATTCGATTACGAAGTGCTTCTACTGAAGTCGACTTTAATATTAGCTACAGATTAGTATCATTTAAAAAAAGGTAGATTATGTTATTTTAAATCGATTAAATGCCTTGACAATAGATTCTAGCTAAAAATATTACGTGATTGTTATAATTAAATATTAATGCCTAGATAGCTTTTTCATGTAAGAAAAAAGAAAAATTCATATGGACGATGAGACGGGCTTAATCATAAAATGACGTTACATTCTCTCTTTCTCTATTGCTCTCTATTACGGTATTACCCTCTCTTTCTTTGCTGAAGAACTATCCTCTCGTCCTAGGCAACTCTCTCACGTATGCTTCACAATTTCATGGAGACATATCAACAAACAACGTCCGAGCATAAGAGAATACTCTAGATTTAGTCATGAAATCGAAATTGTTTCCGATCTAAAATCGGTATTTAGAACAACAATGTCATCACCAATCACCAACTAACAACTCAAATTTTCAATGATTTACGCATAGATTTCATGGGTGGAAGTTGGTCCCACACTTATCCGAAACAAGGTAGGAAAGAGAGGAAAGAAATTGTCTTGTCGCGAATCTCAGTTGCACTTACTAGTCGAGCTACACAAGGAGGTGCAGCTGGTTGATGTTGCTGGTTTGTGCTTGCATCAGCATGTGTTTGCACAATTGATGCTAGCACAAAACTCCACTAACACTTGTTTTAAAAATGATTATTTATTATTAATAATAAACATTAAAGTAATCACTTTAAAAATATTTGGCACTCAAACGATTACTAATTACAATTTTTAAACGATGTTGTTTATAAATTATATGCTTACTAAGGTTAAGTTTGTTTCGCGGAAAACGTTTTCCGGATTTTCCGGCGTTCGTTTCGCGGAAAATGAATTCCTGGAGGAAAATGTTTTCCATAAAAGAGAAAATGTCTTCTAAATTGGAGAAAAATGTTTTATACTTTTGAAAAGTGAAAAACATTTTCTTTACTTGATCTCTTATCTCACACTTCTACAAATCATCAATTCCTGCTCCCCTTTCTTCTTCTTTTCTTTTCTTTTTTTATTCGAATTATTTTTAATTTCCTTTTCTTTTTCTTTTTCTTTTCTTTGTTTCTCATCTTCTTCTTTATTGACTAGTCGTCAGTCATCACCAGGTGAACCTTAAGCTTGTCGATCTCAAGCTCGCACTTGTTGATCTGGTGAGTCTCGAGCTTGACGCTTGCGCTCGCCAATCTGGTGAGCGAAAAATATTTTCCTTACCGAACACCAAAAAATATTTTCTGAAACATTTTCAGATTTTAGCCGAACATCGAAAAATATTGTCATTTTCCTAGAAAATGACTTTTGGGAAAATATTTTCCGGAAATGGCCATTTTCCGCGAAACGAACGAACCCTTAAAATATGTAGTTACGAAAACGAAGGACCGTGAAAATTCAGAAGGAAAAATAAATAAAATGAAAGGAGCTCACGTGACGTACGCGTGCGAGGAGCAAGCGAACCGAGCTCGGAAACTTCCGCCCAGGAAGAGAAGGGTTTTAAGGAGGTTTTAAGCAAAATCCAATTTTTCAACGACTACAAACTCCAAACCTTCCTCCTCGCCGCTTCACCGCCGATCAAGAAACCGCCGTTCGCCGTCGATCTCCCCACCCCACCAACCCTCTACCATCCATGTCCGCCGCGGCTTCAGAATCCCCGAACTCCGATCCACCGACCCGTCCCCCGGACTCCTCCCCAATCGAGGCGAAAACCCTAGAGAGCAGCCCCAATCCCGACGAGAAGTCGACCTCGGACCGGGTCGAGAGGGATGCCGGAGGCGGAGGGGAGGCGGCGGCGGCGGCGGCGGCGGAGGAGGAGGAGGAAGGGGAGTGCGGGTTTTGCCTGTTCATGAAGGCCGGCGGCTGCAGGGACGCGTTCGTCGACTGGGAGAAGTGCATCGAGGAGGCGGAGAAGAGCAAGGAGGACATCGTGGACAAGTGCTTCCAAGCCACCGCCG
Organism: Eucalyptus marginata; assembly: GCA_014182565.1. NCBI lineage: Eukaryota > Viridiplantae > Streptophyta > Magnoliopsida > Myrtales > Myrtaceae > Eucalyptus > Eucalyptus marginata. The sequence goes on along the minus strand of CM024586.1, from coordinate 43,006,688 downwards.
CTCTGAAGAAGTGCATGGAGGCTCACTCCGACTACTACGAGCCGATACTGCGCGCCGAGAAGGTGGCGGAGGAGGAGGCCGTGATGGAGTTGGAGAGAGAGGCGGCCACGAAGGATGCGGAGCAGAGCGCGAGTGCGGAGCGAATCGAGACCTTGGAAGTCGCGAAGGAGTGATCGGGTTTCGAAGGATTGGGGACGGTCAGGCAATTCTTTTGCTTTTCAAATCTTTTTGATTACTGAGAGCTAAATAGTGGTTTGTTTCAGCTAATTCTGCTGATTTTCGGAAAATTTCCGAGGATATGGAGGCAATTTTCATGTGAGAAATACAAATTGAACTTCTGTTTGTGCCATCGAGTTAATTTAAAGGAATAGTTTCCGAGACGGGAGAGATGAAAATCTCGACATTTCGTCTCCCCGGTGTTGTCATAATAAGTGTACTCTGACATTGACTTTGAGATTTAAACACAGTTCGGACTAATGGCTAGAAATTTGTTTCTGAAGAGCTCAATGCTGTTGTTTGCTCTCATTGCATTGTGATTCTCGCCATGTCATGGAATGTGTTGTTTCTGCTTGTTCTTGCTTCTATGACTACCACACAACATTATCCGCAGTCTGTGTTGTTGATTCTAGATTACTAGCTCGTATGTCTTGGTCGTACGCTGTCATGATCTCAATTCATTGGTCTGTTATTATTATCACCTAATATATAGGTTAAATGTTAAGTAAGCAAGAGTCCAAGAATTGCAGTGCCTTAACGGTGCAAAAGATGGGATTAAATTGATTCTTTGGCTCAAACATTTGGGTCGGCATTATGTTGAATGCTGGATAAAATGTCTGGACGGTCTTCATGGTCACTGAGCACAAGACTGTATGGTAAATTATTGGCTGGATGACCCTGAATCTGTTGGCTGCTGATTTGCTCCTATTTGTGTGAGTTTGTCTGAGGTTAGCGGCAGCTTACAATGTGGCAGATTCTTAGATTTAGATTTTTGAAAGGGCCTATACCTTACAACAGTGTGTTTGCTCTTTAATCTCTCTAATCTCTCTCTCTCTCTCTCTAATGATGGGTTTTGTTGCCTATCATGAAAGAATCATACTTTCTGCATGTTTTCCCTCTTCAGGTTAGATGTTGTTCGAAGATTGGATATATCCCATGATAATTAGCTAATGCGGAAGACTTCTATGTTTTCTCATGTAAAAAAGTAGATCTTCATGTCATGGTCTTTATTAATTTCTTCATATGCATTTCAAATTTTTCTTTGTATTAGCGTTTGAGGTTTTAATCATGCAATCACATATTATCTGTCTCAATATGGTCCATCAATCCCCATTGTTAGGTTTTCATGAAATCCATTTCCCGTTCTCTGCATATGCTGAGATTTGGAATAGTGTCCTGTTATAGGCAATGTAAACATTGGAGAATAGTGTCCTGTTATAGGCAATGTAAACATTGGAGAACAAGTTGACTTGATTACATTAGGAATTTCTTATGCGAGAGATGTTCAATATGTGTACAAGATGGGGGTGGACCTCCTTTATACCCTCTGTAGGGAAGGTGAGGATTGGTCAGGGGTGAAGGCTGAAGTGCTGGGTGATTGATGAACATCCAGATTTAGAATGATTATCTCAATGATCCAAATGAGGAGCACAACATGGTGCTGTTCCAGCTTGGAGTTGTCGAATTGACATGCTGTTGCCTTCAACTTCGCTCGTCTGTTTAATGGTAAGGTTTGGTGGTCGAACCTAGCAGTTGTTGCACCGTCTATGCCCTGGTTTCCCATGACTTACTTGTGCTTGTAACGTTTCATGCTCTCTCTTTCCTTTGGATGTGTTCTCGTTTGTACTCAGGTCATAAGGCTATCTGAGAAAATCGCATGGAAGCTTACCTGGTGAAGTGAAACTATATAGGCTACACATGACAATGTTCTCGAGTATGTTCTGGTACGAGCCCTCATTACATTTGGCCCTTCCATCCTCGTTCGCATGTTCTTTTGCTATTTTACATCACAATTTCTTTAGTTGTTGATTTTTGTAGTTTTTTTTTATTTTTTCAGTTGAAGGTAAGAGTTGATTTTTGTAGTTTATATCTATAAAATTTTTAAAACTCTTTCTCTTCTTCTGTAATTCTTCATATTCCGTAAATTCATCAATTTTTCAATCCTAAGAGGAAAAGAATTATCCAAAAGAATAAATTGTCATAAGACATAGACTTTTCATTTCCTTTTTGCTTTTTTTAATGCTGGGGATACATTACCACCTTGGCCAAAGGAGAGAAAAATAAACCCTAAGTTTTGGTGTATGTCATATAACATGGTAGATGCTCACGGGAAAAAATATCAAAAACGTCCCAAACTTATTATATTAGTATCAATTTAATTTTAAAATTTTTAATTGAACTAATTAAATCTTAAATTTTTTTATTTTGTTACTAATTTAGTCAATCCGGCCAATTTAGATCGAAAATTATGGATGTGGACGCTAGTTGTCCTAGGTGATACAACATCAGCTCACATGGACAATTTTTTTTTTTAAGTATTTTGAATTTTTTATTTTTTTATTTTTCTTTCCTTCCTTTTCTTTTTTTTTCTTTCCTTTCTCTTTATTCTTTTTTCCTTTCCTTTCTTTCTTTTTTTCCTTATTTTCCTTTGCCAACCGCCAACCTCTGTGATGGCCAACGAAGGTCTCTGGCAAGGGCAAGGGCGGGGACGCCCTTGCCGATCATAAGTGAGGCCGACCCTCACTAGCCTTTGGTGAGGGTCCATCGGGGCTGGACGAGTGGTCCCTTGCCGATCATAAGTGAGGCTGACCCTCACTAGCCTTTGGTGAGGGTCCATCGGGGCTGGACGAGGCCACCACTCGCTAGAGGCCACCACTCGCTAGATCAAGCGAGGGAACTCCTTGCTAGAGGTTGGTCTAGGTGAAGTTGCTCATTGCCAAATTTGGTGAGGGTTGCATGAGGCCATATGGCAAGGGCCTCCATCGAGGAATCAACTTGCATTAGATTCGCACCTTTGATTCAAGGTCTAACTTCAAGATCGGAACCACTAGCTCCCTGAATTGGAGTTCTCAATTGACATTCCCCAATCGACTTCACCAATTCAAAAATCCTAAGTAGAATGCAAATGCAAAAAAAAATGAACCACTATTCATTAGGAGTGCAAAATCTGATGAAGCTTTATCTTATGTTTGGCATCTTTCATAAATTCAAATCCTAGTGTCGCCCATATCAAATAGACTCTAGATATGATTAGTGATCAACTCATCTGATTTAAACTTGGTGTCGTCATATGATTGCAATGATGCAAGCATCAGCTAACACTTCTCTAGTGTAATATTATACCACAAATCATGAATTATCACTTTTTTTTATCGGTTATATTTTACTTCCATTCACTTTTGCCTTGCCTCTTTGCATGGCACGAGAATCGAAATCCACACTTGAAACTAAATCGTTCTCATTACAATCTCACTTTCTAGATGGCCACCGGGGCAAACCCAATGATTTGACGAAATAGCTAATTAGTTGATAAATTTTAATTGTGGGATGATAATAATTTATGATGAACTTACGCTTTCATCGTTCGATAGTATACATCCGGGCGAAAGACACATCATGTACCGTGTGTCATTACCGTGCAGATATTTGTCAATTCATCCACTTCTTGTCAACTAAATCACCGGCGCCGTACTATCGAAGTCGAAAGGAGGTTCAGGTCATAATCTCCGAAACCCGCGAACCTCGGCCCGCCACGTGTCCCTTTTGACTGGGGGGTGACCCCTCGTGCTATCACCCATCGATTCCTCTGCTCTTAGGGGGTGTTTGGTTGAGCATTCCAAAGGAGCTTTGGCCCCCAAAGCCCTTTGCAAAATTTTTGGTGTTTGGCAATATTTTCGAAAGCCCCTTTGCTTCAAATATGAGCATTCCAAATGCTCAATGCTCAATCTTGGGGAGGGCGCGTGAGAGCATTCGGCATTTTGGAAATGCCCCGCTACTGTTCACCGCTACATGTTCACCTTCTTCTTCTTCTTCCCCATCTGTCTTCTTCTTTTTTTCTTCCGCCACCGGAGCTTCTCCGCGACCACCATCGCCGCAATGGTGGTTGAGGGTCGCGCGTCGCCGGTGACCACCGTCTGGGGGTGGCGCGACGCGCGACCCAGGCGGCGCGGACCTCAGGCGGCGTCGCCTGAGGTCGCGCGGACCCAGCGGCTTCGCCCGAGGTCGCGCGGACCGGCGACGTCGCCCGAGGTCCGCGCGACCTCGCCGCCGATCCGGCGTCTACGACCTCGGGCGCTTGAGGTCGCGCCTCCCGGCGGCGACGGCGCGCCCGAGGTCGCGCCGCCTAGGTCCGCGCGACCTCGAGCCGCCGAGACTGGGCGGGCGGCGCGACCTCGGCCGCGGATATGGCGGTCCGAGAGGCCGATCGGCCTCTGCGCCTCCCGCGCCCGAGGTCACGGCGACGGCGTCGCTCGATCCGGCCGCCGGACGGCCAGAGATCTGGCCGTCCGACACCGCCGGCCGGATTTGATTTTCCTATTTTTTTTTTAAAAATTAAAAGCAAAAAGCCCATTTGGAATAAATTTTCGCAAACGGTATTTTCACACAAGCCCACTTTCCAATGCGTAATTTCGCCAAACACCCGAAAGATTCCCGAAAACCTCTTTAGCCTAAAGATATTTGCATTTGGCCAAAGGCATTCTCCAAAAGCTGAACCAAACGGGCAACTCCATCACCACATTTCCGCAGACGGCGGATCTTTCGCTCGCGTCTCTTTCATTGGCCCCTCGCTCCTCTCCCTCTCCGGTCGCTCGCTCGCTCGCTCCACGAGCAGCACGATGGCGTTCCCGTCGCGCGACGCCTGTCGCCGCCTCCACGTCGTCCTCGTCGTGATGCTGCTAGGGTTCCGGCCGTCCTGCTCCGTCCGATTCGACCTGCAGTCGGGCCACACGAGGTGCATCGGCGAGGACATGAGGGCCAGTTCCATGTCCGTCGGCAAGTTCTTCATCGTCAATCCTCACCAAGACCACCCCTTGCCCGAAACTCATAAGCTCTCCGTCCGGGTGAGCTCCTTTCCCCTTTTCCCTTTTTCCCCATTCTTTTTTTTCCTTACATTTTCCCGATCGGGATTCGGACCGTTTCCTGTACTGAACCCTGCCTTCGTAAACGCTCCATTGCATTGGGTCGAGATTTTTAATTTTTTTTTTAGTTGTGATTTTTTGGCGATTTAGGGTTTTTTTCTTTCCCCTTCTTATTTCCTGATTGATCTGTTGTTAGGTGACTTCTCCGCACGGGAACAACTATCATCAATCGGAGAATTTGGAGTCGGGGCAGTTCTCATTCACGGTCGGAGAAGCCGGGGATTACACCGCTTGCTTCTGGGCTCCTGATCACAACCCCCAAGCGACGATGACGGTGGATTTCGACTGGAGGACCGGCGTGGCTGCCAAGGATTGGTCCAATGTCGCCAAGAAAGGGCAAGTCGATGTGAGTGATTTGACACCTTTCTTTTTTTGAAGTTGTGGTTGTACGTTGGAATTTGTGGATGTTTTTGGCTTTTGGATATATTGTGTTGGGCATCTCTGCTCCTGCCTGGGTTGGAATTATCAGCCAATTTAATATGTCGAATGTCGAGGAAATATGGATAAACCGTAAGAATAATTGCTATTGGTAAAACTGAGGCTGCGACTGGTAATTACCTGCCTCATGAAAAAGCTTGAGAAATACATAAAGATGCCAATTTGGCTTTTCTACAACTGCTTCTGGATGGAAAATTGAAGTTCATAGGATAGATTCCCCGGTCTTGAGTTGGAGTGGAGGCTGTTTTGATGTTCATTTTCAAGGAGGAGGGTCCACATTGGAAAGCTAGTCTAAGTTGCTTATTTCTGATGGTGACCTAGAAGATGGGAGTTGTGAATTTTCTTTTGCTGTTTTAGTTAGGATGCACTTTCACAGTTTTTAGTTTGTTAGTACCAGTTAGTGCATGGTGATGTGCTTTTGAGGGTTGGACAATTTGTGTTCACGTGTCATAATTAGGTTTCGTAATCGTGTTGAGTCATTGAACATCCTATATCTTTGCTAATTATTTATGTATGTCGAATTTGTACTAAGTCGTGTTACTTTCAATTTGCCAAATAGTCGTGTTAATTCATGTCAGAAATTGTGAGCCCCGATTTTTAAGTTAAACTGCATTGTATGAATGGAATTGCTGAAGATAGGTAAAACTGGGGAGGATCAAATTTTCCCCAGTTTATAGTTGGAGATTCTGAGACTGAATAGAAAAGGAAAAGATTATGAATGATCTGGACTGTGGGCTTGTTCTAGGTAAATGATCTAATTTTGCATGTTGTCGTCTTCTGAATGCCAGGCGATGGGATTGGAACTGAAGAAGTTGTATGAGACTATCGACTCCATTCATAATGAGATGTTTTATCTTCGTGAAAGGTAATGGTATATGTATTTATCAAACTAGATATGTTATGTGGAATGTTGGGTTTGACATGTCCGTTTGCTCTTAAGCAGAGAAGAGGAAATGCAGGAGCTCAACCAAGCAACTAACACAAAAATGGCCTGGCTCAGTTGTCTTTCGCTTTTTGTTTGCCTATCTGTGGCTGGTTTGCAACTATGGCACTTGAAGACCTTTTTCGAGAAAAAGAAACTCATTTGAATATTTTCTAATAGCTTAGAAATTCTTTTTTTTAACTTTTGCAGAACGCATCGATGGTGATAAAACCTTTCTGAGATGTCTGCTTTGTCGACCTAAGTTGGGATTCTGCCCAAAAAAAAAAAAAAAAAAAAAAAAGGAGAAAAGAAAAATTATTTTCCAAAAGATCTGGTTATTATCATTCCTAGTGAGTTATTACTAAGGTCTCTAGTCTAGATTTGCATCCAAGATTTTCCTAATGTGGAGTTGGTTAGTTGGACAACTCGGTAGCTGTAATGATTTGGTTCTCACTGTCAATGAGGCGGTACTAGGTTTATTGGGTGGCTCGAAAGAACCAAATTATAAGCAGGAAGATTCTAATTGTGATGTCTGAGTGTCATGCAATGGGAAATTGAGTAAAGCTAATATTCCACTTCTGAATCAGAAGCACCCCATCCGGAAGGATCGAGCAAGTGAGAAGTAGTTTTTGGGCGAAATGGTTGTTAACAGGATCCTCATGGTGGTTTGCCTTTTGCTCCACTCGAGGTAGAGAATACGGAGCAGTGAGGTGAAGTGACTGCCCTTGTAAATGGAAAGATTTTGACTGAGGAGAACTATACATTAGGAGTTAGGACACAAGCCACTTTAAATTCTTTTCAAGACTACCAGGATAATATTAGTGGAACTTGATCCAGCACTAAAACAACCGGCGGGTTCACCTACTGGTTGCAAGTTCCCAAGAGTAATCTTTCTTCCTCCATTGAAGGACCGTAGGAACACTACCTGATTACAATACTCAAAATGACCGAGCGGAGTGCTGGAAGCAATAACACAGAAGAAAGAACCTAAGAGAGCGGCAAGAAACCAAAAAGGAGGAAAATGGCATGAGACTGAGTGAAGAAACTAGAAAGGGGGCCAAATGGCAATGTGGATTTTGAACTTACAGGAGAGGGGGCAACGAGCGGAGCGAGCTGTGAGAATAGCCTATCCTGCGAGAGAGATGAGGCATGGACTCAGAAAGGGAGGCGAGGCCTTGAGTCCGTGATTGTGAGGGAGAGGGCCAGAGGTGAGAGCGACCGAGAGCAAGATGAGGCGAGAGAGTTGAGATTGTGCGAGGAAGGGACGCTCAAAGCGAGATGAGGGCAGAGGCGAGAGAATGATGAAAGGAATTAGGGTTTTGTGAAAAGATAAAAATTATATATATACCAATCCAGTCGGAGTGGTCTAGATGAACAATTCCACGTCTAAAATTGAGAACTGGACCGGACTGATTCTCATAAATACCGTCTAAAACCAGCCGGTCTGGTTCTTTTGCACCTATCATGAGAACTTCACGTACGCAAACCAGTCGTAAGGCAAAGGCCCTTTTTTCATATTATACTTTAGAAAAGAAAGACTACGAGGGAAAGCAGCAAAAACATAGCACCCTGCGCCAGTCAGCCGACAAAAGCATGGTTTCGGTGCACAATTAACGTCTTGGGTTCTTTACAATTGACAACATCGTACCAAAACAAAATGAGAGATTTGGCATAAGCATTCCGAACCTGTCGAGGAAGAAAGAAACACTAAGTTTTTTATTTCTCCAAATGGACCAGGGACCACAGCGAACTAAAACTTATGTTACAAAAGAAATGTGGTCGAAAGACTTCGGCTTGATGCGAATGGGTCAACCTGGACAATGCCTTGGCTTGCTTATGGTTGATCAATACAAGACTGTTGAAATCAAGAATCAGGAAATACATCACTCTGCAGAGTCTTCACAATCAGAATCTGGCCTCAAAGCATGACTGAATAATTCTCGCAACCTTTAATTGCTTCTACACAGAAGTCGTCTGAACTGAGCACGATTGGAGGCACAAGAGTTTTGATGGTACATTACAGCATAGATAGATCCAACTTAACATCCGTGCGGGTTCCGCATTAAGCATTGAATAAGCTCCAGTGATGATCCGTATGCAAATTTTCTTTAATTTTCTCAAGTCTCTTGAGTATTTCCAAGAATGAAGGTCTTTTGTTCATGTCATGGGACCAGCACTGTTCCGTTAAGCTGCAAATATTCCACGTAAGAAATCAGCAACCCAGCATTTAGAAAGATGCATCCCCAACGATATGTTTTGGACTCATATAAGAAAACAGGTCCAAAGATTATCTGCATAAGAGTCAAGAGAAACGAATCCTTCTGTTCGAGATAAAGAGGTTCACGAGACTGTTTAAGGACACCTGTTTTCACCATTTTTCTTCCATAGGATGATACAGGTACTGCTCATATGATAAGAGCAACCGAAAAATGTATTGTCCAAACTGGCAAGAAAGCAGATTCAAGCCTATCCATCCCAGAGTAGTGTTGATCGAAGCGAATGACAGAAATCCAAACAAGCATTCCTCTCAAGAACTTAGTCAAGCACGGACAGATTTCACTTACTAAAGCTTTAGCGGGATAAAATACCCAAGGATACAGAAGACAGACGAAGTTATCCTAATTTGACAGACAGGAACCCATATTACAGTTTTTGGGGACTCTTCTTGAACTACAAAGGCTATTTAATGATTAAAGAATATTAATTTGATACATTGTACTTCTCACTATTGACTTGACAGAACTGCTCAAGGGTGGCACACTTTAATAGTCTTAGGCTCTTTCTCATTAGAATAATCAAGCAACTCAAAGATCATCCTACTTTGCACGAGGCTGTCGATTGAGAAAACTTCATGCACATGATGTTCACAACAATCTGATAGTTGGCCTTCTATGAAAAAGAAAATGTGCATAGCTTGCTCTTTTCACCATTCAGATTTTATTTAAGTTCAGGCTATATTTGAAAAGCACCAAAAGTTTGGTTTTAATAAATCGAGAATTGACTTACTCTCGCAGATCTTGGACGTATCCTTTTGCGCGGAAGCTAGGTCGATTGCCTTCTGCCACATATTTGGCAGCCTCGTATGGCTCATAACTGGACATCGGCGGATCTCCTTCCAGCATCTGAACATTGAAAATATTATCAAGATAACCAACTTGAACTACTTCAATCCTTGACATACAAGCTGAACAAATGGACACTTACCTCAAATAGAATCATGGCAAATGAGAAAACATCAACCTTCTTATCATACTTCCGATGCTTAAAAACTTCAGGAGCCATGTAGCGGTCTTTGGTTTGTTCCATGACAAAAAGAGACATAGTTAAGAAGAAAAATGTACAAAGGCATGAATCATCGTGTTATATACAGAGAAGTTCCATTGAGACACTCACAACTTCCTGTTTCACCAGTCATTTTATAGACATCATGAGAATTTTGAACCCTGATTAGTTTACTTAGTCCAAAATCTCCAACTTTCAAATGGTCGGCACTAGAGTTGACTAAAAGGACATTCCTGGAAACAATTCAGACAGCAGATTGAAGAATGTAGTCAATAAAAATAAGAAGTCCCAAAGGAAGAAAATCACCCAAGAGCATATGAGAATGATGAGGAACTTTATCGATTGTATTAGTAGAGAGAAAACCATATTCTAGGCACAAAGATGCTCACCTTGGTTTTAAGTCTCGGTGAATTATGACGTTTGGCTCATTATGCAGATACGCCATACCCCTGATCCAAAAAAGTAAAGTTATTTGATTAACATAATGTAGCTGGCAATTGTCAAAATCGACTTGACTGGCACAATGCCTCCAATACTTTTGAGCTCTGGAGATATAAGTAAATTCAATATCACATCCGACGATACTACATGAATAGTGTTTGTAGTCTCTTTCCCTCTACCATGTGCTCAGACTCCCTCCCTCCATCCATTCAGGGCATAGAAATTTTATTATGGGCAGTAACAAAATTAAGGTAAAAAATATACAAGGAGAAAAATAATATACATCTCAAGTTCAGTCAGATAACCATTCCATACAAGAGCATCAAATGAGTGGAATAGAGAGCGGAAAAAAAAAGGCGCACCACAAGCATTCAGACCACAACCTCTCTCCCACCCCCATTCAGGCCAGTAGGGGCAATAACAAAATTAAGATATAAAATATACATCTCAAGTTCAGTCAGATAATCATTCCATACGAAAGCATCAAATGGGTGGAATGGAGAGCACGGAAAAAGTGCACTACAAGCATTCGGACAACAATGGATCTTCATGGGTGCCTTATGTTGGGAAAAAATCTATGCACTACAGCCATGTGGCTAACAGATTATTATGCTCAACTATTAGCTGTTCTGTTGGAAATATTTAAGTGTTCCATCAGAACCATTTTCACAATCTATTTGACACTATAGATGACAGGAAAAAACTGATACAAATAACAATAGGACAGGTTCCAAAATGGGCTGTCAAGACATATACCGCTAACTTAATTTCTTTTAGCCATGGGTGTTAAGGTCTAATAACATGGGCAGTGTACACACGAAGGGGAAGAGAAAGAGCATGATTCTAAGATTAAAAACTATGTATATTACAATGGCTCCCACGGTGACAGAGTACACAAGAGCCAAGACAAACACTCTGCATAACTGATGGATGAGAAACTTTCTGATTAAATGTGAACTATCTTAACAAATTGCAGCCGATTGATTCAATTTACCTTTCCCCAGGAATATGTGAGAAGGGAGGTAACATGAGCATAAAAAGTTATACACACAAGAAATTTGGTGAATAACAATCAGCAAGATTTCATTTCACATCTCTTTCCCAGGAAGTCTCCTCCATACACCTCATATCTAAGAATATACACGCTAAAAGATTATGTGAACAAAGAGTAGCATTTACTTTTTTGTATAGTGACCTATAAGATGGAAAATCTCAAGTAATAAGCACCTGGCAATGTCCAAAGCAAAGTTGATAGCTGTTGAGGGGCTGAGAGAACCTTTCTCCTTTAGGTACTGATGAAGATCACCCTACATGAGTAAGTGATGTCTCAAACCGAGTACAAGCAAAAGTGCAATATGCATCAAGCATCCGAGAGAAGGAACAGCAAGTTTCAATAAAGCATGATATCCATTCTGTACCCCTCGCAAATACTCTGTTATCAACATAAGAGGCTTCCTCTCGGTGACAGCGCCAAGAAATTGAACTATGTTAGGGTGGCGAAGCTTCACTAGCAAATTAACCTCATGCCTGAAATCCTGACTGAATAAAAGAAACCGAAAGATGAGATTGCTTTTGCTATCTTCAAAGTATTTCTTGGAAATTCAAATAAAGCTATAAATCGAAGCAGGAGATTATTTCCTTTTAGTGAATGTAGAGTTGTAGACATATTAATATCTAATAATTCTGAAATTATTGATGATGTGATTTGAATATCAGCATATGGTTAGAATCAAATTGACAGAGTAACTTCAGGATAGCTCATCAAAAGCATAGCCTAGCAAAAATAGGTGTCCTTGCCAATCCGTAGATGGTACTGCAAGTTTCATTATTAAATGAAATAGTAAATTCATGTTTGTCTGGATACATAAGCACATGATCCATGTTACCTTCACACAAATGGATCTGATATATCTTCTGTCGCACACTATAGCAAATCACACGAGAAACATGTACTTACATTACCAATCTGTCATCTGAAAGAGATGGAAGAATGCGTTTGACAGCAACTGGTGTTCCTCTCCAACCTGCTCTCAATATCTCACCAAAGGACCCCTAGATGTAGAGCAGCTATTAATGAGATCACTAAAGCATGCAGAAGAAGAGCACATACGACAACTTTTGTACAATCATTGCCTCCAAGTAATAAACTGCAAATGGAATCTGTAAGACGCAACATAAAGAAACACGAAAAAGAGATAATGAACAAGGAGCAGCGGTGCAGTAAGAGTTCCACAACCCCAGGGATAAACTTCCAATTAATGCTTTCTTCCGTGAGTAATAATAGCAAGTTTATTCTTTTCACATTTAAGAAATACCAATTAGAAGTAAGGAGCACCTGGAGTGATATACTCACCAATGACCATGGAAGTTGTTTGCTGTTAAAAGATAGCATTACCTTCTAGTACTCCTCAAAAGATATGATAATAAAGGCTAATGATGATTCTAACTGTGCCTGAATGAAGTAAAATCCCTTGATTTTTTCCTAAGTCAATAGACCCTCTGTTTGACCTATTTGGTTTTTAACATAAGGGCACACAAAGAACTAAAACAGTATTATGATGACTGGCACAATAAGAGACTCAAAGACCATATGATGCAGCACGATGGACCACAATAATAAATTCACTTTTAACTTGTGATAAAGACGAGTGGTTCTGACCAGTAGAAAATTCATATAGATGAAGTCACCACACATAACAAAGAGTGTTTCTTTGGAGGGGGCAAACTCTCTCGCCCATGAGCAATCTAAAATCTTACCTTCCCTATGATGTGTGAGTTAGAGAAATCGAGCTCAGAAGGGTCAATTTCCCAGTCACATTTATTAGGCAATGGGGGCGGAACAGGCTTTGGTTCAAAATGACTTCCGTTTTGGCCCTGCATCATGCATACTACAATTAAAATTGGACAAATGTAATCACTACATCACAAACAACGATCACTGAACACTTGACTACAAATTTATGTGATGCTAAAATTGGCCGAATGCCATGATTGAAGCAATACTGAACCTAAGTATTTACTGTGTATGGGACCAGTAAAAGCGTTCGTATTAACCAGACTCCAGACAGTAAATGAAGGTTAAAATTTAGCAGAAACTAAAGTTGTATGAAAATAAACACAAGATACTTAAAGGTCAGATATGTTGGTGGTTTCCCAAAAATGTAGTAACTGATTGGATTTATATTGTCCCTTTTCATTAATAGGGTGGAAAGATAATCTTCAAATGAAATGAGATTAAAATGAATGGTGACCATAAATCTCCTATAGTTCAATTATTGTTCACCTAAACATTTTTCATATATCGAAGAAAACGTTGCATGATCATCAATCATCAATATCTCTAGGCATCCAGAAAATACCTCAGTAATGTGAATTATGCTTCAGCTAAACATGTGAAAATAGAAACAAGCACAAAGACATTCAATTTGGTTTTCTATCATTCATGTGATCTATGTGCAATACTCCTCATTGTATTCATACATTTGTGCATGAATAATGAAGCATGTAAACAGTGTGACTCCTTCAAAACAGATTTCATTTTCAAGAGGAACCCCGAGAAACCACAATGCTCTAATTAATCTATGTAGCCACTATAATAAGATTGCTGATACAACTCTGATTGGGATTCTTAGATGAGGTAGCTCCATTTTCCCTTTTTAATCCTTTTCATGGAATACTCAATAAGAAAACATTCTTTCTCAGTGACAAAGATTGCAAAAATATAATCTTCTAAAACATTTTACTCAACTTACTCACTGTCAATTTAATATGACCTCAACTTACAAGTTTCCACTAAGGATAAGGAAAAAAGGTAATATGAGGAGAAAACGCCCACAAAAGGAGGAGGAGGAAGAGGGACATGCCAATACCAACCATAATATACTAATCCTCTAGGGATCTGTAATTTAAAAAGTTTACTTGATTCTCTTTCACAAAGAATTTTGGAACATTAAATTAACAGTGCCACTGTTCTAGTACATAAAGACTCGGTATCCTTCAGCATGATATATTATTTGAAATTTGACAACAGAGTGCCCACATGGTTCAGGCTTAAGCTCTCCAGAAAACATTCCTCGCTTTCCTGTCCAAACACTATGAAAATTATTCGAGGTGACTTTAAACTTTGCAATTTATATGTCTTTAAAGATTTGAGATGTTCATTATTGAATGAAATTCTCATTCAAACTGTAAACATTGAAGTAACAATGGAAAAGGAAAAGACACTTCAATCACCCTTTAAATCTCCATATAGATTTCAAAGAAGAGTTTCCGTTATAGTATGGAACATCAACTTTTACCTACCTAAGCACTAGTGTATAACTAAACAATTTTTGAAAGCCAATCCTATCGTGCCATTTTAGACTAAAGGCCTTCATCTCCATTTTTGTTCCAAGAATAAGGGCGACCTATGCCATTGGTAGCCTTGTCCCAATGACTTTGCATATTTTCCAGAATGTAAATGAAGTAACAAGGCCCGGATATAAGAATCACTATATTGTACATTGGAGATTTTAAAACAGAAAGAGAGAAAAAGAAGGTGTGGGGATGGCGGAGGACATATAGCATACTTACATAAGATAAGCCTCCATAAGACATTAACAACTCCGCCATATTATTCTTCTTTGCTCCTTGTGCATCAGCCAGAGGCTGTCAAGGCAAAATCTGGATTAGATCACGACACGAGCAGGAGATTGCAGAAAGGAAGGTCTCTTATGCATACCGAATCGAGAGATGCCCTTATAAGTAATTTTACAGTTCGCAACCATGCAATGCATTGTCAGCTACTGGTAAGTTGCAATTTGTTATGAACCTTAATCAGTTCCTCCATACTTACAGACGAACATAGAGCCAGCGACTATCATTTCGTGCTTCTCAAATTACGGACATCAATTATCTATCAATTACACGTGCAAAATAAAAGCAAGCGCTTCCATGAAAGTCCATGAGGCAATTAGTCAGTCAAACTAAATTGGGAAACTAAACAGGGTTAGAATCATAGGAGCCGTTTGCTTTCGCGATTCTCTTAAGACCCAGGATAATCACCGCATGCAATCATCCCGTAATTAGTTATGGACTGAAAGGTTCTCCTGGGGAAATGCAGTCTGGAGTTGTCGATGGCAGCCCAGAGATGGCAACCAGAAAATTCAACGAACAATCTCGTTGGAACCCAAACTCTCAGAACAGTTCAGTTTCTCGAATGCCCCTATGGTGCGAAGAAGCTCCACCTTGTTTGTACCTACCTCAGTGCTCTTATACAGATCAACCTACCATTTTTTTTTTTTAATAAAGCGAAGCAGCATGTTACCAACATGTTCTAATTCTCAGTCGCGTGACATTAGAAAATCTCTCGCTGACCTAACATTTAGTCGTACACGTTCCACACAAAGTCTAGATGAGCCAAGCAATATATAAGCGAGCTCTCTCGAGGAAAACGAGAATTCTCGCGGTATCCACTCCCTATCCTTTCGACCAAAAACGGAGCGTTCGAGGAGAGGGTAGGGGAGGGGAGGGGAGGGGAGGGGAGGGGACGCACCGTGTTCTTCCAGCGATCCTGGGCGTTGACGTCGGCGCCGTACTCGATCAAGCACTTGGCGACGTCGATCCAGCCGTGGAGGGAGGCGACGTGGAGCGGGGTGCGGTTGTCGTAATCCCTAGCGTGGACGAGGGAGCGATCCTCCTCGAGGAGCTTCCGGACGGCGGTGACGTCGTTCTGGTGGGCGTGCCAGAGGATGAGGGACGTCCGGCTGACCCGGGCCTTCTCCTTCTGCTTCTCCTTGTCGGCGGCCCTCCCCAGGGGAGGGGTTGGGGAGGGGGCGCCGGCGCCAGCGCCAGCTGCCGGAGGCATCGGAGCTGCTACCGCCGCTGCTCATGGTGGGAATCGAATCGGAGCGGATCGGATCGGTTTCGGATTGTCGACTTTTTTTTTCTTTTTCGTCGGACGGTGGGGATTACGAAATGGATTGGGAAAAGGTGTCGAGACTCGAGAGAGAGGTTTTCTGGGGGAATGGGGGTGGTGTGTATCCGTTATTATGGTTCGTTTTACTTTTTCAACGGGAGCGTATTTTGCATTGCAATTTGCTTTGCTCTGCCGTGCTGTGCTGTGCTGTGCTGTGCGCGACTGGTCATGCGGAATTTTCCTTCTTTATCAAATACTATATTATTTTATTTATGTATATAGATAGTTGGAGAGATAGAAGAGAGAGGTGTAGCCGCCCCCTATTAATGGCTGGATCTGTACTCTCGTAGATAGCTTAGGGAGGAAAGGAGCGAAGGCTGATTTCTGGGGGAAAATGACATCCCGATCTCGATCAGATCCGTACGAAATCATCGGAGCTTGCCGCTTTCTTGCCCCATTCGTCTCTGCTCCTTTCGACGATGGTCCCCATTTTAGTTGTTTTCTGGGATCACGTTTTTTTCGGTTGCCCCCCTGCGATTATGATCCCGACCGAAAGGAGTAATGATCGACCGGAGTCGATGTCATCAAATTGATGATAACGTTGATCACTTAATTATATTTAATAGGCGAGCGCATCGGAGAGTTCAGGTCCACCGTGGAAAGTCAAAACGGCAGGGGCTCTTATACCTTGAAGAAGTGCGGGGTGGGTGTGCTTGTTGTTCGGGCGCATTACCTAAGATATACTTATGATTTTCTCTCTCCCAATGAACACTGTCATGCTCCGACCAAAAATAAATAAATAAAAGAGCACTGTCATGCGCCGTTGAGATCAATCTATCAAGCTCTGCTCCTCTACCAATATCAAAGTCCATAAAGTAGATGTGACAACACAAAATATATCGCCTTTTTTAACCATTCAGTAGGATGGTGCATCTCTGACCAAAAAAACAAAAAAAAAAAGTAGGATGATGTATCAATTGCCCACTGAATCAGCCCCCGGTTCTCTGATTTTCATTTTTCACACTAAATCATAGACAATTTTAACACTTTCAAGACAATCAGGCGTTCGTTATTTTGGCCTTTGCATTGAACAGTGTACTATACTTGAAAGCGATTGACATCGACATCTCCGACATATTCCTGTCAACTTGTCAAGCCACCCATGTTGGAGCGTTGAAAATGGAGACGGTGAACAACCTATACTTCCCAAATATACGCTACAAGAGCGTTGCAGTAAACTGGTAGATACAGTTAGCTTTAAAACCATTGGACAACTTCCTTCAATAGACAATGATCTGTGATCTTTTCAGATGATGTTGGAGCATATGTAGCATCAAGCCAAGCCTTCTTAGTCTTCGAGGGACCGCTTCCTGGCCCTCAAGTTTTGCTCAAGGCTTTGGGGTAGAGGTGGTGTTCTTCCCCTACGAAACAAAACTGCAAGAGCCCTCATCTTACGGCATAGATCAAACACCTGCATAGGGAGGCGCCAGTAGAGTAATTAACCGATGATCAAGAAATTCTGCAGGTTTTCAATATTTGCTCTGATCCTCTTACCGATGAGGCCTCTATCTCTGCAACACCTTCACAACCTTGACCTTTTCCCTGCAATAAGTCGCAATATTTTGCAGCTTCAGTCTCATCTTCAAAGACCTGCAAGAACATGGAATGTTCTTCATATAGCATATGAAATGAAAGAAAACCAGAAAAACAAAATGCAAAAACAAACTCGTTTATCAGTCCCAAGCAATCACAAGACACTGATCAGGTCTGGAAACAATTAATATTCAGGCAAGAACCTTTTTCACAGAAATAAGAAACCGGCACCCAAACCTCTACATATTAAGTCTTTGTTTGTATCTTTACTCGTAGCACCATGTAGTTAGATACGTATACGCTGTATAGAATCCGGCATGATCATAGGCCATAGTGGAAACCCTCCTCCCAATTAGATATGCATAAGCCACAGAACCAGGGAAAAACATAGGCCATAGTGCAAAGCCTCCAAGAGCTTTATTTTTCCAAGTTATTGTTTGACAACGGCTCTGGCAGTGTGCCTCATGTACCACGGAAAAGGCTGCCAACAGCGCCATTTACACTAGAGCCAGACTCATTAGGACCTTCTGCCCAGGAGTTCATCCCCAGGGTTGCAATAAATATCAGTAGCTTCATCAAATAATACGCCTAACATCTACCTAGCTATCTAACTACTAACTTTATTGGATGCTTAGATAAAATCCTTCATGCAAACTAAAGGATGACTTGATCTTGTTAACTGAAAATCTTTGCCGGGAAAGTTCCTCCAGCCAAATTTGCTCCTGCATCAAAAAAGTGGAAAAAATGCGCATCCAAATCTCATCTTCCCCTAAATCTCGTCTTGGCATCATCTGAACCATATATGATTTTTCTAGTCAATTACAACCAGATCACCATTAGCTAGCACAGCTATGCACCACACGGCTTTCCTATCTACCCAGTCCCCACCAAAGCAACAGGGCATCAACCTTTCTAAACTAGGCACCATTCTTTTTTACACCTCTGCAGCTCTGCTTGCTCCTCCTTGATCCTCTCAAAAACTTGACAGCATTCAGGGACTGAAGCTAAAATTAACATTTTCTAGAGGATGATATCATCTTAGGCCCGGCCACATCATCACAAGTCAATGGATACACCAAGCCCCATGAATAATTCATTAATGTTTACTTCTTATGATTTCTGGTCAAAACAATTACTCAGGGCCAATATCTAAGAAAACCGTGACGACAATATCAAAGAACTAAAACCAGATCAGTGACCAACTATAACTTTTATAAGAGGTTGGTAACTGAAGTAGCTCAGGAGTTAGGACAGTTCGCTGGACTGCATCACAAAACAAAGTGTTTTAACTCAGAGAATTGCTCAGCATGGAGCCTAAGTGTTAGAGATACACAAGAGGAGAGGAGATAGCATGGATAAATTCATTGACAATGCTCTCAAGGCTCCATTTGATACATATTAAGTTTCCGATGATTGTTTCGCAACATTAGTATAAAAGTCCTTAGCAGAAAATCTAGAGACAAAAAAAAAAAAAACAAATTAAAGAACCTTACAAGAACTCCATCCCGGATATCCTCAACAAGCATCTGGAACTTTGTCCCACTCCTTGACTGCTTAGACTGACTTCCAGAACTGGGACTCCATTTTCCAGCTTTGGAGAACAGTAATCCAAGCTCTTTCTCAACTTCACTGTGAAAGCTAAAAATATGAGTAACGGAGATAAAGCAACAAAAGGCCATACGAAACACGGTGTACATTACTATCCAAACCTGCGATCTCTTCGTGTTTTCATCGTGCACAATTGGTTTTCACCATGAGTCAATACATATACAGGCTTTGAAGTGTCTCTCCATGGATTTGCCTCCAATACTAGATCAAAAAGGTTAAAAAATAAGACCGGTTTCATTAAGTGCACGGATAAATACAGGACACGGAAGCAGATCAAAGCACTATCCCGTGCATAAAAATTACTCAACCTAAGATGCTTTTCAGTTCAAAAACTCCGAAAAGAATCACCGCTCACGACACCTTCTCTGGAGACCATCAATAAGCAAAGCATAGCAAATACCACAAGGCATGCAGATCCTGCCACGAGAACTGCACTGCCCCTTATTGTAGCG
Organism: Eucalyptus marginata; assembly: GCA_014182565.1. Lineage (NCBI taxonomy): Eukaryota > Viridiplantae > Streptophyta > Magnoliopsida > Myrtales > Myrtaceae > Eucalyptus > Eucalyptus marginata. The sequence continues at coordinate 42,986,921 of CM024586.1, read as the reverse complement.
AAGTTCAGCAACGTCGTGGTAGCACATAGCAACGATCCTTCCGTACACGTGTAGTACTTTTTAATCAATAAGTCAGTGGCCTCATGAAGATGAAGCAAAGGAACTCTAATTGACAGCAATCAGACAATTCCTCGAACATTCCCAGAGAAAGAAGCCACGAGTACGCAACGAAATGAAGTGGTGATCAGAAGAAAGTAGAGGCGAAACGAACATTACCATCATAGCTGCTGGTCTCGAAGGACTGGTGGAGGTGCCTGCGCATGTCGTAGGCGCGAGAAGACACTCTCTTCACGAACTCGTCGGAAGTCCCCGGAATGTTCCCGTCCAGCCGCATCGCCCTCTCCACCTCGTCGCTCCCGTCGTCTTCCTCTCCTCCCACGCTCCCGCGCGATCCGCAGCAGAACTCCGCGAACCTCCTCCGGCAGAGCTCCGGAGGGTGCGGGAGGGGGAAGCGCGGGGCGCGGCGGGGACGGAGGCCGCCGCCGTGTGCCGCGCCGGAGACGGCCAGCCGCCGCGGCCGCCGGAGCTGGAGCGAGTTGCTCGGAGGGAGGACGATGGGAGGGGACACCGGGGAGAGGGACTCCATGACCGAAGCCGTGATTTGAAGAATCTCGGTCAGTTCCGCTGGCGAAGGTGATGGGGGTGAGACGAACGGAATGGAAGTTGGAATTCTCGGCGGCGAAAGCTCCGCGAGTGGTGGGAGAGACGGAAGAAGCCGACGAAGAAGAAGTAGAGACGGAGAAGTTTGTAATGGTGAATCTCTGAAATGAATCTCTCTCTCTTTCTCTCTCTCTCTGCCGCGTGTTTGCGTGTGAGCGAGGGATATTTTTTCTCTCTCTTCCTTTCAGTTTGACGGGTCCGGAGGGGGAAGTTGGGCCTGTGAAGACAGAGGAGAGGGGCTTCCGATTTGGGCTTTGAGCTTTCGGTTTCCGCATCTGGCCCAACCCACGGCCCAAAGTGATCTCACGCCTTGTGATTCATATCGGACTGTAGAAACACTCGACCTGCGCCGTGGTCGTCGTCGTATTACCATTATACAAATTCGAGGCTGGTGAGCAGGAGGAACGGGCAGACGATAGTGTCCAAGTTGTTGAAAACTGCCCAACATCGTTGTTTAGCATGCGTTTCACCATGGATAAATATATAAGCATTCAACGTGGACGAAACGAAGAACGAGAATCGACACTACCAGATGCATAGAGACATGCATTTGATAAAAGTATTGCATCATAATAAGTCCGACCCATTTGCCATAGGGAACTCCAATCGAGTTCCCGAAAATACAAAGAGAAAGCAAGCAAGTCGCAACAGACATAAGAATCGTAGAGACGCAATGAGTATCGTTTTCATTACTGTATGTACAATAAGTTTATTAAGTACAACAAGTTTCTTGGTGGTATGGCTATCATCAAGAAAGCTTGAAGTACAGAACTAGGATAATAGCAAAGACGAGAGCCCCGATTATTGAGCCAACGATCCACTTGTTCCTGGTGATCCTCCTCGACATGGTCGTCAAAATCTTCTTGCTCTTGTCTATGGCATCATCCACCCCATGAAGCTGCAAATTGAAAAATGTAAAGAGAGCACCATAATCATTAATAGGTCTAAGCCTCCGAGGCTATGGCAAGGTCCTAGTCCATAAAGTGCAGCTAGTCCTACGAACTCACTTCAAGCTCAAAGAGACGCACGACACTCATTTGCAATGACAAAGATTTACTTGAAGAAAGCAAATTCAAGGATTTGATAAATATAACTAAACTTCAATAGGCACCTTGTTATGAGAGTGCAGGAGAGTCTGACGCTGCTGATGTAGATCTTGGAGTATGGAGACCCCCAGCTCCTCTGTCTCTAGCATGGTTCTTCTGCTCTCCTTTATCCTCTCACTAGAATCATTCAATCTCTCCGTCGAGAAAGCCATTCTTTCTTTTTGATTAGCTGAAGCCTGCAGTTCAACACCCACTAAAAAGTGTAAATATTCAGCAAGCTCTGCAGCTAGCCAATATAACTGCACAAACCCATAAGAAAAACCAATATGCAGCAAACCACAGTGCTGTTGCAGGGTGCCAGACAATCTGAGCTACCACTTGAGGGGAAAAATTGCAAGTAGTATGAGTAGGATCCATATCATCCAAGAATACTCCCAAAACAAAAACATATGACATAATCATTGAACCCAATGAGCAACTATGCCAATAATTTTCCTACGTTAAAATGAGGAACAGGACTAGGACTATTCATGTACCAAATGCGCATCTAGATTCTAGGCATACCATGCGTGCATCTGCCATTCCAGCTTCCAACAATTCTTCGCGTGAAGCCTGGTTGGCATTAGGAGATGACATCCTTTTAACTTCTCTTTTCAGATTATTCAAGTCAGACTTGTATTCCCTCAACTTAGCAAGAAGCATTGCCTTGACACTTGGCTGCAAAGTTCTAGCATCCAGATCCATCTTCCGTATCTGTAAAATACAAACCAAAAAAAGTCAGAAGCACAGAAAATCCTGACAAAGAGAACAGGCCACAGGAAGAGAAAATCACATCTCTCACAACTTACCAACCCATCAGCTTCATCAAGTGCAACTTTTAATTCAGATATCTGTTGCTTTCTTTCCTCTGCAAGTGAGATCACCAAATAGATTATTTTGAGCCGGAATGGCAACATCTCCATGTATGTCAGAGCAAGAAACAAGATAAAGTAAATTTCACTCAGATTTTCTTAAGTTGTGTTAAGGTTTCCAGAGAGCAGTCAGTCGGTTAACATTATATACCTCCAAAACTTTCGACCAGAATTTGGAATGCGGTCGTACCCAAGTTGAGAAAGCACAAATTCAATTATCCCACAGTTCATTTACAGAAGTTTAAACGCTGCAAATTTACAAACCAAGAAGCATCCTTTTTGTGTTTTGTCATAGAGTGTGTCGATTATGTTAGACTTCCAGAAAAAAAAAAAATTAAGCAAATATTTTGTTTTAGGAACAGATTGTTTATGAACTCGGTGACTATACTACAGTATGCCAGACCTAAAACGTTCCTAACTCGTTAGTGATTCACTTCAAAAACCAAGTGCTTCTAGTGACCAACAACGAGCTACATATTAGTATTACAAGGCATCTCCAAGCACAAATCAGTTCCTTTGAGATAGACAGAAAGGCGGACTTCATTCGTGCCAGTTTAGGCCCCAACACCTTAGGCTTGAGCATGCCACGGGTACCACGTTCTACATTCCTCAGCGACTCAGTGATCGGTTATCAATCCTTTCATGACCAGCAAGTATCGAATAGTTCACAATTCACCGACGGCATAAATGAATTGTTCAATTCTCTAACAGCTCCGGCACTGAAAGAAGTAAACAAAAGTGCAAATCGCACAGCGGGAGCCGATCCGACCACATCTTTACGAAGAAGATGCGGATGTTGCCAAACCACCAGACTCCGAATCAGGGCACATAAATAGAAATGGACCGCTCACAAATTGGCGACCAAAGGAAAAGAGAAAGTCGATTTTCCTTCGAGCAAAAGAGCGAATCACGCAATCAGAAAGCAATCAAAATTCATTCATCGTGCTATGAGTTCGGAAGAATCCGATACCTCCGTCGAGGAGCGAGGCGGGGCTGCATCTCCTGGAGATGTTGGCCGAGAGCTCGCAGTACTGACGCTCGTACCCTTCGAAGACTTCGCTCATCTCGTCGATCCCGGCCGATCAACCAGCTCCTTCCCGGGACGAAATTACAGCCGCGATCGGATTCGGATCTCGGAACCCTAACGCGATGAGGAAGAGTTCAGGGAATGGGGGGAAGCCGATGGGTGGGTACTGACTATGTCAACAGCGTCTGGTTGCGGCGCGAGGGGCGAGGGGCGATCGCGGTTGGCGTCGAATCAAGGTTAAAACAATCGAAGAAGAAGAAGAAGAAGAAGATGGAGTGATGGAGGAATATGGAATCACGTTGAAGATGACCCGGTGGCGAGAGCAGGAACGGATCGGGCGTCCTTTTTGACTATTTTGGCTCTTCAAGCAACCGGCGCCTTGCTCCATTTCTCGGTGGATAATTATAATGATAAGGGGAAAAGCCACCAAAAATTTCAAATTTTATCCAAAGTGATAAATTTACCCCAAAATTTTTTTATGACAAAAATTTTAAAAACTTTCTTGTCGTAATCGCGACACATTTACCCCAAACTTTTATTTGTGACATAAAAACCTCAACTTTCATTTATGTGGACACATTTACCCGCAAATCATGTGGGGCATTTTGATCTTTTTACTTTTAAAATTTTTTACTTTTTCTCACTTTTTTTTACTTTTTTTTTTTTTGTTTTTTTTCTTCCCTCCATTGGCGTCCAGCGAGGGCCGCCCTCGCCGGCTTCCCTCCGCCTGCTCCGCCATGGCCGGTGGAGGGAAGAGAGAAGAAAAAAAATAATAATAAAAAAAAAGACGAAAATGCCCTTAATGGAGTAAATGTGTCACACTTTGCAAAGTTTGGGATTTTTCATGTCACAAAAAAATTTGGGGTAAATTTGTCACTTTGGGTAAAGTTTGGGGTTTTTGGTGGCTTTTTCCCTAATGATAATGATAACAAAAATTTACCATTTAGATGGATTATAATTCCTTTTTCAGAATTATCCTCATTTACATCTTTTATAAGCATTCCCCCAAACGATGAATGCCTCAGTTCTTACTAAATTTTTACCTCTCATATATCTCAATTGTAAAATTGAGTTTTTTTTAATCTTATAAACAACGTCACATAAAAGGAATTCAAATTTAAATATTTTTATATTATGTCAATAATGTATTTCGTTAATTCAAAATTCCAGCTTCACAATAAAGAGATTTGCACTTTTGCTAGTTATGATAATAACGAGAATGCCCACGCCGTTGTTTATCGAGATGTGGAAATTTTAAGCTAATGAGATATAATCCACTCATGCGCTAAATATGAGTTGAGCTAAAGCCTAGATGGTAGATCAAATATGTAACTGTTTGAACTTGGTAATTGTTCTCACACACCCTCTCTTAACAGTGGATGTACCACCACATTGATAAACAAAAAGAAATAGATTAAAGCATCGTGATTCTCAAATTCGTCCATTTAAATTCGAGATGCATTTTCACCAATAAAAAAATGTACTTCCAATATGAGTGATTAAGCAAAAAGTACACGTAAACTTAAAAGTCAGAGTTAGGATGGAACGGCATTTTAATACTATTTTTCCTAAAATATTGGTCTCAGACCGTTTCGGGGGAGGGGTTTCAGATGCGTATAGAAGCATAATGCTCCCTGGCTCATGGGAAAAAGTAATTTCGTTGATGAATGATCATTGACTCTTGGTACACGTCTCCCTTCATGTCATGGAATCAGACAGGACAAAGGCCATAGGAGCCTAAAACGGACCAGAGCCTGATCACAATTCATGCAGCGATAAGCCAAGACAGCAGATCATTATCGTGCAGATTGTAATGTTCAATCTTTCAACCCCCTTTAGTATTATCGGTGGAAACTGCATACAAAATCAGCGCCCCACATGCTGCGACAAAGGAGAAGCAAAGAGGGCAAAGACTTCATCTTGGGATTAAGCCAAGGCCTGACCAAGCCTGAGTACAAGATTTACCCTCCAGCCAAGAATTACCAGAAATCAACACATACTATGTTCTCTTGACAATCTCACAATCTCCAAGGGATATCGATCCGTTAGAAATAGCAGAGTTTGCATTCATAAGAACGACAGTTAAAAGGGTTGAGACTTTCACAACTGCAAAGATTAAGCACTTACAACAACAGAAAAGATGTGTGGCCAAAAATTCAAAGCAGTACTAAGTTTTCTTTACAAGTTGCAGTACAAAACAAGTTGACTGCATGAGCAGGCGTCATCTTATAACCCCAATATATCAGATCCATTATGTATAACACTCGCTCTGCAAAAGATCCTAAAGAACAGAAAAAGCATTTCTGGAGCCTTCAAAAACCTAGCTGAACTAACAAAGTGACGATATCATCCTTAGCTAACAGCAGCCCTGGTTCTGAATAAATCAACGGACTAACACATGTTTGGATGGGTATGCTTATATTTTTGGACATAGAACAAGGGTGTTACTCCCAAGAGTCCTTCACCAGCAGAACTATGCCCCATGAAACTGAGCGGTGCATCTTGAAAATAAACTTGAAAATTGTTGCAACGGAAGCAATAGCGTAGAAAAGACACAAACCCAAGAAGAGCAGGGTAAGTGTCAATTAACCGACACTGTTGCAGATCTAACAATGAGAACGCAAAAATCTCAGGTTCATCTTTTCCATTCATTATACGTATGGCAGCTCCACAAAATTAATCATAGCCTAGACTCACAGCCTTTCACATCCAAACCATATTATATTCTCCAGTGCACTAAATGCTAATTACCATTGTTGGCCAATGACTCATTTGAATGAGCAGAAACGGTCTCCTCAGATACCTGATTTCCCTGAGTTTCAGCTTGCTGTAATTCTTGATCAGGGAATACCTCAGATTGCAGTGACGCAGCAATGTTATTCACATGTAGCCATGTAAGTTCCCACAAGCTATCCCCTCCTAAGGCGCTCCGCTGCACAAGGACACCCCTTGTCTTCATCACAAGTAGAGTGTTCTTGAGGAGCTCAGGCACTAGCTCCTGAAGCTTTTCACTTTTCTTCCCACGCACTTTCGCCTTCATGTACTTTTCCATTCGGCCGAGCACACCCAACCACAATTTGCAGAACGTTGTCAATTGCGAGAGGTCATGAAGCAATTGTAGAAATACTTTCGAGAGAAGCTTCATTGCAAGGATAAGTGAGCCTTCCATGTTTCGATAGTCTTTCTGGGATTGTCCCTGAGCAATTTCCAGCAAATCATCAAGCATTGTAAAGATGACCACGTCGAAACACTGTATCCATAGATTATGCGGAAGTTGAATCCCATCTACTCCTGTCAAGCATCTTTGCAGTGACAGAAGTGCATGATTTCTGACCTCTTCCCTTTGGTCCAAGCAGACTTTTCTCAATCCCTGTACGAGCCTCAACCACATTTCCCCTATATCCAGAGACATTTTGGTGACTTCGTCCTCCGCCATTGCTTCCCTAGCTTCACGAGCCCACCGTGCTAGTGAATCAACAGAACCTGACATGAGATCCAGTGCGCGAACAGACCGTTCTGCCTGTCCAACACGAGATTCGGCAAACTGCCTGGATGCATCTACGCACAAAACATAATTTGCTGGCAATAGGTGAGCCCCATCTGACATGATAAACAATAGTGCCTCAAATCCTGCTTCAGAAGCCTCTGGATGACGAGCTGTTATAGAAAGAAGGGACGTGATCGTCCGCCATCCCATTTGTGACCTGATGTGAGTGGCATTAGCTTTCACAAGGCGACTAACTTCTTCAGTAATCTGCTCGCAATATGCATCTGCAACCCGGGCATCAAGCTTCAAGACAAGTTGCATAGACCTCAAAAGTTCATCAGCCAGGTTCTCCTTGTAAGGAAGTAGGCGCTGACAAATCCGAAGAAGCCCAAAGACAGCCTTCTCTACCAAGGCAGAGGGCATGACAGTCGACTGAACAATGTTAGCAATATGATCATAGACACCCTGCCATAGGAGCACAATTCGGTCTCGATTATTCAAAGTGATTGCAATCAACAGCTCCAGGCAGAAAACAGCAGTATCTTCATCCTCAGGTGAGCTATTCCCTTTCTGGGGCCGCCCAGCGGCCCAAATAAGAGCCCGTGCCAGCTGCAACAGAGATTCAGCTTGCAGAAACTTACTCTCCGTGAATATGCTGTCTATGTGGCACTTTTGAATTGTCTGAAGCGTGCGCTGATGAGCAGCAAGTTGTTGCTCGGTGGGCTGTGATCTTGGCTCTTCTGTATCGAGAGATAAAAGCTGACTGAACCTACCCATTAATCCAGAAGATCTCCTTGGAGTTCCCATGGAAGGCATATGAGTTGCAGCCAAAGAATTTGCAACCGGCTTACCATGTCCAGGTTCAGCAGAAACCTCTGTCTCGTCAGCCGCATCACTCGCCACACGAGCTGGAAGAAGACCGAGTTTGTGCAATCTTAAGATGCAATCCAGGATGTTTCTCCAACCAGTGCGGATATAATCACCATATCTATTTGCAATTGTGAAAACTGTTATTGTTGCCATCCTTGCTTTTGCATCATCACCAAATGCTAACACAGGTTCCTCAACGGACGAAGGATTTAAAAGGGTTGTGAATTTGCAAAGAGAAACAACCAGATCATCCAGCACATCTTCAAGATGATGGCATGCTGATATCTTGGCAACAGCCAAGAAACCATCAATGCATGTCTGGTAAACCTCTTCCTGTTCTGCATGATCGAACACCACAGAGATTGCAGCAATGGTTGGACCAGACATTATAGCAAACATGTCATGATCAAGATATGCTCTAGAATCAGATATAATGAATGGGGCAGTTCTCTTTGATTTGTGCATCAAGTCAATCCAACGGCTCGGGTTCATTTCAGGATAACCAGCACCTTGTTCCGGAGTGGTGCGAATTTCATTTTTGCAAATGGAGTGGTAAAGCTCTGACAAAAAATCTCGAGGTAGATCACTGCCGCCATTGATATGTCTATTATTCCGAATAAAATCCTCCTCGGTCATTTTTTTCTTTACCTGTACATTATGTTGGTCTGTGTTGAGCATTATGAGAGAGTATGACAACAAAAGAGCAGCATCCTTGTTAACCAAAATTTGTGGCGACTGCTCATAATATCTCTCTGAAAATGCCTCAAGGACTCTCTGAATCTTCTGTGATTCTCCAGGCAGTCGGAAAGTTTCCAAAAACAACCTTAGCGCAGTATCTAGATTCATGTCTTGGAAATCAAAGGTCCCAGCAAATTCATGAAGAACCTGAACACAAAACTCATCATGGTTCCCAAGGAAATCCCCAACAAGATTCTTATCCAACCCAGCAGTGTACCTAAAGAAGCAAGCTACACTTTGTGGATCAAGTTTGTCAGGTAAGAGATGTGTTCCTTGCAGGAACTCTAACCCCTTCTTTGGGTCACGATTAAAGTGATCAGCTCCAATCATCAACCTCCTCTTAATATACTTCCTCCTGCGGACAAATGGCACCCAATGATTTGGATCTCCATAGTCCTCACATTTGACCAGCCAAAATGGAGTATACTCGTCTAGAGCAACTGGAGCTTGTTCTGAGCTGAGAGATCCGTTCGCAATCCTTTCAGCCATTCCCTGGATGACAGCAATGAGACCATCCAAAGCAAGAATATGCATTGAAGATAAAGGGCAATTCACAGGAAATGCACTCTTTGACAGCAAATTAGCAAGGTCTTCAAAGACATTACTGCAAGTTATATCACAATCCAGATTAGCATACATTTCCACCATGAAAGTCTTCTGCCGGCAGAAATCAACGAGAGCCTCCATGGCTGCCTCCTGCTGCTGGTAAGAAGCGCCATATCTACTTTGTGCAAGCCTCAGAATCACACAGGAGAAGAAAGCCTCGAGCTGCAGTTTGAGTTCAGTACGTAGATGCTGATACAGATTTAGGACAATGCTAAAAACCATGGAAAGAATAAGTGGACTCAAGGACAAGCCGAACTGCATTAGATTTCTAAATAGTTCGTCCTGGACCAAACTCAACAATCTCGGGTGGCGGCGTATTGATGGCCCACCCAACTCAATAGCTGAATTAATCAAACCAAGTGCAAAAAGTGGCACATCTTCATCAGATGCTATGATATTCGATCGAGGGCCCATTCCCGTGTGCTCAAAAAGATTTAAAAGAGAACACAAGAAGTGAAATATCTCCACCAGGGAAGGGACACCATAAGGCTCTGTCATCATATGCAGATCCATTGGAACTGCATCCTTCCCTGCACCAGCTCCAATTTCATCCATCATACCAGAGATTGGAGCTGCCGATGAATTGGAAGCAAAACTTCCAGAGGATAGTAGGCCATCATGTTCTGAACTACCATTGCCATTATCTAATTGTTGAGTCCCAAATGCATATTCACCGTCTGGTCCACGAATCTGCCAAGGAAATAAAAGTATGGTATGTCAATCTGCTTAACAAAAAAAGTGTGATCCTATTTGGATGATTTGCCTACCAAGTATACTACATAATAATACAAAATGGAAAGCGAAAATCTCTTAATTGTGCTTTCCAACATTCAAATAGTAACTCTTTGTATTAGGAGTTAGATAAAGGTGATATTTTGTGTGGCTCTGTACCTTTATAAATTGAGAACAAAAGAAATCACTACCCGAATACAGCGAGATGTACACAAAAATTCCCTGCAGCAAACACTATGTTACAACAAAATGTCACGTTTAAATCAGAATCTCGCTAGGCCTAAAGGCATTTGAGTCAAGTGATTTTGGAAAAAAAAAAAAAAAAATCTATTAAGTGTCCAAGTATGTTCTCTAGTGTTTCAAAATTTAATACAAAGCACAACTGATAACTTGTCACATTGCTAAAAACTGTCATCTGAGTAGCGTGTCCAGAGTTTTCTTCTTGGAGAAAACACATTTAGTAAAATTCTAGCCATTTATTTATCCTTCTTAGAAGATGGTAAGTGACATGGCCACATGAATGGTTAAAATAGAATAAAGAACTCAAAGAAAATTTGTGGTAACATGAGTGGACGGAATAGATTAGAAGCCGTATTCCATAGAAAATCAATTAAATGCTAACCATTAAATACCGAAGAAACACAGTTTTTTTCTATGAATTAGAATTCCATTTTAGAAGGCTGATTGAACAAGAACAGAACAAAAAGTAACCAGCAGGGAAAATATGCTACAAGTACCTCTTGGTTCACCTTATTGCCTCCATTAACCAATGCACCGTCTGTGTTGTCAACATCTGGAAGGTGTGAGAAAATGCAACGAACAAGTTCATGCATCGTATGACGGGCTATCCGCTGAAGCAACTCACCCTTGCTACCAGCTTGATGTACTATACGGAAACAAGTGTTAACTATTGTGCACACATGTTGATTACTCAGCATAACTGATGCCTTGCTTTTCATACAAGCCAGAAGAACTTGAAGTATTTTCATCAGTACTACTTCTTCTGATGCAGGATCAGTAACCTCAAATCGGCAGCTAGTCACAGAGTCCACAATTAAGTGCATTGCATCCTCTACATTAGCCGTGGTCTGATCAATCGCATCTAAAGTCAAGATCTTATAAACAGATGACAAAGCGACACCAGTGATAGGTGCACCTGTTTCATCTGATCGAATGACATCTAGAAACGGTTGGAGATACAAAATAGGGTTGACAGTATGCCACTGGTGCTGCCAAGAAAAAATCTGTTTCCGTAGTGCCTTCAAAGAGTGGATTAGAGAGTGCTCCAGTTGGTCATCTCCCGACATATAACGACCACCCCATCTTACATTTCTCCTCATGACAGCCAAGACTGCAGCTATTTCTGTGTTGATCACACACCCCAAAGCAGCCTTGTTAGAGCAGGAAGAGTCATAATCCTCGGGTTCTTCCTCAATTGCGTTAATGCCCGGTGGCATCTTCAAACGGCCCATTTTGATGGGACTTAGTATGTGAACGTAAGCAAAACTGCTAGCGCAAAAGGTCCAGAGCTCCAGAAATAGTCATTACCTTGAGAGATGCAGGAATAGTCAGTACAGATGAACTAAGGCACATATCAAAGCAAGAGCACAACAAAGCTCGAGGGCTAACAGGAGAAGCAACTTGATATTTTAAGAGCCTATTACAAGCTTCCATATATCTCTAGTATCCAAGTTTGTGTGCATATTCAACCCAAAAAAAAAAAGCTTGTGTGCATAAGAATGTCAGAAACATATTACTGTAAAGACCATAATCAATCATTCCTAATTCAAGCAAAGAAAAAGTAGCAGACAAGAAATTTCGATATGAGACCATGCAACAGTTCTTTTTTTCTACTTTCTCCTGTTCTGTTTGGCCAGGGGAGATGACCGTCCTCCCAGGACATACATGCAGTGGCAAGTCACAGCACCCGCATACAGCAGTGCTCCCTTTGGAAATCTCCAATGCATAAAACCGCACCAGATGTCCATCAATTGCATCAACACCAGTGAGCTGCAAGAGCCACTGTGCAATTTCTCTACTGACGAAGGCATACGAACATGACAAACATGACAGTTCCTCCAAGCCAGTAAACAGCCGTATGATATTCTCCGATATGTAGAATTATCACAATCCCAAAAGTTAACAACCTTCAAGAGATGCTCATCAGATGATCCAAATCTAAGATATTTTCCCTCCTTTCAAATTAAGGGGATACTCCGATCTTAGTCTCAATTGAAATGACATCATACCGAAGTCTCGAACAACTAGAACATGATCACAAGTAAGAAGGAAACAATGAACATGCTTGCTCACAATCTGAACCACTCAACAGATCCAGCTCGATATCAGCCACCAATAACAGCGTGGAAGATACGTAGTAACACCAATTCAGCCAAGATTCAAGAGAAAAAAACTCAAATGACAGGATGGTCAACAGTGACCGCAGATCTAACCCTCCAATTCACTACTCAGACAATTTAGGCAAACAGAAACGGAGCCCAAAGCTACACGCATGACTCAACACCGAAGAAGCAACGTTCCGTAACAATTCGACCAAAATGACGCGGACATAATCATCCGACTCAGGCCTCCCGCCACCCTCGCCAGAAACGAAATTAAACCGATGCACGACGGCATTTCCTCCGCCTTTCCCGATCCTCGTCGACCGAAGAACGAAAGTCAACCGAGGAGCGACGGCACCGAGCGCGAGGCAGTGAAAGTCGAGAACAGGGAGCGAGGAGGAGATCGAGACGAGAGAAAGGCTCCGTTTACCTTTTCCGGCAGATCCAGCGAGGGAGACGCCACACGCGACCGTCAAAACCGGCGCATCGCGGGTCGGCCGATCGCAATGCCCGCGTCCGCCTCTCCGGGCTCGCCAAGGACCCCGCTCCGCCCTCGACGGAATCGGCCGGCCGCTCGGGACTTCTCCGGAGCTGCGGCGAGGATCGATTCCCGATGGCGACGGTCCCGCGGCGGGGGATGGATCGCCGTCGCAATTCGATCTGCGCGGCGGTGGAGCTGGGACGACGGGAGCCCCTCCTTCGATTTCTGAGGAGAAAACCGAGAGGAAATTCCCCCTTGAGCCGAGGCGAAACAGAAAGCCAGGAGTGAGAAAGTTTCTCTTCTCAAGAAAAGCAGAGGGGGGACGGCCTTCGAGTCACAGTGTGATAGAGAGAGAGAGAAAGAGACATGGAACAAAATAAATAATTTCCCTTTAAATTATTTTCATTTGAGAAAAAGAAAGGTCATAGAAAAATTGGCGCCTGCAGAAATGCATGATAATTCCCGCATTGATCAGGCGTGTTCAATGGAATCAAGAACCGCCTAAATGCCCGGAGCCGAACCGGACTAATTAAAAATTGGTGCTTCCTAAGGGAATCGATTCGGTCCCGTTTTCGGGTATGGAATCGCTTGTTCACCCGTTCAAATCAGCAATATATTTTTAATTTTTAATTTAAAAATGACAAATCCTAAATCCTCAGTCTACCGATGGTTTTTACATTGGATCACTGTCTTATTTTGCCTATTCATAATAAGTTTGATGAGTATGCTCTCTTGCTTATACACTCCCTACATATTAACATTGTCAATTCATTGGCTCTGGCTAATAGTGTCTTTGATGAGGTGTAATTTTAATTATTCTAGAATTAGTTATTTCCGTTGTATAATTCTTTCTTGGTGAGACCAGCTCTTGAAAGTAGACCGTCGGAGCGGTCTAGTTCTTAGGTGGATCCATGGAATCAACAAATGGTTCCTAGTTCCAATTTTTTGAAACTGATCATTGGACCATTATTGGTTCTAGGGTGGGAACCGCCCACCTGGATCATACTTACTCCTAATATTGATATACTCCAAGCTCATAAGAGTGGAGCGGTCATTTTTGCTTTTTATTTTTTGTTTTATAAGTTTTACTAATACTTGAGCAAACTCTTTTGTTGTAGTTTGGATATCTAAAATTTTGTGAATATGAATAATTTATTTTTGGAACCTCTATTTGTTTCACGAAAATATCTTTCGGAAAATATCTTTCGAATTTTTCGAACTTTTATTTTATGGAAAATGAACTAGTCGAAAAAATATTTTCCGCTATTGAAAAAAACACCTTCAAAAATGGATAAAATATTTTTATTTCTGAAAAATAAAAAACATTTTCCATAACTTCTTCCATGTCACATTCTTTCACTAAACACATTTTTCCTTTTTATTTTTATGTTTTATTTTTTTATTTTTTCTTTTTTGAAAATTTTAAGTTTTAATTCTTTTCTTTTTTCTTTTTCTTCTTCCTTGGTCAGTTATTGGCCACGGCGACAATAGCTGGCCACAAGCCAACTCCTGCCTCACCCAAGGCCAAATTCACAAAGCTCGAGCTCATCAAATCTAGCGATCGTGTCTTGGTCGGTTGTTGGGCTGCCGCCATCATCAAGGCACGCTACGGCAGATGAAGGAAAAAAATAACAAAAATTTTGATTTTTAAAATAAAAATAATTAAAATTCAATTTTTAAAAATTATAAAATTTAAATTCAATTTTTAAAAATTATAAAAATTAAAATTAAAATTTTTTTGGTCAATAAATAATTAAAATTCAATTTTTCTGGTAATTTTACTCAAAAAATTAAATCATATAACGAACAATGAAAAACATAGTCATTTTCTTGAAAAATGACTCATTAGAAAATATTTTATAGAAACATGATATTTTTTCACGAAACAAACAGACTTCAGTAACTTGTCATTATTTTTCAATATTACAATAGCTTTTATTTTGAATGAGAAAAAAAAAATTGGATGTTGCGGGATAAGCTAAAAAGAGATTTTGTTTTCCCTTTTCCTTGAAATTTCTTTGCCAAATTTGCTCTTGATTTATTTATACTTTGTGACTCGTATAATCCTCTCCGTTATCTTCAAATGTAATCGAGAGATATAGACGAAATTAGTTGCGAGAGTACCTCATAGATCATAAAGGATCATTCTTTGATTTTCTTTTTTTGCTTTTCTATTTTTTGTAAGTGGATCCTCTGATCCGTAAGCAACTAGAAAAAAACTTGGATTGAATTTCAAGAGAATATCAAAGTCATATAACTTTTCAAATATTTTCTTGTAAAAATAAACAAGCGTTAAAAGCGTGTTTGATGAACCCATCATTGAATTGTTGAAAGATGAAGAGTGATGGAAAAATTGAAAAGGTTGTTTTCCATAAGCTCCAACATTAAGGTGGTCCAAACTTACGATTAACGGAAGACGAGACATAAATAATATAAATTGTACGCACATTCAACTACTTTCTAAGATGATATTGTAAGTTATATTTACTAAATTAATCTGTAATATCATTCTATGGATAAGATGAGGACTATCATATGTAAAATATATAGGGACAAAAATATAAATAATACTGTCTCTAAACTATATTGGCACCTAAAAAATATCGAGAGGAACCGATTATTATATATAGCAAGGATAATTTTAGAAAGTAAAAAGTGAATTAATCGATTTTTTAGCTTGACTATAATATATGAACACACAAATAAAAGACATGAATAGGAAAGAATATAACATTCCATCTTAAAGAACAAGAATATTAAAAGAACACATCCATTACTCATTATTCACTTTACATTTGAACCTTAAGGGCTCATTTTTCAATTTTTTTTCTTTTGGCTTCAACAATCTGGAACTATACTTGTAGTGATCTTCAATGCCAATTTCTCCATGTCTCTTTTCTAGCTTCACTTTTACACCTTTGACTGAATATAAATTTTGTAAAATTCTTCTTCTTTCTTTTCTCTTTTCTTGCCAAACTTAGTGACGAACAGATGTCGGACAGAACTAATAAATACAGGCAAGCGGGCTAAATTTGGAATCTGCGCAGCACTGCTCAAGCAACTTAGTAATTCTCAGTGCCTTGAGAAATTGAGAACGAGGCCGCAAGTCAGAGAAACTAAGCCGAACGCGTTTTGACGCTGTGGAGTGAACTCGTTGACAAGTCCATCATGGCTCTCTCCCCTGGCGACGGAGCATTTCAAGCTCCTTGGTCTCGTTCGTTTGTCATCACCAGAAAATCTGATGTTTATATGACTCTATGCAATCGCGTAATCACTTCACTTCGCGAAATAACAAGCACTGTAAATACTACTGTCACATGAACTGATAAAAATGAAGGCGATTTTGAGATAAACCAACCGATCTTTGTCCTTCAAACATCATGCCTAAGATGAAGAGATTGTGACCCAATTGGTCAAAGCTAGTCTCATCCAACTGCGGAGGAGATGCAGCTAAATTTAAGGACACAGAAGATGCTGAGTCTAGCAAAGCAAAGGGAACAATTAGAAAGGAAAGAGATGAATCCATCATGCAAAAGGCGATTAGCTCCCAGTCCCATGAAGTGTGCTTGATCGCAACACGACCTTCGCCAGGACAGACACACTGCAACACCAACAACTGCCTCAGCCAGTCAGAGAAGCTCAAGCCATGATCTTAGCAGACCTCACATACAGGCTATCCACGACCTTGCCGATGTTGGAAATGGTTTCCAGTGTTGCTGGGTAGAGAGCATCAGTCTTGGGGTCGTCGAAAATGATGAGGCATCCAGCACCCTGATCCAAAGTCCCAGCAAACTTCTTGTCGAGAATCATTTGGGACAGTTTTTTCTCCACATGATCCCCGGGCAATTCGATCAACTCAGCGATATGGGAGATCTCAACCCTAGAGAAAGGCTCAATCAGCCTGCAGAGATTCTGTTCCAACAAAGTGTCATACAGGGACGAGAGGTGCCTGTGAACAATTGGGTCTTCCTCCAGCTGTGCTCTGAAATTCCTCAGTGCAGTTTCAAATAGCTTCAAGGATCGCTTCGAGTGGGCATCAGCAACAGCTTTCATGGCATCGAGCTCTGGCCCCACGTACTGCAAGCCAGCCTTGGATGATATTACTCCCGATACATCATCCGCCTGATTTACCATAATCTTGCATAACAACATGTATTTGAGGCTAAACACGGCCCTTGGTTCTTCGAGAGCATTAAATGCTTCAAATGCCTCAAAGAAATAACTGTATGCTGTCTTATAATCCTTCTCTTCAGCATGAAGAATCCCACTCTGCAAATCTATAGTGCCCTGCTGAGCTGGAGGCACGTAAATGGCATTTGCAGCTGTTCGTGCTGCTGTAAGAGCAGCCTTGGCTTTGGGAAGATTTCTCAAGGAGAAATGAAGCTTACTCTCCAGCAAGTTAATGTCCACCAGCAGAAGCTTGTCATCGAGTCTTCTTACTTCCTTAATTAAACCTGAAAGTAGGTTTAGTGCTTCCACATATTCCTTACTTTCCATCAGAAGTGCCGCAAGCCTCGCTTCAACTCTTTGCCGCAAGAAGGTTCGCTTCTCTGCACGGGTCCACTGAACCATCTCTTTGCAGAGAGAAATCTGAAGATCAGATGTGTCTGGAATCTTAGCCACTGCATCGATTATGCACCGAACAATTTTTGCAGTTTTTGCCTTTGGAATCAAGGAAAAATAAGGCCTTAATTGGGTCAGAAGGCTGCGAAGATCCTCTGCCCGATTCTCCTGCCTCAAAAATTCTGACAAATTAGTGATGGCCTGCTCTTTGACTCGGAGGGCTTCAGGGGACGATGAAGGGTTTTCAAGAATACGGTACAGGATAGATATAGATTCTGATGGAGTTTTGGCCTCTAAAGCCTGAGCAATTGAATCAGTTGTTGCCGGGAGATAAGACGTCGACATCTTTGTTCACAAATCAAAAACCCTGGAGAACAAGAAATAACAATTTGATATTAGATGAATGCTAGACCACCAAGACATAACTGAAGAAAGAGTAGATGAGGAAAAAGTAGAAGAACTCATGTAATTTGCAAAGCAGCCAATCATTCAAGTTCTTGACTAAATTCATCAGATTGCAGTCTCTGCTTCAACCCTCACATCATAAGATATAAACATACATACGATAACCTTGTAAAAATCAAAATAACTTTCCAAGGGTTGCTTCGCTATAATAAGCAGTATTATGATTCCCATACTTATCCTGATAAAGCAAATGCAAAGAAAAACTATACCATTTCTTATCATCAGGAAACAGAGAAAAGCTGCTCAAGGGAAAGTGTTCACTGCCATAAAAACGTCACCCCCGATCACCTCTTGAAAGCACCAAATCAATTTTCGGAACAATCAAACGTATTCTAATGACTAATATAGATCACTTATCTTCTGCCAATCAACAGTAAAACCAGAACCACCGCCACAGAAAATTCTGCCACCACCTAATGCATTACTTGCCAGCGTCACCAATACTAAGCCCATAACAATCATGCTCACTTATCATCAACAAAATCCTTCTAAAACATAGCATGTAGTGGTGGTAATGCAGCCATTCATGGCAATTTTCGCCACTAATACCAAAAAAACCCATGTTAGCTTCTAATGACCTGGGATGAAAGTCACAAGCAAAAACGATAACTTTGGGACCTTTCCCAAAAAGATATGCTCCATAACATCTCTAAACCTTGTTTTGACCAAGAAAAGAAAAAACTCTCTAAACCTTTTGAATAAACATATACTGAATAAACAAAAAGAACACGGCATAACATCATCATCTGAAGACACTTCATCTTCCAAACAATCAACTCATGACTCAAAATCGTCTAAATCATCTGCCACCCATCACTTGTATTCAGTCAACAACTACCGCTACAGCCCAAAACTTGAAAACAATCCCACAGGCATAAATTTCTACATTAACCAATTAAATAAAATTTAAAAAATCATCCCCACCTCCTTCGGATGCTCATTCGTTCTTTGCTCAAGGGACTAAAGGTGTTAAAAGACCCAATACCGATGATTTCTCAGATGATTTGCAGAGTGTATGCCTGAATCTGACTCGCTACACTAAGAGCCCAACATATACAACATCAACGAAGGCAAGCGCGCTCAATCAACTCGACCATCTAACAAACGCCAAACAAGGTCTGCTAAGTCGTAACCGTGCACAGAAAAAGTGAGGCGCGGAATCAAAATCACAGAATTGCAGCAGAACCACAGCAGGAGGAAGACCGACGACGCGGCAGGAGCAGAGCTACTGAAATCGCTAGCTAGCCTGCGATTCGCGATCTAGACAGACGGATTCGACGCTCGCCGGCGATCGAAGGAGAGGGCAAAAGAAGAGATCGGAGAAACCGATTCGAAACCCTAGCCGAGGGAAAAAAAAAAGGAAAGACTCCCCCCTCGTATCCGAGTCCTTCTTCATTCAAGACGACAAAGCATTGCGAATTGCTAGCCTACATGGGTAAAAGGCGCTTACCAGAGTCTTCGCGAATCAAGAACCTCGTCCCGAAGATGACCGATCCAAACCCTAGCAATGGCGGAGGAGGAAGCAGGAGGAGAAGAAGCAGCAGAAGAAGGAATTCCTCTCCGGTGGATTATTTCTCAAGAAAAGGAGCTAAAGTATCTGCTCGGAAAGCGTTGATTTTTATATCTGCTAAAATGTAAGATGAAATAAACTTTCGAGAAAAAATAAAGAATAAGATTATTACAATTTCCTTTTGGCCAAAAAGAAAACGTTGCAATTCTATTTTGTTTTACCGGAAGAAATTACAGCAATTTGAAATACGTGTACATCTGACCTGGATGGAAAATCATTTTTCAAGTTTTAAGGGGAATGGACATTTCATAGCTAAATTGGCGAAGTTATATATTTTGCTTGAACTTCTTTAATAATGGATGATAACATCAATAGCTCCTGATTTTTTGTGTATGAATCCCAACCCTAAATTTTTTTAATAATTCTTAAATACGACACAATTTGGTACTTTCTTAAGTTATGAATGAAATTTGCTCTCATGTTTGTCCGCAAGAAGAATTGACATCTTATGTGGCAAGATAAAAGTACGGAGGAAAATAACTTATAATTGATTAAGGACCACAGAGACTCATATGGTCAACTTAGGCTAACAATGTGTGCCCATTGCCAGCCCATAGTTGCACCTTAGATTTGAGGTTGGGATACCTTAGATTGGAGGTCTCACAACTTCGGTTTTGATGTCGTGTGACCTTCATTGAAGATCTCACGTTCATAAACCTTAAATCGCACTTGAGTTGAGATTAGAATGAGCTTTTGGACATTATTTTAGAATCATAAAACTTTAATTGCGAGATAATCGTGAAGTGACGAACAACATTTTAGTAGATAATTTTTTAACAAAATATTTTCTAAATCATTCATTTTTGACGAAATAAATAAAGCTATAAATTCGAAGATCTCCTAGATTCAAACATCTTCAAATCCTCACATCACACAGCATGTAAATCCCTGGCTTTTCTATTTCAAAGAATCTTGAATTCCCAATTTGAATTTTGACACGAAGACGAGTTCAACGATGCTCCCGAACAAGAATTCAGAAAAAAGAAAAAGTCATTAACTTTTCCGGATGAAATTTCCTATTTATTTCTTAAAAAGAATTTTTTTTTTTTAAAACGAGAGAGGAAAAAATACAAAAAAAGTGTTTGAGAGAGAAAGAGAGCACACCATGACATTTACGTCACTGATAGGAGATTTTAAGACCCAACAAACTTATCAGAAGAAGGCTCAGATGATCAGACAAACGTTAAAGATCTTGGGTCGTAAGATTTTCGTGAGAATTCTTTAATACTCTCAAGGGAGGTATAGGAAATGTGCACTTGTGATCCTAATATTTTGTATATTTCGGGTAGATGGTAATTAGGAGATTGGATATCTATCTTTAAATCAAAGGGCAATCAAATTTTATGTCCATTTTAAATTCCTCCGAATCTCTAAATATAGCAGAAATTTCGAGAATTTGAAGAAATGTGTGTATTAACAAACATATTTATTAATCTTTCTCACTTATACCCTTCTTTTTTCCATCTATTTATGAGTACATGAAAGAATTATTATGCCACAGTGCTTTCTTTTTGTTTTCTTTTTTCGAGCAAGCAACCAAGGAACACCGTAACTCAATGCTCCCAGCCAATTCTCTTCTTTTCCTTTCTAATCACTTCATCAAAGCCGAGCCAAAAAAGACGGCCGCACGACCGGGGGAAGCTTGACTTCACTGAGGAGAGAAGGGAAAAAATAAATAAATTTGGATCTTGTGCACCGCTCGATGGAGAACATAGAAGCATTTAGACCGTCCGATTGAACACGCGTCGGATGCCAGTTCTAACACTTAATAGTGAATTGACGTTAGCAACTTCGTTAGCTTAACTAAGGGGAAGACGGCATTAATTTCGATTTAAAAAGCGGCAAGCGCTAATTAAAAAATTTCAGATACTCTATTCGACGTTAAGCCAAAGTTCAAAAACTGTCCCTGTCACTCATTGTGCATTGGACGTGCCATATATAATCGAAAGGGTTGATCCGACGACAAAATAATTAAATTCGTGCGCCTACAATCCCTCGGAAGACCAAAATAAAGTAAGTTTTTTTCTTTGGATGGATCGAGAAGTCAAAACTCGATTGAATATGCCGAAAGCTAAGATATCACCTCACGGTCACCTTAAATGGTAGTCCTGAAAAGCACAGCAAAATGATGGAATTTCCACAGATCAGACTAATAGAATAATAGATTGGTGCAGTCACCATTTGTCTTTACAGAATCAGTACTCATTGAGCAGTTCGAGTGTATTCCCTCCGTACATATATGTATAAACAGAAGCCAAAAATTCTCGCATTTTCACGTCCATTCTTATGCCGCTTGGAGCAGTTTTAAGGAACGAGTGCACCGGAGAGATGACTGATGAGAGATGAAAAGCATTAACGATCGACTCGGAGCACCTGAACCCGCCGCCGAGCTAACATGAGTTCGTTCATCTGTGCAATTTGAAGCAGGAGTTGACTGATCTTCTGCGCAGTCCAAAAGATTAATCCTGAGATTAGTGGTCATAAAGAAGACAGACGCTTCTGCATGACTAGATGTGAGAAGCCATGCTAAGCAATGAAAGAGTTCCAGGAAGGCGAAACAGAACGTCAAATTGCAATATTGAACATCCAAAATGCTTCGTTTGTATGACCAAATATTCCCTATTGACATCAACTCGAATCTTTAACAAAGCGATACACGGTCAGTGACCTCTTGTTTTGGGCGAAAGCTATAAGAGTAGATACTATGAATCTGGGGATCCTACCCCACATCAGTAACCGGACAGATAAGAGTTCTCACATGCTCAACATGAGATGTTCTGTACCCTTTTACTCGTATTCTGTTATTCGAATTGTATCGTTTGATCAGTGAAGACTTTCTGGTTTTTTCTGCAGAAGAACAAATTCTAATCGAACGCGCATCAGCTTTGCATGAGTGACAAACCATAAGTCAGGTCAGCCTGAATTACAAAATACCCAATTGTGCCGCTAACTGCTCGTACCAACATATTTCCTAGAGAAGTTCGGTTCTTTTTCGTTTCGATTGTGCAGGAAAACTTGTTAATCCAAGTAGTTTCTACTTGACTGCACTGATAGATTGTTTGGAAAAGTAGCATTTTCTCATAAGTTTATATGGATCTACATCGTTTTGCTGCCTCTGACATTGGTTTTGCTCCAAAATCCAGTATATCCTAATTCTCAGGAGCCTAATGAGGTTGTCTGAATCTTCTGACATTGAAAGCTCTAGTGCTTGAGAAACAACTAAACCGTCTTTCATTTCCCACCCTCGCCAACAATTTTCTAGACCATTGACGACATAAACCTACCAAGTTCTTCTTTGTTTTGTTCTCCTCGGTTCCTTATCTCATTTTACATGCCGAAGAAGCCCGTGAATCTGTGTAAGCCTTGAAAAACCCAAAAGAGAAAAGCAATCACAACCAGAAACAGGGGCGAACCCAGGTGAATTCTTTTAGCTCCGAATCATCAGCTCTATCATGCGAATCGAGAACTAGCGGAGAGACCAAGAAATTGAGAGTGCTCGTCCGTTACCTGGTCCTTGTCTCTGATGAGGAGGAGGAGGGGGTTCTCGCTCGCCTCCGCCGCGGGGACTCTGTCCCTGCTCCTCCACCACCACCGCCTCCTCCTGCTCCGCCTTCTCGCGTACGCCAACGAGAGCAGGATCACCGCCGCCACTCCGGCCGCCGCCGCAGCAGAGCCGAACGACCAGAAACCTCCCGCGACGAGCGCACAGTGGCGGACTCTCGAAGCAATCCCGCAGACGCCGGACCAGAGGATTCCACTGGGCGGACGGCTCGGCAGCGGCGGCGGCGGCGACGGCGGCTCAATCTCCGTCCCGTTAAGAGGAGGAGTAGGCGAGGAGGAAGACGACGATGGCGACGACGGAGACGAGGAAGAAGGAGGTGAAGTGGGATGATGTGGTGGCGGTGGCGGTGGGAGACGGTCGAGGCCATCGTGGTGGAAGGAAGGGAACACGGAGGGGGAGGGACGGTGGTGGAGTCCGAGGAAGTCGTCTCTGCCGCCGCCGCCGTCGGCGTCCCGTCGGGTCGAGCTCGAAGAAGGCGGGGGGAAGCGGGGAGACGGCGGAGAATCGGGGGAATGAACGTACTGCCACTCGTCGTCCACCGCCTCTTCGGTCGCCATTGATTTTGGAGCAGAGAAGGCAAAGAGGAGAAACGCTTCCTCCTTTGTCCGAGAACGTGTCGGGATGTCGGGACTGGCCTCACCGGGTCACATATAACCGAAGTTAATTATGACCGGAATTAATCGCATTTAGTTACACTGAAAAAGCGCCATTAATAATATCATTCTATTTCGCACTTTTGCTCGACCATGATTCAGACCCGGATCGATAATTGATCCGAGAAAGTACCATTTGAGTCGAATCAACTGGTGGTGGGTCCCTCGAGAGCATGACTTGAGCAATCAGTTCAATGAATTTAGTTCTTCATTCGCGCGTGCGTCGATGAAATTTCATAATTTAAAATAAAAAAATTATCTTAAAAGATTTAACCGGCTGCATCAATTGAATAAAATAGTTAAAATATATTTTTCAACATCAACGAAAGTCTATGCCCCCATATTTCCGTTGAGGATGGACTGATTTTATTTTTTTGTTGATTCATTCTACTAAGCGACATAAATTATAATTTTTTAAAAAAATTGATGTTGATTTCTCATGAGATAAATGTATCATCGGTTGTGAACGACGAAAGACTTTAATGTTTGACTGACGTGTAAATCAAAATCAGGCTTCTTTTTGCTAGAAAAATCAATAGATATTTTACAAAATAGATATTTTCTGCACGTACACGAGTTCTTTTTTCTAACGAAATAAGAGAACAGGAAAAAAAAAAAAAAAGAATTGGTGGATCGAAAGGGATTATCCGATTCAATCCGATGGCGCCAGGGTCGAGAATGCGACGGGTGGGCTGACGCTGCGTGTGAATACGAGAAGGGACGCGGGACTCGTTGCGCATTGGCATCTCAAAATATCGCCTTTCCCTTTCTTGGTTTTATAATTTTATTTGGAGTGATGTTTTGTCGAGAGAAAAAAATATCTTTCTCGTAGGAATTGATCATTTTGTCCTTTTGGTGCCGGCCATTGTCGAGATTTTTCTTCCCCGATGAAAATCATATGAGATGACGTGACGAATTTCTATTTGAGTATTTAAATATATTATATTAATGTAAAATATATCATACACACAAGTATTAACGGGCACTTGTTAAACAAAGTAGACTCTATGAGAGTGGTTTCGAAAAAATGAGTTGGCTCACATGCTTCATAAAAATTTCACTTGACAATCATAAGATGTCTATGACCACGACACACAAGCTCTCTCTCTCTCTTTCTCTCATTTGGCAACTTAACACTGAAAAACTCAGTTAATTTTGAGTTTAAGTAATTTTCTAATAATTTTTCGTTATTATTTATTAGGTATGTGCGACTTTATCTTATCGACTTTGTTAACGTATTCTCTCTCTATTCTTGGCCCGTATCCTAACAGCTTAAGGGTTTTGCTCGTTTCGGTTCAAGTCAAAAATACTATTTTGCTCTTACCAACAAAAAGTACGTGAGCATATACATTTTTGCTCTTACCAACAGTAAGTACGTGAGTATATATATTTTTGCAAAAGTTTCGACTGTTTAAATTGGAAGTGCCAAAGTGAGTGAACCTCGGACAAAAAGTAATGATAAAAATTACTCTGTATAAATTTAATTTCCAGGAAAAAATAGTTCGCGAGCCTTTTATACTTCTTCAGAGTATGTCTCTTCCTTAGATCATGAGAATTGCTCAACTGAAATTGGTATAAAAAAAAGAAAAAACCTTATCACATGATCTTTTAGCTTCGTTGAATACGTATCGATTTGATATTATATTGAAAATCAAAGTGGACACACCTATATATAAAATTCCCAAGAACACAATATTCCAAGGATCAATGGCACAACAAATTTTCCTCTTACTGCCATGTACTTACTATTTGTCCTGATCATCGGACGTGTCTCTATTCCGATCTCATATCATCAATTTTCAGGACTAGTGCGTTGATGAGTATGTCTTGCTTGATTTTAAACTAGCACGGCGTGCTTTCAAAACTAGGTGGGAGTTAGAAAGTTGCTGTTAGAGCAAATAGTAATGTGTCGGCTATAAACCCAAGTAGAAATTCCTAAAGTGAAATTAGAGTAGATGGGACAATGGGCGCATGGGATATGTTTCTAACTGTATATCATTTATGTGATACCAGGTAAGTCTTTTAAGAATACAAACTAATACAATTTTTGGTTGTAAATTGTAGCTTGAACCTAAGTAAGTCAGCTTTTTGAAAATAGCCACGATTGAAGGCTCTATCACTATGCTAGCGCGACGGCCGTGAGGTAATTAGGAGATCAAATCGATGCAAACCCAAGCCGAGAAATCCTTGCCCAAGCTCACTCATGATCGAGAAAAATACTAATTTTTTTTTAATGAAAACAAAATCATTATATCTAGGCCCACCCGTTTACCCGTCTGGCTTACTGGGTTTGGATTGGGCCCCATCGAACCTCCGGCCCAAACGATCGGATCCATCGATCGACAACAACAGGCCCCTCCTTCCCAAATCCAAATCGAGCCCAACACGCTCTCCAAAACGAGGAAAGGCCCAACCCCTCGGACCGTCGCTGTCGGAATCAACATCGAATGTTGCCGGATCGAGCCTGATCCTCGAACAACTCGTTCGACGCACGATGCTCGCCCGCAAGTGCGATGCGAATCTTCTTCCACGGTGGGACGATGGCGAGCTTGACTAGCCGTTGGCCTCCGCCGCGACCCTCTTTTCTAGCTGTTGACTTCCGCAACCGCCCGTCTTCTCCACTAAACTAAAGTCCCGCCACCAATCGGGGATCGCCATTTCCCAACGTCGAGATCGGTCCAGGAGTACCCATCAAGCCTCGGCACATGTCCTCGCACTCGCCACGTCGCGACGATATTGGGCACCGTCCTCGTCCATTTCCCTTCCATCTTTTTTAGGCCACGAAGAGATAAGTGTTCGCCAAGCCGCGAAGCGAAACTTCACTCGGTCTCTCCTGTGCAGATCGCTTCCGTGTTTAAATAAGGCGCATAGCCCAATCGGGCTAACTGCTCTTCTCGACACATCGAATTCTGGGCAGGTGCTAGCGACAGATCCTACACGAGGTCCTCGTATAGCCACTTCTCGTTTTTAGCTTATCGCTGGAAGGAGGCGCCAGGTTTGATGCTTCCCATCAGTTTGCCTGCTTGCTGTTTGGTTTTGTGAATACGCGACTGTTCTGTATGGAGTTCGTCGTCCTGTTGTTAGATTGGCAGACAGTTTTAGAGTAAAACGCGAAGTGGGTTCGTTTCCTTAACTCTGCATGTTCCGGCGATCCTAGTCTGGAGTTTAAGCGGCAAAGTTCGTTCTCGAACTGAGTTGGTTAATTGAGGCATGCTTAAAGTGCCGTGGGCTTTGTTTCAGATGCAGCTTCGTGTTAATTTTTTTTTTTTTTTACCGCGATATACTGCGATTTCGAATTTGAACCACGAAGGATGTGAATAAGTTGTGGACTGTTCAGTTCATTCCGCTAGATGTCTTAGAAATGATTGCTTCACTGGCTGATCGTACCTTTGTGCCTTGTTTGATTGCTGCTTATTGTTTCTCCCCCTCCTCTTATGGAAGCAAAGTTTGTGGTTTGATCTTATGTGTATCTAGATTTGCTTGTAGTGTAGAGATTCTATATATTGGAATCTAATTTCCAAATTTTGACGATGGTGTTCGAGTGATTCCATGTGCTTAGCACTAGGTTCTTGCAGCTTTAAACCTTGACAAACAAAATCACATCTTTTCTTTCGCGTGCTTCCTTTTCATGTCTTTTCAATGCTTTTACTTTTTAACTCGCAGGAATCAGCGGTTTATCCCTTTTTCTTTGAAGTTGTCGGCATATCAAGAAAGAAATGCTCGTATCTGCTCTTTTGACCTCCGTTGGAATAAATACGGGCCTTTGCTTTTTATTCTTCACATTATACTCGGTCCTGAGAAAGCAACCGAGCAACTATGAAGTTTATATACCACGGCAGGTAGCCGAGGGGAAATCTAATAAAAGAAGCTATTTCAACCTAGAGAGATTAATTCCTTCTCCTGGGTGGGTGAAGAAGGCGTGGAAGCTTTCTGAAGAGGAGCTATTGTCTATATCAGGCTTGGATGCTGTTGTATTTATGCGGATTATTATTTTCAGGTGATTCAAGCTCTTGGAATGCAAGCATTCTTGTTGCCAGTTCTAAGTTCAACCTGATTTCTTTTTGTTTCTTTTGATGGGTATCACATACTTGATTTGGGAGTTTCTCTTAGTGCTGGAATGAGGATGCCTATTTTCGGAATTTATTTGTAATAAGGATTGCTGAATGCTTCATAGACGCTGCTTTAAGGATGTTGTTACCCTCTCATTTCTCCTGTGGAAGTGACACGTCTGATTTCTGTTCGGTTTAAAGTTGATATGATGAAACTTTCAAACTCATAGTGGAAACTGTTGTAGAAAGATTCCTAGAGTTCAGTAAGAGAGTTACATATCTCCTGTGGGAATGACACGATTTTTGTGGAATAGAATTAGCAAACAGAACCTGCTTACTGAATATTCCAAGTGGAGGATCGGAATATTTGTGTCTCTCTTGATTAAGAAGTCATTCTTACATTTTTCTTAATTTAGAAGACAGAACCTTCTTCACAACAACTTTTTTACTTTCCTCAGCCATTTTATATGAAGATTTAGCCATGCCTGATGCAGGCTCCACAACCTTATGTCTGAATGCCATCTTTATGGTTTACTTTACTTCTTCGATTACTTCTTCCTGTCTGTAAGCAAGAGCACTATTAAATTGGCTTAATATTATGACCTTGCTGCTTCATGATTATATAGTAGTCATTAGATAGTAGCAACTCCTCTGAATTGGATATTTGAATCTGAAGGTTGAATTATTCTTTGGTTTAGCCTCATCTAATTGTCATTTGTTGGAAGGATCCGAGGCCATGTTGTAGCTGTATTCAAGCTATATTACGTTGTGTAAATATTTCCTGATTCTTATAGGTAAAGCTGTCTAGCCAGCAGGTGTCAATCCCTTAGTTCTCTTTGAATTCCCTCCCTCTCTCAGCCCTGTTGTCTTAAGTGAGGGTGAGGTGACATAGTGGGCGGTATTCCAACATCGAATGCTTGAATAGACCCATCTACCCAAAATTCCTGAGAAGATATGATGTTTTCATGTTTCCTTGCACAGCTTCTTAGGGTCGGTGCAAAGGGTAGTGAAGGCTCTCTTTCTGTTCTGCATCTCCCAAATTGCATTCTGGATGAGAGTAGAAGCTAATTTGTGACGATTGAAAGTTTGATTATGCTTCTTCTGATTTATATAATGATTCTAAACCGTTGTTTAATGTGTCATTAGGGATTCAGACTGATTCTGAGTTTTCATTTGTAGTGCTCATTGGATAACTGATCTCAAGGAATACATCCCTCTCTGTGTGATTGAGGGGAATGCTTGTTAACTTCTTTCACATGATGTGTATGGAGAAAATCCATCATGACAGAGCATCAAGTATTAACAATAAGCTCAAGTAAATAAAGAAACAATTGAAAAAGCAGTTGTTTTATAATTTTTTCTAAAGAAATGACTGGGCTGGGAGAAGTTAGGTCTGAACTTTGGATATATGTTAGCCTTTCTTCCTGCTATTCTTATGTGTCTCCATTAGAACGAGTTGTGGCTATGGTAATTGGTGCACTAGCTTCTCCGGATCATGTATTTACTTACCTCGTTGGCTCTTCCTAATACAGTTTTGCTTTTGATCTGAATTTTACAGCTTGAGAGTATTTGCATTTGCGGGGGTTATTGGAGTCTTCATCCTTCTTCCAGTGAACTGCACTGGTGATCAGCTTGAGGATATTGACTTTGTTGATTTTTCAAACAACTCACTGGATGTATTTACAATATCAAATGTAAATAATGGATCAAACAGGTATGTTCTTTGGTTTTTTTTTTTCTCATCTGTTTTTTGTTAATTTTTATGACCGTTGGCAGGGAAGAATGAGTAGATATATATGTTTGTATCCTTATATAACTTTGACCAAAGTTGAATGCTTTGTTAAATCTTCTGGGATGAGAAAACTTGATTTGTCAGTAATATCAAGAATTTCAAGCCCTGTTTCTAGCTTGACATTAACACCACCGAGTCATCAACTTTTGTTGCAAGGATGTATCACCTCTTATGTGAAAGATAAACAACTCTTTGTCTTTTCTTGCTGCTGGCATTATCTCATGAGCATGCTTTACCTGTCATCTATCTTTAAATTGAATTTTTAAAATTAAGTCCCAAATACATTTCAGATGCTGAGAAGATTCTATCTCTGCATCTTTTTTACTTTTTATTTCCCTGTTAATTCAATGGTAAGCCTTTGAATCTTTCATTAATTTAAGAAATATGAACATCAATCACTCCATACGCCATCTCGTTTGTGAGGCTATATATCTCAAATCTGCCTTAACTGATCACCTGTTTTATCTTAGGTGGCTTCCATTTGCCTTTGAGGATTGAGAATTTTCACCATGTGCTCCACCTTTTTAGTGTCCACAGTAATTTATTGCTACTACTGAAGCTGGATTGTTTCTATCATTTCTTGTGTAACTTGCTAGCATAATGTACGGGAGCTTGCAGTTCCTTGCTTGTACTGTGCTTTTGCATTTTCAAGGTTTTTCTTTGGGTTCACATGATATGTAAAATATCCCATGGGTGTGGGACAACTGGAAACTTATCATGATTGGATATCCTTGTTTTGTGGGATTTTATATAAGCTAAAACCCTATTTTGCAAACTTCATTGACTTATTTACTGCATAAAACCTGAAAGTAAGCTTAACTGACCAAACACCATCTTTAGGTTGTCACCTTCTTTAGTTGCATCAAATCTTTTAATAGCGAGCTTAATTAAGGTTTATTTGGTAATGAAATGGTCAAGTTATTAGCTGAGGAGCTGATCGTAGTATGAGAGAGAGTCTTGACTAACACATGAAGCCTGCCCGGCAAGTGCATCTTAATTATTAAGAGATGTACTATTTTGTATGTCCATGCTGTGATCGCCTTAAAAGAATTCTCTTTCTTGTTTTAAACTTCCAAGGTTGGTGAAAGTACATAACTTTTTTTTTTTAATATTTCTTTGGCAGGTTATGGGTTCACTTCTGTGCCGTTTATGTTGTCACAATATTTGTCTGCTTTCTACTGTACTATGTAAGTTCCAAGTTTATATCCTTGAAAATTTCTTCTTATACTCTGTGATAACTGATAATACATAAAAAAGTTTTGTATCATATCAGAAGGCGAATGCCAAAAAAATCGTGTATTGTTGCTTGGTTTTTTTATCATCTCATGAGAAGCAATCTGGTCATTAAGGGGATTATTTAATTTCTCATATACCTTTCTGTCTGGACCTAGAAGCATATGAAAGTTCTCAGGGAAGGATGGGGCATATTATGAGAACAAGTTCAGCGATATTAAAGTAGCCTATGTAATTGCAGGAATACAAAAATGTTTCATCAAAAAGGATAGCTTACTTTTATGCCTCCAAGCCCCAGCCACATCAGTTCACCATCCTTGTCCGGAGCATCCCCGTGTCCGCTGGAAGCAGTGTCAGTGATAGTGTTGAGAGATTCTTTAAAGAATATCATCCATCTACATATCTGTGTCACATGGTCGTTCGACGGACCAACAAGCTACGAAACCTAATTGTAAGTACTTTGGGCTACTTTATCTTTCTTATCATCTTTCCTTAGCTGTACACCCGAGGATGCCTTCCTCTTTTTTCAGTGACAAGAAGCCCGCCGCCTTAAGTAGGTGAACCACATCTTTTTGATTAATTCTACAATTCTCATAAATCTGGTAAGATGTAAGCTAAAACTCATGTGGGTGACCCAAGCATGATTATATTTTGCACTTGGTAGTGTGCAGACTTGAACATGAGCCATGGACCTAATTTGCCTTCACGCGTTCCTCTGCCACTATGCTCACCCAGTTGCTTGATGGACTATTTCACTTGATATGTCTGTATGATCAAAAGTTGACCAGAATTTGCAATGGCTCTCATATTCACTCTGAAATTGCGATTGGTTCCTAGAGATCTGGAGATTGTGTTTTGCAGCCAGAGGCATTATGAACATATTACTGCTGATGTTGATTGACTAATATCTATAGTATTAAACTGATGGCCTTTTGCAACCATTGTTATATATGGACAGACTAAGGATGCTGCTCTCAGTAAAAAATAAATAAATCATACAGCACCTTTCCAAAAGAGTTGGAAATCTTACAGGCTCCAATGGTTGTGATGAAACCATCTGACTTATTGCTTATCTAGGCAAAGGAGTGTTACTGTGCTGGCTTTCTTTAGATGGGGTCAAGCTACCTATATGCTCAATTCTACCATGCTGGATTGATTAATCTTGTTTGTCTTGCTTTTCAAAATATATATATGAGTCCCATAAAACCATGTCCTTTTTTATCCGTATTTGCCAGCTTTATCATAGATCATTGGTGATAAGTAAGAGGAATTTCTTGACGAGTTAGGTGCTTTAACTTTCTGCCCCATGTGCCTTTTTCATTCTGTTGAAAATCTGTTTTATGGTATAGATGATTATGACCTTCATATGTTTGCATGGGAATAGAGGCTGCCGTAAGTGCATGTACCACAGAAGTTTGGGCTTGGATTTTATATGTCCAATATTGGTTAATGGGTAATGTTCTTTTGAAATTTTCTTATGTGAGATGTACTTAATGGCTTCAACGGATTGATTATTTTCTGGATTAGCTGAGCCTCTACAAATTTGGATTAGTTTCGTCTTCCCTCAGTACCATTAGTCTCTAGACAAATAAAAGGAAAGTTGAGTCTTTGGAATAACAATGGTATGTTTTAAAGCAATCTTTTAGGTCTTTTCTCCTTTGGCCAAATGTTCTGTTTTAATCCATCTATTTGATTTTTCTCCCCACAAATGCCATCTCTCACTTTATGATTTCATTTTTCTCTAGAATGATACTAAGAAATTGTATAGAAGGCTTATACACATGCAAGCTGATCCCACACAACAGAAGTATAAGCGTAACAGCCGCTTTGGTTTGTTCGGACGCAAAGTTGACCTTGTGGATCAGTATGAGAAAAGGCTGGAAGACTTGGAGGAGAATGTGAGGTTAGAGCAG
Organism: Eucalyptus marginata; assembly: GCA_014182565.1. Taxonomy (NCBI): domain Eukaryota; kingdom Viridiplantae; phylum Streptophyta; class Magnoliopsida; order Myrtales; family Myrtaceae; genus Eucalyptus; species Eucalyptus marginata. The sequence continues at coordinate 42,954,221 of CM024586.1, read as the reverse complement.
TCTGAAGTTTCCTTGGCTGGAGAAGTACGTGCGTAATTATTTCTTGATTCTTTCAACATATTTTAGTTCCTTATCATGCGTACGCCCTCCCTTGAAAGATACTTATCCTGCCTAGAATTGAGTACTACATGTAAAGAGGGACAGCCTAGATCTAGGAAGATAACTTCTATACAGCTAAAGTTGCATCATCATTCTCACTATGATTGCCATCCATCTATAAGCAAAGTGAAAACTTGCTCACATTCTCCTGTGGGAATAGACATCCTGGCAAGTCTCATTTTTTTATTAGGCATGGCACAAGGAGTGCCGTTGCTGTGGTCACTGATTTTCTCATATGAATATATTATTGTTTCCACTACAAAGTGAAACCATAGTTGTGAGAGAATTTCAATCATGATTCTCACATGCAATTCCAATGTCTGCAAAACAGCAGTGTTGCCTTTCCTTTTAGCATAAAAAAAGATAAGAGAGGAGAGGAGTGTCAGCTGAAGATTGACTTCTGATGTACGTTTCCATTTCAAACTTATAATGATTTAACTTGTGCTCAACCTATCCCTCTGGACCCGAAAATGAGGGAAAAGATTTTCTTTAATAGGAAATTTTTCAAGAATCTAATCCTACCATAGGTAACATCTGAATTGCAGCCATGCATGAGGGAAAAAGTTATTGTCGAATCAATGTTGATGCATATTTCTGCCCTCGTTTCTGTCTTGAGCATGTGTATCTTATTGCTTTTGATTCCATCTTAAAAATTTATAGGAAGTTCGTGCCGCCTTTGTTTCCTTCACCTCAAGGTACGCCGCAGCAACTGCTTTCCACTTGCAACAGGGAATCAATCCCACTCAGTGGCTAACAGAGGAAGCTCCTCCACCTGATGATGTTTACTGGCCTTTCTTTTCTTCATCTTTCATGCGGAGGTGGATATCTAAGCTGGTTGTCATAGTCGCCTGTATACTTCTCACAATGTTATTTCTCATCCCCGTTGTAGTGGTGCAAGGTCTTACTAACCTGAATCAATTGGAAGTGTGGTTCCCCTTCCTAAAAAGCATTCTAACCTTGTAAGTGATCATTCTTAAAATTACTAATCCAGCACATCTGCACTCACATGTGGTGTTGTTTTTTGTAACCCCCCCCCCTCTCTCTCTCTCTCTCTCTCTCACACACACACACATCTTTTAGCACTGTTGATGTTTGTTACAGTTTTTATCGTGTTATTTCTCAATGATGCAAAGCCTCACCTCATAAATTTCCTTGCAGAACATTTGTCAGTGAAGTGATTACTGGCTATCTCCCCAGTCTCATTCTCCAGTTGTTCCTGAAAATTGTGCCTCCCATAATGGAGTTTCTCTCTTCACTCCAGGGATATATTTCTCATAGTGCGATAGAGAGGAGTGCTTGCAACAAGGTGCTGTGGTTCACAATATGGAACATATTTTTTGCGACAGTCTTTTCAGGGTCAATTCTATATCAGCTCTCCCTAGTCCTTGACCCAAAAAATATTCCAGCCAAGCTTGGTGTTGCAGTTCCAGCACAGGTGAGCCTGCTTCTTTCCGGGACATAATGTTTGAGCGCATAGATTTTGGAATTTGAAGTGATAATACTGAGCATTGGACATAGTTGTGCACAGCAACTTTGTGAAAATGACAGATAAAACATACTAATTTCTTTCTTCTTTTCCTGATTTGTCATTAATTTCCCGAGGTATTTAATTTTACCCACTTTCCTACTTTGTGAAAAATGGCCAGATAGTCGGATATAAGTTTCACCTCTATTTAATTTTAGCTGTTTGGACTGTGATTTTTCTGCTTACTTTGGCCTGCCTTATTAACTAACTGTATCAAGTAATAAATGCTCAACATATTGCCTCTTGAGCTAGGCCCATTTTATTTTAAATCATGAAGGTGTTTATCTGATATTACGGCTTCATGAAACATCATTCGTTTCACAGAAAACAACTTCCAGGAAAACGTTTTCCGACTTTTCCGACATTCGTTTTGAAAAGTGGAAAACATTTTCCTCACTTGATCTTTCTTATCTCACATCCCCATAAGCCCTTACCTCCTCCTCCTCCTCTTTTTCTTCTTCTTCTTTTTAATTCAATTTTCTTTGTTTTCCCTTCTTCTTTATTATTTTTTATTTTCTTTGTTTTCCCTTTTCTTTTTCTTCTTCCTTGGCTGGTGACGACCGGCCACAGGCCAACTCCAGTCTCGCCCAAGGCCAAATCCGGCGAGGGCGAGGCTCGAGCTCGTTGGATCTGGCGAGCTTGAGCTCGGCCGAGCTCGGCCGATCTAGGCTAGACGCATCCTTTGGCCGGCGAGCTCGTGGCTTGCCTGGATAGGCCGAGCCTCGAGCTCACTAGATCTGGCGATTGCATCTTGGTCGGCTGCCGGGCAGCCAGCCACATTGAGGCACGAGGCGGCAGAGGAAGGAGGAGAAAGGAGCAGGAGGAAGAAGGAGGGAGGAATAGAAAAAGAAAAAATTTAAAAAATAAAAATAATTAAAAATTCAAAATTTTTAAAAATATATATAAAAAATAAAATTCAATTTTTTTGGTAATTTTTCCCAAAAATCAAATTAGATAATGAATAATGGAAAACATTTAGCCAAATACCAGAAAATATAATCATTTTCTTGGAAAATGACTTCCTAGAAAATATTTTTTGGAAACGTGATATTTTCCATGAAATGAATGGAGCCTACTTTCTGATATCAAGCTAACTATAGATATCTTCTGGAAATTTAGGCTTGAGCGGGAATGGAGGTTTTTTTTCGAAGACTAACTTCTAGTTGGCATTTTGGAGGTGTGCCCTGTCCTGCATACAAGCATATGATCAAAAAATTTGTCAGAAGATAACTATAGATATCAAAAAATTTTAAATCATGAAGGCGTTTATCTGATACTAGGTTCTGATATCAAGCTAACTATAGATATCTTCTGGAAATTTAGGCGTGAGTGGGAATGGAGGTTTTCTTGAAGATTAACTTCTAGTTGGCATTTTGGAGGTGTGCCCTGTCATGCATACAAGCATATGATCAAAAAATTTGTCAGAAGATGCTAAATAACTTTGATGTGTACTCTTTTAAAGTAGAACGTACATCATTCCTCAAGTCTAAAATTATCTTTGCATGAGCAAAACAACTTTTGTGCAGAAAGCTTGCATCTAATTCAAAAATATCGGTCCTTTCATTGATAAAACATGCCAGGTGGGAATGCATGGTCTCATAAGTTGACAAAGCTTCTTCATCAAGTTGTTAGCTAAGGTTTTAGTCATCAGTATAATTGCTGACTTAGTGGTTGTTGACTCTCCTACTTCCTCCTGAACATTCTAATACAGCAATGTTCACTCAAGGCAAGCCTAAGGCTATCGTAAATGCATTTTTCCCTGTGGGGCTTGTCAGATTTGATATTCTATCTTTTGGGAGGTCATTCCTCTGGGGTCGCCTGATTGTGGAACTAAACTACATTGTCAATCCAGATAGCCAATGACACACTATGCACCTAAGTTGCAACCATTTGAAATATTGATCTAGACTTGTCATAGCTTGCAGTGTGATATCTATACATGCTTTTTAATGGCAGGCATCGTTCTTCATCGCTTATGTGGTTACATCTGGATGGACCAGCACCTCGTCAGAACTCTTTCGCATAATCCCTTTTATTTGGAGTCTAATGAAAAGACCTTTTGTAAGAGATACAGATGAGGAATTTGAAGTTCCATCAATTCCCTATCATAGGGACATCCCACGAATTCTCTTCTTCGGACTACTGGGTATTACTTACTTCTTCCTGGCTCCACTTATCCTGCCGTTCCTCCTAATTTACCTATGTCTAGCATATATTATCTTTCGGAACCAGGTTAGTGGTCATCTCCTTTTTACTTTCTCATCATTGATTTGTAGCTTCTTCACACCTCTGGAATTTTTCAGTTTAGTTCTAGGCTGATATGGAGTATCAAAAGAGGAGCTTTATGCCTCTTTTCGGGGGTACCATGTCTAAAGAACCAATTGCTTTGTGTTTGACATATTAACCTGATAATGATCTAAGGCATTTCTGCACCCACTGGGTTGCTCATTTCAAATATCTACGTCTCCAATTCTTATGTTAATTATTTATCAATGTGAAGACTCCACAACATTTTGCAATCAATATTTAGATATGGGAAAACACTGATACGTGCACTAATATTTTGCAGTTCATAAATGTCTATGCACCAAAGTATGAAACTGCTGGAAAGTTTTGGCCGATTGTTCACAATTCGATGATATTTTCCCTAGTGCTGATGCATTGTATTGCTGTGGGGATCTTTACGGTGAAGAAGCTCTCTTTAGCGTCAACCCTCATTTTCCCTCTTCCAATCCTCACTCTTCTTTTCAATGAGTACTGCCGGAAACGCTTCTTGCCCATGTTTGTTGCTTATTCTGCCGAGGTATGGTGTTATTGGTTAACATTATTCACTATTACACGCTGGGGTTTATTGTTTACGTTTCTGGTACTGGGAAGAGATAGCTTCTTTGTTGGATGTTAAGTTCAACAAATGCAATATTCTTCACTTTGATCATGTACAGATAATTTGGGTCAGGCATGATTTTCACTATTTTTGCCCAAATAACCTTCTTATAGAGCTATCAGATTTCATGATAATAAAGGGTTCTCTTGTTTTGCAACTGGTTCGGATCAGGATTGCTTCTTTGCCTTATTTGTTTCTCAAAAAATCAAATAAATATCTCCTTCAAAAGAAGCCAAAAATTTTTAATAAGTAGAACAAGAAAACATGCTACAAGTGATGGTATAATCAAGTCCTTTTTTTCCCTTTCTTACCTTCTAAATGATCCTTTGTGAAATTTTTTTTTTTGCTCCCATGTAATATCACTTTGGTTAATCCATTTGCAGACTTTGATAAAGAAGGATAGGGAAGATCAGAACGATCCATCAATGTCGGAATTTTTGGATAAATTGGTGACTGCCTACCAGGACCCTGCTTTAATGCCAATTCAGTATTCTGTACACTCCGACGATCTGACCAGTCCCCTTATCTCGTCTGCTGAAGTGTGAGGGCGATGTTTGCCTTGTTCTTATACCTGCATCAAGGTGACTTCTGGGGAGTTCTGTGGGGTTCATTTCATATCCTCAATTCATCGAAAAATTAAGCAAGTGGCATGTCTCGCATGTATGCCTAGTGGTCTGTGCTCCGCCTGGTACCTTCTTTTATACCAAAGTGCTGTGCCTGGTACTTTTTTTTTTTTTTTTTTTTTGGTCGATCTGTCCTGGTACTTGTTTGCTGTAAATTAGCACTTGCCGTCGCATGTTTTGAAAAGACGTCTATTTTGTGTCGGCAAGTTAATTTTTTGATGTACTTCATTTTTTTTGTCATAATAGGAACGTTCATTGCTCATGATGGGCTGTTCCCTATAGTGTGATTGCCCTGTTGTAAAAGTATGTTCCTAGACTGATACTAGTTTTTTCTAGACTTGATGCTTTGCACATTGATACTTGTTACTACCAATACAGTACCATTTTCTTGGACATCAAGACAATGGTCATCAATAAACTGATTTTTCAATTCCTCACATCGTCGGATGATTCCACAAGTAACTGTGCCGTTGGCTGTTACTTTGCTTACTTTTCTCGAGCGAGTGCTTCGCGGGGATTTGCTGAATCCTAGATGGTACCAGAAGCGAGAAGTGGCATTCATTATTTACTGAAATGGGTGAATTAATATATGGATCCCTACAACTTTGGCAGCTACTAACATCATCTTTGCGACCACCAGGAGCCAAAGAGACAATGCAATGACCACCACAAGTTGATCTTGCATTAAAATCACCATCATACCACATTCTGATACTTGTAAAATGTGGCTGCTGTTACTCACGAAATAATGACCCCCTTATCCAGATATTAAGGATCGATCAGTGGCTTGCCAGTGATGTTGACATTAAAAGCTCTTTACTAGGAAAAATAATTAGCTGATCCCAATGCAAATGGGTTCAGTCGTTCCGAACCTCTCGATCATGCGGGCTCCATGTGAAGCTTATATCGTTCAATGATTACGACCAAATACGCTCATGTGCATCCGAATCTTTTTCTAGAGTCTTCCCTCTTACAATGCTCAGTAATGGCCGCTGAGAGCGAACTCACTATTGAATGAGCTTGACACTGGAGTATACAAGAATTTCCATCTAAAGCCAAAGAAATTAATGAAATTATTGTTTAATATTGGCCTTGGAAGAAATGGCAAAACTACTTCTTGGAAAACATCAATAACTGAGTTAGGCATATCTTTTTAAGTCGTTAAGCTTTTCCCTGAGTAATCAGCTACGAGCTCGTAATTCCACCGTATATGGTTTTTCCTTGAAGTAGGCATCAATTCGTTCTCATAAGAATCGTATACAACCACCTTTAAGTTAGATAATCGCCAAAGGTAACGGTTCTCTGTCCACCTGAAAGTAGCAACAAAAATGTCTGCAAACAAGCATCAAGGACAAGATCACTGAGCACTATCCCACAAGCAATTACGATATCTTCACATATGAGTCAGGAATACCATCCTTACTAGATCACGATGTATCCCAATAAATCTTGATCTGGCGTTGCAAGGAGTTCATTATGGGACTAAGCGTGCAACTTGGGATACATCGTGAATAGAAGTTGGGACTGAGCGTGCAACTTCGAAACAACTGCGTTGCAAGGAGTTCATTATGGGACTAAACAACTGTGTTCGAGTAGATCAAGAAATCTTGATCTGGCGTTGCAAGGAGTAGAAAAAGTTTTCCGAACACGGTTGTTTCTCTTGATAAGCAACATCGCAAGACTAAGCGCGCAACAAATGAAGGACAGAGGTAACAACAAATTTTTATTTGGCATTGCTTGGGTAAAATTGAATGTTCAACAGATGCTGAAAAACTTCTTCCCTCAAAAATTAAGCAACTCTGCTTACTAGAAAGTTAAAAACCTATGCCTGTGCATTGGAGCTCGGTTCCAGCTTAATGCATAATGTTGCAGCTAATGAAGCCTGAAGCCTTACATATACGCAGCGCCACTGAGTACGCAGAGTCGTATATGGAACAACCAAAAAATAAAAATGTTGAAAGAACGCAAGGTGCAAAAGCAAATCCATATGATCTATCTTATTCTGTATATTCAGAGTAATATTTCCAACAATATGTGACCGCGATTGTCAACTCCCTTTCGAAGTCATTGTGTGCTGAAGACCAATTTTAGGATCAGTAGAATGAATTACCTACCAACATGGTTGGAAGCCGTCTAGTTTTGTTCTCCACACCAAACCAATGATGGAAAAGGCTCGACCCGGAAAACCTAGATACTTTCTCAATAAATGTGAGCTTAAAGAATAACAAATGGCAATGGACTTAACTTCTAATGCATCTCTTCTCTTCCAGATAGAAGTACATAAACCCTGTGCTTGCACTTAGATACCCATTGATTCAGCAGAGATAGCCATACTTTCCAAAATCGGTTGCCGATCTACACCTGATGCTTCCATGCTATGTGATCTGCAACTGAAATAAAATACTGCACTCATCATGGAATCAATAAGCACCAAAAATGAGTACATTATCACCAAGAGAGGCCCTTCCCATATCCTCGAGGACCCATCTCCGTAGCTCAGTACCTTGACTCTATGCTCAAACAAGCCCTGTACAAATGCCATCCCGATTGTCGACCCAAGGAATATCAGGAGCCCTACATGAGTCTGGCCCTTTATTAGAGCACTCGACCGGAACAAGGCCTGAGGGCCAGAAACATCCTCCAGTACACATATGACTATAGCAATGTTACAAATAATTATGGCATTAGCAAAAGCGACTGAGAAAACCAACCCTTCCAAAAATGCTCCATAAACAATCAGATTCTCAGAAACTCTGATGATGGACAACACACTGCAAATGGCAACCAGAAGAACAACGAAGAACGTGAGGCAACCCACAATGACCATGCACGTCCAAAAGTAAGTCACAACGATCCGCCTCCATATTTTAGTGGCTATCACAAAGAACATTGATGAATCGGCCCTCTTCTTCGAATAAGTACAATCCACTGAGTATATAACAGCAGCCTTCGACAACAACGACAACGTCACAAACAAAGGGAAGCACATGGCCGAAGAGATTGCCATCTCGGAGAACTTCTGGCACGAGTGTTTGACGAAAGGCCTCAGTGGGAGTCCACTGGACTTGGCCACCAGCATGAGCCTAATGGTCAACCTCTTCAGCATCGACTGATCAACCAACGCATTGGACAGAGTTATCGCAGAAACAGGGCAGATGAGCAACGCCGCGATCAGCAAGAAGCTCGACATATTGTACCGGAGGATCCTCACGGTCTCCCTCAAGATCTCCAACGCATTCATGTAATGGTACTGGCCACCCTGGCTCTGCCCGAACCTCCCATGAACGGACGACTCCACATCCAGATTCTGCAAATGGGTCCCTTGAGATCCCTCGCTCTTGGCCCGGGCCAACTTAATTCTCGGAGAGTTTCCAGCAGACACCTCCATTCCTTCCCCCCCAGCTCGCCCCCACTTCCAGCAGAATTCAAGAACGATCAGACAAACATCACAGGAACTCACTCAGCCCACGCACCAGTCTTTAAAGAACCGAACCGAACCGAACCCACCAGATCTAACACCCGAAATTTCGCATTTTGAGAGACAATGCAGATCGGGCGAGCAGAGAAAGATCGACCCCCGAACCGAGGACGCGAGAAAGACGACAAAACAAAACCTGGGTACCCCGCGGAACCGACGGGAGCGGCCGAGCGAGCGAGCTCGAGCTGTCGAGCTTGAGACGGGGCAAATGCGAATGGCGCTGTCGATCATCAGCCGGCGTTCTTGGATCTTGAGGAGGAGGAGGGGAATTCACGCGTTTCGAGACGGGGAATTCGATCGGACAGAAGAGGAGGGATCTGGGGGAATCGCGTGAGGGGAGGGGCAGGGGTTCTTCTGGGAAGACGAGAGTGGGAAGCGCGGACTTGCGGAGTTTACTTGGCGTGATCGGCATGGCGCTTTCGACACGATACCCCGCGCAGTGACGTCATAAACGTGAGATCTGCCATTTTTTTTATTATCGTGGAAAATGATATCATGTGACGATCGATATTCTTATGAGCGAATGTGATTACTTATTGCGTCATTATTGCACCGACACGCCTTATTTCGAAAACACGTCCGATGTGAATCGGTTTCAAATGATTGACGTAGCTTCTTTCTTTTTTTCTCGAAAGAAAATCAAATTCTTCGCTCAAAAAATACATAATATTCATGAAAAAATAAATTGAGACAAAATAAAATACTTTAAAAGTAAAAGTAAATCTAAAAAATAAGGAAGATTAACGGAGCAGTAGTAAAAATATTGAGCAAAATAATCGACAATAATCTTGTATCTCTATAGATGATGATTACACGTTGGAAATTCATTTTTCAATAATTATGACGTTGCCAGTTGGTGGTATGTGTTTAAGTTCGGTTTCCTCTAAATTATCGTCGTATGGAGATGCGTATTTAATATATGGAGGAACAAATTTTCATGATTCAATGAAATGCTAAAACTTTTGCGATCATTATTGAAGTTGAAGGTAGATAATCTATACATGAACAGAGTAGAGTGATATTGAATTTTGGAAACCTATTAATCAAACTCTCAAATTTAAATCGGAAGAGGATGGCTTCCAAATCTAGGATTAGATTGAGAGAGTTCAAACTCTCAAAGTAAGAACTAAATCGAGAGAAAAGATCCCCAAATCTAAATCGAGAGAAAAGAATAAGCAAGAAAAGAAAAATAACTCGCAAAAAAATCAAGTCAACCATCGCATCATCATCAAGCATTGTTGTTATCATCGAGCGTTGCCGCCCTGTGGCCAAACCTCATCACATCTGGCTTGGTTTCTTTCTCTATTCAAGTAGAGAAGCAAAGTCAATGCATAACCCTTCTAGGTCAAGTGCACTCGTGCTCTTATCAGATTCATTTCTCCAATTCTCTATTCTTTAAATTCTTTCGGAGACCTATAATGTTTCGAGTCAACCTTCAATAGTTGCATCAGACTAAGCCTACTTATTTTTTATTTTATTTTTTATTTTGATGCCGTGGAACTACCGTATAGCCGGCAGCGGGATTCATTTCTCCAATTCTCTATTCTTTAGATTCTTTCGGAGACCTATAATGTTTCGAGTCAATCTTTAGTAGTTGCATCGGACTAAGCCTGCTTATTTTTTTTATTTTTTATTTTATTTTGATACTTTCTGGGAATTACCGTACAATCAAATGCAATGGCGGTGTAAACTAGGGGGCACTAACATGGGGCCCATCACCCACGGCACTCCATTTTAGTCGCGCAATGGGGGCGCGGAGTTTCGAACCCCTCCCCTTCCGGATGAGGGGGCAAGGCGCGAATCAGCGCGGGGTGGGTACTAAGGCTGTGCATGATAACACTTCTACCATTTTGGGGAAGAGTTTTTTTTCAAAAATAGTTCTTTTCATTTCTATTATGCAATTTACGAGTAAAAGAAGCTCGTTTGGTAACTACACAAAATTTCTACTCTTGGAATAGAAAAAGAATAGAAATGCGTTTGGTAACGTAACAATTTCTCTTTTGTATTTATTCAATTTTTATTCTTGCCGCCGGATCGCCGCCGCCGTCGTCCGCCGCCGCCGCCGCTGCTGCACGTCCTCCGGTGGCAGGGCGGCGGCGGCGCAGCGACGTGCGATGGCGGCGGCGGCCTAACGATGGCGATGGCGGCGGCGGTGGGGCAGCAGGGCGGCGGCGGCCAGCGGCGGCGGCGGCGGCGGCGGCAGCGGCGGCCGGCGGGGGCGGTGGTTGGCGGCGGGAAAAGATGAATAAAATAAAAAAATTTCACTTATTTCTATTCTAAGCGTGCTTATTTAACCCACGTTAGGATCAGAAAAAAAAATGACAATAAATCATTTCGTTAAAAGGCCTAGGAAGACGAATCAAACTCGTCACCTCTACCCTCATGCTTTCTCGAGACATCACTAATGGGCTTTGTCCTAGACGCCTGGATCGCATATCCACACCACCAACAAGTCCAAATGAATTGCCCATCTCTTGGGCCCGCGTGGGCTTGGGAACGACCTTAAAATCAAGCCCTCCTATCAAAACATGCGTGAAATCTTCTCTCTCTTATCTCATGAAATTCGAAAATCGCGCTTCCCCTTCGAACCCCACCAAAAGCCTCGATCCAGGAGACGCAACGCAGTGAACAGACTCGATGCTAGGATGACCAGTCGTGCATAAACGTTCTCCATTTTTTTTCCCCTATTTACCGAGTCTCAAGAACAACATCGTGTACTCAACTACTCATATATAATTGACTTGATTTAGTCAAAAATTTATTGCATATCTCGGGGATATCCCGGAATGCCAGAAGCCGATCAGATGTGGGAAATCATCGTGATTAAGGGAAGTCCCGCTCTTGTTTTCTAATCCTCGAGTCACGCCTCTGATAGGTGGTTTAATAAGCTAACAATCGCATCTAAATTAATTATAATGGATACAGGGTGATATGATATGCACATTTATAATTTACCAATGAAGCCTTTCCGTTACACTTAAAAGGCATTGGATCGATGAACTCCATTTTTTATGCACATCCCCAAAGGGCATTAGTGGCATCTCGATCGCCATGTGCCATTTCCGATGTTAACCACCTGAATTTTCGCGCGCATTAATGCTGATTCGACGTCGTATTAATTGCCCGGTCGTCGGTCAGAGTCAAACCTGCTCTCTCTGGAGTTCGAGATTCAAGAGGCAGGCACCGCATTAATTTCGCAAAGTTAATGCCGCAAGATCTTCCCTTTCTGTCGAGATTCGCCCCCCCTTCCACTCTGTTTTTTTAATTTGAAAATGCAATTCAAATATAAATAGGTAAATTTTGAGAATTCAAATAAAACGCTATTTCATATTCATGGTGCGAGTCTAGAATCGTGAAAAGCTTTCTCTGAATATGATTTATGTAATCAATAAGTCCTACAATTTAAGGAAAATCATGGTGAAGACTTGATTGCTTCGATGAAACATCCATGATCTTTAGTGATATGAGATGGTATTATCGGCTGAAAAAAAATCGAATATGGTTGAGGACGTCAATATTATTGCTGGATCTCTCCTACTATCATAAAAGAGTTTCCTTTTGGTCACGATTTCGTATTCAAAAATGATATATCGATCCTCGAGCGCAACTAGAAATAAAAAAACTTAGCTCAATAGTCGGTCCGCGCCTTTTAGAGAAATTAAGATAGAAGGACACTTGAGAAGAGTTAAGGGTTCAGACATTTTCTTTGGTCGGGAGGGACCAAATGTGAAACAGTTGACTAGAATTTTGCCTCACGCTCTTTCGAAAGTCTAATTCAACGTCGATTTCTCTCCCTCCACTGGCCTCAAGTAAGGCATTGTAACTCGCACATTGCCCCACTTTCAACTTCCTTTTTGGTAAGTCAAATGTGAAATCCAGCGATGGATGAAACTGAAACATTTTTCTTGAGTTAGGCTGATCTGGATGATGCCGTTTGCAGCTTGGAGGAATATTGGAAGCGTAATCATTTGAAATAGACATATTTCATTCACACTGGTTGTGTATGAACGAAAAATCCTCATTTCTTTTGGTAATTTGTCAGTGACGAAAGTCTAAATGTACCTAATTTTTGGCTCGGAAGGAAGATGACTTCCGCGGTTAACCACTTTTCAAGCAACGGTTTGACCAATTTTTTCTCCGATACTCACTAGGGTTTATCAAACAAAAAGGAACTTAGATCATTTCAAATGAGAAGTCAGTCAAAGATGCGAGATCGTTCAAAACGAGTTGTTAGAGTGCACGAAAAACTTCGGACTCCTCGTTCTTGAGAGGCTTCTATGTCCTAGGCACATATCATTCTCGTCAACTCAAGTTAATCATTGCAGGTAGAAACACTACCGTTCTTTTTAAAAAGGGAAAAAGCCACAAAAAACCCTAAACTTTGCTCAAAGTGATAAATTTATCCCAAATTTTTTTTGTGACATGAAAAACCCCAAACATTTCCAAACTGTGACGATATATTTACCCCATTAAGGCATTTTCGTCTTATTTTTTCTGTTTTTTTTTCTTTTTAAATTTTTTTTTCTTCTCTCTTCCCTCCACCGGCCATGGCAGAGCCCTCGCCCGACACTGGCGAGGGCGGCCCTCGCCGGACGCCGGTGGAGGGAAGAAAAAACAAATAAAAAAACAAATAAAAAAAAAACAAAAAAAGTTTTAAAAAAGTTTAAAAAAAGTAAAAAGACCAAAATGCCCCTATGATTTGGGGTAAATATGTCCACACAAATGAAAGTTCGGGGTTTTTGTATCACAAATAAAAATTTAGGGTAAATGTGTCATGATTAGCAAACTTTAGGGTTTTTCATATCACAAAAAAAAGTTTTGGATAAATTTGTCACTTTAGGTAAAGTTTGGAGCTTTTGGTGGCTTTTTCCCTTTTAAAAAAGAACTTGCTATGCCCCGACGCGCGATGATCGATTGGTGGCGAGGGGGAGTACCATACTTGAAAGCGACAGAAAGTTTCTGGCCCATTGTGAACGAAAGAAAGGCCGAATCCCACCAATAAAAAAGAGTTATACACGAGCAATAGAGAAAAGAACTATAAAATTTATGATCAAAGCGGCAGAGCATGGACACCTTTCGTGGAGTTGGTGAGATAGGTCCAAGGTGGTGTCCTTTGAGGCGAGGAGGGGAACAAGTTGTTGAGGCTTGTGGGGAGTGGCATTGTAGCTGTTTCCCACAGCACAATGATTAGGGTTTGGCATAATCTAAACTTATCAATGGCCACATCACGACATTCAACGTATAATACAATGCTTGTTCCAATTTCTCTTTGTGGCCTCCATGACCCATCTAGAACGAACTAACCATTATACAAACCGAGGGTTCTTCGACGACTCTTCACTTACTCCTTTCAAGACCATTATATTATGATGAGAATATCAAGTGATTGGATTTGGTATTGTATTGATAGTCACATAAAGACTTAGAATATGGGCAGGGAGATTCTTGCCATGATTGAGATTACTTTAGATGGTGATATGCTTTAAGCGCTTGCACTAGTTTATAATGCGGATTATCATTTTGTTCCAACCACGTTAGGTTAATTCTCTCAATGGGTTTGGACCAATAAAGCTCATTGACAAAAAGGAATGGAGGTGACATATTGATCGTGCATACCTAAGAATAATCTTATAAATCGAGATTGGTCCCTTTCGAAAATGAGGTGAAGAAAAGGTCGAAGGAAGACAGCTTAGGAGTCTCTGGCACTAGACCCTAGGATGCTGACTTTCATTTAACTTACCATGCTTAATAGTCCAAAACCCTAGCCTTGGCCTCCTCTCTATGGTTATCTAGTTCATTGGAACATAGGTTTGGTAACATTGAACCCCTATACATAATAAGTAATAACACACGGCACAAGATTAGTTATGCAAAGTATAAAAAAAAACTAGAATGAGGTTCAACATGATACACTCAAGCCACATACGGACGCGAATTGCTGCATTTTGTTCTTAATAAAGTAACAAATTATTTTGGCTCTGTTAAACTATTTCGTGAAGTTTGGATGCTGACATGAATTGACGGAACTGCAGTAGCAGAAGTGATATGCTGAGTTGAATTGCTAATCATAATGGAAAAAAAAAAAACATTCATATGGTGCTACTTTAGGTTCAATGAGATACCAACACTGGACGCCTATGGATCACACGTTAGGAAAAGCTCTTCTAGAGTCCAGACAAAGTGTTAGGGACGTGATGTGGAACATCTAAGCTAATAATTTCAAAAAAACTTATAAATTAGTTTATGATACATCACAATCAATAAGTCCCGTGCCCCCACTAGCACCTATCAAGCCCCATTAAACATAAAAAGAATCGTCACCGTGAGCCGAAAAATCAGCAGCTGAAAAGGGACGACCATTGATTGCTACTTTTGCACATTCGAAAGACGCCTTATCTCGCCGCAAATTGAGGTTGGAGGAAAACGCTTCTGCATCGATCATCTGTCCATTAGAAACTCTTACCCGGACACATACCAAACCAAAGTCATATGTAGTTGGGTGGACTACATAATATAATTCACTGGATTAGTACCCAATTTGGTTAGTAGGAGTTGGGTACGAGACCACGGTGCACCTACTCGAGTGATGTGTTACTAGTAAGAAGGAATTTTTTAAGGGATTAATTCTTTGAATTAAATTTTGGTGCCTCGGGACGAAAACCCTATTGACTCGCCGCCCCAATTAACAACTTCCACAAAAGTTAGGCCACTTGATCTTGATCAATACAAAATACTTGTCGAGGTTCATTAATTAAAAGACCTCAAAGTCCCACCTCCTCCTCAATTTCTTTGCGAAATGCTACCCAAATATTAGCTTTTGGAAGAGCATGATTCGCATGCCTAACCAATCGAGCTGTGTACATTTGACATTCCTTCAATGGGTCACGCTCGATCCATATTATATTTATATATATTGGAGCTCGTCACTTTACGTGTGAAAAAATCAGTCATAGAAATTTGAAATTCGACATCTTTGTTTGGCTGAAATTTCTCCTTCATGGAATCGAAGTTTGGTGGCAGTACAGATTTAAGAAACGAGAAACCTGTGGGGGAATCGAAACTGGGGTCTGTATCTTCCCCTCATTGACAAAGACGGTCTTCGAGTTAGATGAGAGCTCAAGCAAAAGGCAAACCGTCTCGAATTTTATGATTCTTTTAAAAAGAAATTGGGTTCATCATTAGGTGGATCGAGCGGGACGTGTTACATATAATTCGGTCGATTCTCTTGGTAAAGAGCCATCGTCAATCACACGTTTAGGAACCCAACAAAGACAAACGGCACCCGAAGAATTGAAACCCTTGCCTCCCTGCCACGATGGAGACCCTTCTTGGTTCTTTCTCGTGTTCTTTTTTTTTTGCTTTGATTATGTTTTTGTCTCCCGTGAATTTCTCGTAACAAATTGCATTTACCTTCACGGATTAGATAAGAGTTAAAACTCGAGTAATGATTGCAAGCTCAAGTGAAAACGGTACTAACCTAAGCCTACAAATCATTATTACTTTGCCTTTTCATGTTTGACCGAGTTTTCTCCGTTCTCGACTAGGGAGAAGTCATTAGTGGATTACAAGTATGGACGGCACTTGCATCGTCTAAACTTATCTAAGAAGAAATATGGATGAATCCAAATTTATAACTTATCAATTGGAAGCCTGATTGGAAGGAGCTTCTTTTGATTAAGGATGAAAGGAAAATTTGACTCTTCATCTATTTATAGAATGAAATGAAAGCAGGAGAAATATATATTTAGCTTAAAAGACTACTCTTGAATACTACACCTGAATTTTTAATGTGCGGCTTTGAAATTGTATGGTCCGGTCACACCCAATATCATAAATACGTGCTTGTATCCATCGCCTTTGTATATCCTATAGTTTATGTCGGATGTCATTGAAGATGTGTTTTTTGACTATTAATTTCCGAGGTTGTTCCTCGATTTGAATATTGAAGTTAAAACAATCGTAAAGAAATGTAGTAGAGGAAATAGGGAGAGCAAATTAATTTGGAAAGCTACCTAAGTTGACTTTAGTGGACGGCCGATTCATTAGTCAGGTGCATACAACAAAATGTCACGATAGATAGTGATGTCCTGGAATTGAAATTGTCCCAACGCCATTCCCTGAAGATAAATCGTTATCCCTAACGGTCATCAACCCAAAACAACGTTAGAATCAATGGAAGATAATAATTTTATTTTGAAAAAAGATTGCTATCGAGAATTAATTAATCAAACAGTTATAAGGATCCTATGTTTTTTGCAAGTTGTCAGATCCGTGAGTCATGATGGGAATATTACCCAGTTAGTTCTAAATCTATCATTGATACCGATTTCGTTCCAAACTTTCCAATTTCGTCATTTCAATTCTAAACGATCGCTAGAAATCTCGGTATAAATTTTCACTGGAAAGATACCCATAGCAGCCAATGTTCTTGACAGTATGATTAGCCTCGTCTTCGTTAAAGCAAGGTTATAATTTTGTATGTTAAAAGGTCACTTTCTACCCCTTATTTTCTTCAGGTAATGGGAAGTGATTGGCGGTCCAATCGTTATCGGTAGTTTCATGCAAAAGAATCCTGGATAAACTGCCAATAAGTACTAATATTCTCGTATCGATTTAGTACATTTGGATCTGCTGGAAGATTATATTACATGGCATTCGAAAACCCGAAACCTATAATCTGCCGATCAATCTCGAACTCTTTAAAACATGGAAATCTAATACCTAACTTGGAACCTCTACAGATATGCCGCGTTACAATGCTCTGCGCACCTCTGAATGGTCCCGAATTTAACGAACGTGTACGAGGAAAATGAGCATGGCGACCGAGTTCTTATGTGGAAAGGCTTGAAAAGTCTCCTCCCTCATGCCCCAGGAAAAACTCTCGGAGGAAAAGTCAAGTCCGGCGTTTTCCTTCCCCGCCGACCAGGCAAAGAAAAGGCGAGTTCGGTTCACGGCCAATGAACGTGCTCCCCCTGTTGAACGCTTGGCGGTCCTCAGTTCCGTTCTTCGAGTTTACACTGCGAGAGAACTGGCGCGTTGATGTGGTAATGGTGATATAATAATAGCAAAAAGTACATGCATGGATGGTGTAGCAGATCGTATAAAGAGGGGAGAGAGAGAGAGAGAGAGGCAGAGGCAAAGGCCAGGGCGGTTCTTTCTTCCTCAGGCGTCAGGCGGGACATGAGTGCACGTGGGTGAAGAGGGACGCGGATTTTCTGCTAGGATCACCCGACCCCCGTCCCCAAAAGCCTTGGATGAGAGAGACGGACACTGTAAATTAGGATCACATCACCCCTTCTCTCTCTCTCTTCTCTCCCTCTGTTTCTCTCTCTGAAATTTTGCAGTTTCAGAGAGGGAAAAATATCTGGGGTGTAATTTCTCTTTTGTCCTGCATGTCAGAACTCTCCTCAGGTTTGTGTTTTTTTTCTGGGCCCTCTGTTCTTGTCCTCTTTTCTCTTTTTCTTTTGTGTATTTTCATTCCTTCTCCCATGGTGTTTTCATCGTTCTTTGGATGCCAGAACTTTTTTTCTTCTTGTTTCTTTGGGCAAATGATCTGGATTGGCTCCCCCATGAAAACCCTTCTTTTATCTTCAGAAGTTTTACCTTGTTACATGCATGTATCTGCAAAAGGAGGTCAACTTTGCTGACTCGTAATAGTTCTTGCCAATTCATTATTTTTTTTCTTGACCTTTTCTTGTTTGGTGGGTGTCCATGATATGAAGGGGGACTTTGGGTGGTCAATATGTGAATACTGGCGGAAAATTTAGGCTCTTAGTCTGGAATCTTTTCTCCCGAGGTTGAGTTTTTGGCTTTAGCCATTATAATGTGCTCTCTCTGCATGTGTCTGAGCCTATGGTATGATGACATTGAGGTGAAGTTTCCAGTTAACCGAGCTCTGTGCTCTCTCTGCTTGATCATATCGTCTTCATTTGGATATTTAAGTAGTTTATTTCACTTTCTTTAACTATGTTTGAAGGTGTTACACTTGGCACGTTCCAAATAATTTCTCTGGTTTCTAGGGGAATGACAATGACCTGCTACTGCTCATTTATTTGTTGCTTAATGTAGTTCTCCAGCTTTGTCCTTTTCTATTTGTCTCTGACCCATCCTTCTCCATTGGGAGTCATTTCTATCTTCCTGGCTTTCTTTTATGTGCTTATATCCTGTCCAGATTGTTCTGATTTTTTTGCTGGCTAAGATTTGATTATCGCTTGCTGTCTTGGGGGGAAATTTTGTTAGTTTCGGTCTTTTGGCGATTGTCTGGATTGTCTTCTTTTCCTGTTTCTCTTTGGTTGAAGAGAAATTTCTGTAGCAGGGTGTACCTTGAGTTTCACTGCGCGTGTTCTTATCTTGTATGGTTTCGTTTGAAGGAGTTGAGTATGCTTGTGCAATGAGTGACACTCAATGGGATGCCTCCTTCCAAAACTGAGTTAGGAAGCTTTGCTTTCATGAGAGGACGAAGACAATACTCTGCGTATGTGCCTTTCGTGAAGGTGAGTACTTATCCCTCGTAAGTGCCTTGAAGATGATTTACATCAAATCCAGCTAGAAGAAATATTTGTTTCTTTATTTGATGTTATTAGCTGCATTAAAGTCGTCATTGTGACTTTTTTCTAAATGCTAAAGCCATGATGGAGGAAAAAAGAAATTTTAGACATATTTTTCGAGTTCAAAGAATCTCTTTGGTAAGTTTTTTAAGAACAGTGGACATTAATTCCTTTGTAAATCTGCTGTTGCGAAACAGGGAAGGTTCCTTTTCTCAGTTCAGAGATATGCCCACTTTGTGAGGTAGATAGTAGAAAATACGAGCCCACCCGATGCACGGTACTGCAAGTTTATAGAACACAGGAATCATAATGGGTAGCTGTGTTTCAACCACACATAAGCAAGTTAGGACACGTAGGAGATACTTTCGAAGACCTGGGAAATGGAACCGAAAGATATGCAGTTCTGTTGGTGATGCGCCTATAAGGATGAGTGATGCTGGAAATAGTGTGGGAGATATTTCCATGAGTGAGTTAGTTCATCTGGATTTTGACAAAGGTGCCGCAACTGCTTGCAAGAGATCAGATGTCTCCAACATGACATTGCACTTAACTCAATTGCAATGGAACCATAGTCAAATTGATGAAAACGGTACCATCCTCTCCCTCTCTCTCTACTTGAAAAGCTCGCTTATTGCTTCTCATGTTAAATGTGTTCTCAGGTGGAGTTAGCATTCCTTGATATCGTATTATCTTAAATCCTCGATAGAGATCATTTGATCCCTACCTTTTCAATAGTATATCTCATCGAAGTCATTTTAATGAAGAAATTTGAGATGTTGAACATTACATCTATCGTATCCTACAGTGCATCCTTTATTAGTTTTGGCTAGGCTTTGGTATCATTTCTTTCCTTCTTGAAAATGTGATAATTGCGAGAACCGTACCATCTCACTCAAGCTCAATTATATGAAGGAATATATCAGGAAGAAGCTTGGTTTGACTCGGTCAGTATCCTAGAGTCCGATTCAGATGATGATTTCATTAGTTTGCAAGGAGGTAATGGTTCCTTACTTGATGAGGCCATCGGACAGTTCAATCCATCAACTTCATGACCAATGTGTGATTGTCTTCTTCTCTTGTTTGGCTACAGATGGTTTTCCTTTGGTAGGTAATGCCCCCGGGGCTATACATAGTGGTCAAGTTCTTCCGTATGAGAGTGAATTACACTGCATAGATGCAGGGCGTAAATGCGAGGGCTTTTATGACAGTAATGTAAAAGTAGATGGAGGTGTACATGAGCCCAGAGAAAAATTGCAGGAAAACAACAGGAAAACTTGCATAGGTAAGTTGCAACCTTCAGGGAACTCTGATTGGAAGAACCAAATGCCCATGAGTCCTGTGTCTTTGCAACGAAAGAAGTCCAGAGTTATCTTGTTGTCTCTCAAGAGGAGATCCTCTGATGGGGAAGAAACCTTTAACGAATATTGTAAGTTCACAATACTTTCTCCCTTTTCTTTTCCAGGCTACAAATGCTACTGCTTTATGTGATATTTGCGTTTTCTTTTGTCTCAGTATATGTTAGCGAAAGTTTAAAAAGCTGACAGGTTGTGCTGGAGTTATTTTAATGCCTTTTTTTACTATCCAAGCCATTGGGCTTTCAATTTTTTATTTGGCTACTAAGCACCAATCCCATTATATTTTCCAAAAAAGCACTTCATCATCTTTTTTTCGTAGAATGTAACTGAAGGGAGATTTAACTGAAGGTGCATTTTCTTGTCGAATCACTTTTAACATGTGAAGATTTCACAAATTTGATCAGAAGAAAGACATATTCAAACGTACGGTTGTGAATGTGTGATATTCAAATATCCGCTTTCCCAGTCAGATCTTCTGGCTCATTGTGGAACATAGTGTTACGGGCAAAGCAGCATAGATCTTTGGTTATGATAAGCTAATTGAAGCTTTTCAATTTTCTTTTCTCATCATATTGTACTGTTTATGTTTCTCTTGGTTTTCTTGGCTTAGTCAGACAAGCTTTCTTAAATGAATTTCTCAGTATCGCTAGTTGTTTTTGTTAATGTCCTTTTTATTTGAGTGTTTCAGTGCTTATGAGTAGAGTAGCTTTCGTGCATTGATGGACTGCACTAGATTTCAAATGTTATGAATTGGTGTGCAGGCACATCAGAGAGGTTCATATATAGGCCTAGAGCAGGACTTCTATTACCATGTTCAAAAGCAGAGAAGCCAAGTGCAGGAAGTTGGTCCGTAGTTTCGCCTTCGGTCTTTAAACTCCGTGGAGAAAATTATTTCAGGCATGTTTCTTGAATTGGATTTTGTGCCATGTACTAAATTATTCGCGCAAACAAGTCTGTTGTTGTAACTTGGCTTTTGGTACACTTTGTTCTCGTTTCGCTATCTTAATTCTCGCTATCCATGCAAAAATTGCAGGGACAAAAGGAAATTTCCAGCTCCAGATTGTAGCCCTTATGTGCCCATTGGGGCTGATTTATATGTTTGCCAGCGAAAGATACATCATATTGCTCAACACCTCGATCTTCCCTCTGTCAAAGGGCATGACAAAGTGCCCTCTCTTCTGATAGTTAATATACAGGTTCTCTCTCTCTCTCTCACTCACACACACACACACACACAGAGCGCGGCACAGAGGAGAAGGGTTCGTTTGATTGGGATGGTGTTGGCGAGTGAGGGTTGGTGCTCTTAGCACTTCCTAATTCCTAGTAACAACCTTTAGTCTTTCAACTTTTTAATCGGTAATCTATAGTAACATCCTGCTAGTTCTTCTGTTGTCCTCTTAAAAATGGCTATGCAGCAAAAGGTAGAGATGATTAAACCACAATTTTTAATTATGATATCCTGCACAATGCATGGTTTTTACTGTGTATGATGGTCTATTTTCTGGTGAGACTTATCTTTATCATTTTGTTCAAAGTTAAAATTCTTTTGAGCGGTAGAGATGAAATTTCTTCTTTTTCCTGCAGCTTCCAGCCTACCCCACAACCATGTTTGGTGATAATGATGGGGAAGGAATGAGTCTTGTATTATATTTCAAAGTATCTGATAATATCGATACAGAAATTTCTCCTCAGTTTCAAGATAGCATCAAGGTAGGCAGCCACTGGAAATTTTTCTTGTTACAGACATCTTCATCTGAATATTCTGCCATATTTTTCCGTTTCTTTGTTCACCATATATTAAAGTACTCAGTATATATGATTACTTGAAAAGAACCCAACTAAGTTTTTAACTTTTATGAATTTGATGGAAACTCCTCATGCATTATTCTTTCCTTCGTTACTGTGAATGTTTTGTCCCATCCATCACTTGGATGTAACATAACCTGTCCATTCCTCTAGCATTTTGAACGATGCAGAGGGAACTGAAAATGTTATCGAACTTTATGGCACTGTCTTCTTGGTTAACGATTCATAACAGCAAAGATTGGTTTCTAATGCAGAGATTGGTCGCAGACGAAATGGAAAAAGTTAAAGGGTTTGCAAAGGAGAGCTTAGTTCCTTTTAGAGAGAGGCTGAAAATCATGGTTGGGGCAGTCAACCCAGAGGACCTTCAACTTAGTTCAGCAGAAAGGAAGCTTTTGCACGCTTATAATGAAAAGCCTGTTCTCTCGCGTCCACAACACAATTTCTTCAAGGTAACTGTAGGTTTTGTATTCTTTGTATATACTTCATTGAGATTTTGTTTCTCATATTTTTCGGGATTTTAATTCAAGCCATTCTGGAAGAGAGTTGTCTAGACTCTGTCACATTGTTCCCCAAAGCACCTTACAACATATTTATTCTAGTTAATCTTTCGAATGTGACGCAAAGAGAGTTTGATCATTCAGATGGCATCTGATTTTTCACTTGTAGATTTGTCCTTCATGTCAGCAAAATTATGCAAGCGCTTGAAGTGCTTTGCAATTTAAAACATCATATTGACTGGCCGACACCTGTTAAATGCTGCTCTTTGGCATGTCATATCACTTGATATGACACAAATAAATAGCAGATTTGTCGCCGCACTTATGTTAACATAGTTAACTTTAAAGATTTTCATGTAGTAGTGAAAAACATCGTCCACTCTCATTAGCTTCGTTACAGTTATTTAGACAGTGGGACCCAGTTAAGTGTTTCCTTTTCCTTTTCTCCCTCCATTTTGAATTTATGTAACAGGAAGTTACTGTCAGTCTGTCACATAAATATCACACGATCAGCTTTATACACTTCTTGCCAGTTGACCTTCAAAATATGTTTTCGCTATCATGCCTCTCTTTTCAGCTGATGTAAGATGATGTTAAGCTCTCACTTTTCACATGTTGGCGGTAACTTATAGGCTAATCAATGTCTTTATCTTGCAGGGACCCAATTATTTTGAGATTGACCTTGATATACATCGGTTTAGCTACATATCTAGGAAAGGATTAGAAGCTTTTAGAGATCGTTTGAAGAACGGCATTCTTGATCTGGGTCTAACGATACAGGTATAACCTTGCCTTCTCACCTTGATGTCATGCTTAGCTAGCTCATACTAAATACCAGATAAGTGATACATAAGGCCCTTTAATCTTTCTTCAGCTGTAGATATATGAAACCCAGCTTTTGGCTGTTTAATAAGTTCATTACCTTGCTACACGATTTTCATCTGTCAACTGTCACGTTTAGTCACCGCCAAGTTTGGATTTGGTTGACAGGCACAGAAACAAGAGGAACTTCCTGAGCAAGTTTTGTGCTGCGTGCGTTTGAATAAGATCGATTTTGTTAATCATGGCCAAATACCAACAATAGTGACCCGTGATGAAGGTTGATATTTTAAATGACAGAGAGCACACGCTACATCGGCACTGAGGGGGACTGAGAGCGGTTCTGTCAACTGGCCTATAATTTCAGAAAAACGTGCTTATTCTTTGCGTGAGGAGAGAAGAGGAAGGATGAGAATGGCAGAGAATGTAATGTTTCAACGCAAGTGTTTCATATCCTGCCAACAATCGTGCCGGGATGTGTTCTTGAATAAAATTTAATTGATTCTTTTTGTATTTTCGAGAGATCCTAATTAGTGCTTTTGTTTTCAACTTTACCAGCTAAGAAATCTGTGATTTTTCTAGACCATAATAGTTGACCATCCATCTGTAAAACTGAAACATTAAAGCGAATGCACTCTCCAGGATATCACTTTTGAAATTGAGACGGCTCCTAATACTGCAAATTTGAATGATTTCAGTTATGCCCACCATCAGAAAACCTCAAAAAATGCATATACTTTCGCTGGAACAGTGGGGTTAAAGGTGACAAATTTGAATGATTTCAGTCGCCAAATCGATATGCCCACCATCAGAAAACCTCAAAAAATGCATATGCTTTCGCTGGAATAGTGGGGTTAAAGGTGACAATGATCAATGAAGATTCTTGATAACGAATGCTATACTTCCGCACAATCAACCAATTGGCAAGACAGAGAATTTAAAATCTACGCATGTCAATCCTGAGTCTCTACTAGTCGATACCTTGCTTACCTATCTGAAATCGAATGGCAGGCATTGTTTCATTAATCCTATTCCCATGTAAGTTGCAGTCCACAAAAGGAGTTTAGAGCAGCAAAAGCTATATTCTGTTCTGGAAATGTAAAGCGAGATGTTTTGCACGTTCCAATAACGGGTGGTGTGGGTAATTATCGAACTTCACTCATTTTCAGTGTCCTGAAAATAATTCCTACATTGTAGTACTTAGTGCTTGAAGGACAACACAGCTGACAAAAAGCTCTTTCAAAAAGTCGTTGCATCCACGCATTCCTAGTGCATGACAAAGTATATCATTCCCCATTTGAAGGCAAATAGTCTAAGACAACAGCACTTGTTCAAAGTAAGCATGCATCAACCTGTCCAAAGAACTTCCATTGGGATGGGAAGAACAAGCACACAAATAGTAGTATTATAAAGTACAACATGATGTATTCTTTAAAGCATCACTAGTGTATCTTCATGTACAAAAGAATGCAGGATAGGAAAAGAAATTTAAATACAACATGCTCTGCCTCGGCAGTAACCCATACAACAACACATTGCAAGCTCGCTCCTATACAGGCTCCTTTCCATTTGTCCCTCTTTCTGGTCTATATCATCAAGCAGAGCACTCTGCCTTGAACAAAACTATGGCCACAAAATGCAGACACCAAATTGGCCCTGATCACTGAAAAAGCATATGTGACGTCTTTTTTTCTTTTTTTCCCATTGGTGCACTTTGTTGTCTACTGTTCATGCTCCATCATATTCCCAAAACCAGTAGAGTTTATGTTGTCTGCTCTTCTTTCAAAAGTAGGCGTGCTATCGGCCTATTCACAAAATCTGTCTTGCCACTTGAGGTGCGCCTATTGTCTTGTGTTTGATGTGGCCTAACCTGTGGTATGTTAGAGTTGGCAATACTGTGGCTGCTGGTTCTGGCAGCCGGTACATCATGATTGTGTTTACCCTCATACGTTGTAATGACAGCTTTGGGGTCAGTTGAAGCCCTCTCTACATGTTTACGAACATTGCATCCAGGAGTTGTGCACTTGTAATAGCTCCTGCACATTTAAAAAGTAAAGACAGTATTATAGCATCCACAACAATAATGCCGATCGACTTGAAATACAGAAGAACACCGTCTTTTCAACATACTACATTACAAACAGTAAATCTGGTTGCTTATTGCCCCCCTGATTTTCATCTAAAACAGCACAGTATCTTATCTACTCACTTAAACCTCAGAAATCTTAATTCAATTAATAACCTGCAATATTCATGGAACTTTAGCTCACAAGAGGTTCAAAATGAGAACAAATTTATGCCAGTCGCGATGATATATTGTTCTCAATGTTTCTTTTTCTCTCGTATTTCAGTGGATGCCATTGCGCATCTGAAGTGCTGGCAGTGAGCGAGAAATGATAAAAGAAGGTGATTATGGAAAAATGTGGATAATAGATGCTAAAAGGCAAATGATTCAGAAATCTGTAACGCCAAAATCAAAGCTGAGTTTTTGTGCTAACACTTACACCAGCAATGGCGTGGTATTTAAAACATGCAGTACTAACAATACATGCAAGCTTCACCTATTAAATAATTC
Organism: Eucalyptus marginata; assembly: GCA_014182565.1. Lineage (NCBI taxonomy): Eukaryota > Viridiplantae > Streptophyta > Magnoliopsida > Myrtales > Myrtaceae > Eucalyptus > Eucalyptus marginata. The sequence goes on along the minus strand of CM024586.1, from coordinate 42,928,013 downwards.
TCTGGCCTATCTAATGAGGTTGATTAAATCTGCAGTTGATGAATCTTGAATTGTTAAAATCTTATGGAGTACGAGTCCAAAAGATTATCATAAGAGGGAGTACTAGTACATTTTGTCCTTTAAGTGCTTATGTTCTATTATTAAGAGACAAACTTTTCAATGAAATATGGACACTGATTTGCATTTGGGCAGGAGACAGAACTTATGTATGCAAGTTAGATAAAAAGTAATATGCATGGAAAATATCTAAAAATCACATAAATGTAATATTACCCTCAATGTAATTGTCATTTTTTAATACATTACCAATCTAAAGATGCGATTAGCAAAATAGTAATGGTGCTTTTGTACGGCTTCAATCAAAACCATATGACAAACAACTGTTATATGCATTAAAATAGAACAATCCATAAGTTATTTTCATTACTCAAAGACAAAAGATCAATATTAAAGTTCAATATATGCATACTAGTGCAGTGGCATATGTTCATATCATCATTATTGATATATGCATATAACATAAACATGTAAAAGAGAAGGCATGAATGCTCTTATAGAATTAACAAAAGCCAATGTACTGCATAAGCCTTCTACCAGTGAAAACGCAGATTTTCCTTCTTCAGGCTCACTAAGTAGATACATGAATGCTGAATACACTCTTTGCATCATCTACTTGTTGAAATTCAGTATTTCACATAAAAATAAACCTTTTCAAAATGCTGATAAGTGCAGACAATTTTAGACCATATCAATTGGAAATTCAGGTCCTGAAACTATCACAACAAAGCATAAATATATCACGGACAGCTCCAATTAATAGCATAGTGAGCAATTCTGTTATGCCAAAGCTAGATAGTTGAATCAGATTAGATTGTTTCTTTCAAGGTTCGAGCTACCATCTTCATCAACATATCATTGAAGGACGACCAACAAAAACCCAAGCCAGATTGTTGCTTTACATTCTCAGAATCAGAATCTTAGGTTTCTGATTATAGCATCCAGCTTCTAACCATTAACAAGGAGCGTATAATCACCTTGGATAAGGATTCCCTTTGACTACTTTCTGCCCATATTTCCGCCATCTGTAGCCATCGTCCAGAAGATCAACTTCACTAGTTGTTTGCACGATTATTTTGGGTTCACTTACAGCCTTGAGTGAAGCAGCAGACTCCACAACCCTAATTTCTGTGTTGCTGCATAGAATAAATTCATTGTGTATTAGAATAGATAAGGACTTAAACTGTACAAGCATCAGAAGACAATGACCCTGTACCGTCTTTTGGGTTCAGGTTCACCTTCACATCCTTCCTCTGCTCCATACTCAGAATTTCCAACTTCTTCACTGTCACTTGTACCGGACAAATGCTCAGGAGTTAATTGGCTAGATTCCTGCTCCTTTTTAAGCATTAAATTAGAAGGTTCACCACTCTGAACATGTGACGTAAATTGCGGATGCTCCTGAAGATGCGAATCACCACCACCAGCAGTTCCAGCATCTTTTGCGCGCTTATTTAGAGGACGTTGATGGTCGTGCTGTCCCTTATAGATTATTTCTGTTATATGGCCGTCAAGAGAACGCTCAACCTTTTTCTTGACAGGGCAGTCAGGATGTGTGCATTTGTAGTAACTCCTTGGGAATTCACTACCCTTAACCTGTTTCTGCCCATATTTTCTCCAATTGTACCCATCATCAGCTGGTTTATCTACTTGCAAGGGAGGTTGTGCTCTCAGATCGGACTGAGATAACTCAGATGATTCAGTCACTGCAACTTTCTCATCCGGTAAAGATGGCACCTGCTGGAAGATTGGCTGTGCCAGAGACGTTGCAGGTGCCAGAGACGTCGCAGGCCCTGCAGATGCTGAGTTTGAATATTCAAATTGCATCTGCAAATAGGACTGGGCTTGTGCAGCCTGAGCAGTAACCTGCGCCAGGGCTTGTTGATGTGACATCCCAAAAGGCCCCTACACATCTCATAAACACTGCAAATAAATATTACCGCTAGAAACACGAATCTAGAGATCTTCAAATAAAGATCAAGCTCAAAATCCAAAATTGTCTACAGATCTTCAAATGATTGAAATTGGGGTTCAACTTACATACAATTCAACATAAGCAATCAAGGCATGAGTTTTACCGCCGGAGATAAGAACAGAGGAAATTAACACAAATACATAACAATATCTGCAATTATAAGATCCCCTACCAGGAGAAAAAGTCATAACAACGTAATAGTTAGTTCCGTGCCAAATTACTTTCTTTCTTTGCTCAGGTTTTTTGGAATCGTCCATCCAAGGGAAACTTTAGTTTCCATAAAGAAAAACATAACGTCACAAAAAGAAGTAAACAGGAAAAAAGAGGAGATTTCTTTTGGCCATAAAAGCACCACCATTCACTAGAGAATTTTCAGGTTCAAGCTTTATATGGTTAATGATCAAGAAAGTGAAGTTTAGAATTTGCAAGAGTTTTGAGTAGGAAGTGACAATTCCCCAGCACAAACAGACAGACAGACAATTACACAGTAAATAACATTGCTAGCCCTGACAAATTCATTCATGGAGAGTATTGTACAGCTTGTGCTTTGGAGGATTCTGCTACTCCTATTTGCTATTAAAGAAATAGATGTTAAAAAAGAAAAACAAAAACGAATAGATAGAGAAGCCATTTCAGATAACATTGTGTTGGATCTAATCATAATCAGAAATCATTTTCTCGGCGTTATGAAAATATCTCATGGAGCTAAAAAAGGAGAATTTGGCAAAGTATACTTAAAGTTGGTAACTTGGCAATCATTAAGCAATTACCAACAAAAGAACAGTATGGACCAACTTCCGAGTCGCTCCTTTTGATAAAAGCCAAGTCAGAACTCAATAACAATCACGATACAATTATGACACTTCATGAAGCCCCAACCTAACAAACCGAAGTTTCTCTAGAAAAATTTGGCACCTCAAGCTTATAATTTCAAGTTGAGCAGCAACCTTCCTCCTTTTACAACAGGTCCTACAGCAATCCTGAAGCATTTCATTCGATACTAATTATCTCTCTTGGCAAATCTCCACTCCAGAAACAGTTTTTCCTTACTCAGTTTAGTTTATTATGTCATTCCGAGTTCAGCACAATATGAAACTCTTCTCTACTCATGATTCCTCGATAAAGCTTGATTTAAGCAGAAGCAAACGACTCAACTAATCGCTGAATGGCACTCATGCCCTCAAAATCCGAATTCTCTTGACATCAATAACAGTGACAGATTGAAACTGGAAAGAACCATTTCCAAAGCAGTATATATGAGCTATTGGCAATTACCGGCGAGAAAAACCCCGGCGAGTCGAGCAACGTGGTGGGGCTCAGCCCGGGAGGCACCGCGAAGAGCGGCGACAGGGGAGGCGGCGGCGAAATTACCAAACCCTCGGGCCGGTTCTGCTTGAACCGGAACTCCCCGTCGCCGGCCGCGGCCGGGGAGCGGGAGCGGGAGCGCGCTCCCCGGCGGAGGGGGGCGCGCGTTGAGCTGCGGGAGAGGCCATGGCGCCGGCGAGGAGCTGGGAGAAGGACTTGTACTCGTCGGAGTCGGAGAAGAAGCTGGAGACGAGGGTCATCGGGCCGGGGCTGAAGCCGAGACCGAGGCCGAGCCCCCCGGCGGAGCCTGCCCCGGGGCCGTTGGAGAAGAAGGAGTCGATGGAGGCGCGCGGGGGGAGAGTGATGGTGGGCCGCGCGGGAGGCTTCGCCGACGACGCCGACGCCGACGCCGACGACGACACCGGCGGCTGCGGCGGTTTTTCGTCCGTGGCCATACTCGGCGACCAGAAAATCAAGAAAATCAAGAAAATCAAGAAAGTCTCTGTCTCCCTCTCCCTCCCACCCACGTTTCTCTGTTGATCTTCCTCCTCTTCCAAAGGTGGAAATCGAAGTTTGTCTGCGTCTCGGTTATTGGGTCGCTGTCTTTTCTGTCTTGGCGAGCGTCTCAGGATCTGAACTGCCGAAATCAGTACAAGAAAGTCCACGCCACCATTTCACCTGCAACTACAAGTCTCTCTATCTCTCTCTCTATCTCTATAGGGGGTGACCATGTGTTTTTTTGTTTTTTTTCCTCTTTTTCCTTTTGCCTTTTCGTTTTATCGATTTTTCAATGTCCGAAAATGAATTGTTTTTGAGAATTTTGGGGAACACGTTGACAAAAGGGGGCACCTTGGTTTGTACAGCTAAGATTTCGACGGGATGTTATAAAATGACGGCGTTACTGCCGGTATTGGACATGACATCTTTCCACGATTTTACCTTTTTTTTTTTTTTCGTTGACGTGAGTTACCCCCAAAAATAAAATAAAAAAGAAAAAAAAACCGGGAAATTGCTCTCCAAGTTGCGTGTCGCAATTCGGATTATCTAATCGGATTTCGTTTTAGATAGGATACGATTTCAAACTCAGATAATATTAATGTGCATCGATATAAATACTATTTCATTCAATGTTTTTGTGCATTTCAAATAAGGACTTGATGATTATATTTTTCTAATGTGACTATTTACCAAAGTCCATGTAATCACCTTGTGATAATCGCCGCGTTCAGACCTAAAGTGGAGAGAGAAAGAACGTATGATCATGATAAAAGACCGTTGTGCCCGTGATTATCGTCGCTTTAGAAAGTGATTGTCTTGTGGTGGTCGACTAAAGTCCATGGCCTCCATCGAGATCGTGCTCATTGCGTGATCTACTTCAAAGATCCACAAATCTAAAGGCACCATCGCGATCGGTAGGTCGCTTACAAGAGAAGCCACTCCCTTGCTTGACTCGGGCCTCTTTCATTTAGATTTTTTTTTTTTTTAATTCATACAACATAGGAATAGAAAAGTTAAATCCAAAACTTAAAATGATAAATAAAACGAGACACGTGCATATAAAAAGTATATAAACCTATTACAATCAAGTAACAAGAGATATTCATATGAGGAATAACACATGAAATTTGACTAACGGAGAAAGACGCATATTTCAAAAGAGGTAGAAACATGGTTCTAATGCCATATTATAAAGTCTAACAAAAAATTTAAACTAATAAATAGAGGTATTGCGCGTGTATTAAAAGAATGAATCCTAATATCGTCAACCGCCGCAGGATATTTCAACATGAATTTTTTTTTTCCAGGTGAGATGATTAAATAATATAAACTAATCTTAACATCTCCTATGGGAGAAACCATATCAAACACTAGACAAGAGATAAACTATCTTATTTGGGATCTACACAATCATACGTGTTACCAAACATGATTTCCTAATCAAAATAAAAGTGATATTAAAGTCGAACACGATTGAATGATTAAAAAAACGAGTAAAATGTCATTTCTATCTAACTTTAAACTAATACATAGAGGGATATCATGTGTATGTTAAAAAAGTAAGCCCCAATATCATCAACCAATGTAGGATATTTCAATATAAAAATTATTATATTCATACGAGACAATTAAATCATATAAACTAATCCGAATACCTCTAACGTTAGATGAGAGATAAACTATATCATTGAAATCTGGGAGCTACCTAATCATACAAGTTACCAAACGCGATTTCGTAATCGAAATAAATGCGACATTAAAGTTGGACGTGGGTGGATGAACAAAGAAAAATAAGTAAAATAAGCCGTGCGTGGGAGAATTTCAGAATCTCTCATTTTCCATCTCTCTCTCTCCACAAGAAGTTCAGCATATCGAATCGAATCTCCCGGAATTGGAAAGCTCGAGGCTTCAACTCTTCTCTAGCTTCTTCATGTGCGGAACAGTGTCCACGAGGGTCAGCATCTCCTCCGAGGTTCGGCATTCATTTAATGATCTTACAGCACGCGGGAATCCGAGATAACTACAGCCGTCGATCGCGTCACGCTCGTGTCAAGGATGGGACTTACATGATTTGTCATTGCAACCAACTCAATTCAAGCGAGCCCGGATCTCGATAAAGCAGTCGGCTCGTTCGTTTTCCATTTTTTAACTGCAAAGGACCGATAAAGTTGGGAACTTTTCTTCTTCAGTAAAGGGCGCGTCTTCATTGAAGGGAAGGACGCGGGGAGCTCGGACAAGAGCAAAGAGAGCGTCTTTGATAAAGAAAGCGAGCGAGCAAAGAGCTCGAAGAAGACCCACGAGCACGGCGATGGAGCGGCAGCGATCGGAGCGCCCCAGCCTCGTCAAACCGCTCCGGTGCATCGTCAAACTCGGTCTCTCCTTTTCTCTCGTCTCATCTTTTCCAGTTCTCTTTCTTTTCTTTTTGTCCGTTTTTCTTGTGTATTATGGATCGCTTCCCAAACCCAATGCGTGAATCTTCTTGCGATAGCTGACCCGTTCTTCCAGGTCATGCTGACCTCGTGTTCGTCTATTGGTCTCAATCAGTTTTCTCGTGTCAAGATTTGCATTTCTTTTTGCTGGGTAGTCATTGGGTTCTCCTCTGTTCTTCGTGAAGCCACACGTGCATAGACCAGTGACAAGTGCAAAAGGATAATGTTCTGCTTCTTTGAACTACTGTTAGTTATATATTTAAAAAAAAGAAAAGAAAAGAAAAGAAAAAAAACAAACTACTGTTAGTTTCTTGATACTGGGGAGAGCAGTGGATGATTTCTTTTAGTAAGCACGGGTGTTGCAATTGCGGGGGATACCGATTTAAAGTTGAGATGGTGGTGTCTTGTTTGATTCTTATTTGACTTTAAGAAATATATGATGATATGCCATGTCCACGGCACAGGAGGGGCGGCTATCACGTGCAAAAATGATTTAGAGAAGATCAACGAGGCTCATCTTGAGATGGTGGCAACACAGCTTAGGCAAGTGATGATCTCGGGTTCTTCTTCGTCGAAGGTCCCAGGGATGGATTGGAGCAAGAGAAATGGAAAGTTGGAGATATCCGTCAACATGGATGATTACCAAGAGTCGTCAGAGTCTAGCAGTTTCATTGTCGTCCATGGAGCAGGTTAGTTATGGATTGCTAAATTTTGGGTCTGAAATGATTTTGTAAGCAGGCTAGTTGTTGCTGTTACTCTATAAGGCTTGAGCTATTGCACAGTGATTATAATCTTTTCCATGAGGAAGGGCAAGTGCAGCTAAATTTGTGACCTTTAGTTTCCAACATATGGGGAGGAGCAAACTAAATCCCTCCTTAAAGATCAAGTTCATTTATATTATTTTATTGGTTATTGTGGTTTTGCGAGTAATTGAATTGTCGACATGGAATTCAGGTTCTTTCGGGCATTTTCAGGCTAGCCAATCTGGGGTTCATAAAGGAGGCTTGGAACGACCTATAGTGAAGGCTGGTTTTGTTGCTACGCGTATTTCAGTGAGATTCAGTCTTTGGTTTCTTTAATCGCTTCATTTCTCTCTCTTCCTTTGGAGTGTTCATCCATTGACAGTGTCTCCGCATGTCTAGCTGCTATAATTATTGCAGGTGCCTTTAATTTCTGAAAATGGCTTTGTAACATTAATACATATCTAAATGATCGTTGATATAAGTAATTCATATTGATGAGTATGACCTCAATAGATTACTTCTTCTACTTGGGAACCCTAAACAAACAGAATAAGAAAAGAAGAAAGATATGTAACATGGGGTTTTTGGCCGTTCTGGGATGTGATCTTTTTTTTTGTCACATGTTGAAATCTTGGGGTGCTTATCTGAGTAGTTGGAAGTCGTCCTGTGAGAAATATGATGGCTCAGTTCTCAAGAAGAATGAACTAGAATTGGTGGACAATTAGAAGTGACTTTGCTTACCATATGATAGCTCAGTTCCTGGAGAAGGACAGCTTAAATATTCTAAAGATCGATGAACCTCCTTTGTTTGCCCTCCTGTTTACATAATCGTGATTTCCCATTTGTCGTCCCTCCCTATTTGGAGACTTTACTTTCTTATTGACCGAGAAAACTAACTTATGCTTCCAAACATGGTCTATCACCTTGACATGATAGTGTGCTAGCAACAGGAAAAGGGTCACCATCTCTTTTTTCATTATCATTTGTCTTTCAAAATAGTTTGAATGATGTGAGTGTTGGTGGTTGGACTAACATGCTAACCAAAGCTGTTCCAGTCATCCAATGCTAAAAGCTTTATGAACTTTTGAGGAGCATTACATCATTGTCACCAACAAAACAATAATGCTGGATGACGCTGGATGACACCTTAAATGTTACTTCCACCATTATTAGAGTTATCAAATATAATGAGTTACAAGTCACTATTCATTATTTGTTGAGTGCTCAAGATGGTTCTGATTTTCCAGCAGGCATCAAATGTGCTGTTCATGTTGGAGATGCAATCTTCTGTCTTTGCTCCATGAAGTCTTTAGTGGAAATTAGATACTTCATTTCCTTTTTCCTGGCCTTATTGTGTATTTCTTTTCATAACTACTTTTATTTTTTCAAACGTGCAGGTGACCACACTCAATCTTGAAGTTGTTAGAGCTCTAGCAAGAGGTAGTGATTCACATTTAGTGTCCAACTTTTACTGCACGGTTGTTCTATTGTCTGTGCATGTTGCTTCTTTTCTTCCAATTGGAGCAAAAGTCATGTCTCAAAAAATGACTTCCGAGAAGATACCTGTCAGTTAATGTGTTCAGTTAAGATTACAGTGCCCAAAATGGGTGCTAAACTTAGCTAGGAGCCCACCAAAACTATGCAGCCATTCATGAATTTCTATGTTAATCAAGCATAAACTTGAGAGGCTGATATTCTTTTTAGCTGAACTAAATACATGTCCATTGAGTTGTTTTGACATGTTCAATTAATGAGGCTCATTTGTTAATGAATTCTACCTTTACTTTTACACTGACCACCGTGTATTCTGCCAACCTTCAAACACGTGCCACACTTTGCATCCAAATTACTCTGCTATCTGCTTTTTCGCTATTATAAAATTGCAACTTGTCTTAATCAATTAACAGATTGATCTTGGAAGTGATAAGAAGTTCAGTTTCTGGGCTTGATCTCAAGATAAAGATAATGCTGATGGGGAGTTTCATTTGCTGCAGAGGGCCTCCCTTCTCTTGGACTTTCTCCCTTTTCATGTGGATGGTCGACTCGTGGAAAGAATGTCAGAGGCACCTTAAGATACTATATTTTTTTTGTACCAACATATAGAGAGATCACTCGACTGCTTCATGAAACCTATTCAGCATATGAGCGAACTTTTCTCTGGTTTTTATTTATTCCTTATGAGGTGTTCTTAGTTCCTTTCTGATCCTCAGCTGTCAATGTTTTCAGATTGCCTCAGCCAATTTGTCCACAGTAGCTAAGGCTCTTGATTCAGGTTTCATCCCTGTAAGTTCACAAATTCTTGTCCTCCAGAGTGACAGATTGTTGTGGTGAATTCTTCTATATGATTTTTCTTGTGAAAAGCAGAATATTATGTCATGATGTGGCAAAGACATGCTTTCTTCCATTTTATTTATTGTCCACTTCATGCAAGAAAGTTTTTTTTGGATGTCAGAATCACTTGAAATGAACAGTCATTAAAAAAAAGAACGAGCTTTCCTTTTCTTAAAACAATCCATGATAGTCACTTCCATTATTCTTACTGATGGGAGGGAAAAGTGTGTTTAGTGGAGGTTTTGACTTTTATTAATGACTTTTCCACCAAAAATGAACAGCTGCATTTGAAAATGTTTCACGACTAAGAGGAACATTAAATGTTAATGGTTGTATAGTTTGAAACACTCGAGTTGTTTTATAATTAAAAAAATCAAATCTAAAAATAAAAAAAGGAAAGTCTGTAGTTCTGATAAGTTGACATTACCTTCAGCAATGAACTGTTTAAGAAATCAAATCAAAAGACCTTCTCATCATGAAAACATGTTTAGCATGACTTAGTCGGATTATCTTGATTTAGGGCAATTATCAAAGCAGAGAAATGGTAAGACTGCATCTATGTTGCATTTATGGTTTTTGCTTGACTGGGATGTAACAGCAACATTAGTATTGTTAACATCATTTTGCTACCAAGCTTTACTTCATTATGCCTGGCTATGGCAGACATGACTAGTACGTAATTGCTTGGATATAAATGAGCTAAAAACTTGTTTGGTTGGCATGCATTCCAGGTCCTTCATGGAGATGCAGTGCTTGACGAGTTACAGGTTGCTTATCTCGTCTTTAAGCTGTAATCTTGTACACCTTTCCAACTATGACTCATAATGTGGTACCATGTTCTTTGTTTTACCAGGCCTGCACTATTTTGAGTGGAGATGTTATCATACGTCATCTGGCAGAGCATTTGAAGCCCGATTATGTGGTTTTCCTTGTATCCACCATGCGTATTTGATAATGACTTGCATTTCTTCTTACATGGTTTTTTTTTCCCCTTATATTTGGCATTATTATTAGTCACTCCAAACATGTGCAAACTTAATTACGTAAGTTTTATCATGTCCACTAATGTAACACCATTTGCATCATTTAAATGCCTGAATATTTAGCCGCCGCACAAGCTTCAAATTTCGAACATCAACTCTAGGCTGATACTGGAGGTAAACATCGACTGATTGGCTGTTGCTACCAGGCATAGAGATGAGTATTGAGCCCCTAATATCTCATTTTAAGTTGGAAATCTTAAGCATGTGATCCTATTAATGTCAAGACAGATGTATCTGGGGTATATGACCGTCCTCCCACAGAACCTGATGCCGTGCTTCTAAAGGAGATTGGTGAGCATTCGCTTTTGAGTTGCGGACTAAAATTGGATATTATTAATAGATCAAACTTTCAGAACTGCAACCCTTAACCAAAATTTTTTAATGCAACAGCTGTGAGAGAAGATGGGAATTGGTCTGTTGTGAAACCACCTCTTGAGGACAATCATGGTTAGTTGAAGAGACAATTAGGGCATAAACACATGTTCATGCTCTTTTAATGCCTGATTTCATTCTGACTTCATGTGAGTTTTCCGCTTTATATATTTGAATGAGGCCCATCACTATCTCTTTGTTTGGGTCTACGTGAGTTGATCTGGGTTTGGACCATGTCATAACTAACCTTTCAACATACAATTCACTTTGTGTCAATTTTTGTGAACAGTTAAAATGACAGCAGCTGCTCATGATACGACTGGGGGAATGGAAACCAAGATTTCGGAAGCCGCAATTATTGCAAAGCTTGGCATTGATGTTTACATTGTGCAGGTTACTTTTTCAAGTTTGCTCTTTTAACTTTCCAGACTTTCCAGAGATCAACAATTTTAGATTTTCTTCTTCATGGATTCAGGCGGCAACGACCCACTCAATTAGGGCACTGAGCGGGGATTTGAAAGGAAACATACATGATGACTGGCTTGGAACGGCCATTCGGTTTGCTGGGTAGGCGTGGCCAAGGGTTGATTTGTAGGACGAGATTTTGCAATCCGTCAACCAACTAAATGGACTTGGATGCATACATTAGTCAAACATTTTTGCTTGATTTTATCTGGATGTTTGAGACATGACTGCATCTTTTCTTCCTTCGGTGAAGACAAGAAAAGCGGAAGAGCTTGATGAGAAACGAATTTTTTTTGCCTTCAAATTCCAGTTTAATTTGTTGAAGCAAACGAAGCCAACTATCAATATTGTTGACTCTTTGATCCATGTAAGGGTGACAAATTGCTCAACAATCAATAAAGAGCTCCTCAAAGATGCGGCCCGACTTATTGATAAGTAATTGGTTCAACCATTTGAACTGGACCCCCATGTTACTACAAGAGATTTATTTTCCTTCCCATTGATAAAATGCGGTTCAGCCAAGGCTGTTGGCTGCCCATGAGAGAAGTTTCAAACTAGCAGCATAACGTCATTGGCAATTGACAGTTAGCGATTGCATTAACAGACTTGCCAAGGCATAACAAAGTAGGTAACGGCTGAGAAGTAAGTAAGAATTAAGACATTAAAATTACATCATCTTCCTTATTTGCAAAGACAGACTAGGCCATGACCTAGAAAATGGAAGAAAATGGCGGTCTCTACATTTCTCTATCTGTTGCTGGACTGCTATCTAATGAATAAAGAATGGTCGATTGTGCAGTATATTTTAATCATTGACGTTTGACAACAACATTCGTCCAGTTCCTCCCAACTGCTTGTCCGATCATATAGGGACTTGAATTGAGTCTTTAAGAATCTCATAGAGCGATATGACATTCTCAATGCTTAATAGGAAGATGATGCACCACTCCAACAAATTAGACCTGTTGTTCTGTAGGACTTCTTGAAGAAAATGAATGTTGTGCTGCAATAAGGAAATTCATCACCAAATTCAGATTAAGTTTCACAAAGAAATGACTAGAAGTACGTATGGAAAAACCCAACCTATGGGCCATACACTGAAAGGATAAAAGCATTGAGGAAGAGATAATACCTCCACAAACTTTAGCTTGAAATTCAAATTACCAAAACGTTGAGTGACCTCATACTCCTCCCTCAGGTACTCATATATCTGAGCATATTTTGCTTCCCTCCAAGCAATTTCTGATCTGCATATGACAATAGAATGAAGATTGCTAGCCAAACCTATAGTTCTGATGGGTTAAAAAATCTAGGCAAAGGGTTGTCCTTAATGACCAACTTAATTGCAGGATACAGAGATCTTAAATTTCCTAACCTGTAGAGGTACACAGACCACAGAAACTGGAAAGACAACCGCAAAGTAGAGTGACTCGCGAAGCTATTCTCCTAGACAAGCTGCTTTATAGAATTCTAAATACGCTAGTTTGCCCATATCACCTAGCCATTCTCACATACTTAACAGAAAGAACATCCAAGCATCTTGATGGCATTTGACAAACAATGAGCTAATATAGATTTTTACCTCTCAAAAAGACCAACTTTGAGAATTACATCGGCTAGATTTGAATTAGCCTTCCCAACAAGTTGAAGGAGCTTCTTCTTATCCATTGTAAAGGTCCCTGTGGTCTCCATCTTCCGATTGATATAAGCAAACTCCTCGACCATGCCATCAATCTAAGCCAGAGACTTATGTGTTTAGCCTTGTATATTAACTGCCTCAGTGAAGTTTACTGAGAAAACCAATTATAATAGGTGTGGGCAACAAGTGAATCCCACAAGTAAAAAATGACTTGATCATCACTGTTCTATTAGATGCAGGCGAGAAACTGCTATGCATCTACAAAATTTATATGCCATAATTTTGCAAGATTTGCATGTAGAAGATATATATGAGCCATGCAGCAGCAAAAGAAGCCAGCAACTGCCCTTGGCAAACAACCAGAACAATCTTCCCGGGATGAGTCCTCATAGAGCTCAGAAAAAGATTTACCTGCGAAACAAAATAATCCAAAGCAATACTTTGACCAAGAACACTTCCAATAATTCGGATACCATCAGTATCCAAGGCTTTGAGAACAATGTAATCGGGGCCCCCCTCCATATCCTCGTCTAACAGCGGCTGTTCTTTCACAGCATAATCTGGAAATAAAATTGGACAATTCAAAGGAGATCGATCGCATGTATGAACATAGTTCTAGCATCTACCCTTAGATCATGATAACTGGTGGTAAAAACACCTGCTTAACAACATAACACGCATGAAGGTACTGGGCAATTCGAAAACATTTGACCATGTAACTGTACAACATCTCTCCTATATTTAGATGGACTGTGAGGCCCTAGGAAACTGGATGTCAGGGTCACAAAATTTTCCTCTACGTCAGTAGATAATTCAGTCAGAGAGGACACTTGTTCTCATTTACACGCAAATTTCAAGTGGCTATGAAAAGTTGGAAACTGAATTAACCACTGGAACCGAACCGATAAAGACATTCTAGAAGTTTAAGTAGCTTTTGCAAGCACATAGTTATGCACGTGCTGAGAGAAAACACATCACAGAGCACAAGTAGAAAAGAGTTCATATCACCAGCTTAAAGTATCGTGAAATAGAAATGATCTATTAACAGAAAGACTTACCATCTTTCCATGTCTGTGGAAGCAATCCACTGGCATGCCTTCTCACAATTTGCAGATGAGTTTCAATGTCGTGATCATCAATGTTGAACAGTATGACAGATCCATATTGAAATACGACCATGTAGCGGCAGTGACTTGCTCTCTCTTTGGCTCCAAGACCCTAAAAATGTCATCTTGCTATTATCATCAACACAGAAAATATGAGCACAATCATGAACTAAGAAAAGAAAACTAAGTTAAACATTTATATCAATCTAATACGTAATTCATATTGATATGTAATTCAATAAAAGCCCATAGTGTTGTGACTTATTTTGCAGTGTCCTGAGCAACAAAAATCACTCATCCATCCATGAATTAGAAGACATTAGTAAGCCCTGTCATCATTATGAGCTTGTGGAAGCGAAATCAAGTCCTGTACTTTAGAAAAGAAAGCATTAATAAACTAAAACTAAGACAATGTGCATAGTCCTGGCTAAGCCTTAGTAAATGTTTTGCCAGCTTAAACACGTGTACTTAAGTATCAAAAATCAAATTAGTGCAAATCCCATGACATCATGACAGTGAAGCGACTTTGCCTGAGAATTATAATCACAAGCTGAGACGCTGACTGTCCCACCCCAACTCTACAAGTATAGGGGAAATGACATGGCCATCCTCCTATCATAAGGATGCAGCCTCAAACACATGACCAACATCAGCCTTATTGACATATGTATCTAACTATATATTTGTTAAACAGCAAGCTGGTAATAGGATCAGAATTCTAAATTTCACCAAAAAAACATCTCCATAATAACAATCCAAACCCAACGAGGACTATTTCAGACATAACATACAACTAACTATCTTAACTCATACCATTCATCTCATTTTCTTTCAGGTTCTTCAGCTAGAGGCAGAGTTTTCAAGAAACTGCTTGAGCTTTAGCCAAAGCTGCTCTCCGGGGCTGTATCAATTGGCACGGACACAGTGGTCTCTGACCAGGACCAGGAACCAATTCTCAGGCAAACTCGAACAAATGAGAGGTCAAGAAGCTCATTTCTGTCCACCACCCTTCTAACAGAATTGGGAATTGAATTTTGACAAGATATAAAGACGGATATTTATTTTGTTAATGGGCAAATGTTGGTTATGTATATAAGACCGCGTCCTGTGTCATTTCTCCTATACTTGTAGAGTTGCCGTGTGACGCTGACTACCCAGCAATAACATACGGACTGCGTTATATCAAGTTGAATATTATCACCACCAACCACATGCCACAAAACTCCAGATACCGTAAGTCCAACCAAAAAAAGTAAATGAGCCCATCTTACTCTAATGTCCGAAGGGAGAGCAGAAAATTTAAGGGCGATATAATTGGAGGAGCGAGAGGTGGGAGGGAGAACATTGCCCAAGTTCTCCGCTTGCAGGCTCTTCAAATCGATACTGCCAAAACCACGAATCTGAGAAAACCACCAGCAACCACACAGAAAAGCAAGCACTGAACTAAACTCAGTGGCCTCGTCAACGGAAACAAAAACCCAAAACAATCTAGCCACGAATCGACACCCATATTATACATAAAAAAAAGAAGAAGAGGGCTGAGCTTGAACAGACCTTGTGGAAAGAAAGTAGGACTTGATGGGAATGTTCTCCGATTCGTTCCCGTCCCTGATCGGCGACGGGCAGGAGCGGCCCGGTTCGTCGCCGTCGAAGTAGGCCCTCGCCGCGACGGCGGAGAGAGGCCGGGCGAAGATCGAGTCGGCGAAGACCGCGAGCCGCGACGGAGCTGGAGGGAGAGGGGTACGAAGAGGACGAGAAGAGACGGCGGCGGCGGCGGCGGCGGCGGAGGGGGAGGAGGAGGAGAAGCGGGGCTTAGGGAACGAATTAGCGACGGGGGCGAGGATGAGGAGACGGGAGGCGGCTCTCCATCTCCCCATTCACGGATTCGGAGGCGAACCCCCGACAGAAGCGCTGTCCTAGTTCTGCTTCGTGCCGAGGTTGGTTCCTGTTCGGTTCTCTTCTCTGCTTCTGCTTCTGCCGTCTTGTGTCTGGCTATGCCGATTCCTGACCAGGTTCCCCCCTTGTTTCAGCGTCGTACGCGCCGAATAAGGGAGGCGTTTTTTTTTTTTTTTTTTTTCCTGCTGAACCAGAAAAGTGATTTTTATCAATTTTTTTATTAATGTGATAATCATAAGTTACGGAGTAAGCTAATTATAAGTTAGAGCGCAAACACAAGCATCATGATTTACCCGATCGATACACGGAATCCTTAATTTACCGTTAAGATAAAAAAATGTCAGTACAACCTAAAGTATAAACCGAATATAACTAGTTTAATTCTTCTCTCAATCTATCACTCATTCCGCTGAAAATACTTTATTTATTTTATCGTGTTAAATTTGTGAGACAATGCAAATAAGAGGGAGAAACCCCTTTTTATACATGAATCATTCATATTGCTTTTATAAATTTTTATGGGAAAATCTCAAATAAGGACCCGAAATGGAATTATTTTCTTAAAAAGGACCTAAAATGAACCTTGTCTCAAAAGAAAGAACCTGAGTGGCTAACTTACTCTCAATTAAGGACCTAAACTTCTAATTTTATTCATAGCCAGGGGTACTTTTGTCCAAGAATATTATTGTTTATTTTTTGTCTCTCTCTTTCTTCTTTTTTCTTTCTTCATCTTTCTCACTCTTTACATCACCTCCATTATCAACCCCTCCATCGCTCTTTGTGTCATCTTGTTGTTTGACCAATATTGGGTTTTCTTTAACACGAGTCATTAGAACGTAGTCTAACTCGTTGAAAAATTTAAATTTCGCTCCTCAAAATGGTTTGTAGACAACTCCACGAAGCCGAAATGAGCTTTCAAAAATAAGTTCTTTTTATTCCAACATTCATCGCAAATTCTGATCTCAAAGTCATAATATGAATCTTCTTTTGCTAAGACTCAACCTTTTGTCCAACTCCCAAGCTATGCAACTAATCCCTTTGGTGACGTATTTCTCTCACCTCAAGAGTGCATCAAACTCCATTTATTCCGGGCCTTCCGCTAACCCAGCAACTGCAATTTTTTGTGCTATTTTTGGTCCTGCTTGCCAACAACAGAGTAGCAATATCCAAGCATTGCTAGATCGTCTTGTTTGACTAACTTATGCCTCTATTCAATTAACACTTGGTGATCAACAATTTCATGCCAAAGAACAATTTTGTTGCAGCTGGCGACTATTTCAACCTTGGCAAGAGTTTGCCTCATCAATTTCAAATTTGGGTTTGCCTCTCTTGTGTAAATTCAATCTTTCAAAGATCCCCCTTCCCCTTTGCAATGCTAATGGCTCCTTTTAATAATCCCTAGTCTGGAGACACCCACTCACACTCTTGCCATTCTCATCGACATAGCTCTTCTCCTCAATCGATACCCTATCTTGAGATTGATTATTAGTCGTATCTGACATCATTAACTGTAGAAATTATTGTACTTTGTTGCCCCATTGCCGCCATTGACAAGTCCTATTTGAGCTCTTGATCTCATCGACCGCTGCCCTTGATAGAAAATCCAACATCGTCGTCGTCAGATGGAGGTCAATCCGAGCTTTAGGCTGAGCACAAGTGAGCTGAGATTTGATGCATCTTGAGGAACTGAGGATTTTAGCATCCGAGAAGGTGGCCAGTAGCAAATAACTCCAATCCGACTTCTTGTCACTAGGACCAACTACGTGATGACATGAAGCTCACGAGGTCGCTGGTAGGGGCCCTGATTATGGTGTTGAAGAAGGAGGCAATGTAGAGCGAAGGAGGAGGTGTGAGGTAGATGAAGAAAGAAAAAAAAAATTAAAGAAAAAATGTTATTGGACAAAAATACCTCAAGCTGTAAATAAGATTGAAAGTTTGGGTCCTTATTTACTTACTTTGAGTCCTTATTTGATACAATGTCCACTTTGGGTCCTTTTTTGAGAAAATAAATCCACTTTAGGTCCTTATTTGAGATTTTCTCAATTTTTAGAGTACTCGTGAAATCCTAAATCTCTAGAAATTTAAGACACGCTGGGTCATTTTGGCCACCTTCTCGTCCCATTATTATGTCTTGAAAATCTCCTATGGATGACAACGGCTTGTTTTTGGACTTCATCTCTAACCTTTGCTACCTCTAGTCTATCATCTCTCTCGTGCACACAACTTTGCCAAGAGGATGGTGAAAAGGTACGTGGCTTTCTACTAGAAGATTGAGCTCTACATTGTCACACTACTCGCCATCATCGAATTCATCAAACATTTAAATCATGTCAAAGGATCAGGAAGCGAGAAAGAGAGTGGGGGATAAATGTATCATTGTTTTATAAAAAGAAAGAGGCATGAAGTCTCTCGACTTCCGCCTCAATAATCTTTGCATGAGTATGTGAATTAACCTTATCCAGACATATCAATTATTAAATAGGATTGTCGCTCATGAAGTGACGAACATAACTTCATAACCTCTTAAGTAAAAATAGCAATATCAATGTGTAAACCTCTAGATCCCCTTAGCCACACATGACATTTCGATCACAAAGTGCAGCTTGCCCATGAGGCAAAAAGAAAAAAATAATCAAAAATCAATCAAACCGAACTGAATCGAATCATGGAACGCCCCTACTAATTCTCTTGGTGGCAGGTGAGGCAAAACTAGGTCGCAAGGAACCCATGGGCCGGGCCAGCCAGCTCCATGGGCTTCAATTGGGCCTGAAGAAGTACCACTTTTCAAGTGAGCCCGTTGTTATGTTCCCGATGTGCTCGGAAGTGAGCTAGTGAAGTGAAAACCGAAGAAGAAGAAGAAGAAGAAGACGAAGAAAGAAAGAAAGAGAGAGAAGCGAGTCGAGCGAAAATGGCGATTGCTGGGGATCTGAAGGTGTCTGCTACTCTCGCCTCTTACCATGCCCACCCCGTTCGAACCTCTCTTCCCTTCTCCACCTCAAAGGTACCATCTTTACCCTTCTCTGGCGCCCGTTTCAGCTCATTTCCGCCAAATGTCGAGCTGAAATCTCGTGCATTTCTCGCCTCCGCGATGGAATTTAGTTCGCAGCGCTGCGGCGTGTTTAATAGATGCTAGAATCGATTGGGTGAGCGATGATGCAACTGGTGAATTGGGGGTTTCGACTGAGAATCCGCCAGCCATTTCGAGGGTTTTGGGTGTAGCTGTGCGGAATGCTGCGGTTGATTTGTTCGGTCTTTCTTTTCCTCCTCATTGTGGGTGCTCAGTTCTCAACTGGAGCGTGTGGTTTGATATTCGAGCTGTATGATCGGTAGTTGTTGATATCTCTGAACTTTTTGATGTCGTGATAGTATCCGGGTCTCGTGTTGATTTGGAGTTTCGGGCTTTTAGGATTGTGAATGGGGGTCGTGGCAGTTTAGGTTTAGATGGGGAATTGCGGGCATTCGTGTGTTTTTCGTTTGAGGTTTGGAACTTGTCAAAAACCATAGTGTGTCTGTTCCCTTATTTTAGCTGGATAGTTAATCACAAGAGGTTTTTGTAGGCTGTAGGGTCATTTCATTCCTCCGTTAATCAGATTTTATACCTGCCGCCAAACTGTCTTCAGGAATAGACTTTCATCTGCTCTAAGTACGTCTTTTCTGTTTGTAGAATTTGGGAACTTAACTTTGTTATCTTATCCTTCTTGACTCCCCATGCCAATCTTTCGGGTGAACCTTGGTTTTGCCCTCGTTTCTGGATGCCACTTAACCACATTCTTTGACTGAATGTTCTTTTGCACTTATCCTTTTTAATGCATTGAGTAGTCTTTGATTTCCTAGTTGCATGTCTCACTTTTTGGATGCTTCCTAAGTTTCTCTTTTCTGGGCCTTGATTGACTTGTGTTGAAGGCTTCAGTAGAAGAAAATTACAAGTCAAGGCCAGCTTGTAAGCAAGCTAGCAAACTCCCCTTGTCACCCTCTTTCTGTTAGTCAGATAGGTTGACTGGTAGTACAAACATGATCTGTGCATGTTAATTCACTGAGGAAAACATTTATCATAATTATACTCCTTGTGTGGCTATTGATGGTGGGGACAGGATGGTTTGGAAGTGGTGTCAATGGCATGAAAACGTGTCTGTCTTTCTGTCGATTGATTGTCTAAAGAAGGAAATAAACGAGTCGTTTACTAGTGCTGCATGCTATTTGTTTTCCCGATTGGTAATGTTAATAAGTCCCCGGGTGTGGAGAAGAGCTAATCTATTGTATGCCTTTATTTGAGTTATTAGCGGCATGCTTAAGAGTTTGTGGGTAATAATATGTATACAGGTTCTTGAAAAATTAATTGCATTATCCAGTTTTGCAATTTTGGGTACTTAAGGTCAGAGGATCTCCTCTTCTTTTAGTTTAAGTTCAAATTTCTGTCAAATAGCTGATCAATGTTTTCTGATACATAGTTGTATCTTTTCTTATTGGGCTTCCTCAATTTTTTGACAGTGGCCATCTTTCTGTGAGAATGACATTCTCCTATTTCTTACAGAACAAACTTAACCAGGCCACTACATAATGTTATGATGAAGCCTCAAAGAAGAAATACTAGATGTTCTGTCTAATCTTTATATTGTGTAAATATTTTTTATACCGGATAACATAATATCGCCATGTACTTTTTTTGTTGAATTTTTTATGAAGTTGAAGATACAGCTCCAGTTTTGTTTTCTGAGGGATTGAGGACCTGCAATTGTTTTGGAAAAACTGAAATGTTGAACGCAATCTTTTGTTATTTTCTTAGGTAAAGTTTTCTGGTTCCTTGAATGGAGGATCTGAAATTCGTGAGAATTCACTGAAGTGGCCCTGCATAGTGCTGGAGAGTAGCAACATACGTGGTTCGTCAAAACGGCTTTCTGGTTCTACAGGAGATCATCAGCTGTCTCCAAGTTCTTTTAGCCGAGAAGCAGAGAGTTTTCTTCTTAATGCCATTAACATGAGCTTCTTTGAGCGTTTAAACTTAGCTTGGAAGATAATATTTCCTTCTCGGATGACTAGAAAGAGCTCCAATGCAAGGATTGCCAAGCAGCGACTCAAAATGATTCTCTTCTCTGATAGATGTGCGGTTAGCGATGAAGCAAAGCAGAAGATTGTCACCAACATTGTTGATGCTCTATCAGACTTCGTGGAAATCGAATCACAGGATAAAGTCCAGCTAACCGTATCTACTGATGCGGACCTTGGTACTGTATATTCTGTCACAGTACCTGTGAGAAGGGTGAAGCCAGAATATCTAGATGAGGATGAAGTTGGAGCAATAACGAATATTGAGTACAAAGACAACGGGGAGAGGTCTGGTTCAGTGGATGTCAGGTTTGATTTCTTTATTCCGGATGAAAATGCTGCGTGATTCTGAGGCTGAAACAAGGGGAAACAAAGTTTGTTAATGTGGTAGTTGTAATGATTTTCTTTTCTTCCATTTTATTTACAGAGTTTTTATCTACTTTAAGTATGGACAATTAACTGGTGATAAAGACCTTACAATTCTGTAAATAAGTGAAATATCTTTGATGGTGATTGACAATTTTTCTCTCTGGTAGTTCGTGGTAGAGTCATGTTATATCTCGACGAGTTGGAGAGGAAGAATGGCAAATTCTTCATAAATGGTAATATCCGGTAGTTAACTGATGACACTATTGTCATTGAACGGCATATTCTGTTTTTATAGGGGAAAAATGTCCTAAGCATTAAAATAGTTGCATGCATGGCATTTAAACGAGTGGAATTTAGCAATGTCTCGGTTTCCATTACAGACTAAAAACTCAAAGGTGATATTTGTCTGGCAACTGTGATGCACTTGGATGATGGACATATATTTAACCCTTTGTCCATATAACAGTCCGATCTCTTTGTCCATATAACAGTCCGGTCGTGTGAAATTTTCTTATTTAACTGTCGTTCCTTTGGTATCGAATTAACCCAAAACTGGCAGAATCCTTTGCAGTCTACTACTTTTCATATTTGAGGGAACTCTTCGTAGGTAGGTAACTTTTCCGAGCTCATGAAATTTTCCTCTGACGGACCAAATAAGGCATGAACCAAAACAAGCACGGCTTTGTGAGAATGGAAATGACAAATTTTCACGAGGATGCACTTTCAAATTCGAGCATGCCTAAAGAAAAAGAGGGCGCAGATGTACAACCAAAAAAGTGGACGAAAAACACCAGGTTGTCGTCTAGAAAAGTTCAAGTTTTCATCATCCATCCAAAGCAGTAGTCTGATAAACCGATGAAAAGGAGAGAGAATAGTTTTCAAACCTTCTCCTTGAGCATTTACCAAGTCACGAGAATATGTTTTTCTTTCGCTGGTATTCATGCATTTTACCCACTAAACTCATAATGACTCGTTCATTCTTCATTACGCAAACTGAAGAGAGCAGAGCACGATAATGCTTAAGTGCACAACTTCCCATCAGGGATTGTACTTCTCCACAGGTCTCACGAGAAGTTACTACAAATGCCTTACCAGATTGCTTAGATTTAACGTTCATAAATTGCATAAAGCAGTAAATTGAGAATTATCCATTCCCGGATGCGGCATCTAATAACTATAAACAAAATCAAATGGCAGAGGCTGCAAGTTTGGTCTTCGAACAACGCAAATATATAGACACCTATGCGTCACTGTCTAAAATTAATAGGAGATGCTGCTTTCCTTCAGCAGAGATCAAAATTCTTCCACTCTGACAGCGTCACGGGGCATTTCATAGGCATCCTTTGGCCTCGACTTCTTCACGCCAGCCATGAACCATACTTTGTCGGTCTTGTAGCCCTCGACTGTCACGCTCGTCACCTTCACCCATACGAGGACTTTAGTCTTCATTCCCTCTATATTAGTGAGCTTCCCTCTTGTCAGAATTGCTTTCACACGATTTGCATACCTAATTCCAGAAGAGTCCTTGAAGGTAACCTCACAAGCAGAGGGCAAGTAGACAATCAGCTTGGCCTTTGCTTCATCAAATTCATAACAAGTTATGTTCTGGGGGAAAAGCCCCGGCGGTAAGTTGTACTCTCGAAGAAGATCTGGCAAGGTTTTCTGTGGCTTTCCTAGAAATGAGGAAACAACAATTGATCAACATAAAGAAACGGATTAATTATTTAAAACGACTTTCCTAAATGGTTTATATTAATCTTTTTTCATGTTACAACACATATACTGACATATTTCATAGACCCCCAAAAAGCAAAATTAACTTTATTAATGCAAAGGAGTAGCTTCTGAAACTGAGACAGAGCACCGGCTGATTCCTATGTGGGAAGTAAATCAAGATGCAAAACATCAATCTAACAGTTCTTGCAATACGATACAATTACAGATGCCAAATAGTGTGAAAAGGAAAGATAGCTAAGAAGATCCAGCAGAAAAGTCACTCCAGCAATTCTTAAAAAAACCCATTCATCTTATCTCTTCAAATGCTGGAAAATCTATGGTAATTAGTGCACAGTAAAGATAGTTACCAGAGCTATGGAAACATATCCATTTGTAACTATGTTTTTTTTATTGCAATACATAAGTATTTACCAATGGGGCAACTTGGAATACAAAATCTGGATTGTTTCTATAAGTCTAAAGAGTAAATGTTCCTTACCTTTCAGCTTGTTGAAAATCCATTTTGCCTTCTCTTCAACAGCATTGGAGACATACTGCGATAAGACAAAATCCAGGGAGTTTTAATATTGTTACTTTTTTTACCAGAAGGATGTCTTATTACTTACTGGAAAAAAAAAAAAAAAAAGGTTTTAGTTTTTTGGCAGCATCAAACCATCTGGAAGGCTTGCAAGATAATAAATAAAACATTATGCTTGGGTAACACTATCCACATAACATAAATAATATCTTCTCCTACACATCAGCTTTTAAACCAAAATTTGCGCTCCCTAAAACCAGTTAGAAAAAACTGATAGTCCTTTAGAGTAACATTGACTGAAGAAAGCCCAGCACAAATATGTCATCAAGCTCCTGAAATATAACAAGTGCTCAACCAACAACATTCAGATTGTTAAGCAAAGTTCTCATTGCTTACCCAGATCTCTTGGGTTTGCTATGTTACTGTACCAGTTCATGATCGCAGCCCACGGGTACCAAAATAGGAGATTCTTTCAGCTAATTTATCAATAGACACACCAGTAAATTAACTCCCTGCAAGCATCTGACCAACTTTGTTTTCACATAATTTCAACGGTGCCATATGTCTTAAGCATTCTAGTTTAAGGTACTTGACCATGTCATCGTCAACCTGAAAGATATTTTCCGAGGTGCAAATACCATATGGTTCCTTTGCAAATCATAAGACTCAGTTATGTTAGAGAAGCTATACGCAGGGCAAGAAACGAGTAGTCGCTGAATGTAGAAATGTCATCAAGTGTCCTGAGAGTCAACTAGCATGTGGCTAGTGAGAAAGGATGCGGAATTAACTTGATTTTATAAGGTGGGGAAGGTTCCAATCTTTATCAGCTATCATCTAATGAACCAGAGGAAGTACACTAAACCTTAACAGTTATGTTCTTCGATGGGCAATGGCCTACAGTGCTCCTGAAAGTAAACCGTGCGATTTAGAATTATCAAATTAGTGTCGGGGTTGCACGCTAGAAGCCAAACTAGCGCCGAATTGCAAACTGGAAGCTATTGTACGACGAAAAACCGAGTCTTATTCCACTAAGCAGTGTATAGGCTAGACGACCACAACGCTGTTAGGAGCTATTCCAAAATCAAAGCTCACAACCATCGCCACAGAACGGCGAGCAGCGGTCACCCCGAAGAGTTGACTGAAAAGCCGCTGTCCCATGCACCCAGAACAAAGAAGCCACTTTCACTACCTTCACCTCAAATTTCGATCCCTCCCATCAAACGGAAAGCTAAAAGCTGCCATCTTTCCCTGTAATCTCGCCTCGCAATCCTCGCGTTTCGAATGCATCGGGCGAAAATTACCCATTAAAAGATCCGGCCACATTGCCGACCGGAAACAAAATTCAAAATGTCCCCTCCGGAAACAAACATTCCCACACATTTACCCTCAAATCCACAGATCTGGCGTCGCACCCGGTCACAATTTTCATCCCACTCGCAGAAAGGCGTCAATCGTGAAGGAGCGAGGGGACTCGCGGACATCACATTCAAGCCACATTACCGGAAAGATCACTCCCCCAAAAAAAAAAAAAAACGCAGCTTTTCTGGGCAACAAGAAAGAGAAACTCACGGTGATGTCTTCGGTGATGTTGGAGAGCTCCGTCTTGGCTCTCTTCGAAATCCAAGAGTTCCCGAGCTTCAAGCTGCTCACTTTCGTCAAAGCCTTCTCCATTCCGCTCTCTCCCTCCCTCCCCCTCGCTTCAGAGGTCAAGAGAAATGGTGGGTTATCGAACCTTTCGCCTGTAAGGCCACTCCCTCCCTCGCTCTCTGCTCCCCTCTCGAATCTAAGCGAGGAGCAGTGAAAGAGCGACAGGAGTGACAGAGAGAGAGAGAGAAAGACAGTGAGAAATGGACAAAACAAAACAGGCAGCTTTTATGGATGCGTGCAAGCAGTCAAAAAGCGGCGCTCCCGGTTCTCGATTACTGAAGAGAAAAACGAGGGACGAGTTTATTGGTTTATTATTGCCTTCCTCGCCGGTCCTTTTTCCGTCCCCATCAATAGTTCTTTTTGATTTTCTAAGATTTCGGTGAAAACTTTCAAGATGATTTCAAGGGATTGAATTATAGTGTTATTTGAATTTAAGCAATGAAAAAGAGAGAATTAAAGAGTACATCAGAACAAAAATTTCCTCCATAGCGGAAGAGATTCAAAAAAAGTTTTAACATATACATGAAATCGACCGGGCCAATCCCTCCTAATCATTTTCCTCGGTCTGCTTACCTCCATCTAAACATAATTGTGTGTGTGTTTTTTTGAAACATTTTCTCTTCTATTATAACCCCTGGTCCCCTCCTAACAAATAAAGTGCAAAAGCTAGTATGTATTCATTGTGCATTGGGAAGACAGGTGCAATCAATACCAGTTTCCTAAATAATGGGTACTTGTGAGTCTTAAAAAATGAAATCAAACTCGACGAATCATTGTGGCCACCATGAACGATGTACGCGTCCATTCAAACCGATTCATCCAGATTATTACCTAGCCAAATCCTCGTCGAATTCATCCAAAACGTGAGTTTAGAAATTTCCTAGCTACTGTATCAAATTTGGCAACATCACTCGTCATACATTGCAGATCGGATGAGCGAGGTGCAGGTTTCCCGTGGTAGAAGTATTTTCCCTATAAGCGTGCCAATAATGATAAGTGATCTTCCTCCATTTCATCTTATATTCACAAGGAAGCGACCAAGAGATCACCGAAAAAGTAAAAATCCAAGGCCACACAGTCCAATCCAAGACAAAAAGAAAAGGCCGCAATAGATATCACGCACACGTAGAAATCTTTTGGTACCACAAAAGTCATCATCTTTTCGGACAAATTGGCTTAATAGTAACGCAGTGACAGGTCCCTTTATCTGTTTATTTTTGGAAAACTCCATAGATGCCGTAGCTGTAAGCACATGGAGGGACTGGCTGTTTTCCGTATCTTTCCAGCTCATGAGCTTTGACAAGGACAGTCACTCGCAAATTTAGATAATGCAGACGAACACATTCATGTGTGCACAGCCTTTATTGTGCCAACTGCAGATCATGCCGTGCTGGGAAAACTACAGGAGCTTTTAGCCTCCAGGTCTGACTTCCCAATCGAGAGAAACATGGCAAATGACAGTCGCGTCGATTCAGCAAGGCTCAAACTGGCAGGATCAGGAGAAGCCCAAAAGGATGCCGAGCACGTCTTAGTTTCATCAAGTGGGGCGTTTTCCATCCCAGTAAATTCATTTGAAAGTGTGGAAGTTCGACACTTTAATGTTAAAAACGTGCTAACGCTAAAGGTCTCCATTAGAGAATTCCGGCATTTTCTGCTAGTCCAACCTTCTCAACAGGCATTCTACCTGGACTTACTTTTGTTAGAGGCACCATCCAATCACCGTACTGATTGGCTACAAAACTCGGCTTGATTTTGTAGACCCGATAGACTGCTTCTTCCCAGTTGCTGATCCTTCCTTACTGCCTGCATGATTTTGCCTTCATCTGCACTCTTCTCTTGACAGCCCATTCCATGTCTTCATAGGCAAGCAAATCCATTAGCTTCGCCCTATCCTGCAAGGCCCTGCATTCCTGAAGATGAGAGAATGATATTGTTGTGAGTACCATGTCTCTTCAGTGCATTGGAAGCATAAATTGAGATACGGGAAAGTCACGCTTCAACTTCGTAAAGAGCAGGGGACCCCCTAAAGTTTGCCTCGGCGACAGAGGTTCGACATGGGGTTCTCTCAGAGAGTGCCTGCAGCAAGTGCAAGCAGTAAATCTACAAGTTAAAACACTTGTCTGGAAACGTCATTCAATATAAAAACTAGTGCCGTGATTAAAACATAGTTATGCCTCCAGTCGCTGTTGAAGGATTTACTCTACGATCATCAAAACCCAGCTCAAAATACTACAGCAACTTCATCTTCTTCTTCTTCTTTTGTTCGATGAGCGACTTCATCTGAGGATTCTTAGAGGGCGATTGCTTCCTTCAAACAAACTCAGACCTGTGAACAACAACACTGAGAATTGATTGGTGTACCTGTAATCAAATTGTGTTGCATACAGAAGCTGATCCACAATTACCATCATCTCCTGCTTTTACTATCCATGGAAGTAGATCCCTAGAGTACATATTCCACACCTTAGTGTTTATTTTGATTGAATCAGCACAGGGCTGACCTATTTCTGTAAGAGAAGATGTTGGATATTGGAAGAAGGAGATACAACCAAGAAATGATCCTTAATTGAAGACAATTCTGTATATCTAGTGGAAACCAGTCACTTCCCTCTCCAGATAGCAAAAGCAAATACAATTACTGCTGCAGATTTTCAGTACTCAGTAGAATTGATACTGACCACGTGTTACTCGAGCATTCATATCGGCAAACGGGAGCGCATTATGTAATGTTGAGATGATGAGCCCTATTCTCCTCCTACTTTCTCTTAATCAAGCTGCGGCAATTTCAATCTTTTTGTTGCCAACAGGCACCTATAATTTTTCGTATGAGCTCCTTAATGTCATTGTTATTTCAAAATTCTACGTTCAATAAGGCATTAATATAAATCCATGCGAACATAATCTACTTCTAATAAGGCTTAAGGAACCTGGAATCGATTATCATATAATCTACTCCCTTAAAATTATCTCATAAGTATGTTTCCTTCAACAACCATGCAGATTGCAGACCTTTAATTTTGGACACCTTTAGATTGAGGGCTTCCATCTTTCAATAGAGTTCGGCGCGTTTGGTTTAATTTTGAAAATGGGTATCAGGGAAATGCAAATATCTTTGGTCTAAAGGGTTTTGGTGAAATGTAAATTGCGTTTGGTAAAAATCCTTTGCAAAGCTATTTTGACGTAAAGAGTATTTGACAAATTTTTTTTTTTTACAAAATGACTTTTGGATTTCATTTTTCTTTTTTATTAAAAAACATAAAACTCTTTGCCGACTCTAGTGAAAGTAAGGGTAATTTTGGAGCAATGAGAGGTAAAATCGAAAAACTAAAAAAATTATTTTAGTAGTTTTGAAAAAAAAAATAGTTTCAGCATTTGGTCAAATGCGAAAGCTCAAAATTGGTCCCTATCAGTATTGAGCTTTTACCTTTCCAAAACCAGCATTTGACTGAAAGCTTTTTGGATAGTCTTGCTAAACACACTAACATTTCTCCAAGGCTGAAAGCCCGTTGGGAAAGCTGACCCAAATGCACCATTTGACATTCTGCTCTCTCACTTGCCCATGCCTAGCTTGGCTTTCTTCTTGACTTCCCAGTTCCCACGAAAATATCCGCCAAAAAGAAGGGGCATGGCACTTCTCCAGTTTAGCCTTTCTAGAACAGCTGATATCGCCATTGACCAGATGTGCGCTGTACCATTTGTGTCTACAACTAGATTTTGAAAACAGATGCAGGGGATTCTGGAAAACACGAAACGTAGGTGCTAATAGTCTCCTCTCGAACTTAACGTTTAAGACACCTCGGATGAGGGAACTGGGGAAATTGGTTCTCCGCTGACATACTTATTTTAAAGAATGACAGCAAAGTCATCCAACCCTTTTATTCTCGGAAATTCTGTGTTCAAAGAAGATGGATGCTGTATCGGCAATCAGTCAAAAAAGTAACCACCAATGAGAAAAGATATCTGCGAACATTATGCACAAAATCACCAGTTAAGAAGAATGGTGAAATTTTCCTGCACCTGCTAAACATCTGAACATACTGGACGAGAGTCCTTTCTAGTGGCAATTCAATGAAAAGATATGTACGGTAACAGTTATTGTAGATGTTCTGAATAATCACATAAAGGTAGTAGAAGCCATTCATATAGAAATCATATAAACAAATAACGGAGGATTAACAGCCGTGAATAAAAGTTTAGAGGCATTGCGTACAGTTGAACCGGAGAGGACTAAAAGACCAACAAGGTTGTAGCTTCTTGTTGTTGCTGCAAAGGAGAGAGAAGACTGCGGGTAAGTGTGTCGCACTCACTCATGCCTAGGGGTTCTTGTTTGGGGGCAACAATTTTAAGACGGCACCATAACACGACACGAAATTAGCAAGGCCTGGATTTAAACTAATCGTGTTCGGATGAATTGGAGAGAATTTTGACAAGGACTAGGAAAATATTATTAAGTTGCAATCGTATTCTCGGTTCATGTGAGAATCTCTTAAAATAGGTCAATCTTTTTCACTCAGCAAATACTAGTAACCATAAATTGGGTGATGTATATAGCATCACGGAAAAGAATAGTTAAAAATTGGTATAATTAGGTGCTCTGGCAACATTCTTTCGAGTTGAGCATACTGGTTGGATTATGGGAATTACTTAAGCCTTTGCAATTCATCGACATAACCACTCCTCGAAAAAAAGCTCATCCTCATTTCCTTGAAACATCACCCCGGAGGAAATCCTTATCAACACAATAAATGAAACTCAAAAGGAGGAAAATGCATTGCAAAGTTAATTCGTGATGGAGAAAATGTACGAACGATATGCAATCGAGATGGCATAATAAAATGAGTCTAGAGAAAAACCAATAAACAAAGGTATTAAACCAAGAACCCGTTGAGAAACCTAACCAAACCCAAATTTTTTCTCGTGCCGTCCAAAGAATCTCAGGATACGAGCCGGCGTTGTCTCTCCACCTACAACCAACG
This sequence comes from Eucalyptus marginata, assembly GCA_014182565.1. Classification (NCBI taxonomy): domain Eukaryota; kingdom Viridiplantae; phylum Streptophyta; class Magnoliopsida; order Myrtales; family Myrtaceae; genus Eucalyptus; species Eucalyptus marginata. The sequence continues at coordinate 42,897,865 of CM024586.1, read as the reverse complement.
AGCGACACCCCGACGTGAGGAGCTGCTCTATAGCAAGCACCGCAAGATGCCATGGCACGCACCAAGATCAACTCCTTGCGTTTGACTTCGATTATATAATTCGCTGGTGCAGTGTACTTTTAAGGGAGATCCATATATGATCTCCGGGTGATTTGTTTCTCTCTTTTCCTTTTCCGATTCCTGAAACGACATGTGTGCTGAATCATTATTCTGCCGCTTGTATCTACCTACTTAGAACAGATGCCTATAATGTTTTCTTCTCTTTTTCGGCCTTCGTTGACACCTGTGCAAGTCTTCGCCGTTAAAGCGCACTGTCCCTAGCTGATCCTTAACGTATAAGCCTCGCCTCTCTCTACCCCCATCCCTCTCACATCCTCTCTCTCTCTCTCTCTCTCCAGCATGCATTTCTCTCGAGAGTTTCGTCAAGAAACTTGATGGGTTGTTGACACACGGTGAGGCCTCCACAACCAAAGAGCTGCTTTTTCACAACCAAACGTTGCGAGCGTTTTCCCCGATCTCTCCCTCGTGCGTGCGTGCGTGCGGGTGCGGCTTCGGCTCATTAAGGCAGAGGTGGTTGCGAATCATCACGCCTTGTTTCTTTGGGGTCTTTCCTTGGAGCGAAATAATCGCGTGGGTGCAATGAGGAAGAGGAGCCAAGGGGCTCGGGTGGTGCTGGTAGGCCTGGTTTTCCTCGTAGCGCTCCTGGTGCTTCGCATCAATGTCTCGACCTTATCCAGGCTGAGCGTTACTCCTCCTCCACGATCCCTCACCAAGAACGGTCAAGGTATGCGTTAATGCTACAGCCCTCTTCAGATCTCTCTCTCTCTCTCTCTAGGGATGCTTTAGTTTTCTTTTGGAGGACATTACTTCTCGGATACGGGTACTGATTCTAGAAAATCAGTAGCCGGCAATTAGTGCATGGCAAGTAAAAAGAATATCCTAGGGGGACTTTTGTATGCTTCTTGTTGAGTTCACTCCACTCCACAATGGTGTGCATTGCTCGAATTGGTGAAAGCTTATTTAGAGCGAACGCCACCCCGAAACAGGAAGAAAATCTCTACATTTTTTCTCAACATTCTGCAGCTGAGATTTCGAATTTCTCCCAGAAATTTTATTTCCTACGTTTTCCGGCTGCATCTGCATCATCGAGAGCAGCTTGTGGTATATGCTCACATTACCTTTTCAGGACCATTGATCGGGTCTTGCCATAGTCAGTTGCCGAAATTGAACGAAGCTTTGGCAGATTGCATGGACCGGAAATAAATGAGTTTACTTGTCGATGTCGCGGAAGCTGCCTGTACATGTCCTCCACAAAATAAACGGCAATGTGTTTCATGTGCGTGGTCCAGGGTCACCAAACATCTTCCTTCGAATTCATTGAGGTCTCTAAGGTCTGTTGACAACCGGCTATTCCACATGGGATGTGGCAATCTTCTCGCCCCGATCTCACGCAGAGTTATTCTAAAGTCATAAGGGGCCGTGATTCTAGGGATGGTCTTAGGGTATTGACCACGGTGACGATCGAACTTGAGATGACCTTTCGTTGCTCAATATGATAGGTCCTAGTGTCATGGATCAAAGGTTTTGAAAGCACGATAGGTTGAGAAGGTGGCCACATCGTTATTTTCCAGAGATTCGTGCAATTAATGAAGTAGATGGCAGAATAGGAGATTAGATCTCCACCATTTGATTGGAAGGAGTCCTGCACTTATAATTAGAGGGGTTCGTGTAAATATAGGGGTTCCCTCGCCCCCTAAATTGCAATATCCATGAATTCAACTCAAGAAGAACAAAAGGGAGAGCAGTCTCTCTAAAAAAATACTCCTCTTTAGAGTTTCTCTCTACGATCCGAAATGGACCAAGTGAGAGAGTGATCGATCGACAAGAGAAATATTGAGCTTATGCGGTTCCAACGAGAGGTAAATGAGTCATTCAGAACCTAAGTGCCACACCGTCGCTATCTCCAAGCCGGCCCGTGACATTAGCGTCTAGCTTACCATGCCAACCCTAGAAGGGTTGTGAACCCTAAGTGCGAGCTATCTACCATTAATTATTGCGTCCATGGTATATTCGTAGAACCGTCTTCAAATTCTTAGCTACAAGTCAAAGTATTGACCGTTGAGTAATTGGTGGAATCAATATGTGCTGGACATGTTCTAAATTGATTTAATCGAAGGGAACGCGGTCAACAGCCGCCGTGATTGGAACAACGTAGGAAAAGGGTTGCCAATTTCTGTTCATTTCCAATAGATTCGATCGTGATAAACACGGTCGGTACTCATTGCTTGCCATTTGGTTTCTGATTTGTATATGCATAACGACAGTTGACGTTTTCAACTAACGCAATGATCAATCGTATGGAGGGAAGCGAAGTTTTGATGGTCGACCGTTTGCAGACCGCATCGCGAACTTAATCTTCCTCTACATAATCATCGCCCAGCACTATTGAATAAAACAAATCGATTAACTAGAAGCAAATGTAGAACCCGATTGCATTCTTATGTTTGGCTCTCAATCACTGAGAATGTGATTGTTTTATTTTAATTTTTTTTTATCTAAATGATGTATTTGTTTGAGTGAATTTTTTTCATGAATTAGTTTTCGAAACTTTCATGCGTTGGATTTATAAAAGTGATCGGTCAATGAAATATCATCTGTGGATAGGGAAATTATACGCGTTTAAATTAGGAAAATAAATTTTCTAATTTGAAAATGAAAGAATATTTTTGAGAAAGTATTATTATTATTTTTTTAATCATGAAAGGTTTGGATTCCACGTTCCGTTGGACTCTTGTCTGAGTTTTCTTCTGCTCCCTGTAGGTACGAAAAGGATGTTGCAGCGAGAGATTACGCGGGTCCCACTCGACAGCCGATCGCAATCCCCTCCTGAATCTAGAGAAGTATCAGCGGCGGAGGCAGCAATCACCTGCGACCGGTCTCACCACGCGTACGACACCTGCGCCGTCAACTGCCCCACCCTCCTCCACCCGCGCACCGCCACCTTCTTCCTCCTCCGCCCCACCGCCGGCCGCCTCTCGCCGGAGAAGATCCGCCCCCACCCGCGCAAATGGGAGAACTCCACCATGTCCAAGATCAAAGAGTTCACCCTCGCCCCCGCTGGGCCCCCGGGGGGCCTCCGGTGCGACGTCGAGCACGACGCCCCCGCCCTCGCGATCAGCGTCGGCGGCTACGCCGGCAACTTCTTCCACCAGTTCGGCGACGGCCTTGTCCCCCTCTACGTCACCGCCAACACCGTCTTCCCAGGCCGCGATTTCGTCCTCGTGATCGACGGGGCCAGCGATCAGTGGATGCGCAAGTATGAGGACTTGCTCCGAGCTGTCAGCGATCGTCCCGTCGTATACGTCGACCGCGCCAACGGTTCTCATTGCTTCCCTTCCGCTTCGGTCGGGTTGATCTCTCACGGATTCATGACGATAAACCCTAAATTGACTCCTAATTCCAGGACCTTCTTGCATTTCCGCCGATTCCTGGATGAGGCGTACCGGCGCAACCGCCCCGGGGCGCCCTGGGCCGCTCCTCGGCCTCCGGCGCGGAGGCCGCGGCTCGTGATCACCGCCAGGACAGGCGGCGTCGGGCGCGTGATCCTGAACCAGAAGGAAGTCGCGGACCTGGCGAGGGCGATCGGCTTCGAGGTGGCCGTCTTCGAGCCGAACCGGAGCACGCCGCTGCGGGAGGCGTACCAGCTGATCAACTCCAGCCACGCGCTGGTCGGGGTGCACGGGGCGGCGCTCACTCATGCGCTGTTCCTCCGGCCGGGGGCGGTGCTGGGGCAGGTGGTGCCGATCGGAGCGGACTGGGTGGCGCGCACGTGCTTCGAGGAGCCGGCGCGGGCCATGGGGCTGAGCTACGTGGAGTACGAGATCGTGCCGGAGGAGAGCAGCCTGGTGGAGAAGTACGGGAGGGACAACGTGCTGCTGAGGGACCCGGCGGCGGCCAAGGGCGGCGGGGATTGGTCGGCGAAGGTGATGAACGTTTACCTGAAGGAGCAAAATGTGAGGTTGGATTTGGTGAGGTTTAGGGGGTTTTTGGAGGAGGCGTACGGAAAGGCCAAGAAATTCATGGAGGAGGAGGAAGGAAAGGGTTAAATTGAATGAACTTTGAGAATCAATGTCTGTTAATTATAATTTTTCTTTTTTCTTTGTCATTTTTGTTTTTTTTTTCGGCAGGAGAGGTTTCAAATTTATTTGTTAATCCCCATAAATATTTGATTAACTGACTCTATTTATGTTGCTATGATGTACAAAATATATTTCTCGAAAAAAAAAAAAAAAAAAAAAAGAGGAGTTGTTATGTCTAAAGAGATGTTCATTTGGGTAGATCAAAGTATGGCGCACTTCCAAATTGCAAAGATGAATGTACACTCTTTATCTGGAGGATACTAGTTCTCTTGCAAGCACTACACGCGTGTCCAATTAAATTTCAAAGCCAATTCAATGTTCCACCTAAAAATAAACAATTCATGGGATAATTGCTCAATCACTTCAAATTTCCATCCTTTTCTTTTAACTCGTTTTGTATCGAGACAAGTGTATTATGATAATTTGAAGGGAAACCTAAACTCAAGAAATTGGCTACGTGGATCTAAGAAGCATATACGAAGGCATATCAGAATCACATGATACGCAAGTTCATAAAAATAGTGCAGGCCCACTTATTATACTTTCTTAATGTAGATGGACCCAATTACAATAATCCATCTCTTCGTAAGGTCCAATCTGGCATGACATCGGTACCTCCTTTTGACGATTGATGGAGCCTAGTGATGAAAGACCCAAACGCACGAAAACTGTCCATTTCATAAGAATAAATACCATGCTTAGAATAGATACCATGCCCTCAAAATTCCCACGAACCCACTTTTATTTCTTCTTCTTTTTTTCCCCCTTTTTTTTTCCTAACCTCCACGCGAGTTCTTGCGCAATTATTGGATATTTGCTGAGCCGGCAAGCTGCCACGCCATCCGTCCACACAAATTTTTTCCTGCGAAGAGGCTGATAATGACGGGGACCGGACACCTCGGGCTTCGATTTCTGTGGTCTTTTACACGGTAGAATTCCTAGTAACGTTTGCTCCGGATCCTATGCCATGTTCATTCAAGTCCCGCCCATCGGAATGCGGGTTTCACAGTCACATCAGGTGCTATAAAATTGACATTTTTCATCACTTTAAAGTCGTTATTATATCACCGCTTATGTTGCAGAAGAAACTAACCCATGATGTCCGCGAATTCATCTCGGTAACAAATTGACCGTATCTAATATTCGATTCTTTTTTTTTTTATCTATCATCATGCAACTTTTCTCTCCTTATCTAGCACTTTAAAACTTTCGATACTTCATATTCAGCACTAGTATATATTCTCGAGATTTTTCTTTTTTCGAATTTATTAAACTAACCCTAAAGGTTTTGCATTCCAATGACATGGCATCTTATGTGAAGTGCATCCGGTCGCCAAGCATGGCTGGGAATTGGCCACAAAATAAAGTAAATGAAAAAGAAATTGATCAAGGAAAAAGGCACACATGAGCCACGATATCAAAGAGAAGACTAATGATTGTGATCTTTTGAGAAAATTACAAGTACCGTCTCCAACTTTATTCCCCATGTCGGATGTCATATGCGCCTTTTGAGACTTAGAATTACCAACCTAATTTTTCGCAGGTTACCCTATCCTCAATATCATATTTCCCCTTCTAGGTGTAAATTGGGAAAATGTAAAATGTAGGTTGTGAAATTTTGAGGAGTAATTTGATATGAAGAGCAAAGTTAAGGACGGCTTTTGCAATTAATCTCTCAATTCTTTTTTTTTTATTATTGATATCAAGATTGTTATTGGAAATACACAAGTCCGTACTTTTTAAAAGCGTTTCCAAGAGAATTTCCATATATAAATCTGTGGGCCGCAAGGCTTTCGACTTTTCCCCTTCCTTGATTTTCAAAGTGTGAGTTGTACACATCGCTAAAAAAAGCTGGTGCACAAATTGCAATTTTTTCTTTTTTAAGTTCTTCAGCGCTTCGAGTATAATGTCTGGCCTTTTAGGAAAACCTTCTGGGTTAAGCAAATGAAAAGCACCCTCCCAACGTCAAGCATACTTAATAACAATAATAAAAAAAAAGGTATAGGAGTTAGTATGGATTCTAATAGACATGTCGGCTCTAATTTAAGTTGATTTGAAGTCGGAGCGAATCAACTAAAAACGAGTTACGGAAGTTCAAGAGGGCCGGATCAAATTATAAATACTCGAATGGATAAAAAAAAGGGGAGCACGATTCCAGATATCAAAAGTAAAAATTTAGTGTTACTTAAAAATGATTTTATTGAAAAAGGGATTGTCTCCTCAACGTATACAATCGATACTTTGCAAGCGAAATAGTTCTTCATTAACTATTCATAAAGCGTATTAGGGGAGCACTCGTGAATAAGATCCTAATTAAATTTATGATTTTTTTTTTTTTTTTTTGGCCGCATGGGAGTTGGAGGGTGATTATCAAGCGTTAAACATTCCAAGTGACCTGGCGCCATCTTATAAAAATGGAGAGAGCATTTTGTCTGCATAAAAGCAGACACGTGGTGGGCATTATTTAATAAAAAAATAAAAATAAAATATTATTATTATTATGGCGATCAGCCAATGGGAGGCGAACTCGACATCTTTTGGGATCCCATTCTCGCGAATAGACCCCTTCCGGACAAAAGGGCACACATCTCTCCCCAATCCTCAAGTCCTCTTTCCAACACTCCTCCTCGGACCCCACTGCCGCTTTACCCACAAATTAAAATAAAATAAAATAAAATAAAATAAAAACATTTGTTTAAATATAATACCGGCTTTTCGTAAAGATGTTTAGAGTATCGTTTAAGTGGGCGATTGGGAATGATTTTCAAAGGCAGCTCAGGAGCATCTAAAGATCTCCCAATCAAAAGTCTTGGGCGTCTGGTAAAAGTTAGTTTTAAGAAATCACGACTCGAAAGCTGTCTTGAAAATGCTCCAAACTCACGCCAACACGCTATCCCCCCGGCCTTTTTCAGCGGTTTTGATGATTGACCGACTATCTTGTTTTTCCACTATAGCCCTATTGACTAAACATGCGTTTCGAATGTGCCCTTACATCTTCCTCTCCCCTTCGTCGAAAGCGACGGCCATGGAGAGAGAGAGAGAGGGAGGTGGTGTAGCTTGATCATGGGAGGCGGGGTCGCGAGACGCTGGCATCGCCTCGCTGGGTCTCACCACCTCCGGTCGACCGCTCGTTGGAGTCTTGAGGCCTCCAGCTAATGCTTGCCAAGGTCAAGCTGATCCTGGGCAAGATGGATCTCGCCGTGCCCAGGCGAACTTGGTGGCACCTCGCTTGGGATTGCACGATCCCATCAACAATTGACCCGAGAGGTGAGGAATTTTGCTTAAATGCAAAGTCTTAAAGACTATAATAAACTCATTATCCGTGATGATTTCATAATTCGTTCACACAAAATAGAAGTTGTGCACATTCCCAAATTGTTTCTGAACGCGTCAATTAGTATATTCCATCGCCATCTCTACAGAACTAAAACTGTTTACCTTTAGAAGTTAGGTCATCGCGGTCCGACATTCAAATTGTGATGGCTCGGACTCATTGAAGATCTCCGAAATCACCTTCACCAGTTTGACTCCTATAAAAATAATATTCTGGAAAAGATTAGTCTCCGCCCGAAAACCAATCGCCCCGGTCGCCCGTTAGGTGAGAATTCGAGCCTAGAAAATGCCCCCCAATTTCCATTAATTTTACTCGCGAAATACCTGAAATATTTGCACTCCACATATTATATCGGGGAAATAAATATTAAAAAAAAAAAGAAACAGAAGAAGGAACGAATCCGGCAACAAACATTAATAAATAAAAAAAATAAAAATAGGAGAACTGGAGCTAACGGAGAGAGAGAAGTGAAGAGAAGAAAAGCAAAGCAGGGAGAATAAAAAGAGACCGGATGTTGACAAATTTCACGTCACTGTTCGTAGAAGCTTTCATTCATTTGTGTGAAGATCTCTCTCTCTCTCTCTTTCTCTCTCTAAAAGGACAAGCTCTCTGCACTTTCTCTCCTCGAAGAGGAGACAGAGAGAGAGAGAGAAGAGAAGAGAAGAGAGTGGCCCAGGAGATCGCAATCGCCTTCCTCCCTCCGCACGCCGCGATGAGGATCTAGACCTCCTTCTCATGAAGCTGCGGTAGTAGCAGTAGGAATAGCAGTAGTGACGGCCTTGGCCTTTCCGCCGTCTCGGCTTTTTCTTTTTTTTTTTTCCCCTTTGTAGCGATTGATGCTTCGATGTCGTTGCTCGTGAGCTGGAGGACCTCGGAATTCCGGTCGGCGTAGGGGGGGTCGATGTCCGGTGGTGATCGAGCTCGCCGGAGAGGTTTTCTCGGAGGTGAGGTGATTGGAGGATGTCGATCTCAGGTGAGCGCCCCCTCGGTGATGTTTTAGCGATTTTGTCCCTTTTTGATATGTCTCCTGCGACGTTCGTCTGATTGTTACGTCGATTGAGTCTGATTAGGATCATTCGCCCTCGTGTCCGGCGTATTATCTGTGATTTTGAGGATGTCGAGTCGTTACATCTGGGAGCGACATCGGTGGCCATTGCCTCCTCTTGTGGAGTCCAAAGCCTCCGTTGCTTACAGTAGAGATGTAGTGGAGACGGTCGAAATCGCTTGATTTTTGTATTCTCCGCCGCGTCCCGTGTCTAGTGAATTAGGCGTGATAAAGCTGAAGAAATCCGCAGCTTGTTTGATCACAATGATTGTGGTCCTCTAATGGCAAGTCGAGTTCACAAGTGGACGACGCTGAGCGGCTGTTTGCGGGTTCACTTCCCTTACCATCTGAATGAGTCATCGAGAGAAAAGTAAAGACTGAGGGGTGCGAGAGAGAGAGGGGAGGGATGGAGGATAAAGAGCTTAATTTGTTATTTGATGGTCTATGAATGTGCATCTCATTGTGAAAGGTGATGGTTAAGTTCACGGAAGCATGGTTTCGGTCCGAGAGTAAGTGGATTTGACTTTATTCTACCCGTGCTTCGTAAAAGTTAACTTGCCACGCAGCACGACTAATTTGAGTATATGTAGGTCTGTTCTCTTGGATGTGATAAATAATGTCTTTCCATGTTGTCCAAATTTTTTAGATAGATATTATCTTCTCTGCAGTGTTGATGACTTATGTATACTTTCCATCAAAGGAGAAGTAGGTGCAGAGCATCCATTATAAAACTATTAATTCTTTATGGAATGGGTTATGTAGACCCGGTAATTACATAAAGAACAGCTGAAGTACTAGCAAGGCGAGGCGTGTTAAAATGTGGAGTTTATTTTGTATTTTTTTCCATAAGTAGCTTGTAGCTGCTTCTTTCGCATATCCATTTTTCTTGTGCTTGCATTCTCATTTGTCTTTGGGATTGAAGTCTTCATGCAGAAGAAGTTCTGAATTATGAACTAAAAGCCCAATTCAGCGGTGTTAGAAAACCTAAGTTTCTTTTCTTCATAGCTAGATCAATTAGTTAGGAGTTTGTATTTTCCCACATTCTTTTCCCTTTTGGTGGTACTTATAATGACAGGAAGATAATTATTGTTGTTATGATTTTCATCATTAGGAAGTCTTTGAAATGATTTCTGAAATAACTTTCAATCAACTGCCAGGAGTGACCGCAGAAGTGCAGTACAAGAGCCATCCAGCAGGGTACTATCCAATGAGAGATCTAAACGAAGATTACTACATCTGTAATTGGCCTCACTATCATCAAGATAAGGCATTATCAAGCAAGCAGTTGTACAACGGTTTTTGGTCAAGACCTGCTGCAGATGAATTCACGGGGTCTGACAAAGATGTTGTCAAGCAAACAATAATTGAGCATGAGGCTGTGTTCAAGAATCAGGTATACCCTCGTTTCATTTGTTATTTGATTTGAAAACTCATGATTTTTTTTTAAACGTGCTCAATGTTCTTAGCCCTGATCAAATGTTTATGGCTTGAAATGTGGTAATCCTATCTTTTTAACTGTCATTTTGTGTTTGATGTTGGGTATTTTGTGTGCTGCAAATTGCAGTGGTTTTGTTTGTATATGTTTAATTCCACTATTTCTTGCATCATCCAGGTATACGAGCTTCATCGGTTGTGCAGAGTCCAAAGGGGTCTCAAGGATGAAATCAAAAGGAAGGGACTGCATATAGGTCGGATAGCTCCGGATACAGAATCAAGCCCTTTGCCATTTCGATTAACATCTGAAGATGCTCAGAAATGGCATTTTTCCAGCTTGCCTGGTGCGAGTTCATGTTATGGGCCATCTATTTCAGATACTAAAGGCATTCCTTTGAATTCTCCAGAAGGAAATAGCACACAAGGGTCTTCTTTTGTGCGTCAACATGGAAGTGCTTTGAAATTGAAAGAGGTGATGGAGTGTAGACCTTCAAAGGTCAGAAGAAAAATGTTTGATTTGCAACTTCCGGCTGATCAATACATTGACGATGAAGAATTAGAGCTGATCGAGAATGAAAATGGATCATTGTCTAGTGATATTCCTTGTCAAGGTTCTAGGATTGTTGCTGGGAGTTCTGTAAGCTTATCTCATGGTGGATATGCTGGCAACTACACAGATTCCGCCAGATCAGATTTACACATAAACAGTCGAAATGTGGCTGACCTGAATGAACCTATACAGATTGAAGACATGGATGCTTCTGCATCTTTTGCTCATGCAGGCCATTTCTTCTCTGAAAGGGAAATGCGCAGCCAGGAGTTTTTTATGAAAGCGAAGCCAAAGATTCTAGGTTTTCTTGATCAAAAGGCTCCAAACTCCATTTGTCAAAGTAGCAGTGGAAGTTCAAATGCACATGTCAACATCAAGAACGATGGAGGGCTGTCCTTCCATGTTCTTAAACAAGGTAAAATGTTTGGTTGAGTTGTTCTCGAACTTGGATTAAATTGCTTAAGTTGGATGTAGATCAATATTATGACTTTCCACATAGATGAATTTAGACCTTACACCTTCAATTGATCTCTCTCTCTCTCTCTCTCTCTCTCTCTCTCTCTCTCTGTGTGTGCACAGGGCAGGACAAGGTTGACCTTCAAACTGTTTCTCAGACCCTCCAGTGGGAGAAGTTTTGCTCGTCATCCCAGCCAGTGCAATCTTCATTCAAGAAAAGTTGCAATGGTCCAGCATATCTTTTGACAGATCAAGCCATGATAGGACACAGCAGAGAGAGGACAAAATGTGGACTAGTAATTTCTGAAAGTTCCAAGAACTCAGAATCGGTCTTTGCTTCTGATTCAAGAAACTTCAGGCGCTCTGGTTCTTCTGACAATTTGAGTAATAGTTTGAGCCAGAAGTCAATGGTTGAAGGGCTTCCGAGTTTAGATTCATATAGGACTCCCAGGAAAGATTCTCAACCTGCAGCTCAGAGCCATGGATCATTTGGTAGCAGGTGGCTTGATAGCAGTGCTAGTCTGAGTCCAGGTTATCAGAATTTGCCTACTCAAAATGGATTCCCTTACGAACTTTCTTCGAGATCTGAGAAAGCATCTGTTTGCATACCAGTGATCAACCACGACAGTCATAGCCATGCCAGTAGATATGTAGCCTCTGAGCAATTAAACACTAGGAAATACATAACTTCAAATTGTGCGATTGTGGACTCTGAGAGAGAGATAAAGCGAAATTCGGTGCTTTCAAGTGGTTCATTTCACAAGTCGACATCATCACACGGTGTGGCGATAAAAAATGGAGAGAGTACACAGCATGAAACTCTTCTGGTACCTCATTGGTTTAGAGTTATGCCAGCTCATGAGAGCGAGAAAAATTCTGGAATAGACTTGAATCATAGAGAGATGAGTTTTGTTCAGTCATCTTCTAGTTATCTGAGCAGCAAAGTTGATGCTGGAAACGGCCCGAGCCAAACATTTGCTCAGTGCGCGGAATCTGTCTCACCTTTGTGTAAAGTGGAGTCCAAGAGGATGGAAGTAGGCGAAGGTCCTGATAGAAAGATTTTTGGCTTTCCTATCTTTGCAAGCCCTCCTACTTCCAAGAATGCGTTCTCTCCTCTTGCCTCTCCATCTATATCCATCAGTCAGGAGTCTAAGTGTGAAGTCATAGATAATAAGAGGGAAGTAAGAATGTTTGATATTAACTTGCCCTGTGATCCCATTTCTGAATGGAGTGAAGTGGCTGCTGTGGAAACTCTGGACCTAGAGAAGGAATCTAGTACCAAAAACGCTTACTTGAAACATCAATTTGATCTAAACTCCTGTGTTCTTGATGATGAAACTTCCACGACGCCATCCGTCCCAAGTGTCGTTGGAAAGGTTATTGTGGAAATAGACTTGGAAGCTCCACCTGTTCTTGAGACCGAGGAGGATAGTTTCCAGGGAGAAGAAATTCCTGGGAAGCCACTGGAAACATCTATACCATTGACTCAGCAAGAAACCGAGCAATCTTTGGAAAATCTAGGCAAAATGGCAGCAGAGGCAATAGTTAGCATCTCAACTGTTGCTTTCAGCAATTGTTTGGACAGCATTGTTCAGGATTCACCAGAAGAAGCTTCTCTAGACTGCCTTGACTGGTTTGCTGGTATAGTTGCCTCTTTTGAAGACCATAGTTCTTGGACCAGGTCTGAAGCTGCTCCAAGAGATTGTAAAGAACAGAATGTTGAAGAATCTATATCAGAAAGTGTTGATTACTTTGAGTCCATGACGCTGAGACAGGTAGAGATGGGGGAGGATGAATACCTTCCTAAACCACTGATCCCTGAGACTCCATGTGCAGAAGATGTAGTAGTCACCCCAGCATCAAATCGGCCTCAAAGGGGACAGGCTAGACGAGGGAGGCAGCGGCGAGATTTCCAAAGGGACATCCTTCCAGGCCTTGCTTCACTTTCGAGGCATGAGGTGACGGAAGATCTTCAAACTTTTGGAGGGCTTATGCGAGCGATGGGTTATTCGTGGCACACAGGATCAACGAGGAGGAACTCCGGTAGAAATGTTTCCTCAAGAGGGAGGCCACGGTTAGCAAGTGGGTCCCCTACTGCAGCGTCGGACGCCACATGCAGTCCAATGATGCACCAGAAAAATACTGTTGAACTGGGACTCGAAGATAGAACCCCAACAGTTTGGGGGAATACACCAAGACGGCCCCGGAGGCAAAGGTGCCCAGCAGGCAATCCTCCATTACACGTGCCCTCAACATAATCTGGTACGAGGCTCGATGTCTTAACGGGGCTTATGAAGGATAAAAAGATAAGCGCTGGTTGTGGAATTATGGTTGTTATTGTTAGGGAGACGATGGGGTTAACGTTGTACATTTCTTCACCCATAACCCATAATTTGGGTCCTTGATTGTCCCTCTGTGGTGGGTTACCTCTTTAGTTATTCACGAATAACTACACGATGTCTGTGGATATTGCTTTGCACTTTAATCAGGTCCTCTGCAGAGTTTCCTGTACTTTGAGGGCTGACTCTCTCGGGAACAAGAAATGTTCCTTTTGTTTTCTTACTTTTCGGTTTGGAAGGGAGTGTTTCGGGGTTGCGATCCTAAATTTCGCTTTGTCTGTCCAAGCAGGGACTCGGGACAATCTTTCAAGTGCTCGTGATGGCGGGTTTTGGGTTCAATTCCATACAGACTCGACAGATTTAAACAATGTCGACTGCTATCAGCTTCCATCAATGGGCGCTTCATCATAATTCATAGTCGCTAAGCTCTTTGGCAAGCCTCACTATTTCCTTCTGCACCAGAAAATGAGACAAGACGAGTCTTCTTCTCTCCCGAGCGTGGATAGAAATTGATGTTGGTGTGAAAATCGGGTCAAGATATTCGGCCTAGAAAGTTCATCTACTTAGAGAAGTCGGCATGTATTTTATAAATGACACCATATCAATGTGATAAATCAATGCATTGACTATTGGATACTCCGAGTTCCAACCATACAGATTTGACATTTGGGAGAGTTTTCGTGGGGGAAACACGTCATGAGCTCAATATAATAAGTTAATCAGAGATTGGGTGAAGTTAGGCCAATATGACATCAAGGGATCCATTCTCATTGCTTCATCCTATCATAGCCATGCACATGGGAAGGGGTCTTTATTTTTATGTTTAATTATTTATGGGCCAAGGGAGAGAAGTTTTGTATGGTCAACAGATGAAGAGAAATCCAGTAAAACTTCATAGAAGAAATTTAAATTCAAACTACTCATCGTACTTGTAATAATTTTTTTAGGTTATTTTCAATGTCACCAATAGTTCATACAGTGAACAACTATCTTCGTGTCCTCTTTGAGGTGGATGAATTTGATCCTGCGGTCGAATCTTCCAAAGAGTTTGGCGGACAGACAAGCTATTTTAGTGACACTAAACGGAAGGAAGAAAAGAATGCGGGGAGCTGGCACGCGCGAGGGGGGAGCGCGTGAGGGCAGAGAAGTGGGGACGAGGCAAAAGCGCCTGCCAGATACGACGATGTCAGTGTCAGCGTAAATTTCCGGTGGACAATCTCTATCGACATGTGAGGAGGGGAGAGAGAGAGAAGGGGGGTCCGGTCAGAGAAAGGAGTCAGAATCAAATCATAAAAGTCTTTCCTGTCTTTTCGCCAATCACATGGCCATCAAGTCCCACCTTGTCCCCACGAGAAATGATTGGCTGCGCTGGATTATCGGCGAACCCCTTTCACGAAAGATCCATGTGGGTCCCGCACGACTTTGGAGGGCTGAGATTGAATGGGCTCGTGAGCCGAGGGTTTTTTCAGGTAATGGTCTTTGCTAATGAGTATTTAGAGATATCTATTTACTGTACTTAATTAAACAAATTTTGTTTCTCGATATGCTAGTGACACGTAACGGAAAATAGATAATACACTGGAAAATATCAACTTACCTTCTTTTTTTAATTTAACGAGCACACTAAAACACTCCTAATCTATAATACATATATAAATATTTACCGTGGAATTTGACATGGCCCACCACTTTTGTTGATGAAATGTGTAATTATCAATGGTCCGGACGCATAATATACACCTACTTATTTAATGATTTATCTCGTTGTTCCAAGAAAAGAGATGCAAATCCTAAGAGGTATTTGTTTTTTTTTTTTTTTTTTTAATTTGGACATGAAAATTGACCTTCAACAATTTCGATTGATTAAATCAAAATGGAAAGGAAGGCCAAATAAAGAAAAGACAATTGATTCGGCTAATTAGTAAGTAATTCCACTGGTTAGTTTAGGACTTAACTAAGCTGTTATCTAGGTTGATTTTATGTTACCGATTCATTGGTTATTGCATTGTGTTACTATTTAATGGGATAATTACGTAAATGGTATTTAAATTTTGGCCAAATGTACAATATTGTCCCAAAATTTTTAATTTGTCTAATGTAACTTTTAGTAAATGTTTGATATTATCCCTAGATTATTATATACATAAATTCAATTTATTCCCTGGATTATCTCGTTAAATTGAACATGTACTTAATATTTATATATTATATTGAACAAATTAAAAGTTAAAAGATGATATTGTATATTAGATTAAAGTTCAAAATCATATTAAACAAATTAAAAAGTTTACAAATCTCTTATGTCAATTTTTTCATATCTGATTAGTTGCACTGCCTAATATTCACTCATCGGTGGAACTCAGGGATCACCTTGCACACGGCCACCATCATTCCCGTTCACACCTAGGACCACCATTGCCTTGCCGAGCTCCTGTTACCGGCCAATATCACCACCAACCTCCATTTTTCTCACAATCGTGAATCACATGTCCAAACATGGCCGCAACTTCCTCCCTCCATCTCTCTTTCACACACACACACACACACACTCTCTCTCTCCAATTAACATCGTCTGCTGGCCCCAATCACCCCACTGCCATCCGTCCGTGATGGTGCTCGAGCCCATGAATCTAGGGCTAGAGCTCGATGCCCGCGAAGGAGTCTGAAGCCACCAAGCTTCCGAGAGATCTCTCGACGGGAGACACGACAGGGCGAGGGAGAAGATGACCGCGAAGCATTGGCAGGCGTGGGTGCTGAGAGGAGAGGGGCCGAGATAAATGGATGGAATCAGGGGTCAAACTCGACAGTAAAATAACGATTGCATCGTCCAATCTTAGATGCAACTTCAAATGGAGTGGGAAATGGGAGGATGCTAAACGGTAGGTTTTCAAAAACTAAAGAGAGCAAATTCATACGGGGATGAAAAGTGACGATTGATTTTTTGAAATTTCCCTCGAACGGTTACATCGGACGACAGCAGTCAAATGGGCCGGGCTTTAAGTCGGCTTCGGCCCATCCGAATTAGACCCACGGCCCATAATCATCGACACTGCTACGGGCTCGAGCTGTCTGGCGTTTCGTCTCCGCCCACAAAAGAAGAGGAGAAGGATGCAGAACAATGGCGGGAAACATAATAGCGCCGGATGCGGAAGCAAGACGCGGCGCGGGCGCAGTGAAATGAGAGAAGGAAGAAGACGCAAATGCGATCCATTCACGCATCTCTCCTACAAAGGGGCAATCTTTACAAGCGGTGGATTCGTCGGCACTCGCAACAACCCCTCGGACGTTCTCAATTTGATCAGAACAGCATCGCATCCGCAGTCCGCTCTCTCTCTTGCAGCCCCTGCTTTTCGCTTCTGGGTTCTTGCCACGACGTCCGCTCTCTCAATAAAGCGCACGGCTTGCTGATCGTTCATGGCCTGACGGGCCATCTTCCCTTCGACACCAAGCTGGTTAGTTTGTACGGTGGCTTTGGGAGCGTCGGGCTCGCACGCTTGGTGTTCGATCGAATTCCGGACCCGGATTTGTATTCTTGGAAGGTCATGCTGAGACGGTACTCCTTGAGCGGCTGCCATCCGGAGGTTGTTCGGCTCTATGGTCGGATGAGGGGTTCGGTCAAGGAGAATGATAATGTCGTGTTCTCCATCGTGTTGAAGGCCTGCAGCGAGTTGCGGGATATAGACGGAGGGAGGAAAGTGCACGGGCATGTTGTCAAGGCAGGTAGTCCGGATAGCTTCGTGTTCACTGGTCTCGTGGACATGTATGCAAAGTGCGGCAACATTGAGTGCTCCTGCCAGGCATTTGACGAAATTGTCGACAGGAATGTTGTTTCCTGGACTTCGATGATTGTTGGGTATGTGCAGAATGGTTGTGCAGAAGAAGCGCTGGAATTGTTCAATCGGATGAGAGAAGAATTGGTGGGAGGCAATCAATTCACTGTGGGGAGCTTGGTCACAGCATGTTCCAAGCTGGGCGCTCTGCATCAGGGGAAGTGGCTTCATGGTTATCTGATCAAGAATGGTATAGAGCTGAATTCATTCTTGGTGACAGCTCTTCTAGATATGTATGCTAAGTGTGGTGAAATTATAGATGCTGAAACTGTATTTGACGATCTTTCGTCCACTGATCTTGTCTCATGGACAGCAATGATTGTTGGTTACACTCAGAGTGGCCATGCTTACATGGCGTTGAAGTTATTTACAAATGAGAAATGGGCGAGCCTCATGCCAAATTCTGTTACTGTTGCAAGTGTGCTTTCTGCGTGTGCTCAGCTGGGCAATTTGAATGTGGGCATGTCTGTTCATGGTCTAGGAATTAAACTTGGGTTAGAAGAGAGCACTGTGAAGAATGCGCTTCTTGACATGTATGCAAAGAGCCAAATGATGGAGGATGCTTGTTGCATCTTTAATTCAGTCTCTGAAAAAGATGTAATTGCCTGGAACTCATTGATTTCTGGGTTTGTGCAGAATGGGTCTGCAGATAAGGCCTTGGAATTGTTTCGACAAATGAGATCAAAATCTCTCTCTCCTGATGCCGTCACATTGGTGGTTGTCCTCTCTGCCTCTGCTTTCCTGGCCGTCCTAGCTGTCGGTTCCTCGCTTCATGCATACTCCATTAAAAAGGGCTTATCATCATGCAACGTCCATGTTGGAACTGCACTATTGAATTTCTATGCTAAATGTGGGGATGTGGAATCAGCCCGTAGAGTTTTTGATGCAATGGATTCTAAGAACACTGTAACTTGGAGTGCAATGATCGGTGGTTATGGGATTCATGGGGATGGTAGTGGGTCTCTCACTCTTTTCAGTGACATGTTGAAGGAAGAAATAAGGCCTACTGA
This sequence comes from Eucalyptus marginata, assembly GCA_014182565.1. NCBI lineage: Eukaryota > Viridiplantae > Streptophyta > Magnoliopsida > Myrtales > Myrtaceae > Eucalyptus > Eucalyptus marginata. Next base: position 42,879,728 of record CM024586.1, on the reverse strand, counting down.
AGTAATCTTTACTAGTATATTATCAGCGTGCCGGCACACAGGCTTGGTTGGTGAAGGTTGGAGATACTTCAACTCAATGTGCCGAGACTACAATTTTGTGCCTTCAATGAAGCATTATGCTTGCATGATCGATCTTCTATCTCGAGCTGGCAGGCTCGAGGAAGCATTGGAATTTATAGAGAAAATGCCAATGCAACCAGACATTAGCTTGTTTGGAGCCTTTCTTCACGGTTGTGGACTTTATACAAGGCATGATCTTGGAGAGGTGGCTATAAAAGAATGCTAGAGTTGCATCCTAAGGAAGCTTGTTATTATGTGCTCATGTCCAATCTCTCTGCTTCCGATGGTAGATGGAGTCGAGTTAATTACTTCACGGAGTTGATGGAAGAAAAGGGGTTGAAGAAGTCACCTGGTTGTAGCATGGTGGAGATGGATGCTGGGAATAAATTTTCTGCTGTCAGAGTTGCAACTGTATAATAACGATGAAAAGTGCTCTTCTTACAACTGGTTCATAGGGGTCAAAGATGGGAGGCTAACTAGAGATTTGGAGCATCTTACAAGCGATGCTGGGGTCCAGAGTCCGGACAGTCGACCAGTATCAGATGGACACTTTAGAACCTCGAGACACATATGGTGTGTTGAGTGGTCAGATGATCAATGACTGAAAAAGAATTCGTGTTAAGAAGACGATTGCAATGAACAGAGATGAATAGACTAATTGCTCTGGTTTGATGAGTTGAAAGATCCCTATATCTTGTCCTTGAAGATTTACTGCATCCCGGTGCTGGCAATGATCTGTCAAGTAAAAAAGCAAAGGATATCGATGTTGGGTATCCAAAAGCATTTACTTGGAAACACAAGACAAAAGTCAGATCCAAAAACTCCAATGTCTACATAAATCTATATGGTCAAAATATATGCTTTCACTCTTCAATGATTGGAAAAAGAAGAGGGGAAAATATGTGTCACTCAATTGAAACCGGTGACGAAAAAAGTGTATTAGAGGGAAGATATTCTTTTCTACTTGCTCATTTTAGTTGTTCCAATAGTTCCAAATTTCTTTTTTTCCTTTAATAATCTAAAGGCGTTATAGAAATCTCATCAATCAATAGAATTCAAGCTTCTAACCTATGCAAGTAACTCCGACTTAGAATAGTTTGTATGTAGTTGATAAAATTCGAATGAGTGATGTATAATGATTGAGTTGAAATCCTCTATTACCTTAATAACTGTGTTATATAAGAGAGAATATTTAGTGGTTGCAAACTATCATGTCATTTTATGTGACATACGTGAAACTTAGTCAGCTTCACTCAAAATGTGACACATGTCTTATGACATGAAATTGAAAAATTGGATCTAAAAGCTCTTTTTCTCTTTTCTCTAGTTGATAGCGGAAAGGATAGACACACACAATAACAAATGATGAATTTATTTCTCTCTCTCCCCTCTTTGTAGAAAAACTCATTGCAAGATGAGTTCCTCCTTCCCTTTCTCAAATTTCACTCCCACTCTCTCTCTGCATCCAAAGAGAGAGCAAAGACACACTCTCTCAACGTTGGCTCTAAAACATGTTGGTTTGAAACTACTGAATATTTTCTTGGCATGCAAGGTCAATAGTAGCAAAATTTCTGGTGGTGAAAAGGAAGGATAAAGTTAAAGATACAAAGAAGCTATTATAGGCTTATAGCCGACATCCGCATTGTGAGTTTTATGGGGAAATGCTGGTTTTAGTGACGATTATAACATCATTATTAGACGACTCTACAGAATAAATCGACCAAAAAAAAAAAAACTTTCTCGAACCAGTTCCCGCGAAGCAGGTTCGAATTCCTGTCGGCGAACGATCGTCCGAAACAAAAAGGCAAGCTCTCGCGAACCTTTGGCGGCTCCTCGAGCGGAGATTCACCATTCTTGATGCTCGCGAATTCGTGAATCGATGACCCTTTACATGCCCTTGTTCAGGGCGTGCGCGAGCTTGAGGACGGTGGCTCAGCTCCACGCCCACCTCCTCGTCACGGGCCTCCACCGGGACCCGCTCGCTTCCACCAGGCTCATCCAGTCCTATGCCGAAATGGGCTCTCTCGAATCCTCAAGGCTCGTCTTCGACCATTTTCACGCGCCCGATTCCTTCATGTGGGGCGTGCTTATCAAGTGCTGCGCGTGGAATCGCTCTTTCGAGGGAGCCGTCTCGCTGTACCGCGAAATGGTTCGCCAACGGAAGGAGATCACTCGGTTCATATACCCATCCGTGTTACGAGCCTGCTCTTGCTCGGGCAATCTCGGCGCGGGCGAAACCGTCCACGGGACGGTCGTTAAGTGTGGGCTGGATGGGGACGATGTGATTCAATCTTCATTGCTGTGTATGTACGGAGAAATGGGCTCGCTGCGGAATGCCAGGAAGGCGTTTGATGATATGTCGGGTAGAGATGTGGTGTCTTGGAGTTCGATGATCTCCAGTTATGTTGATAATGGGGATCCGAGCGGTGGGCTGGATGTGTTCCGTTCGATGCTTTTACAAGGTTTTGAGCCTGACTCAGTCACAATGATTGGCGTGGCCGAGGCTTGTGCCCAATTGGGTTCTTTGTGTTTGGCAAGGTTGATCCACGGACAAGTGGTGACAAGGAATATTGAAAGTGATGATGCAACATTGAATAACAGTCTTGTTATAATGTACAGTAAATGCAGTGATCTGTCTAGCGCAGAGGTTCTCTTCAATATCGCCACTTGCTGGTCTGCTGCCTCATGGACTGGGATGATTTCAAGCTATAATCAGAGTGGGCGCTTTCGTGAAGCACTCGATGTTTTTCTAGAAATGCAGGAGTCCCAGTGTAAAGCTAATTCAGTTACCATGATGGCTATTTTATGCTCTTGTGCAAGGTTGGGGTGGCTGAGAGAGGGGCAGTCAGTTCATTGTTTTGTCATTAGAAATGCTATAGATCCCGGATATGATTTTTTGGGTCCAGCATTGATAGAGTTCTACGCTGACTGTGGAAGAGTACATGATAGCGAGAAGACTTTTATGACAATTGAAGAGAGAGATGCTGTCTCGTGGAATATGCTCATAACAGTTTATGCACGAAAAGGATTTTCAGAGGAGGCTTTATTGACATTTTTACAGATGCGAGTACAGGGAATAATACCAGACTCATTCAGCTTAACAGTATCACTGTGGTCTTGTGGAAGCATGGGTTTTTCACAGCTTGGATGTCAAATTCATGGTTTTGTGATGAAGTCCCATTTTCAAAAGGGATTTGTACTAAATGCACTTACTGATATGTACTCAAAATGCAGTGATGTGGATTCTGCTTACAGAGTGTTTCTTGAGATCCAACAAAAAGATATTGTTACTTGGAATACAATGATTTGTGGATTTTGTCAGAATGGTTATTCTCTAGAAGCCATCCATCTTTTTGATAAAATGTACTCGAATGGCTTCATAATGGATGAAGTCAGCTTCCTTAGTGTAATTCAAGCTTGTTCACAATTAGGATACCTAAAAAGGGTAAATGGGTTCACCATAAGCTCATCATCCATGGTGTAAGGAAAGATCTCTACATTGATACAGCTCTAACAGATATGTATGCCAAATCTGGAGACCTCAAATCTGCCCAATCAGTTTTTGATAGTATGCCCAAGAAAACTGTAGTTTCGTGGAGTGCCATGATAGCTGGTTATGGAACCCACGGTCAGATCGATATAGCCATCTCACTTTTCAACCAAATGGTGCAAATGGGGATACAACCAAATGATATCACCTTTATGAATATCCTATCGGCTTGCAGTCACACAGGATCTGTGGAGTACGGGAAGTTCTATTTCGGGTTAATGAATTCCCATGGAGTTGCTCCCAAGTTGGAACATTTTGCTTGTTTAATTGATCTTCTCAGTCGTTCCGGGAATCTCGACGAAGCATATTCAGTAATCTCTTCCATGCCTTTCCCTGCAGATTCTAGCATCTGGGGTGCCTTGATCAATGGTTGTCGTATTCATCAGAGAATGGACATTTTCCAAATTATTCAAAGGGATCTTTTAGATGTTGATACAGCCGATACAGGGTACTACACATTGTTATCTAATATACATGCGGAAGAAGGGAATTGGGTTCGATCGCGGAAATTAAGGTCGACAATGGAAAGCGCAGGTTTAAAGAAAGTCCCTGGATACAGCTTGATCGAACTTGGTAACAGAACTTATAAATTTGGGGCAGGAGATATATCTGACTTGCAAATGGAGGAAATATGTAAACTATGAGAAAAAAATTTTGAAAATTTGGAACTGGAACGATGTTACATATTCCTAAGTGTCTATAACATCTACTTCCTTCATATTTCTCGATGACATGCAAATCGATTCCTGTCTTCCTCTCTTGGCTATCTCTCTCCTTCTCAATAGAGAACTTCAATGGAGAACAAAGCAACTAATTCTTTCTGAGAGGAAGATGAATGCAGAAATCAAGACATCAAAGGGTGGGGTTTCTAATTCCACCATAGAAGAAAGAGCTATTCTATGAGCCATTTTGCTAGTCTATATGCCTCAAGATTAGTAGTTGTTCTCCGAGGCCAGGTTACTGACCAATGAGGATGGCTTCTAGAAAGATTTGTAATGTTGCTAACAATACCAGCAATCAGCCAAGATGGGGTTTACAGAAGTAAGAGCATGAATTGAGTGCTCACGGATCACTCTCAAACATGACAGTACTCTGGCCTTTGTGCTGAACATGTTGGATGGTTAGCAGCAAATCAGTTTCTTCCGCTTGCAGCAAGAGGCTGCAGTTCAACTTGCTGCTGCTGCTGCGGCATCCAACAAAGTCTCATGATGATATCTGGCAGTTAGAGCTGAAGCACCATTGTGTGGGGATGAAAGCATCATCCACATTAATCTTGGTAGTATCTCCTGTTGGAGGTACTCCAGGACTATTGATACATTGGATCTGCTAGGTAGGCCTCAAAATGGTATTCCTTCCATTAGCAAGCTCGTCCTAGGTGCCTGCAGTTGTTTTATGACTCCTTGAAATGTCTAGTCTTGTGTTTGGATCGATGAACTTATCACGAAGTTCCCACAATCTCCAATGCACAATGCCCTGGGAAGCTGTTTTGGGAGTTCAGTAAGCTTTGCTAGGAAATCTCTCCCAGCAAGTGACTGCATATGAAGGCTCCAGCCTACCTGAACCCAAGTTATTATTATAGTTGCGGGACAGTTGCGCACAACATTAAGTATTATGTTGTTCTCCGTGTAACATGAAAGGACAGTATTCATCTACATAAGACATGCCTTTTGAAGTTCGCTCTGGAGTGGTAGGTCCATTCTGCAAAAATGGGTCTTCAGTGTTTCGCAAATTTTGCCTAGGATATATTTTTCAATAGGCGAAAATTCTGGAAGAATAACCAAATGACAGCATGCGGTTCTGTAGCCTTGTATAAGTGAACGAAGAATGAAACGAATATTAGTTACAGGAGATTTCCACTCGTAGCTATCTGTGTCCTTCGCAATTCATAAACATATGCTGCATGCGCATCTGGTTTTTCAAGATTTAGAATGTGTTTTTCTTTGGATTTTTGTGCAGAGGAGATGTAAAAAGAAGCAAAAAGGGGAAAAAAAAAAAACTGAAACTTTGGAGTAGTGCCGAGACTTTTTACAGTATCGCATATAATTCATGCTTGACTTTATTCCACACTAAGAGATTCACAAGAAACTTTAGAATAATTAAAAGGGCCGCACTCAATCCCCCCCTAAAATGGCTCCATCCATCCCTAGAAAATTTAAAAGACAAAATTACCCAAATCATGAGTTCCACTCCCCACCTCGTCTGTCTCTCATTAGCTCCTTGCATCTCTCCTTTTCTCCTTCTCTCTCTCCCTGTTGCTCTCACCCATCAATCCTCGCCCTTCGAGCACAAAGCCTGCACTGCTCGGGTCGAGGTCATTCAACCAAAATCCTTCGGGCTACTTGCTTGGTGTTCCAAGGTCCAAGAGTAAAAATGCAACTGGAGATGCTTTGTGATTGGGCATTCTTCAAATGCGAGTCTTTCTGTAACCTCCAAACTGAGAGTTTAACTCTGGTTCTTAGAATAATAGCTTCTTTATATTATTTGTCTGGTTGAATTGTTCATGATGTTAAAATTGATCCAATAATCGATTACGACGTCAAATGAAAAATGACATCATTTTCTTAAAAAGAAAATATTGGGGGAAAATTATTGAATGATAAAGGAGGTAGGGATTGCAAGTCTGGAGAGGTGGTCATAGGGTTGGAAGGATGCGTGTTGAAGTTGGGACTGAGGGGGGGTGGGGTTGAGCGTGGCGGAGACCGGAGAGGATAGCTGTGACGACGAGTGATGCGGGACAATGGTGGAAGTCGAGGGTGGTCTCATCATTGGCGAATTGGTGGAGGGCAGATTTGGTATTGTGCAATGCTCAAAGGTACGTGGAGTGTGAAATTGAGAATTTCTGTCTTTCACGAAATGTTTTGTGTATCTCTTCCTCACCTTGCAACAAGACATCACTTTCTCTCTTTCACCCCTCGAGTAACAAGCCCTGAAGAACTACCTATTTTCTCGACCAAATTTTTCTTATCATCTTCTCTCTGTAGGTTTTCACTGGATTTTGTCAAGCTACTTCATGAATGTCGCTAGCAATTTAAGTGAGGGGCTCAACATTAGCTCATGGATACAGTTTTGAATATCACACGCTTTGTTTTAGTGTAGCCAGAACGGGAGAGAGAGAAAGAGAGGAGGGGGCCTCCTGCCGGCCATTGTTAGGAGAAGGAAATAAAGAAACAAAATAGAGGTGGGCTGTTGAAGCACGACGGCGTTTGGTTCGGCGTTCAAAGATTCTCGGCGCCTGTAAAAGCCTCTTGAGAAAAATTTAGTGTTTGGTTCGGCAGATTTGAAAGTGTTATTGGCCAAATGCTGGCATTTCCAAAATGCTGAAAGCCCAAAGCAGGTCCCCTGAAAGCCCCTTGAGAAAAAATTAGGTGTTTGGTTCGGTATTTGGAGGTGTCATTGGCCAAATGCTTTGGCATTTGAAATGCAAGTCCACCTCTACTATTCATCCGTTGACTTTTTTTTTTTTTTAACCGTTCATCTTCCCCACACCCCAACCGCCGTTGATCGGCGATAGAGTTTCATCAGATTTTATTAAATAATAAAAACCCTTTGCAAATATTGGGTTCACCTTCTTTTTTTTTGTCATTTTTTTATAGCCTAACTTTTTATCAATACACTAGAATGATTATTAATTAACGAAGATGATTAATACTGCAATAATTTTAAAAAAAAATATTCAAAGTTGAAAACAAACCTAAAAGAACCCTAGGCCAAAAGTTGAGCTTTGAATCTAATCTATAATCAAATTCTTTTAATATAATTTTTAAATAAATTTACTAATATATATCTTTTACATTACTCTCAACATGAAAATGTAAAAGGTTATATAGTTATTGTTTCTTTTTTGCAATTTTAAAAATACTAAAACTAAAAAACTTAATTTGGTCACACTAAAGGGCTTTTTAAATATATATTTGCCAAATAGTCTTGCATTTTCCTAAAACACTTTTCGGTTATAATTTACCAAACAAGCTTCAAGATTTCGGAAAACCCTTTTACCTCAAAGGTATTTCCATTCTTCCAAGGGCATTTCTCTAAAGTCGAACCAAACTAGCCCAAAGTAGGCGGGGAATTTCGTCCTTTCCATCCTCTTGGGGGTGGAGGAAGCCATTTCAGGGATGAATTTAGAGTCACCGTAGTTAAAAGTGTGATAAAAGAAACTGTCTTTTCTGAAAAGTAAAAAACGTATATATGATTTCCTGCGATTATAATCACAAAAGAATTCGTCTACACTAAAAAGAAAAGTTAAAATGACGCTATTACATTTGGTCATGGCAATGGCTTTAAAAATTAAAGCCAGACCGTTGAGGAGTAAGTTCGCTTTTCAGCCTCAAATCAAACTTTTTGGCCAGCAATTGAATAGCGCTGTGCACTCAAAATCCGAAATTAACGTACAAGCCTTTTCTCTTCCATTTTTTTTTTTGTGTGTGGATTTTAGACCATTTTAAATATAATTTTGAAGAACAGCCTTATCATTATCGTAAAAATAAGAGATAATGACATAAATAATCCATGAATTTCAGCTTAATGTGCGATCCCTAAATTTTTAATTTATTCAATATAATTGTGTGCGTGCGATCCCCCCACCTTCTCGTGAAATTTTTAATTTATTCAATATAACCTCTAAAAAAAATAAAATATATATATATATATATATATATATAAACTTCTAAAATTTAGCTTAATATTTAATGTTGTCATTGGAGTTTTAATTTATTCAATGTGTCCCTAAACTTTTGGTAAATATTCAAATTAGTCATAAACTATATGAAAATATTCAATTTTATCCTTCAATTAACTTAAGTTCAGAGATAATTTAAGGATCGTGTTGGATAAAGGGTTAATATCTTAAAAAACCCAAAACCGATTCACCTATGATAAATATATTCCAAACTATTTTGACCAAAGAGAGAGAGAGAGAGAGTATTGTAGTTGGAAGTAACCGCTACTTTGTGGAGGCAAGCAGAAGAAAGGATTCCATCCAGTCAGATGCCCCGATTGCCAGAAAGCAAAACTATTTTGAAATACCACAGCTCATTCATCCAAGAACACAACGAGAAACAGATAAACTTTATTCTATCTTCAGTCAAACAAATCGACAATCTAAAACACTTAACACTTACAGAGAAAGAGGGGAAGAAAGAATAAACAAAAGCTTATGATTTTGTACATAATTGTAGGCCGAAGACACTGCAAGCCAGCTTTAGAGAGAGAGAATTGCGCTGCTGCTTGTTGCCAATCAAACTGTAGTTGGTACTACTATGGTCGTTGATACACGTATTTGGTCCTGGGATCCACAATAAGACCCTTGCCACCGTTCACTTCTAAATCGTGCCTGCACAAATAAACAAGTAAAGACTTTTATTTCTCTGACCTTTGTAATTAAATGGGCCAAGAAGATCCCTTCACATAGATCACGGCCAGTGCTACTAAATTTAATAGCCACAGAATGCCCTGACCATTTAAAAGCTTCCTGCAGTGCTTTGGGTTAAAAAAAATCAGCTAGTCAAATAAGTGCAACCTTGATCCCCAAAAGAACCAACGCTTTTGTTGTTATTGTAACAGTTCCAGTTCCAATCCAGTAATACATTGAAAGAGTTATGCGCATGCCATGAGTAAATATATGCAATTAGGTGCAAGCCATGAGTAAGTTGATGTACATGCAGGGTATCAAAATATGTAAAAAGATGGTACCGAGAACTTAACTGGAACACAAAATCGGGTATTGTCAACTGCTCACGAGGAACATATCTGAATAATTGCAGAAGTCGATCAACGTACACCACTTTCTTCCACACCTAAAATTTAAATTATCAATGCTTTCACAAATGATAGATAGCTGACATATAAACAGGAAGAATTCAGACATACCACATTGTCTACAAACAACTGCAAGGCAAAAATTGTGGCCTTTAGGTGAAAAGTTGGGTGAAGAACATAGATTGCCTGCAAAAAGGCAGTGAAGGTTAATGTACTTACCACTACACTATATGCATACATTCGCAGCAAAATCATGTAATAAAGTACTGCATACATGCAAATTACGCTGGTGCTTACGACCGAGTATCTGTTGCATCCGCCTCATCCATCCCAGATCAGGTTGACTGCGAAAAATTGCATATGCAGTAAACAAAGTAGCTCACACACAAATTGAAAACCTACAGTTCCACTTGCATACAAATGTGATTCTCAGATATGTATCAGCTCACTCCACATCCAAGCAATCAATTTACTTCCTTTGCATGAATTTAATGTATTACTCATCTCATCCCATATTATCTATTTAATATACTAACAGAAATTCACCCCCACAGAGGATTTCCCACTATGTGTAAAGTCACGATAATGACTAGCAAGATGATTGCGCCGACAGTGAATAGAGAAAGACAACTCAATAGATGACTTCAAAGAGGATGGAAACTCTTTGCAAGGCTTTCATTAGAGCCTCTTTTTGGTAGAGCCTCTTTACTTAATCATGATGAAGCTTTCGCAGAGACTAATTATTCAATAGGTGTTGCAACTTTATCTAAGTAGGTTTGACACTTTTAAACTACTGATAGGCAATCCATAAGCCAAAATCATATAGAAAAGTTGGAAACATGGCAATTAAAAGACCCTATCCAAGCCCTTATACCTCACTGGCATTCATCACCAACATATCGTGTCATGATTATGGCTTTCAATAGAGTTTTGTTGCTCCATTTTTTTCTTTTTATAATCTCTTTCTAGGGTAACATCGAGCTATGCTGCTTCAGAATTTCAAAATGTCTCTCGGTAGTTACTTGAGCTTGACTGAAAGTTACCGAGTCCAATTATAACTGGTGCTGAATTCAATATAGTTACCACTGAGTGAATCACTAAATAATTGGATCATTGATTCTAAACATATTTTAGATTTAAATTATTCACTTCTAATAATCTAGACTAAATAAATTCAAGACTTTTCCATTCTGTATGAGTTTTCATAATAGTTTTCCTGATTATTTAGTCTCATCACATGTACATGGATATCAAGTCAGTTGAGCAGTTAATAAAGTTGGAATAATCATGACAATGATGCTCCAGCAAAGCCAAATTTTGACTTGTGTCTACAACTTGACCCAATCGCACATCCAGACCATGCTGATCACAGTTCAGCACTTGCAAAGCTCATAATTATTCTGCGAGTCATTCCAAGTAAACAATACTTCAAGATTTACATCTGTCACATAATAAGGTACTTACAGCTGCAAAGATGCCGCAGAATGAAAGTATACAATAGTGTAAGGTTTCTTTATCACCGCCTCGAATTCCTGAAAAACCATGATCACAAAATTTGAGTTAGTTCCATATCCTGTAAGTTCTAATTCAAAGCTTGAATGAATTATTCAACACCAAATTATGAATGAAAGCATTTTAGTGTCAGGGATGACATAAAGGTGACTAGCCCCGCATCGATCAGGGCAAACCACTGAACAGACCGTAGTATTGTAACATTACTCAGCATGTTGTATTATATATGTGTGTCCCTTTGCTCTGTAAAATCTAGATACAAGTGCCAGAAGTATAAGACAATGGATATGACACCCTGATAGGAATACTTTCAGTCAGCCTTAATAGAAAGGTGCTGATCAAAATAATCTCACAAGATATTACATGCTAAATGCATATATAATTAACTAACACAGAAACAGCTTTATGCAAGTTTATACAGGTTTATTTTGGTTTTCTTTTTCCAATGATCTAAGAAGCACATGAGCAACCAAATTTCTGAACAACCAGATTGAACAGCTTTTTCATAACACAAGGCGTATGTAATGGCCAGGTGTCAGTCATGTCAAAAGAACAAGTAACAGTTGTGAAACTGTAAAAACTGGCGCCTGTTACCTTTACAACATAGAGGACAAATCTTTCTAGATCAAGACAGCGCAGCAGAAAATGTGCTCCCACAACTACCATCACAGGGCGACCCTCACTGTCCACCCCACCTCGGTAACTGAAAACAGAAAATCCAATACTTAATCAGGAGATATGTAGTTTGGATGCAAGGGGATAAAATTCCTTCATCATTGTCATCTTCTTCTCCTCTCTCTCTCATATGTGTGAATTATGGATCACCTTTAATCTCAACAGGGGAACCGTGGAGAGAATAAAAAAGAAAATTGAAGATGGCAGAGCCACGACCTAAAGAAAAACTGCCTGACTTGTCACAACAGCGGATATGTTGAGGCACAACCCACCAACTAAACTAGTCTAAACTTTCTTTCCTCTAATAAAGCTTAACCTAATTTATAGTTTATGGGAAGGAAAACTAAGCATAGAAAAAAGGAGTAGGAATAGATGCATACACAATCTTCATCTCTGCGATTTCGGATAGATTAACAGAATTGGCTTTAGAGAGGAATCTAGAATGAAGTGAGTATTCTTCAGCAACAGATAAAGGAGGTCCTCCGAGATCACCCAATCCAAGCAATCTAGCACAATTCCAGCCACTCTGTGCTTGGGCAGTTTTTTCCCATTGCTCCTTTCGCCGTTCATCTGGATCTTTAATTAATGACATGAAGGCAGGATCCAAGTATGAGTCCAAATATGAAGAAGTCCTGTAAGACACAAGAAACTCAGTAAATTCAGTTGATACAAACAAATGAAGGACAAAGTCAAATGGAAAAAAGTACAAACTTTACAATCACAAGTACTTTAATCACAAGCAAGCACACCAAGTAAAGTGCCTTATATATGAAAGAGTAAGAAAGCATTAGAGAAATGCTTTTCAACTTAATTTGTTGCAAGTTAAAATCCTAAAGAATCCTCCTTCAAAGCAGAAACAGATATATAAAAAGCTCCCATTAGAGAGAATCACAGAGAAGCAAATGAACAGCCTCCTTTAGACGACAGATGGTCTTAACTCTCAAAACTGCTTTTTATTGAGGACCATAAGTAGAATTGCCTCTTCAGATGTCATAAGATGAAAACAAAGTCATATCATACAATATGTATTCCAAGAAAGCTGGATGTAGACAAGTCGTAACCTACTAAAAACAACGTTGCCATCACATATCAGGTAAACCAACCTTCTAACCAAGCCAACATCACTGATGGGAGGATCCTCAGAGGCTCGTGGAGGTTTGGGTATAGCCTTCTTTGGCAAAGGCTTGATTCGGATTTTACGTTCATCAATAATCGTCTCACCATTTTCATCCCCAACATCTGCAGGAAGCTTGGAAATGGCTACCTCTTCCTCGTGTTTATCTCGGGGAAAGTAAAGTGGAAGCAGTCTGCATTAGTAGTAAAAATGAGAACTACACAAGAAACAGAAGCACGGGGCAAAACAAAAAACAGAGATAGGACAAGGAAACCCAAAATCCATGTAAAGGCCTCATAACTGCTTGTGCATTTAATCTCAACTAAATTACAACAATCCACACACCTTTTATAGATCTCAGTGTCAACTGCAGTCGTGGTGCAAAATACAACTGCTTTGATTCTGTCCTTTTGCTTCTCAAGAAAACGACGAACAGTCCCTATAGGAGTAAACAGAATGCAGAACCACAAATTTAAGAGGGAATAATAACCCTTATACAGAATAAGCACCAACATAAGGAGAAAGAGTGCGGGCTTGATCTAGTGCAAAAGCTAAATCAACAACCTAAGGAAGTTAAAAGGCATGTTGAGGAATATGTCATGATAGCCTGGTTTATTCTGGAAGCCAGAGTCAGATTTGTGGATCCCAGAGCCACCAGGGATGCTAGCCCACAAAATTAGCTCAAGAAGCGCTTTCTTCCTTACTATAGAACTGCCGTGCGTTTGCTTTTAGCTGACATGTTACTTCAGTTTTATGCATATGAAGTGAAATCAGTGAAGATGGAATTGCAGGATTATCTTTTGACTTCTAACGAGAACATAATCTGCCAACTTTTACTTAATGGAACTTATTTACCAGATTTGCCAGACAGAGAAAATTAAGCATAGGGCATGGATAGAAGAAAAAAGAGAAAACCCACAAAGAGGGAAGATAAAGAGCCAGCATTGGCAAATAGATTCCCGTGGAGAAAAGGAAAGACAAAAAGAAAAAAGGAAACTAGCAAGTAATACCATTTCAGTTCAATTCTTGATAGCATTTTTTTTTTCTTTTTTTCTCTTTGCTAATACAATGGAATTCAGGCTCATATATATAAGCTTGTACTCGCTCTTCAATGTCCTATCACTACCTTTACATTTAGCAAAGCCTACAAATAACTCATTTGGAATGATGTCCAGCTATTGCCAGATGGAGATTAGCAAATTAATACAAGGAGATCATTCAACTACAGAGAATCTTTTTGTTAAAATAGTAGATACTCTTTTATCTTATCTGAGGTAGATAGCCATTTTCTGAAAGATTAATTTAAAAAACTGATCATGCCAAATAACTTTTAGAACATTAAATGAGACCAAATTCTAATTGAAAAAATGGGGAAAGAAATTCGATGCAATTGAAAAGAAAATTATACAGGATCAGGATATAAAATTGTAAAATACTGGAAAAATTCTCACTTATAGCCACATGTGCTGCTGGCTCACGTGGATAGTTCTTTGAGTCTGTGTATATGCAACCCATGGCAATGCTGTATAGTATATGAGAAGAAAAGTAAGACAAACACTTCAAGTTTTCAAGTAAAAGAGGACTAAGGTCGAGGAAATAATACAGCTTCTAATCTGGCACAACCTTTGAAGCCCATTATCAATAAGAAGTTCAAGGCAAGAGCGGTAACAATGACTTAATGCATTCTCAGCAGCAGTATGATATTTCACAGCATATTTGGGACCAACAGTATGAATCACCCTCCTACAATCGAAAACAATTACATTAGTTAGCCACTTGATCGCATAATGCTAAAGTTTGATTAGAGTGAGGAATTTCACAAATATCTTTAAATGGCTGTGGCCAGCCTGTTCAATACACAAAAATATACCAACCTTGCTGGAAGATCATATGCATTTGTAACTTTTGCCATTCCAGTCCGACATCCCCCCTATGCCCAAAGGATGCAAATAAAAAGTCAAATCCACCATGCAATTTCATACGTCTAGAGAAAACCTTCATTCCATGAAAAGAATGGCAAAGTTCTTGCTTTGCAAATATTCTAGCTAATCAAGGTGCAAGGTGACCTTGATGCCCATAAATTTCATGTTTCCCTAAGTTCTGTCCATATCACTTAGCTTCACAATCAAATATAGTTGACAATGCCCGTAAGACCACACAGATTCCAGTCAACGCAGCACTACAGAACCAATAAAATTTCACTCACCAGTGTCGCACATTCTTCAGCGAGACCAGGCCCAGCAGCAGCATGTAAACCAGGACTACTGTGTGCTTCATCCATACTCTAACAATCATGAGAAGAGTAAACATGTCATGCCTTTTTCTCAGAAGAAAAAAATAGTCTTTTCGCTTGTTCAAATGAATACAAGGTCCAGTCACTGAACTCAGTTTGTTCCATACAATGCAATATTTCATTAAAATGCATGTTTAAATATGAAGCCAATTGACCTGCAAGTACCAATAATAGGCATGTAGTGACTGAAAGGAAAACAAATATGACATATGCAATGAACAAACTCGTAACACATGAAGCTTTCATGTGATGCTCAAACATGTCTATCAATGAAGAACTTGCATCAAAGGATACAATAGTTGGCATCGATAATCCACACAACAGAAGAACGGTTCATTCGCATAGTTAGCAAATGGGACATACTTTGAAACTCAACTCCCTCACACACAGAGCCCTGAACAAGAATCAATCATGAACTTTTTTTTTCCCCAGGTGAGTGAGTTACTTTTATTAGCTTAGCTCAATACCATGAGAAGCAGAATAGTCATACACAAGCCCAAAGCCAGCCCAACTCACCAGCACAAGACTCAAACTCATACAAACAATAACACTCACCCAATATGGCCCAAAACCAGAACCAGAGAGCTCAAGTGATGCAACAGAAATCAAAGCAGAGAAACAACACCAGAATCAATCATACACTTTAGCACTGCACAATCCGAAATTGCAAGCTTCATTGCATCCATCGGCAAAATTTCACAAACTCAATCAGAGGAGATGTTGTGCCGTAAATAAGAAGTCAAAAGGAATCACACTGCTGCATATTGCATTCTGACATGCAATCCTAAGTTTAGGTTCCCAGTTTAGGAGCAATTTCTTTAACCAGTTATGAGTATCATAAAAAAGAAGTAGTGTGAACAAGAAAGCAACAAATGAAAAGCTAGCCATCGTAATAACAAACCAAGGTTCTAACTAGCAGACAGCAAAAGAGTAATCACCTCGTTCGTAGAATTCACGACTGCATCCACCTCGAGATTCCATGGGTGTCCCCTCCACAGATATACCTTTGAGTTAACTTCATGTTGAACAGGAAACCTCGACATCGTCCCATTGCCAGTAATTTCAGAATATGACGTCAGAGGATCAGCAAAATATGAGTTAGAAAATGAAGGATCCCCATTTTCATAATCCAAGGACGATCTATATTCTGTATCACTCCACCTTGGAACCTGATCCAAACTCACTACATATTCCCCACTATCAGTTGGTAATCCACCAACAGCTGCGGCAGTGGCCACAGTACGGTACATTTTCCGTGCGTCGGAGACTAGACTCTCAACTCAAGTCACCAATGATCAGCTCTTCTGGATTAAAGAGCGGACAAGCACCCGTGACCAAGCACCTCCTGAATTCAACTTCCAATCGCCCACACTATTTCACAATAAAAAAATAAAAAATCCCCAGTCAACTATATTTCCCTGGTAACAACCAAAAAACCAAAAGGCAGAAAATAATTATGCAGGGCACGGGTTGCACACCACTTTAACCTCCCAATCTACCAAGTGCAATTCAAACAGACGCTTATTTTCACAGTCGTACTCCAAAATTCAACAAAAGGCCGCAATTTGCAGAACTGATCAGCACGTCCAAATCAACTAAATACCCAATTCAACAAACTCGATGCATTTCCGCCGCAAGAACGCCATCGAGCACCACTAACAACACGAATCCTACAGACACATCGCTGGCGGCATCTCGGAGTTTGGAAACGCGGAACTCCGACAAAATTCCGTAGCTTGATCTGGCGGAAGCTCCGAAATTCACCAAAAAACACAAAAAAAACCCAAAAACGAAAACGCAATTCCTCCCCCCCCACCCTCGTTCCACCTCCGTACTCGCACAACACGAGAGCCGCGACCAATTCCGAAAGCCTCGACCGCCACAACCCGCCGCTCTTTCGACCCGAAAATGGAAAGGGAAATCGACGATCAGCGCGACGTGATCGAACCGGAAGCAAGACGGCCGAGCGGGGAGAGAAGCTCGGGGCTCACCGACCAGATTGCGGGAAGATTTGGGGGCGATTTGGAACGGCGAATCCGTTCGTACGACCGGTTTCTGCTACAGGGGCGGTGGTGATGACGGTGATGATGATGAGCTTGCAATCTCGCAATTGCAGAGCTCCGCTCCCACCTTTTCTCATCTGTATTTTGTCTTCTTTCCCATTGTTTTCGTTTGTTGTTTTCTCGGGAGGCCATTTCGCAAAAATGAAAAAGAAAATTAGTGGGAAATAACAGGAAAAGCCCTCCGAAAGTCCCGAAATTTCTCTCCAGACCCTTGATTTTCATCCCGAATTTCACCTCCGTCCCTGAGGAAAGGGAAGGGAGAGAGACACAAGCAAATTTGGAAATTTCTTCTATAGTTTAGATTCAACATAATACATCACCTAGGTCCCGATCATATACTATGAAAGAAGAATAGATCGAGATAGGATAAAACAGGGGAAAAAAAGCATTTAATGCCAACGTGAGAGCTTGTTTTAGGCCCAATTTGATAGTTTGAGAGACTTTTTTTTTTGTAAAATTGTGTCAATTACGAACAATTGATGCAGCGCTTACTTTTGGCCCTTGACATAAACCAAGTTCGTACGCATGGTCCCTATTATCAAATTGGACGATTGAGACACGTACAAATTGGAATTTGGATGAATATAGATAAGAAGAATAGTAATCGACGACATTTAGGCTCTTGATAGCCTAAAGAGCACCTCAGTAATGGTCTCCACTCTTCATCTTCAATTCCTTTGTCATCAACAATAAACATGGTCTCCACTCTTCATCTCCAATTCCTTTGTCAGCGATACCTTAAGTTGGCTTTCTCCAGTCTCGGATTAAGCCCTCGTCTCTACTTCAATCAAAGAAATAGTACCCACGTCAGGATTTAATGATATAAAAGGAGCATGACTTCAGATGAGTGCACCTAGAGTGAGTCAATCGATGTCTTACATTTCTTCATATGAAAAGATCACGAGCATTTTATCATGAGCATTATTCTTTTATAGATCGCGCATTTTTAACATCATTTGCAACACCATTTTGTAAGAAATATATTACCCTCCTCTCATGTGTCCTAAAGCACTCTTTCAAAAGTTTTTCTCCTTTAGAATGGATTTTAGGCAGATAAAAATGTATGATTAAAAAAAAAAAAAAACCTTAAACAATAGCATAACAATCTTTCTTCTCTTTTCATTGATCCACTTCTTATACATCTCTCTCTACCCTTTTTAATACCTCATTCTACTTTTTCCACCCCTGATAAGTTTGATACTAAACAAAAGAGCTAGTGCTACCATATTTTAACAACTGGAAAAGTGCTAAAAAAGTCATAAACTTTTTGTATTTATGCCAATTTAGTCTTAAACCTTTTTTTTGGTGCCAATTTAGTCCTAAACATTTTTACTTAGTGCCGATTCAGGTCATTTCCTACCAATTTTGGCCCGATTTTTGCTTTCTTGGATGCCAAGGTTGGCGTGGCGCGATTGATGTTGACGACGTAGATAAATTTTTAATAATAATTTAATATTTTTGAATTTTTTTATTTTTATTTTTTCCCTCCCCTCCTCCGATCGGTTGCCGAACCTCAAAACTAGGGATTGGATCGGTTCCTTATTTTCAAAAGTGACGACCGGACCAAAGAAGGGTTCTTGGAACCGGATGGAACCGAACGATCGATTCGGTTCGATTCTTGGGCGTTCTAATGAAATTGATAACATGTGTTTGAAACACATATTCCCATATGCAAAAAAATCAAGCTCCACTTGTGTGAGCATCAATCACACTTTATATATTTCACACAATATTGGCCAAGAAGGGCATGAACAACATGTCCAAAGGTAGTACTTGACTTGGGTTTTATAAACAATCTCTCTTATGCTCTCTAAGTATTTGCTCGATATGAGACTCTTGGAGGCTGGGACAGCCTTGTCTCTTACAAGTGAGGGGAGAGAGAGGCAGGGTGGGAGGGAGCGAGCGAGCGAGCATGAGGAACGAGGGTGTGGCTCTTGAAGCCATAGACTCACATTGGATAAAAGAAGAAACAAACAAGTAGGCTTCATCTATAAGTAGCAATGAATAAGGAAGGGTTTTGGTGGTCTCTTGACCAAACGTGAGGTTGCTGCCTCAATATTACTAAGAAAGGCCTTGAATCGAGGCACTTCTAATTCCATGAAGATTTTAGTTTAAATTAGATCTTTACATATATTTAATAAATAAAATTAAACCTTAAAAATTAATAATCGAGGCACTTCTCATTTCTTGCCTCCTTTTTTAAAACTAAAATATAATCACTTATCAAAGAATTTACTCATACTTCTTATCGTAACAATTAAATCATCTATAGACAACTCAACATACCATCATCAAAATTCACACAAGTGAGAAACCCAACATGCTATTATCATACTTACTCACAAATGTTCATAAAACTAAACAATCAATAAGCAACTAAGTTAAGTACTCATTAGAATAACTTAGCTTAGCACCTAGACTTTTCACTTACGTTGAAAATAGCTTGTGCAACAATCTAAGCTTTAGTCTTCCTTCTAAGTAAAACAAAACTGAAATCAATAATTTTTGTCTTAAAAATAACAAACCCACTTATGAAGAGTAGAGAAAATTAATGAGTTTACCTCATTCAAATATGAAAATAAACTCAAGACTTTAAAAAAAAAATGCATGTGAGATCTTTTACTTTTACTCTTGGAATTGAAAGCTAAAGTTAAAAAAGAAGTGGAGAGTGATTATTGAGGTAATAGAGTGGGGCCTTCTCTTGGGAATTCTCTCTCTCTCTTTTTTTTTTTTTCTTTTTTAAGTTGAGCACTTACCCTTCAGTAGGGTAAATATTTAAGAGTGAGTTAATGGAGTTGCTCAATTAACTAAGGGTAAAATCATGATGTCTAAGAGTAGAGAGGCTTCTTGTTTCAATTAAAAGAGTTCATGTGGCCTAAGTAGATAGTTTATGCGTGTGACACAATCTCATAAGCCAATAGAAGAGATATTTTGGAGGGATTCATCTCTTTTGGCCAAATAAATGTATAAGTCACCATTTGCTTTAATGAAGTAGAAGTTAACATAGATGAAATAGGCATGACATCAACAAGACTCAATTCAATGGAATTTGCCAGTGGGAGAAAGATAAAAATATAAATTCAAAGAGACTTGTTGATGGAAGAAAGAGTTAAAAGAATAACTTTCCAAAGTAGCATTTTTTCATCCCGATTGAATCACTAAAAAGTCAAGGAAATCAATACATAAATTTCAACCAGTGTCCATTCTAAATATTAATAAACTCGAAAAATATCGTGGACTTGTCAAAACATTTAGCGAAACTTTTTTAATATAAGCTAATAATTAACTTATTAAATTTCTATCATTGCTCAAACACAACGGTCATATTAATTGATCGCATAAAATTTCTCGCGCATGATATTGATCGCAACCAAATTCTTACTTATTAATAAACGTAGGAATTTTCTAGGTGTCACATTTCCTAGGGGCTTAAGCTTGTTAAGGAAATGTTGAAGTACATTGCAAGCATCTTGAAGTAGCTTTCGGCCAAATGCTAGCCTTAAAAATGCTAAAAGTCAAAAGCTACTCTCGCCTAGCATTCTGAAATAGCATTTGTGAAATGCTGAAACTATGATTAAAATATTTTTCCTTCCAAAATTACCCTCACCGATTCATTAGTTTTCTGATTTTGCCCCTTTTTGTAACTATTCATCTTCTTTGCAAGATTCTTCAGTTTGGCCAGTGAAGGGTTGGTGAGGGGTCAATGAATGCCCAACGAAAGATCAACGAGGGTCATGCGACCCAAGTGACCACCGCCAGAGGTCAGGCGATCGCTGTCGACACTAGATCTTGGCTCACCGGCGGCTAAAGCGCTTCATCAGGAGTAGACAAAGGATTTTAAGTTTTTTTAATAAAAAATATAAAAAATTGTATCCAAAACCCATTACAAAATTTCTTTTACCAAACATTACTCGAACTTAAAGTGGCTTTACAAAGGCTATTTGCTAAACGCAATTTGTATTTTCTCAAAGTACTTTGACTTTCAACATTTGCATTACACTCAAAGTCCATTCACATCGTCGAACCAAACCCATCCTAAGAAGAGCTAACTAATGGGATTGACCCTCCGGGCTGACGACGAGGAGAGGAGTAATCAAAGTCTTGGGCTTGCAATCAAACACCATGCGCGTACAGTGCGCGTGGGCTTAATCAATTTCGCTCGCGGCCCAAGAGACGCGAGTCCGTGTACATGTCGCGGTCTATCAGCCCGAAGCTTTCCCCACGCGAGAGCCGCCCACTTTCACTGGTTTATCCTCGCCTCCTCTATTTAAAACCCCCGAAATCCACGCTTTTTCTCCGTCACCATTTCCCCTTCCAATCTTCGCCTCCCCTCTTCCTTCAAAAGTCGTCCTCTTCTATCCTCGCTCCTCGATCTTCCACCGCGACCCACCCCCGGCCAGATGGATCCGACCCACGCCGCCCACTCTCATTCCCAAGGCCACGGCCACCACAAGCCCGACAACAGCGAGCTCATGGCCAGCGCCAAGGTCGTGGCGGAGGCCGCCAGGCACACCTTCAGCCACGAGACCAACAAGATCGACCGGGCCAGGGTCGCCGACGCCGCCTCCGACATCCTCGACGCCGCCTGCCACTACGGCAAGCTCGAGGAGAAGAGCTTCGGCAAGTACGTGGAGAAGGCCGAGGGATACCTCCACCAGTACGGCTCCTCCAACTCCTCATCCGCCGCCGCCGCCGCCGCCGGCCACCACGCCTCGCACGCGGAAGCCCCTGCCGCCGCCGCCGGCCACCACGCCCCGCACGGGGAAGCACCTGCCGCGGAGGCGCCGCACCACCACTCGTCGGGCCACTCCGGCGGCGAGGAGGAGCAGTCCGGGAGCGGCGGGGGGTACGGGGATTACCTGAAGATGGCCCAGGGGTTCCTCGGCTCCGGCGGCCAGGAGCATTCCGGGAGCGGCGGGGGTTACGGGGACTACATGAAAATGGCTCAGGGCTTTCTCAAGAAGTAGCGTGTGATCGTGAGATAAAACCCTCAGTTAGTCGGCCATGTGTTTGGGCTATATCTATCTCTCTCTCTCTCTCCTCTCTGTTTTCTCTCTGTTTATGTTGTTCGTGCTTGTGTTAGCTTGTGAATCGTGATTGTAATCGGCCGGATCGTATGTTAAACTGATGTGTTATGATCGTTCGAAAGTTTTCGATTCCTTGCTTGATTTCTCGTCCGTCCGTCGCGTTGTCGAGGCCGATTCGTCGATGATGCGATTCGCGAAAAGCGATTAGTGATCATCCGGGCCGGAGGATCTGGGAAGATTTTCTTGCGGTTTCGTCGAGGCGAGGGGCTCGATTTGTTGAACGGGTCAAGGATGGGCGAAAGGTAGCGAATGGATGATGGGCGATAAGGAAAAGAGTTAAAAAAAAATTGGAAAAAAAAGGGGATTTATGTGGTGGCCGGACCGCCACCACACGGAGTGGGAGGCCACTAGCGAGAGCGACGTGACGGTGGTTGCATTGATGTCTGGGAGCGGCCACTTTCCTGACGTTGACCCCCAAAAAAGCTGAAAAAAAGCAGCACACGGATAATGCCTTGCTTGCTTTGCGAGGAGCTATTGACCGCCCGGGGCCCGTTAGATGGTAGTATTAAACTGGCCAAATTAGTGAACCGGTGATAATTTTGTATCAAATTATAAGGGAACCCACTTGAGCCGTAACGAAAGCAGCGATACATTTACTATTTATTAGTTTTTATCAAATTTTATCATTAAATTATTGAGTATGATGACTTGTGACAATTAATGAGTGTACGAATTTGAGATTTTACCTTTTATTTATCGCATGTGTATCGATTTATGATTTTTCGTGGTATTAATTTAATTTAACAAAAATTAAAATAAGGTAAATTCAACAAATTTGATTTTTATAGTAAAAAATTAATTTGAAATAAAATTATCACAAATGTACTAATTTGAGATTTTTTGTGATATTGATTCTATTAGATTCGTACCGGAAAAGTTGTTGGGAGGCAAGGAAGATGGGATCGTGGAAGATGAGTGTGAAGAAGGAAAGAGAGGTGAAGGGATGATTTCTTTCTTCCTCGGTTCTATTTTCGAGTGCCGTCTCTAATGAAAAATATAGCCTTGCAATAAGCTTCGATTGTGATGAATCCCGTGATGTATGGGTGATGGGTATGTCACACAATTTGAGTCGTAAACTCTTGCGCTCGCTATGAATGCATAAGTAGGTAAAGAGTACATGTGTTAAGCTATTGAAAAAGTAGTAATGCTATTGAAAAAGAAGTAACACCTCAAGAGGCCAGAGCAAGGCCTGATTGAAGATGATTAGAATAATTGATTGATACTGTTTGCAAATTCTTCATATCTTATTCGGAATAATACCGATGATGTAAGATTGTCTTAGATCTTATTTACTATAAATTAGTCTCCCAAAAGGAACACGCTTCTGTCTTTTAAAATTACTGGGCGGACGGACCTAAGAGGGGGTTGGTGGTGGCCCATCCCTCTAATTCCATAATCTTTCTTAACGGAAAGGAAAAAGGTTCGAAAGATTATACAAAGTTACTTTAAGGAAGGAAAATTTTGTGATTTGACCTCTCTAAGATTGAATTCTCAATCCGTCTTTGCTTAAAACTTGCACCACACAATACTTTTTCCCTTATCCGAATTTAGTAACCCTGCATATTGATATAATACAGAAAAAAAAAAGGGAGGATGAAGATTGGTGAAGGAAATAGGTATAGAGGGAACGATTCTGTTAGTCCCATTTTTGTCCGTGGGCCGTCCATTTCAGCCCCCATTTGATTGATTAGGTGCAAGAAAAGGGATGCGAATGAGAAAAAAAAGAAATTCCGGGACTTAAAAAACGATACCGGAGACAAACTTCAGGGCTCGCGACTGTAATTCCGCGTTTCCTCAGGGACCGCTTCGCATCATCACGCAAATTCCGCTATCCGAAGGAACCGGTGCAGCGTGTGGGCTCATGCCACGTCGTTTCGTAGTATCTCATGCCGAATCGTTTACCAATTTTTTTTTTTGGGTGTTTTGATATTATTTTCTGTGGGGGTAGATTTGAGGGACGGAGAGGTCGAGAGAGACGAGAGGCCCCCGTCCTTGGATCTCCTCTTCCAATCTCCGCGCAGATTCCCCTTTCTCCTTCCTCTGCAAATCCTGCAATCGCCGCAATCTTCTTTCTCTCCGTCTCACTCCAATTCGAGGTAATTCTCGCGTTTTCAAGATCTTTTTCGCAGGCGGCCCCCATCTCATCTTCGAGATTCCGCGAAATCGTTCGCTCGAGTTTGTAGGCTTCGCTCCCGTGAGGATCGGGCGTCGGTTTGTGTTGATGAATTCGGTGGACGTGGCCGTGTGTCGTCCGCGATCGCAACTCGCGTCGTACTTTTTGATGCATTAAAGGAGCTGCTGAATCATTGACATCATTGACATGTTGTTGTTGTTGTTGTTTTTTGCCCCCTCATAATGGCGGGCGTGTTTTTGCGATTTTTTTTTTTTTTTGCGAAGTAGTAATGTAGGCGATGTATTTTCATGATCTCATCTGGTTTTATTGGTCTGTTTATTCATAGTTGGTTGCAAGTTCCAAAATTTAATCACTGGATGCAGTTCTCCTGATAGGAGGATGAGAACTATGGTAGAATCAGAGAGATGGGGTGGCTTGAGAATTCGGTTACATATAACTTGGCGGGGTAGCTCGCAAAAATCTGTGTGGCTTTGAAAGATTTCCTCCGCCAATAGGAAATGCATGCTTACCCCCTCTTTTTGAGTCCAATGAAATCAATGGCAGTTTATAAATCGGGATAAGCAGGGGAGCAGTGTGACTTTTCTTGATGGCATTGCAGTTGTTCTAGAGAATAATGTCTGTTAAGCTGTCATCGTCTTGTGCTTTTTGGTGAATGTTTACCATTTTGTCTGAGCACGAGAAGACTGGATCACTTGGAGCGTGCTCCAATATTCCCCGTTAGTTCCATTGCATTTTCATATGGAAACTGTAGCCGTCAAAAATAAAATATCATGAGTAGTATGCATGAGGTTGACTGTTTTCCTTGCGTTTAATTCAGGTCGGGTTTGGACGAACAAAGCTGTTGCCTCACCAGTGAGTCGGAGAGGGGAGCTGATAGAGAAACTTACAGGCTGTATTCTGCTCGAGATTTTACCTTTGAGAGTTTCTTAGGTTAGATGGCATGCAATTCGCGGTTATAGCCTTTTAGGAAATTCCTCCTCGAGCAAATTATTTGATTGTTGCGATGTGGAAGTTTACGTCAAATGTCATTTCGAGCATCGGATTGAAAAAAAGCTCTAGTGAGCCAGCTCGAGTATGTCAGGAGTGCTCAGATGATGAGGTTGCTTCAAATGTGAGCAGGGATGAAGGCCTGGAATGCCCTATATGCTGGGAGTCATTCAATATTGTTGAGAATGTGCCGTATGTCCTATTGTGTGGCCATACACTCTGCAAGAATTGTGTCCTCGGCCTTCAATCAGCTCTTTTGAATTTTCCGGGGCAACATATTAAGATACCCTTTCTCATTTCCTGTCCCTGGTGCCACTTGTTGTCATTAAGGTGGATTCATAGGGGGAACCTAAAGTTCCCTCGCAAGAACTTCTTCCTTCTTTGGATGGTCGAGAGCTTGAATGGGGACCGGACCAAGTTTGCTTCCAGTTTCTCTCTTGAACATCAATCAGTTAGCTCTCCAAGGCGCAATCTACCTCTTGGAAATCGATCTGGCAACAGTTGCCTCAGAAGGCAGCCAAGTTCTCGAAATTCCGGGCAATTGTCCCAGATGGAAAATGTCGGTCGCAGTTCCGATGGGCAGCATTCCCCTTTCCCTAAATCTCTGGATATATTCATTGACATTATGTCTAAGTTCCCATTGGTTATCGTGTTTCTCCTGATTCTGTTTTTCGTGCTGCCCAGTTGCGTTGTCATCTTGCTCCTGTATCTTCTGCTCACTATTCTTTTTGCGATACCCTCGTTTTTGGTATTGTACTTTGCATACCCTATTTTGGGATGGCTGGTGAAGGAGATAACATCATGAGATTTAGGTTTTCAATCACAAAGCCTGGGATCCTGCTGCTTCAAGACGTGATGTAGTTGGCTGTCTTCTCTGCAGTGGCCGTGCGAATTGATTCAGGTTGTCGCTTCACCTATTTGATTAGCTTTTTATAGAGTGGAAGTTTGAGATGTTTCTTGGAAATGTATCTATTGCATTTGGGAAGAGGTTGTCATTTATTTCAATGGCATTGATTGCACTAAGCAGCCGGTGGTACAATCTAAGTCTATCGTATGTTGATGTACATGAGGTGCAATAAGGGTATCCAAAAGGTCGTTCACTTTCTTGGTGGCCATGATGGAGATATAGCTAGGGACAGCACTTGTATGGATGTTTTATTGCAACTTTTCTGCATATTGCGCTATGCTGCAATTTTTGTTCTACTATTGCTGGCTTTTCATTATGGGCTAATGTGTTTAGTGAAATAGTAAAATGTACTGCTGTACAACCCCACCCCCACCCCAGCCCCCAACAACAAAAAACACCAAAATTTAGTCTTGGGTGATGAAATGTATCATATCCACTGTTACCTTAACAGCAAATGATAAGAAGCGGTCATGTAACATATTGCAAACTTAAACTGTATGAAGGTATTCTTGTGATCATACTGAGAGAAACGGATAGGAAGGAGTATATTTTACATCTGCAGCTTCGAGTATTTTGGGAGAGGCAGTTCAGGGCCGACGATTTCTAACCCAGAAACTTGTAATCAGAAGTTTCCAAGTGGTTGTGGGTCTATTTGGTATATCTCTAGCCTTAAACTCTTCACTCCTTTGCCTTTCCTCTGCCTGTGCCCTCGCGGCAGCCGTGATCAGTTCAATCCTCTCCATCTGGGTCTGATATGTTTTCGATGCTTCTTTTCTTGTTTCTTCAGTTCACTCTGGATGGACCGATGTGTTTGCGATGCTTTGGCCCTTTTTCTCTCCAGTTCTCGCGATGCTTTGGCTTGTTTTCTGTCCAGGTCCCTCTGCAGCCACATTACAAAGAATATAGGAAGAGTTAAAAAAAAAAACCTATATTTGATAACTAACTGCGAACTGGTAGCTTTAACCGAACCCGCGTTTCGTCCAATTTGCGTTTGGCCTTTAGCTTCTTTCGGCTCTCCCATGTAGCTATAACTGATATCAGGTTGTCGTAACTGGGAAAAAGAAACCGTGTTGAGGGAAATTGGTTGGAACTTTTTGACCGAGATGTTTCAGCCAATGAGCAATTCATTTTCTCCACGAGAGGCGAAGATGATACTGAATTAACTAATAAAAAGCTGACCTTTCCTTGATCCAAAACAACTCCCGTCTCATCCAGTCCTCCGCATTCAGTTCGGATGTCATAGTGGTGACCTTCTTGAACTGTTTATCGGCTGATAAGGAGGCCTTCTTGATGAAAGGGGATGGTTTTGGCGGTGTGGGTGCTCCTCCTTTGGCGTCCTCGGTGCTTTCCAAGAGCTTCTCGGCAAAACTAGGATGTTTTTGCACCGGTTGTGCGGGACCGGTTATTGGTATTTTTCTGTCTAGGCTCTTTATTGATTCTTCACCTGTCGATGTAAGAAACTTAGGTTCCCATCAGTTGACGCTACATAGAATCTTTTATAAGTGCACTTTTCTTCTATTAGTGGGCAAGATCATCCCAGATGCCGTACCAGTTTCTAGTTGCGTCAATACGTTATGCCTGTTCGACTTGGCCTTAGTTAAGGTGCTCTCAGGGCCCGCACTCGTTGGGCTGCGGTAGGGTGTGGCGGAATTTTCGATCTCGATGGCTGCAAAGGCTGCGGCAGCCACGGCTGCAGCAGCCACATCTTCGCCTCCAGGTCCATCACTCCGGCACATTTGTTTGGTGAATTGTCTCTGCAACCAGCTTTGGCTTTTGAAGGCTAATCACCATGTTTGGACTTCATCAGTGACATGAAAGCGGATTTATTAGATAGATTATTATAGATATGGACATGGTAAAATGACTTTTCTCTTTAATGAAAGAACTACTGCTTTTAGCAACAAGGTATTTGCTAAGCAGCACTAAGCGAATGACATATTAGTAAACCAAGTTTGAATTACCTCCTTTGAAAGATCGAGTCTTCTGGGCTGGTGTCTTTTCTGTCCTTGATGTTGCTGGTTCCTTCTGCCTTTGAAAGATCGAGTCTTCTGGGCTGGTGTCTATCTGTCCTTGATGTTGCTGGTTCCTTCTGAGAGAGAGAGAGAGAGAGAGAGAGAGAGAGAGAGAGCAGAGACTTGATGACTTCTGTGATACGTAGGAGTTTTGCAAGCAAAGTTCCATATGCTTTGCATGCAAAGCCTGGTTTGGATCTTCTCGGCAGCCAACATAAGGTCAAGCAAAGTATTCTCTCTCTGCATGCCTCTGCCGCATTTTGACTTACTTTCTGCTGAAGGAAGAAAGAACTTTCTCTAATTTCTGTGCCTTTTTCTCTTGTGCTCTCTTTTGCAAAACGAAGCACCCTAAAGCCTTAAAGCCATCCAAGATTTTGCACAGCGGTATGTTACTGGAACTTATGGCAGAAGAACAATGAAACTCTTTTTAGGTTTGTCTAAAAGGTTGGAGCGCAAGAAGACTGAATCACTTGGAGCGAACTCCAAAATTTCCCATTAGTTCGGTTGCATTTTGGTATGGAAACTGTAGTCATCAAAAGTAAAATATCATGAGTAGTATGCATAAGGTTAACTGTTTTCCTTGTGTTTAATTCAGGTCGGGTTTGGACAAACAAAGCTGTTGCCTCACCTGTGAGTCGGAGAAGGGAGCTGATAGAGAAACTTACAGGCTGGATTCTGCCCAAGATTTTTCCTTTGAGAGTTTCTTAGGTTAGATGGCATGCAATTTGCAGTTATGGCCTTTAGGACCTTCTTCCTCAAGCAAATTATTTTATTGTTGTGATGTGGAAGTTTTTGTCAAATGTCATTTCAAGCATCGGATTGAGAAAAAACTCCAGTGAGCCACCTCAGTATGTCAGGAGTGCTCAGATGATGAGGTTGCTTCAAATGTTAGCAGGGATGAAGGTTTGGAATGCCCTATATGCGGGTAGTCATTCAATATTGTTGAGAATGTGCCGTATGTTCTATTGTGCGGCCATACACTCTGCAAGAACTGTGTCTTCGGCCTTCGATCAGCTCTTTTGAATTTTCCGGGACAACAAATTAAGATACCCTTTCTCATTTCCTGTCCCTGGTGCCACTTGTTGTCATTAAGGTGGATTCATAGGGGGAACCTAAAAATCCCTCGCAAGAACTTCTTTCTTCCTTGGATGGTCGAGAGCTATAATGGGGACCAGACCAAGTTTACTTCCAATTTCTCTCTGGAACATCAATCAGTTAGCTCTCCAAGGCACAATCTAGCTCTTGGAAATTGATCTGGCAATGGTAGCCTCAGAAGGCAGCCAAGTTCTCGAAATTCCAGGCAATTGTCCCAGATAGAAAATGTTTGTTGCAGTTCCGATGGACAGCATTCCCCTTTCCCTAAATCTCTGGATATATTCATTGACATCATGTCTACGTCCCCATTGGTTATCGTGTTTCTACTGATTCTGTTTTTTATGCTGCCCGGTTACGCTGTCATCTTGCTCTTCTGCTCACTATTCTTTTTGTGATACCCTCGTTTTTGGTATTGTACTTTGGATACCCTGTTTCGGGATGGCTGGTGAAGGAGATAACATCATGAGATTTTGGTTTTCAATGATGAAGCCTGGGATCCTGCCCCTTCAAGATGTGATGTAGTTGGCTGTCTTATCTGCAGTGGCCATGCGAGTTGATTCAGGTTGTCGCTTCACCTATTTGATTAGCTTTTTATAGAGTGGAAGTCTGAGATGTTTCTTGGAAATGTATCAATTGCATTTGGGAAGAGGTTGTCATTTATTTCACCGGCATTGATTGCACTAAAGCAGCTGGTGGTATAATCTAAGTAATAGGAGGTGCAATAAGGGTATCCAAAAGGTCACTTTCTTGGCGGCCATGGTGGAGATATAGATAGGGACAGTACGGTTTTTTTCTTTTTCAAGGATAGAGAAGGACAGTACTTGTATGGATGTTTTATCGCAACTTTTCTGCATATTGCACTGGCTATACCTTCACAGTGAAGGATAAGAAGCGGCCATGTAACATCTTGCAAACTCAAAACCGTACAAAGGTATTCTCGTGATCACACCAAGAGAAGTGGATAGGAAGGGATATATTTTACATCCACAGTTTCGAGTATTTTGAGAGAGTCAGTTCAGGGCTGACGATTTCAGAAGCAGAAACATGTAGTCGGAAGTTTCCCAGTGGCTCCGAGACTATCTGCTTTATCTTGGGCCATCAACTCTTCACTCCTTTGCCTTTCCTGTGCCTGTGCTCTTGCTGCGGCCACGATCAGTTCAATCCATTGCATCTGGGTTTGATATGTTTTCGATGCTTTTTTCTTTTTCTCTCCAGTTCACTCTGCAGCCACAGTACAAAGAATGTAAGAAGAATAAAAGAAACCTTAATTTTATACCTAACTGCGAACTGTCAGCTTCGACCGAACCTCTGTTGCGTCCCATTTGCATCTGGCCTTTTTCTTCTTCCGGGTCTCCCAAGATGCTATAACTAAGTTCAGGTTGTCGTAACTGGGAAAAAGAAACCGTGTTAAGGGAAATTGGTTGGAACTTTTTCACCGAGATGTTTCAGCCAGTGGGCAATTCTTTTTCTCCTAGAGAGACGAAGATGATACTGAATCAACTAATAGAAAGCTGACCTATTCTTTATCCTAGACAGCTCCTGTCTCAACCAGGCATCCGCTTCCGATTCGCTTCCAGGAATTGCCGAACTTTGCCTGGTTTTGATTTTGGGTGGCGGTGGAGCTGTGGGTTTGATGGTGGGAAGCGGTTTGGACGACGAGATCTCGGGTTTTATACTGGCGACCTTCTTGAACTGTTTATCAGCTGATGAGGAGGCCCTCTTCATGGAAGGGGATGGTTTCGGCTGTGTGGGTGCTCCTTCTTTGGCGTCCTCGGTGCTTTCCAAGAGCTTCTCGGCCAAAGTCGGACGTTTTTGCACAGGTCGGGTGGTACCGGTTATCGGTATTTCTCTATCCAGGCTCTTTATTGACTCTTCACCTGTCAATGCAAGAACCCTCATTTCCCATCAGGGGACACCACATAGAATCTTTTAAGAGTGCACTTCCCTTTAATTAGTGGGCAAGATCATCCCAGATGTTGTACCAGTTTCTAGTTTCGTCGATACGTTTTGCCTTTTGGACTTGGCCTTGGTTAAGGTGCTCTCCGGGCCAGCACTCGTTGGGTTGCGGTTGGGTATGGCGGATTCTTCGATCCTGTCGACTGCCAAGGCTGCGGCAGCCACGGCAGCAGCTAGTTCGCCTTCACCTCCAGGTCCATTACTCCGGCTCATTTGTTTGGTGAAATTGTCTCTGCAACCAGCTTTGGCTTTTGTTATCCGCAAGACCTTGATGAAGGCTAATCACCATGTTTAGACTTCGACAGTGACATGAAAGCGGATTTATTCAATAGATTATTATAGATATGAACATGGTAAAATGACTCTCTTTAATGAAAGAACTAGTGCTTTAAGCAACAAGGTATTTGCTAAATTGAGCCTTAAATCGAAAAATTTTGCATTCCAATGGCAGCTAAGTGAATGACATGCTAGTAGACCAAGTTTGAATTACCTCCTTTGAAAGATCGAATCTTTTGGGCTGGTATCTTTCAGTCGTTGATGTTGCTGGTTCCTTCTGCCTTCTCTTGTCCTACACCAGAGAATTTTAACCTAGCAGAGAATAGCTACAATGTGGTTAATACATGACCTATGACTGACATAATTTGATTTTCTGAGGTCTGACATCCAAAGATAAATCATAGTCTGCAATATGTATAGCTGATTTAAGATTTGAGAGAGAGAGAGAAGAAGAAGAAGAAGAGACTGAGGCTACCTCGTTTGGTTAAGCAATTGCTCCATTGAGTCGGTGATGCAAGTTCAGAAGATGGAATTCATAGTGGGTGTTACATGAAGGACAACCCCAAGAGAGATTTAAGGTTTGTTTAACTTGATGACGTCTGTGATATGTAGGAGTGTTGCAAGCAAAGTTCAATATGCTTTGCATGCAAAGCCTGGTTTGGATCTTCTCGACAGCCAAACTTAAGGCCAAGCAAAGTATCATCTCTCTGCATGCCACTGCCTTACTTTCTGCTGAAGGAAGAGAATACTTTCTTTAACTTTTGTGCCTTTTTTCTTGTGCTCTCTTTTGTAAAACGAAGCACCCTAAAGCCTTAAAGCCATCCAAGATTTTGCAGAGCGGTATGCTACAGGAACTTATGGCAGAAGAACAATGACTTTTTTTAGGTTTGTCTAAAAGGTTGGAGCGTGAGAAGACTGAATTCCCCATTATTTCCTTTGCATTTTCGTATGAAAACTGTAGTCATTGAAAGTAAAATATCATGAGAAGTACACATAAGGTTAACTGTTTTCCCTGTGTTTAATTCAGATCGGTTTTGGACAAACAAAGCATTGCCTCACCAGTGAGTCAGAGAAGGGAGCTAGTAAAGAAACTTACAGGCTTTATTCAGCGCAAGATTTCTTCTTTGAGAGTTTCTTAGGTTAGGTGGCATGTGATTTGCGGTAATAGACTTTAGGACTTCCCTCCTCGAGCAAATTATTCAACTGTGGCGATGTGGAAGTTTGTGTCAAATGTCATTTCAAGCATCGGATTGAAAAAAAGATCCAGTGAGCCAACTCAAATATGTCAGGAGTGCTCAGATGATGAGGTTGCATCAAATGTAAGCAGGGACGAAAGCTTGGAATGCTGCATGCTGGGCGTCATTCAATATTGTTGAGAATGTGCCGTATGTCCTATTGTGTGGCCATACACTGCAAGAACTGTGTCCTCGGCCTTCAATCAGCTCTTTTGAATTTTCTGGGACAACAAATTGAGATACCATTTCTCATTTCCTGCCCATGGTGCCGCTTGTTGTCATTAAGGTGGATTCATATGGGGAGCCCAAGGTTCCCTCGCAAGAACTTCTTCCATCTTTGGATGGTTGAGAGCTCGAATGGGGACCGGACCAAGTTTACTTCCAGTTATTCTCTTGAACATCAATCAGTTAGCTCTCCAAAGTGCAATCTACCTCTTGCAATTCGATACAGCAATGGTAGCCTCAGAAGGCAGCCAAGTTCTCGAAATTCCAGGCAATTGTCCCAGATGGAAAATGTCGGTCGCAGTCCCGATGGGCAGCATTCCCCTTTCCCTAAATCTCTGAATATATTCATTGACATTATGTATAAGTTCCCATTGGTTATCATGTTTCTCCTGATTCTGTTTTTTGCTGCTGGGTTGCGCAGTCATCTTGCTCCTGTATCTTCTGCTCACTATTCCTTTTTCTATACCCTCGTTTTTGTTTTTTTACTTTGCATACCCTGTTTTGGGATGGTGGGTGAAGGAGATAACATCATGGGATTTACGTTTTCAATCATGAAGACTGGGATCCCGCCCCTTCAAGACGTGATGCAGTTGGCTGTCTTCTCTGCAGTGGTCATGCGAACTGATTCAGGTTGTTGTTTTACCTATTTGATTAGCCTTTTTTATGAAGGGGAAGTTTTGAGATGTTTCTTGAAATGTGTCTTTTGTATTTGGGAAGAGGTTGTCATTTATTTCAATGGCATTGTTTGCACTAAGCAGCTGGTGGTACAATCTAAGTCTATTCTGTGTTGATGCATAAGAGGTGCAATAAGGGTATCCAAAAGGTCGTTCACTTTCTCGGCGGCCACAGTGGAGATATAGATAGGGACAGTACTTTTATGGATGTTTCATCTTTTCTGCATATTGCACTGGCTATGCCGCAATTTTGTTCTACTATTGCTGGCTCTTCACTGTCTGTGCTACTGTGTCTAGGGAAATAGTTAGACGTGCTGCTGTATTTTCTCTACATGCTCTTTATGTTTCATTTTTCCCCTTCTGATTAGTCTTGGTCGATGAAATTTGTCGTATCCGCCGGTACCTTAACAGCGAATAACAAGAAGCGGCCATGTAAAATCTTGCAAACTCAAACTGTACAAATGTATTCTCGTGATCACCTCGAGAGAAAACATTAGGAAGGAATATATTTTACATCCGCAGTTTCGATTATTTTAGGAGAGCCAGTTCAGGGCTGGCGATTTTAGAAGCAGAGACATTTAGTGGGAAGTTTCCCAGTGGTTCTGATTCTTTTTGCTTTTTCTTGCGCCTTCAACTCTTCATCTCTTTGCCTTTCCTCTGCTTGTTGTCTCGCTGTGGCCGCGAATTTATTAATCCTGTCCATCTCGGTCCGAAATGTTTTCAATGCGTTGGCTCTCTTCTTCTCCAGTTCACCCTGCATCCATGTCACAAAGAATATAGGAAGAGTTAGAAGAACCTTAATTTTATACCAAACTGCGAGCCGATAGCTTCAACCGAACCTCTGTCTCGGCCAACTTTTGTTTGGCCTTTTTCTTCTTCTGGGTCTCCCACGTGTTTATGGTTGAGTTCAGACTGGCGTACCTGGGAACAAGAAACTGTGTTAAGGGAAATTGGCGGGAACATTTTGATCGTGATGTTTGAGCCAAAGAGCGATTCTTCTTCTCCGAGAGATACGAAGATGATACTGAATCAAACTAATAAAGAGCCCACCTTTCGTTGATCCTAGACGTCTCCTCTCTGATCCAGACATCCGCTTTCTGTTCGCCTTCAGGGCTTGCCGAACGTTGCCCAGTTTTGAGCTGGCGTGGCGGCGGAGGCGGCGGTTTGATGGTGGGAAGCGGTTCGGACGTCGGGGACGGCAAGATCTCAGGTTTCATACTGGTGACCTTCTCGAACCGTTTATCAGCTGATGAGGAGGCCTTCTTCATGGAAGGGGATGGTTTTGGCGGTGTGGGTGCTCCTTCTTGGGCGTCCTCGGCGCTTTCCAAGAGCTTCTCGGCAAAACTAGGACGTTTTTGCATGGGTTGGGCGGGACCGGTTATGGGTATCTTCATTGATTCTTCACCTGTCAATAGAAGGACCCTTTTTTCCCATCAGGTGACACCACACAGAGTCTTTCGTAAGTGCACTTTTGTTTAATTAGTGCGCAAGATCGGCCCAGATGCTGTACCAGTTTCTGGTCGCCTCGATGCAGATTGCCTTCTGGACTTGGCCCTGGTTAAGGCACTCTCAGGGCCCGGACTCACTGGGCTTCGGTCGGGTGCGGCGGAATCTTGGATCCTCTCGACTGCCAAGGCTGCAGCAGCCACGGCAGCTGCCACTTCGTCTTCGTCGGCGGGTTCATCACTCCGGCTCATTTGTTTGGTGAATTGTCTCTGCAACCAGCTCTGGCTTCTCTTATCTGCAAGACCTTGACGAAGGCTAATCACTATGTTTAGACTTTGACAGTGACACGGAAGCGGATTTATTATATAGATTATTATAGCTACGAACCTGGTGAAATGTCTCCTCTTTAATGAAAGATCTGGTGCTTTTAGTAACAAGGTATTTGCTAAAGTGAATCTTAAATCGAAAATTTCTTTGTTCCAATGGCAGCGCTAAGCGAATGACATAATAGTAAACCAAGTTTGAATTACCTCCTTTGAGAGACGGAGTCTTTTGGGCTGGCATCTTTCTGTCCTGAATGTCGCTGGTTCCTTCTTCCTTTTCTTGTCCTACACCAGAGAATTTTAACCTGGCAGAGAATAGCTACAATCTGGTTAATACATGACCTATGACTTACATAATTTGATTTTCTGAGGTCTGACATCCAAAGATAAATCATAGTCTGCGATATGTATAGCTGATTTAGGAGCATGGCATTCAAATGAAACTTGCCACGACATGATCATCAAGAGAGAGAACAAAAAAGAAGAGATTGAGGATACCTCGTTTGCTTAAGCAACTGCTCCATTGAGTCAGCAATGCGGATTGAGCAAGAATTTGGAATTCATGGTGGGTGTTATATGAAGGACAACCCCATGACAAATTTAAGCTTTATTTAACTTGATGATATGTCTGTGATACGCAGGAGTATCGCAAGCAAAGTTCAATATGCTTTGCATGCAAAGCCTGGCTTGGATCTTGTCGGCAGGCAACATAAGGCCAAGCAAAGTATTCTTTCTCTGCATGCCTCTGCTGCCTTTTGACTTCCTTTCTGCTGAAGGAACAGCATGCTTTCTCTAACTTTTGTGCCCTTTTTCTTGTGCTTTCTTTTGCAAAACGAAGCACCCTAAAGCCTTGAAGCCATCCAAGATTTTGCGTAGCTTTTAGTTTTTGAAAAAAGGTAAGCTTTTTCAGTCTGTTACAGGAATTTATGGCAGAAAAACAATGAAACTCTTTTTAGTCTTGTCTAAAAGGAGATGTGATTTGTTAATGCAATTAATTTAAAACTCTCTTCAAGTCTGGCTTGGATCCCTAGCCTAAAAGTTGCAAAGAACAGGAAAGGTACAGAAAAAAGGGGACCTCCATTGGGGGTTATACTAAGTTAAACCGAGTATAACCCTTCCGAGTATGGGGAGATATGTGAGTTAGTAAGATTTACTTATATCATGCTGAGAAACTCGCCAACGGAATAGTGAAAGTTACAGACACCAAATTAGGAAAAACAACTGTCACCGGTCGAAATTTACCATTTTCTATCACGGAATTGTAGGGTCCTGCTGAAACTTTTAATTGAATGCCATTCAAGTCCTACATTAATACTACATTATAGATTCAAACCAGAGTCATGTATATAGGTGTCATGAAAAGGTCTAAGCAAATTCAACTTGCAGATTTGCTGCAAGATACTAAGATCCACGATTTTCCTAACTAAAAGAAGGGCAAAACAGAAAAGTGTGATCTTCTAAACCTAACAACTTAAGCTTAGTTACATGCAGGAGCCTTGAAGCCTTGCAGCCTTGCAAAGACAATCGAATCGGCCACCACGTGGATCGGTTGCGATGGGTCCACAGTGGTTGGATTTAGTTTGGGAATGTCGGATGAGTCGGTGAGCTTCAGCGGGGTCCCATTGAGAAGCAACACATCACTGCGAATGTTACCATCTTTTGGTGTCAAGTGGTACTCCTCTCTTTGGGCATGACTGCCTGAAGCTATCTTCTTCTGGTGACTAGGACTCGAGTTGGATCATCGACTATGGAAACGTCAAAGGAGGTCGAGTTCGACATGTTGATTAGGACCACGGTCACCCCAGGCTGCAGATACAGAATTCATGATGCAGAAATTATAAGCAGATACATCTGCAGTAATGTGACAATACAGAATGTTTCTCTACAGTTTGCATTAGTCTTCCCAGTAGTTTCATGGGACACCATGTGGTGCCACCCCCTTGAAATAAATAAAATCGAATCAAAGTATCCAAAGAATCGAGTAAAGCTCCTAGTATTAATTGACCCATCTAATCTGCAATGAAAAAAATTAAAGTACACAAAGAGCCCGGGTAAACACTTTTTGTATGGACAAAATTCATGTTTACGAAGAATTCAATACCGTGTTCCTTGAACAATGAGCATATGCACGCAAGTATGGAGAGCCACTGTGAGTGGTCGAAGAACCTCCTTTCCCATGAGGCGATGCCACAGAAGTGCTCTGTCGAGGGAGAAGAAACAGAAGAAATAAGAATAAATTTGTGGAACAACTCTCATGAAGATCTTCTGTTTTGGTTGCTAACTCAACAAAATAAAGTAGTAAGAGGCTGACCCATAAAAGTCCGGGTTGGGAATGAATGTTGTGGTGTTGAGAAGAGCATAGTTCCCTCCAATCAAGGCTTGTCTGCAGAATACCTTGTGGTTGAATCTAGATGTCATCCCTAGTTGGTCCAGGTACCTAAATTTCATATATCCTTGAAGTTCACATCCTCCCTTTTCTTTGTATAGTTGAATGCATGAATATGAAAATTTACATTCAGAGCATTACTTCATGCCAGAAGCCCTTGTAAAAGTAAGGTCAATACCAGAAGCCATTGGCGAAGGTATTTGATACATCTTTGCCTCCACTATTATAAGCCCCTCCAGCTTCTCCGACCCACGGTGCGGTCCAAGGCCCGAATTTCTGAACTGTATCCGAGACGTCTTTGTATGTCGTATCAATCTGATCTAGGTAAGATGGATCTTGAACCTTGTTGATTAGCGTTGGGTCAACACCTGCACCATTTAACTTAATCAAAAGATACTAAGAAATCTCGGTTCTGTTCATGTTCAATATAAGAACTTGCTATGTTGTTACCTGCGCCGAGATTGTATATGTGGTGGGTCACTCCATCAACAACACCCGGTCCAGTGGCCTTAAGAAAGGTCTCGAACCATTTCCTGTCATAGAACCCGGCAGGACCCAGAACCTTGGGCCGCGACGCCTGGTCGGGGTACAATTTCGTCAGGAATTTCTTCATCTTAACAATGTCCTCCGCGTACTGTTCCGCCATCAGTCTCCCAGAGACCCCAGACCCACAAAGCTCATTTCCTAGGAAGGAGCATGTTAAAGTCATGACAGGATCCAACCATGCAAGTTTTGCAGGACCGAGATTTGCAGGAATATGGACATCAATGGCTTATATATGGCCTCTCACCTAGCTCATAGGAATCGATCTTGTAACCTTTGTGGTGCGTGTACCGCATCAGATGGTGGGCGTTGCCATTTTTCCACTTCCCGACGTAAAGGTTGTCGGATTGCTTGGACCTCATCCTTCCATTGAGGGCATTCAAGCCAAACGTTACCAGAGCACTGCAACGTCACAACAAGAGCAAGTACTCACATTTCACTTTTCGCCACCTATCGGGACTGGTATTTGTCTAAGGAGGCAGAAGCAATACCCTGTTTGGTTGAACAAGTGATTGAGCTGGTCCCATCTCTCCGTGCGGAGGCAACCCTCGCTGAATCCAAACATGCCGCCGTCCTCCTTCTTGAACTCGGGGCATTTCTTGTCGAACAAATGCGTATGCTCGTACACGACCTGGTCTTGCAACGAGCCTCCGACTCGTATTCTCAGAGGGTTAAACGCTGCAATTCGCGAGGACAACGAAACCTTACAGTCACAAGACGCGCAACAACGAAATTCTCTCTAGTTTGGACTTGGACCAGATACTCAGCCTAAAGTTATGGGATGATAACTTGCTACCCAAGACTGAATTGAATTCCATACAAGTTTCTTTACAGAGTTCAGAAAGTCTTCAGCAGTATCCAAATTCCATACAAGTCTCTTGACAACAATATAGTTTTCAACTACCATATTTCATGCTAATCGATGTATCTAGAGGGGCTGCACGTATACTTTTTATGAAAGTTTACACATAATAATCAGATTATATATTGATATCGATGCATGAAAAGGATTTACGATGTTTGGTTAGTTATTGCACATTACTTGATGTCATATTTATTCTTATCCTCGTATGAAAATAGAGAAAAAAAGGATCGTATACTTTGCTTGAAATCAACATCAACCCTTCAAATTCTCATGGGGTTGCTTCCTTCTTTACATGCATTGCTTATCCAATTCAAAGATATTTGTGCACAACTTAACTATAAAGAAATTTCACGTCATCATAATTTTTCAATGATTCAATATTTCATCTCAATTGTTTAGCGTGCTAAATGTGATTAGCCATGTAATGCTAACATAGTTTCCCTTCCTATATTCTTTTAGTACAAATAGGAAGAACAAAATAACTATTGTATATAAATAAATGTATATGCGTTCTTAACCAGTTATGAAGTTTACTTTAACTATAAGAAAAGAAATTAAGAAATTCTTTTGATATAAATCCATGTTTTTTTTTTTGTGAGGAAAGTATTTAATAAAAAGACCTCAAACTTTGAGTAATTGCACAAAAGTCCATGAGAGTTGATATGAAGGTTTGTCACCATCCATTATCACGGAAAAAACTATGAATTTCATATAGTTGAAATAATCAGGTCATTCCTTAATCCCATCTCTGTTTTAAAATCGAATTTAGATTTGTTCAATCATAATATAAATCTAAGTCCTTTTTTTTCCCAAAGGAGATCAAATCTACAAAATTTTATTTCTTTATTCTTTTAATTTCCTTTTCCCTATTTGTCTTTACACCAACGCGCATGCTATTTTATTTACTAGTTTAATATAAGAATAATCCAATGAACAATTGTATAAACTAACTCAACAAAAATAATATGAGACGTTAGTAACTACAGATCGAAACTGTATCTAATCGACCAATAATAAAAGTTGTGTATGCTAAATTAGGAACGATTCTATAGCTTCAACACTAAAACCAGATAAACATATTAAATAACTTTGAGCAGATAAACTAATGAGAATGAAATTTACCTTTAATAGCATTGGAGACGATCTTGTTATCTAAATCCTGTCACACCACATTCACAAACACCCACAAAACAAAACATGTTTATTTTCCGAGTTTACATATTCCCAAAAACGAAAAAGATTTAAAGGTATTTTCGTGGAAAATAAGAATACCAGATTGAGAATGCCGGCCAGTCCCCAAGGACATTGGCCGTAGTCGCACTTGTCGGACGGCCACCAGTCCAAGGTGGCGCATATAAAGCTGTCGTCTGTCGCAGCAACGGAGGCCCCTCCTTTCACCCCACCTTCACATTTTCTGCCGAAGACGACGACGACGACGAGAGCAGCGAGGAGAGAAGGAGAAGAGAAACCCAACCAAGCCCTACCTTGGACTCCATCGTCGATTGCTAAACAAGAAACTTTAGAGCATCCCATCATGTATTTATATATACTCTTGAAAGATCGGCGACGACATGTCTGATAATTGTTATCCTACAGGAAGTTGTTTTGATATTAGCCCGTGTTGTCATATCTTCTGTTCCATGCATATCCAGAAATAGATGGATATGCCTCGAAACTCTTCTTATTCCACGGAAGAGATTATTACCACTGTATTTTAAATCTCGTTTTCATTATCTTTTTCTTTGAAATTTTTGCGTCGGTCGCAATCACAGTGGATACAGTTCCGTTTTTTGTTATTTGAGGTGGTTCTCTATTGAGTAGATAAAATACTTAATTATGAAATAACAAAAAGGCAGCATGAATTTAAACAAAATCAAGTTGAAAATAGAGATAAGGTGAAAATATTAAGAAAAAAGAGTTTGAATACCATTAGCCTGATTGCAAATTCAATTTTTTTTGTGTGTGTGTGTGTGTTTAGTTATTGTCTTATAGAAACATCTATCTTTGTATTGGTTCGTTTTACTCCTTTTAAAAAAGAATTAAGTCAATTAATTTATTCTGTAAATTATATCAATTTACTGAATTAAATTGCTCGAATATTTGTTATAACTTATCCCCGAAAAAGAATCAACACTTTTAGTTCAAGTGGACTATCAAATTAGTTTACATTGTTCGGTTCTTATGTGAATAGATTTTCTTGACCGAAGTAAGCTAATACTCAATTAAGTGAAGTCCAAAAACATAATGTATAAACTAGCGAAAAGTTATTTTTTGTATAAGCTAGGATCTTTTGATATTTATAATGTTTCGATCTCATTGTAAATTTATGTTACTGAAGCAAGTAGGATATATGACTACATACGTGTTCTAAATGAAGTGAGTTTCTAAGTACAATTTATTCACTTAATGAAAAGAGATATTCTCTAATTTATTAAACAATTATTTAGTAGGAAGATATATTTTTAGCTTGCTTGATTTTCCCATTTAATTCATAAATTGTTTGGAATTATTTATTTACACTATAAAATAAACTATACTTCAAATTGGGATTATTTTCTGTGCTATAATTATGTCGTCCATTCTAAATAACTTCAAGTTAAATACATGGATTTACTATCATAAGT
Source organism: Eucalyptus marginata (assembly GCA_014182565.1). Lineage (NCBI taxonomy): Eukaryota > Viridiplantae > Streptophyta > Magnoliopsida > Myrtales > Myrtaceae > Eucalyptus > Eucalyptus marginata. The sequence goes on along the minus strand of CM024586.1, from coordinate 42,837,929 downwards.
AATATTTGAAATTACCTAATACACTATTGTGCACTTTCTTCAACCTTAAAGCAAACAATCATCAGAATCCAGGGAATTAAATTCAATATGTTGAAACTTGATTGAATAGGTAATTAGATGACGAATTTCTATGTGCCATATTGTGATTTTAAATTAAAGTGTCATATGTAGAGATAAAAGTTTCACCGATTGTTTATAGTAAATATATCATCCCTTTTACCTTAAATTGTCTAAAAAAGGTAGTTCGAGATATTTCAATCTTTATCCCTTTTATCAAATTCAAATGCAAATTATGGGAACTTGAAACCAAAACAGATTGGCATTAGGGACGGACGATGAATTTGTTACCATATGTTCTATCTATATGCATTTTCTCAAATTTATGTCAACATATATCTGTTTTCCGGCATCAGTTTTTCTCCCAAAAACAAAAAGAAAAAGGCAAAGGTAGGAAATTGTGCTTTCATTGAGAGTCGAACTCAAGACCTCCCGCTTACTAAACGGGTGCTCTAACCAACTGAGCTATGAAAGCTTGGACGTTAGATTCTCTTTACTAATAAATTAATTATTAAATATAGTTATCCTTAGACCAACAACCAAGGGCTGAATCGTGGTAGAAGCGATGTGATATAGGATGAAAACTAATGGTGCGATTATTTCAAGAAAAATTTCACAGTTTAAGGAATTTTTTTTTCCTTTTCAAGTTATAAATTTATTTTTCTAACTTTAAATATGCATATTTTTTTAAGTAAATGATTTTCCATTAACCGATGATGTTCGACAAGTCAAACACATGAGAATCTGTAAAACTAATTCGCAAAAATATAGGAATATATGGGTGCTCTTGGGCATAGAATATTTTACCTATTTGCAGGTGCTTTTCTAATAAAACTCCCATTAGTGGTACTTCTCGATTTGTTTGCAATTTTTTAAACTTTCCCCAATGCACACCCTCAAAAAATGGTGTGACCGGTTCATTCCTTGTCTAACCTTTGTGCTCGAGAGCCGACAAGAAAATGCCGCTACGAGACCACAAAAACGATGCTTGATGCGCCCATTTTCAGTATATCTGCTGTAGAGACAGACAACCACCCTATTAACAGTTCAATGTCAATATATATATATATATATATATATATATTCAGCGATGCCCAAATGTCACAAGCATTTGTAGGATGCGGTGTGCGCGACACCTCATCGGCTCGCGCTGCAGTAAACTAAAGTTTAAACAAAGCTGATTTCCCTTCATCTTAATTATAATAATAAAAAGTGAAGAGAAGTTGAGACCAAATTCAGGAGAAATTTATCAAAAAAATCCTTAAATCTATTGTAATTATACCAATTCAGTCATACATTTTTTTTTATTAATTAATCTCAATCATTTTGTAATTATATCAATTCAATCAATTCGGTCAAATTTAGTAAGTCAACACTACAATAATTTTTAAGCAATATTTTATTTTTCCAAAATTTTTTTATTAATTTTTTTAATCTTTTTTCCTTCTTTGTTTTTTTTCCTAGCGACTAGCCAGAGGGGAGGATTGGGTGCTTGCCAAACTAAGGCAATTGGGCAAGCTCACCTTGCCTTCATTAGGTTTGGCAAGACAAGTCCCTACCAAATCTAGCAAGAGCTCGCCTTGGTCTAGCAATCGGCTAGAGGAGAGGGTCGGCCAATCATTGGACTGAGGCGACCAAGTGAGCTCACCTCTTTGTCCTAGGCAAGCCCCTATTGGATCTGGCAAGGGCTCGCCTAGCCAATCGACAGGCTCACCTCACAATCGCAAGATAAGCCCTTGCCAGATTTGAGGAAGGGCGCCTCGCCATTGCTAGGTTTGGTGTGGTGAGTCCCCATCGAATTTGGTGAGGACTTGCTTTACCAGTGGCTGAGTGAACTCAACCTCTCCGAGCAATAACGAGGCAAGCTCACCCGGCCGCCTCAATCCGGTGACTAGCGAGCCTTTGCCTCTGGCCGATCACCGAAGCTAAAGGGAGAAGGAGGGAAGAGGGGAAAAAAGATTAAAAAAAAAAAAAGGGAAAAAAGATAAAAAAATTTAATAAAATAACTTGAAAATATAAAATAATATTAAAAAAATTGTCTTCAGCACCGATGGATTGCCACATCACCGACCAAATTTGGACAAATGGACTAAACTGGTACAATTGCATAAAATTTAAGACTTAATTAGCCAAAAAAATAAATTTAAATTTGAATTAACACAATTACAATAAATTCAAGACTTTTTTGATAATTTTCTCCCAAACTTAGTTAACCACTTGGGAGTTAACATCGACAAGTTCTTTCACTGGTAGCTGTAAATACAATGTCTCGATCACTTCAAATGATGATAAAATACATCGCAAGTTCCCCACCTCAAAAGATAATGAGAATTGAAGATGATGATTGGCGTCGCTTGAGCTATATGAACAAAATCAATAACCCTATTGCACAAAAATATTGCGTAACGAACATTACCATTTGGCTTGCATCAACTAATCATACTAGTTTCCCCATCTATTGACACGATCCTATGTAATCAAAAGCTCGTCGTTCTCTTCAACTAAAACAGAAATTCTGAGTCAGAAAGTTCAAGGACTCTGTGAACTCCGATTGGCTTTACACCTGGTCGGAATGAGCTCCCTTCGATGTACCTGCACAACATGCAGATAATCATAAAATTAGTGCCAGGAGTCGCAAAGTTGGAGGACATCAAGCAAATGAGAGATTCCGATCACGTGCAAAAAGGGACTCACATTTCTTTCAAGAATGGGTGTTTGTAGAAAGCATCAGGAATTCTTCCGGAAAATTGATTGTGATCCAAATATCTGAGATCAACAAAGAAACTTGACATGAAAAAGTTGCAAATAGATTAAAGTAAAAAAAAATGTCATTGTTTTAGTTAGCTCATGATAAGATGGCAACCATGCTCACGCGTGGATATAATCAGAAGAAAATGACAAAGTTAAAGCTCAAAAAATCCTACATACCAAAAACAAGTCAAATGGTGTATATAGAAGACAACCGAGAAGTCAACCTCAAGAAGAGGAAAGGTTCATTGGCTCTTTACTTCGAGTATTCATTAAGCAAAAGCATTCCAGGAAATATTATTAAAAAAGCAAACCATTAGACATCCAACATGATAATGGGATTGAGCGTAAATGATATTTATATTACATAATATTGATAGTCTTTCTTTTACTCTCTGTTCTTTCATGTCTCTGATGCACTAAAACAGTTTCTCTTCACTGACAAAGTTCCATTACCTACATCATACAGCTATTGTATACACCATTCAATGTGTCTAAACGACATTGCTTTACAGTACTACTACTAACATTGCCAAAGAAATGACTAGTGTTCTAAATATAAGGCATATCCACATACAAAACTGACTAGTCATGATTATAAACCTTTTTTAAATGAATCCTCCTGGCAATCCAAAGCGTTATAAGTACGGAAAAGGCAACTTACAAGAACGTTAGTTTAGGAATACGAGCAATTTCGGTTGGTATAATTCCTGACATTTTGTTGTAGGACAAATACCTGCAACCGACAGAGCAATCAATGCCATGACAGACTTAGGGTAAGAAAAGTAGATCCAAAACAGCACGATATGGACTGATGGGTATTTTAGATGTTTACGCATATAAAAAGAAAACAACAATGATGAGAGGCGCCAAATGATACTTACAAGATTTCTAAGTTGGTGACATTAGCAAGTTGTGCTGGAATACCTCCAGTAAAATAGTTGTTATTCAGATAACTGTCATATTCAGAATTTCACATGGAATGAGTTTGTTAAAAGCAAAATCATACCAAGCTTCCACAGTTAATAACTACAAACTTGCCAGCAATTGTACTTACAAGTTCCTCAAAGCTGGAAAGCAGCCTTCATTTCGTGTCAGTTCCCTCAAAGTACCTACTAAATGATTGTTACCAACATCCCTATGGAAGCAAAATTTAGCAATGGGATTAATAACAAGTAAGAATAAAATTAGTGCTCTATTAAAAGATTTTCTAATGAAAAGAAAAATTTACAGGTGACGCAGATATGGCAAGTTGCATAATCCTGTTGGAATTCGTCCCGCCAAACGGTTCTCTTGCAGATAGAGATATCGAAGTTCAGGAAGATTAGCAAGCTCCGCAGGAATTTCCCCCTTAAAGTTATTGAAGCTAAGATATCTGCAGAAACTTTGGCTTGTCAGGCACATAGGAAGGTAAGAAGTAGCACAAAGTGAAGTGCCCTTGTTAAAACAATCCACTATCACCTTGCAGGGTACAACAGAACCATTTTACTCATAGTCACAGAGGAGAAATAACTTACAAGTGCGTCAGACTCTTCAGTTCACCAATCTCTGGAGGAATCACATCTTGCAGCTTATTCCATCGCAAGTTGCTGGTGACATAACAGAGATTCAGTGAAATCACTTAAAGGCATGGATACAATATACAGTGACCAGTGCATTAAAAAAATCCCAAGGAAGGCTGTTCCCTGTGAAAATTATCATATGGCAGTCATAAGGCCTCAAAACCTCAACAGGTAGTCCACTGATGCTCACTGGACATGATGTTCTACTATATTGAGCCAAACAGCATTAAAAAATTTTATGCAGCATTGAAGCAAAGCAAAAATGAGGAATTATTCGTCCATAAGCCAACAATCTTACAGAATTTTGAGACGCTTCAACCGTCCAATCTGAGGAGGAATAGGTCCAGTCAATTTGTTGTTATGGAGATCCCTGCCAGTGGAGACAGACATATCAGTTGATAATATGATAATAGATAACCTAATTGTGCCGTGCAATTAGGACACAGAAAAGTCAAGGACTTGACACTCTGTTTTTTTCAGAAAAAACTCTAGTCTCCTCATATGTTGTTTAAGATATAGTAATTTATAAGTGGAACTGTGGAACAACGAATGTATGCACTGGTGCAATTTTAATAGGAAACCAAGTCATCATAATTTCGGCACTTTAGTATCTTGGATCATGGTACAAATTCACACGCTACACATTTAGTGAACTAAACTCATGACAGAAAGAAGCAGCAATGACACACAGGAACTTACAGCCTAGTCAGATCCAGCAAATTAGTAACAGCTGTTGGAAAAGGCCCTACTATCGAGACTGCATAGACCCCCCTGTAGGAAAAAACCAGTCAATTCCAACATATAGACATGAATCAAACCAATCCATCTCTGATCAGGCAAATGGCGAAGCATATAATTTGAACCACAAAAATGACATCAACAGAACCCACTAACGGCCAATTCACAAGAAAATCCCAAATGGAGAACAATCGTAAGCTTACAATTCGGTCACGACCCTATAATCTCCCTGGGAGGAGCACGTCACGCCAGACCAAGGTGGAAGATCGCCGTCGCCGCACGGATCATCCCCGACCCACGAGTACACCACCCTCCACCCGAGCGACGCCTTAATCTCGTTCAATGCCTTCACTGCAACCGCATTTCAATCGAAGCCCCGCGTTAAAATTAAAAAAAAAAAAAAAATCCAAGAACTGCCTAAATTCATCAAGGTTCACCACCGGCACATTTAAAAAAAGCATTCGCAGTATTTGAGAAGTCCGCACTGAAAACACAACAGCCAATCAATGAAGCAGGAGGAATGACCCTCGGCTCTACCCCCAAAACATCCCAATTTTAGCTAACTTCAACTAGAGAGGAACGAACGAAGCTCCGGCCAAATCCAAGCACCGGCGAGAGGATAACAGAGGAGGACAAAAGCGGAAAATCTGAAGCGAGAGATCGCGCGGGAATCAACCATCGGCGATTTTTACCGTCGCGCTTGAGGGTTTTGGAGAGGGCGACGGCGGAGAACAGCAACGGCGAGACGAGGATCGCGAGGATCGCGAGCGGGAAGCGCGCCATGAGACGGGGGCGCGCTCAGATCTGCGGAGGCGAGGGATCGACGCCGAGAGGGAGATCGATCTTCTTCCTCTTCTCCTTCGTCTTCTTCTTCTTCTTCTTCTTCTTCTTCTTCTTCTTCGTGTTGGCGGAAGTGGGATGTGAAATTATATCAGTCCGCAGTGGGGATTGGCAGATCTGAAATGCGACGGGGGTCGAGGATCATCACCGACGAGCTGGGTTTCGATTTCTCTTATTTTTATGTGAAATTATTGGAGAAAATAATGATGGGCGTTAAAAGGAAAATTGAGAAATTGGCTTTACTGCGCGTCTAGACGCGGAAATGCTCGCCCTGCTCTTTATATTTTTATTCATTTGTCCTCAAAAAAGAAATTTCAAATAAAGATTCGAAATACTCTCATTTTCTTAAATTAAAAAAATATATCATATTTCAAATAAGAGTTAAAACTTAAAAGTGATCAAATAATCTTAAATAAGATTTGAAGTGATCAAATAATCTTAAAGAAGATTTGAAGTGATCAAATCCCTTCTCCTCCCTTCTCTCGGTTCGTGCCGATTCCTCTTCTTTTTCTCTCTCTATTGAGTGCTCGCTGCATTGCGCTTTGGTCGCGTCGAGTTTGAGGCGGAGCTGGGCGCCGGATTCGTGCAGCGTGTTATTTGGTCTCGTGCAGCGTATACTGATGCTCACAAAACTGTGGGAATGTAATTGCGTAGCTTTGGTGTAATCGTGTTTTTAATTTTTGTAATGTATTTCTATTATTTTGTATTTGGGGATTTACAATGTTTGCTTTTTGTATTGTGATAATGTATTTGATGATTCCTATCTCAATTCTTGTAATGTGATGTTCTACTTGATGATTTCCCTTATTTGTAATGGTCCTTGTTACACTTCGTAAAATTCGCCGATTTTGTAAAATTTGCCGCAAATTACCCAATACACTTCTTAGTGTTTCTTTCTAAAACGATTGCTCGATATCGTAAACCGTGGCGGCGATCAACGTGACACACTAGCATGAAGGGGATTAGAATATGGTTGCCCGCCTTCATTCTAGTAGAATTTTGGGAACCTTCTATTATGCTCAAGAGTAATGCATATTGATCTCTTTTTTCTATGTATGGAGACTATTGATAAGTATATTGTTTGACCGTAATTACCTATCTACGTGGATGCTAAAGAATTTTGTGTGAAAATTTAGAAAATTTGATATAACATCTCTTACTTTGTATTTTTTTTTTTGCAAAAAAGGGAGACTTTACTTTAAAAAAAAAAAAAAAATCATACTTTTGTATTTGGTCAATGATTTCATAAGCATATGAAATTTGTAAGAATGTACATCTCATTTGCTCCAAAAAAAAAATTTTGTTTTAAGAAATAGAAATTTTATTCGGTTATCAAAACGAATTTCTATTTCGAAACAAAAATTTTTGTATCGTTATCAAACAGATTTTTCCTCGAAACTCGTCAGTAGAAATAGAAAATTCATTTACGTTTTTATTTTTGGAACAGAAATGTTGTCATGCGCCCCTAGTGACTATTCCGACCTAAGTAGCATCGCCATTGACATGCGGCATACGACACGACATGATATATCGACACGTCTTTTCTTTTTTTTTTCTTTTTTTTCTTTTTTTTTCAGAAAATAGAGAATTCCGACACGTTAGGATACGTTATATATATAATATATACATAATAAATTAAATAAAATTAATTTGAATCAAATTCATAAATAAATAAATAAATAAATAAAAAATCCTAGAATAAATATATACTAAAAATATTAATCCGTCATTTATTAATATCATTCATTGTTTCAATTTGACATAATTAATAAAACTTGGAGAAAAAACAAGCGATCCATATTTTGGACTCGCATGTTAAATATGTTGGAAGAGGAGAAAAAAAACTTAAGGGGTGAATTATGTATCACAGGAAGTGAGAGTAAGAAGAGAAGAAAAAACTAGGTTTTTATTCTTTCTCAATTTATTATTTTTATTATTGTGTTTTATTAGTTCACACACACACACACACACACACACACACACACACACACATAGACATCTCATTTATTGAATTTTTAAAATTAACCTCGATATTGGAATCGTATATTAGAAACTCGTATGTCAGAATTCCAACTCGAGTATCGGAGAGTGTTGAGAAAGTTAACCAATTATCGGATTTTCTAACACGTGTATTGACGAATGTCGGAGAGTGTTCGACACGACACGAAAGCTTTTGGAGAGTGTCGGTACATCATAGATTTCGACCATCATAGAAAGGATATTTTGGTTAATAAAATTGGTAACTATATAGATATATAGGGATATATATATATATATATTTTCCCTCTTCCCTCCCTTAACCATCGCTATCAATGGCTGACGGAGGTCGCTTGCCTCAAGCGAAAGCCGCCCTCGCCGGTGTCAGGCGACCCTCGCTAGATTTAGTGATGGCAACCTCGCCCAACATCGGTGGGGACTGCCCTCTCTTGAGTTTAACAACCTTTGTCATGGTCATGGAGGGAATGGGACAAGGAAAAAGGAACTCTCTTGAGTTTAACAACCTTTGTCATGGTCATGGAGGGAATGGGACAAGGAAAAAGGAAAAAAAGATGAAACAAATTCCACTTTAGACCATTATTTTAGACGATTTGGCTATTTTAAGTGCTTATTTGAAATAATGTTCACTTTAGGCTCTTATTTGAGAAAACGATGACACTTTGATAATGTTCATTTCAAGCTCTTATTTGAGAAAATGATAACATTTCAACCCTTTACTTAAAATTTTCCCCAATAATAATGAGGGATAATGTATTAAAAATCTTAAAATTTGTCATAAAGACATAATTGAAAGCTAAAAATTATAAAAAAATGTAATCAAATCATAAAACTTATCAAATTTGTATAATCAAACTTTTCGATAACTCCGTCTAACTTGATTAACATAGAATTCCAATGTAGTTTTTTTAAAAATATTTTCTTTCTCCTACGTGATGACCACGCAGCTAAAACAGGAAATTTAGAGTTAAAATGCATTATTTTGGGCAAAATCTAATTTTTAATAAGTAGTTTATTTAAGTTAAATGAAAAAAAATTACATTAAAAATTCAAAAAAGGAGGGAGGGGAAGAAGGCAAATTGGCAAGGGCCCTTGGCTATCACGATCGCCACTCCACCATCGCCTAAAGCCGACAATAGTCGTGGATGGCCGATTAGCCCTAAGCGATGATAATTGGACCCATTAGCAACCTTTGTTGACCGCAAACAAGAGCCTACAAGCCCTCTCCCAAATTCCTCCCCTAGACATGAGCAAGGTCCCACCAATGATGGCCCTTGCCCAGATTTGGGTGAAGGCTGGTGACCTTTGCTCAAATTTGGAGAGGGCTGCAACCATCACCGATCATTGGCGGCCATCCCCAACTATTGCTGCCCTTTTTCGCTATAATGGGGTGGCGCAGCCCTTGCTATTTTCCCTTCTTCTTCCTTCCTTTTTGTAAATAAAAATTAAGCTTAGTTTTTTCATTAAATTTAAATAAAATACTTATTAAAAATTATATTTTGGCCAAAACTAGTCGTTTTAACTTTAAATTTCATATTGTAGCTACACCATCATGCAGTGTTGTAGCTAACGTGTTAAGTATCCTTGCTTGGGGAGTACGTTCACAAGAATGAAAAATCAAAGGAATTGATGGAGGCTCGCACAATCAGTGGAGCATGTGGTTTAATTTGATGCAAAGTTACGTTAACATTTTTGTTATAGAATAACTTAATTGTACCAATTTAAGAAGTTTTATAACTTTTTTTTGACAAAGTAATTCATTTCCATGGAAATACAAAAAAGAAATATTGCAATCTAATTGCTAATCAAGACAAATCCAAGAGAACTTCAACACAAAATGGGTTCTAAATAACAAGAGGAATCATCAAAATAAGATTAGGATTCACCCGCTCAAGGAGCATATATGATATCTCTTTAAACCAAAATCAACTGCTGCATTGAATCCATCTTAGCAATAAGCATACATCAAGATCCATTTATTGTTGTGGCTTTCCCTTTGGCGGTACAACTTGCTTGCTAATAATGATGATGATGATGATAATAATAATAATAAAATAAAATAATAATAATAATAATAATAATGCCACAAAACCCTAGACCATGTCACACAATTACCTAATATTTTTTGTTAAATCATTAATCCTAAACTTATACTCATATAACATATTCACTCTTTTTTTTTTTAGTGACACAAAAAACCTCAAATCTTATATCCGTTTGGCATATTTATCCATCATTAAAATTCCGTTAGCAAACGCCGTTAAAAATCTTATGTGTTTGCCTACATCGATGATGGAAAGTAAATGATGATGACATGGTAAAAATATATAAACTCAATGTATGTTGTTTTCTCATTATCTTTTTACTTATTTTTTTTTAAACTTCCTCCCTGGTTTTCTTCCTTGGTTTGGCGATGATAAGGTGGTGCCAACGAGAGGGTAAGGACCGCGGCAAGGGTGGCAATGAAGACAAACGAGGAAGGAAAAAAAAGATAAAGGAAAATAAAATGTTGACAGATGATAAATGTGTGATGCAGATCTAAATTTGCGATTTTTTGTCTTAAAAAATAAGCTTGTAGTAAATGGTTATACGGATACAAGTGTGAGATTTTTTGTAGCACAAAAAAATTGAGGTAAATGTGTCACACAATTATAAGTTTTGAGTAAATTGTCCTATGAGTACAATTGAGATTTTTGATATTACAAATATATATCTTGAGGCAAATTGGCATATTCAAGAGTTCTTTTTGTACACCCTAATAATAATAAGTATTGCACAACTGGTCAATACTCATGTCAGAATATTTTTATGTTGAACCACTCATTTGTCCATAAAATTTCACATGATATTAAAGTATGATGTCATGACTTTGTATCTTACCAAACCCTTATTTACCTAATCTATTACATATTTCCTAGAATAGTTGGTTGTGATTAGATCTATTAAACGGATGAGTCGGATCGAGTTGAAAATAGTTCGATCCAAATTGACCAATTTAATTTGTTTTTATTAGGGGTGAGCAAAGTTTTAGGGTAGAACTTGGAACTTGAGAACTGGATCAGTGGAAACCTGTTTAGTTCAAGGTTTTAAAGTAAGGAGGGATTAGTTATGGATTCCAAAAATTGATGAACCTTCTTTGATGAATAGGTTTCAAGTTCTAACTTTGTAGAACTTGAACCTAGAACCTAAAATATAGAATAAGTTTTTGTGTTTTTCTTAGTCTATGTGTTCACACAATCCTACGGTATTGGCATTTGATGATGAGTGTATAATCTGAACCACTAATCTAAACTTCCATTTTATAACTAAGACTTATTTTGTTAATACTTTATATTTTTCACGTGTCTAAATATAAATTATGACTAGTAAATTGTAATGGCAAGTGGTGGTTACTAAAAGTAATAATTCACTACAATTGTTCAATTAACAATTAAGAAGAAATCTGGATAGACTCTAGAACCCTATAACTTGCATTAGGGTAGGTTTCAAATTTCAAGGTATGCATAGTAGGTTCTAGGTTCCAAAAAATGATGAACCTATTCTAATGGGTAGGTTCCAAGTAAAATCTATATAGAACTTGGAGTTGTTCATCCTTAGTTTTAATCAATTTTCATACAATACAAATCTAATGATACATATCCAACCCAACCCATATTATTGAAATATTTAACCTAATTTAAGGAAAAATTGTTTCTGATGATATTATTTATATTATATTGCTAAAACATTTCCATGCAACACAATTTTAGTGGACAGTTTTTAAATTTTTTATAAAAAGATTAATTTTTTTATATTTTTATTTTCTTTTATCTTTTCCTTTTTTTTTTTCTAAGTTCGGCGAAGGTAGTCGGCTGACCCTCACCGGTCATAAGAGAGGGCCGGCTAACCCTCGCTGACCATAACGAACCTCCTTGGTTGTTGGGTGAGGGTTGTGACTCTTACTTGTAGTCGACGAGAGCCACAACCCTTGCCACTTGTCAATGAGGGTCACTAGACTTGGCCTACAGTTTGCAAGGTTCGGCCAGCTCGACTTAGAAGAAAAAGAGGAAAAGAAATAAAAAAAAATAAAAAATGTAAAAATTGGCCTCACATCTCTTAAGTCCAACTTCACCTAATACGTGTTATAAATCTATTTTTTGTATTAGTTAGAACCCATTTGTGACCTGCTTAAGCCTTCTTTTATAACTTAAGGCAACTCATTTTGCCAAATATAAGTTAATACATGGGTTTTAGACCAATTTTTGCCACCTCTAGTTGTGAACTCACAAAATCTCGCATGCTCAAAATTTACTTACCTATCTTTATTTGGATTTTAATAATTAATTGAAAAAGGAAAATCAAAATACTATGTGATGTAAAAAGTAAAATGAATATAAATTGTTTTACATGTGAGATCCCAATTATTGATATAACAAAAGAAAAACATGATTTGAATATGATATGAGTCTACTAAGACACTTGAACCTAAATCTAACACGCCATAATACAATGTAGTCAGCTAGAAATTGACATGAATTGACGGTCTTTGATAAATTTTTTATAAAAAAATAAAAATAAATTGTTTGCCATTGAATTGAAATAGTTTGATCACAACATGAAATGACATGAGTATCCAATATCGATATAATAATACAAGATATTATGCCACCCTATTTCATCTTTATAATTATCGAAATTTGATTAGGCTCTTTTTCTTTTGTTAATCATGGAAATTTAAATCCCGCTCGGTGTAATTTACTTGCGTACAAGCAAACCCAACCCATTTTTAATTCTAATCTTTCCAAGGAAATCGTTTTAAGCGGTTTGTACGTAAGCCACCGTTTCTTTTTAATGTTTTCACGGTACGGTTAGCTCAACATTTCTTAAAATTTTCAATTTTTAAAGTTGCTTATTTGTGGGGTCATCAATTCGAATTTTTTCGTTGGCATATTAAATTTACTCTGAATTATCCTGCCGCAGACACTTGAGTCATTAATATTGGGTTCCACATGCTTTTTGTTGCGTTTACTGATTTTGTCAGAGGAGAGTAAATTACACTTTCGATTAAAGTTATGTTTAAGAGATGTTAAAGAAAAAGGCCCCCCCACGAGGAGCTTGCATCCTCATTATTTATCTCTAGAAAAATAGATTTTCATCTTGATAGCATGACAGGTAATTAACATGAAGAATATACTCAGTCCTTACTTTTTGCTTAGTTTAGATTTTACGACATACACCTGTTGACTTTTCCTTTATATCAATACGCAAATTCACATATATTTTCTCTATGATTTTTTGAAATTCAAATAATATCTTAAGTCTCGGTGGAAATATGAAAAAAAGAAAAATATGCTCATGTATACAATGTTTCAAAATGGCTCGTTTATTCACCAGCACACTACCATTTGTTGCTTTCCCACTACATATCATTCATTTCCAAAAGAGAATGGAGCCCGCGCAAGCGCATTATTTAGCGTGGTCGTTCACGGGTTTCCGCTTTCTCGAATTAGTATAGCGAACAAGGCCTAAAGGACACTCTCCCGCCATGCCTATGGACCCGAAGAGCTTCACCGGAAAGAGATGTCATATTGGAGAATTGGCCTATGGAAATTGAACCCGTCTCGATTTAGGGACACCGTGTCGAACCCGATTTACCCTTGAGATCACAACACGAGGCCAGCCCTACTAAAGGTGAATAATACGTCTGGGAACCGTGATTCAGATCGCACCGTAGGTGATATTGCGATCTCATGAAGGTGAATCAGCTCGAAGCGCGCCTCCGGATACCGTCACCCACGGGACACTTGATCGGGAAAGAAATTGAGAAAAACAGGGATAAACTGCGCGCGGCTTAAAGAGCAACTGTAAAGCAAGAGCTGTACATGTATCGAGTGCAGTAATTGCGGGAAGATGGAAAACCTAACATCTCTCTCTCCTCTTTTGGCATGCGTCTTTGAATCTTTGACCATAACACAACCTCCAACTAAAAAGCGACATGACAGCTCCTTAGCGGTTAGCCCTAGCAGCCTTGAAATTAATTGAAGTCATGGGCATCTCTTGAACCCCACCAACGCCAACGCCAACGCCAACGCCAAACCTCTCTCTCTCTCTCTCCCCAGAAAAACCCAAACAAGAACCAGCAACACAGTAAATACACGCTCTATATTTGCTAGGGTTTCGTCGACCATTTCCATGCTTGTTTCTGCTCCATCCTCTCCTTCCATGAAACTCTCTCTCTCTAGCTTTCATGGAATTAGCCAAGACAAAGACAAGCGTGGAAATGGCGCTACTACATGCTACACGAGCATAGAGGGAAGAAAATAAATACATAAAAAACCTCGAACGATTGAAAATGACGGTTTGTAGACTTTTAGCAATAGCCGTGCATGTGTGCCCCTCTCCGATCTTCTTTCCTCGTCAGCAATAAATTTGCACGTACCCCGTCGAGCCTTCCTTAATTCCTCCCTCGCTGACACCTAAGGGGAAAAAGAAGGTCGGTTGCTGCAAAAGCGCATTTCCTCTTACCATACTAATATCAAAGAAGGTCAAACTACCAAAAAAAAAGGACTGGAAAATGCAAGAAAAGTTTTCTTGAGTGTACTTTCAGTTGTGAAGGGGGTTAGGCCCGGAGGGGACGAGCCTCTTGTCGACGCCATATCTGGGGTCGATCTCGTCCGGAGGGGGCGGTGGTGGGGGCTGGCGGCGGCGGCGGATTCGTTCGAGATGGAAGCACAGAGAAGAAGTGTAATGCGGCGGATTTTCGCCGGACGAGGGATCGCAAGAATGATGGAGGAGGTGGTGGTGGTGGTGGTGGTGGCTGTCGTGGCTCCTCCAAGATTTTCCAAATGAACTGGAAGAGGAAGAGATCATCGCCGAAGTCACCGCCGACGTGGACATCAGGGGGTGGAGGCAGAGAAGCAGGGTCAAGATCAAGTACTTGGTCGTAGTTGCAGAGTTGCAGGGGGTGGACGAAGAAGATGAAGATGAAGGTCTCTTCATGATTGGTGGCTGCACTTTGCTGCCGAGAGAGGCCTTCAGAAAACTTTCGAATCGAGGGTTGATGTGAAGACGGGCGCTTTAGAGAGATGAGAGAGAGAGATGGAGGTGATAGGAAGGAGTTTAAATGCGAAGCGAGATACACATGAAGGGAACATAAAAAGAACTAAGGCTTAGGGTTTTTTAATTTATTGCCCTTTTGCGGATGGGGGGTACCCATAGTCGGCAAAGATTCAACCATCCCGCTACTGATATTAACACTAGTCACGTTCGATGTGTTGGCTTGTGGGGAATGCGATCGTACCATGGCTTATATGCGAGACCAGAAGAATGTAAACTTAAATATTTTTGTTTGATTTGAGAGAATGAATGATGAAGTTGAGCATAGAAAAGGGGGGAAAACCAAACTGAATGCCATCACAATTTCACCACCTTCTCTCCATCACACCCATAGCAACATTTAAGTCTCTTAAGTATTTCTTTCTTTTTCTTTCCCTTTTTTTTTTATATTTCGTTTCCTCTCTTAGTAGCAAGACGAGGTTAGGATAAGGTCCAAATTTGACTATATGTAAGTGGCAACTAACCTTTAGACGTGCATATCACGCATTCAATTATGACTATGTAAACCTCACAATGTTATATCAAAAAAAAAAAAAAAAAAAAACCTCACAATGTTGAAAGACCCAATCAAATATGCGATGTATGAGTACCTACATAGAGCTTAATCAGGCATGATTTTTCGTTTGTCCTCGAACAATATATCTAGACCCCCTCAAAGCATCTTCCTTGTTTGGGACATAATGAAAGTTCACCATTTGACGATTTTGGATGATAAATGAAATTTCGATTCGGGAATAATTGTGTTTGACTCAAATTATAATTAGAACTAATCCATTGAGACCCCTAATTCTCTGTGTATCAAATAATCGTTCATTTGGGTCGAACAAGAATCAATTGTATAATCCTTGACGTAAAAATCTAGGTTGATTCATAGAGTTTTAGATAATTTATAATACAAAACATGTATCTCATAGCATCGATATCCTATATCTTGTTTTTTTAAAAAAAAAAAAAATTGATCGACTTGCTTGATTGCCACAAATATTAATACTAGAATTATCACTGAGGAAGTTTAGTTTCATGTTGGGTCTAAAATTTAGACTAAGTTTGGTTGCTTCATATCTAATGTATACAACCCTCGTTTTGTGCGTGTCAATTACCATCTAGAGTTGCAAAATTATATGAGGATTTGCCAAATTCCAGGAGAGTAGTATTGCATAGATGCATGCTTTGGTCCCCCACCATTATTTTAGCATCTTGAGTTAGAATTGATGAGGACTTATTTCACTGGAATTTCTTCCGAAACGATCTATCCTTCATTGAAAGTCATTTTTCGACTTTTGTATAAAGAAACTAGGGTTCTGCATCTATTTCGAACAGAATATATCACAAGCAAAAGGAACCAACAACTTATATCAGATTAGGACCATAAAAACACAAATTGAGCTGGAATTTAATCAACAATGAGGTTTGAAAGATACAGACTCGATGAAGTAACTAGATGTAAACAAACTAAGCCAAAATTTAATCGACGGCACAACTCAAGGTAAAGATGCACGCTATAATTAAATCAATAATGTGAATCTGAAAGCTAGAACAAGGAAAGTAAAGTGCAGTATAATAAATTTGTTTGATTTGTGGGAGGTTCCTAATTGACCACCGGTGGTATTTATAATGGTTGTGTGATAACCGTTTTCTAGAGGTTTTTGACAGTTGCATTTCCTGGAATTGGTTTCCGTTGATTGCCTCCATGTCCTTCTATATCCGCAAATTTCGTGCCCTCGATTTAATAAAACCATGCTTCTATTTCTAAACGATCGGTCCTCCTAGACAGTGTGTTAACTACTTACTTTTGCCTGATCGTTATTTGTCTCATGATCCTGCTCATAAGTGATAACTGTTCCCTCCAAAAATGTAGACGCATTTGCAGATTTCGAAACCGTGATTCATCCACCGCCTCAATTGCTTTGTTTAAGTAAACAGTTGCCGGTTCTTCTCCAGCCATATCAACGGCCGTTCCGAGATCGCCACTGTTCACCGCCACCGATCGACGCAATCGTCCATCCTCCAACGCCGTTCATCCGAGCTCGACTCTACTTTGTTTCTCGGCCGGAAACGCGAGGCGACTCGGCTCCTGCTCGAGATCCCTCCGCGGGGGCAAATATTCATCGCGGGCGCACATTGAAGCTTCCTTCATCGATTCCATCAATACTCGTATCTTCGCCTTGCTTCATTAATTGGGTAATCTTTCCTCTGTTTTGCTTTGCTTTGGTTAAGGCCGACCTGCATTAAAACGCTTGGGTACGAATCGCTTAGAATCGAAACTGTTTCTCGTTGATTTACTCAGATCTGAAGGTTGTAATACTGAGTTTGGATTCAAAGCTGCACTGATTTCGAATTTGAGATATGTTTTGGAAGCATACACCACCTGTTCAATAAATTGTCTACGAATTTGGAAGGACTCAATTGATAAAAACATGAAAATTTTTAGAATTCAATTGGCACAATTGAATAAGCATATGACTGAATTGGCCAAAATATAATAAATTTAATACTTTTTGGACAATTTTCCTCGTACCACCCTTCATGATCCTTTGTAATTTATGGAAGGATGATAGCAATTACAAATGCCTATGGGAGCATTACTTCCTTGCGTAGGCATTTAACACAACCTATGAACTTTTGTAGGATGTCCTTTAGCAAATTACTGACATATACGAGACTGACTTCTTATCATTTGGGTAGAATGACTTTCTTACGACGGCCGTGAAAGAGTTATTAAATACCTTAAAAAATCTAAAACGTCCTTTTTTCAATTATAAATACAAAATGAAGACTGCACCAAATACAAGTCAATTTTTAAGTAAAGTAATCTGATCAATCTTAGTTATGTCAAATTAATTTGATATGCTCTTTTTACTTTCTCATTTTGCAAAATATTATGGACCATCATTTTGTATCCAAGCACGATGATATGAGGAAATATCCTCTACAAAGTGATCATCGAGGGTGCCGGAGCTAAAAGAGTCTAATGTATTGCCCCAGCTTCGCCAATGATATTTAAGTCACATAAATTTTCAGGCTAGACCCAAGTCCTAGTTGGGCTGGTCGAGCTTCCTGATGCAATGACATTCTCAAGCCCGCAACATTTGCCTTTACCGTCTGTTTTCATGTTTAGAAAATACATACATTGAATTAATAATTGAATTTCTCCTCTTTCATTTAGACAGCCGCCTGCCCTTTGATCATCTTTACTTCTTGTTTTCATGTTTAGAAAATACATACATTAAATTAATAATTGAATTTCTCCTCTATCATTTAGCAAATCGAAAAAAATGAATTGTCACATCTACTAATAACCCATTCATATAAAAAAAATTTGTTACTCACTTTTAGCCTACCCATCCAATTTTTCGCTTGACGAGTTGTCAATTTCTTTTATTTTTTCTCGTAAATTCATTGTAACGTCATCGGATTCAGTAATCTAACTTTTCATGAACCATGCGAAGAAATAAGAAGATCTAAGGAGGATCACTTATCAAATTAAAAGCCCAGCCCATGTCTCATTGAATCCATAGACCCAAAACCCACAGAACACTTGACCCGGGTCGGGTTCCTCATCTGCTCGCTCCAGAGAGAGGTGGCCGAGATCGTGAATCCGGTCGGAGCCCAGTCGTCTGAATTCTCGGGTAACTCGAGCGTTCTTCCCGTTCATCTCGCCCATCGCCGGGGCTGGTCTTCGATGGGTCGATCTCGATTGATGCTTGATTTCCTTGTTCGTCTTAGGTCGCGGGTTGTAGTGGGTCATGGTTCCGTGAGTTTAGATGGGTCGGTTCAGTTCGTTTCCCATGCTCTCATGTGGCCGATCGAACGCGTTCGCCGGAGACGAATCTGTAGTCGTGCCGAACCTGATCCCGCTCACCCATTTGCCATCTCCGACGTGCGGGTCGAGCCGGCATTAATCCGCTGTCGATCGTCCTGATTCTGAACTAGTTTACTTTGGCTGAAGATCGGATTTTTATCTGCTCCCAGCATTTCGTTTTCTTCGGTTGGTTCATCACTGGTGATGGGTGACTCTTTCAGCTGGATTTAGCTGGTTGTTTTAACTAGGGGTGTCGAAGGCAACCCGAACCGAAAACCAAATCAATCGAACCCGAAAAAAAATCGATTTTTTCGGTTCGGTTCGGTTTTCATTAAAAACCGAAATCTCTTTTATGGGTTCGGTTTTTATTGGTTAACCGAACCGAACCGAACCATGAACTAATAAAATCTCTTCTATCGGTTCGGTTTATTTTCTTCTCTCCCATCCCGACTCTAGGTTTTATTCTGTCCCGACTCTGGCCCTCTCCTCTCGTCTCGTGTCTCCTCTTGGTCGGCTTGGAGGTGCAACGGTGACGGCGGCAGGGACGGCGACTGCGACGGCGACGGCGACAGCGGCAGGGACGGCGACTGCAACGGCGACGGCAACCGATTGAGGGACAGAGCCCCTCTTCCTTCTGCGACGGCGCGCGCTCTGCTCTGGACTGGGGGGCGGCCAAAGTCTCTCCTTCGTCACTTTACACGCTGTTTGGCTAAGACCAGACAAAAACCTCCTCCTCCTCATCTTCTGCTACCTCGGGAAACCGCAGCGCGACCCCCCTCTCTCTCTTTCTCTCGTAAAGGTGACTGCTTTTCTCTCGAATCTTGGTTGATGGTGATTCTCGCGTGCAATTCGTGCGCATCGGGTGTGTCAGGGGGTCGTCAGATTGATGAATTTTGTGGGTGGAGTTCGGCTTGACATTCAGCTGGACTGATCGGATGAACTGGGCTCTACTTTCGTTTTGTAAAAGTTGCTTTTTGGTCCCCTGGGCGGGGAGTTGATTTTGGAATTATGGGATTTGAGTATGCTGGCTATGCTTGTGGTTTCATCCGGTGTCGATGATCTCTTGCTTGGTCGATTCCAGTGTGCGAAGCGAAAAGGGTTGGTTTTTCCCGTTATTGATTTCAGGGTAGTGTATGGTGTCTGTAAATTGAGTAGCTGAGCGAAACTTCAGTTGGGTTTTGCGTGTTTTATTTATTACGGCCGTCGAAATGTTGCCTTGATTCTTTCATCTCAGCTAAAATGGCTGATTGAGATGCTAGATTATCTATATAGCAGCTTTTAATGTTGTGATTGTTTTCCCCCTAGTGGAAAGAGCCATGATTGAGCTTTAAGTTCTAGATATTGCGGAGTAGGTCGTGAATCAAGAATATGTTTTTCTGGTCATGCTAGTCTTTAGTGATTTCAAGGACAATCATATTAGTTTACTCTGTTAAACAAAGAACCAGAGACATTGAGTTTTCTCTGAATATATCCATGATGTTTGTGCAGCTACACTTTGGAGAAAAAAAAAAAAAAAAAAACCGAAAACCGAAAACCAAAAGTTGAAAACCAAAAAACCGAACCAAACTGAATCGAACCGAACCAAAATTTCGGTTCGGTTCGGTTTCGGTTCGGTTCGGTTATGAGGATTTTTCTAACGGTTCGGTTTTTTTGAAAAACCGAACTGAACCGAACTGTTGACACCCCTAGTTTTAACGACGTATGTGTGTTATTTTCGCAGGCACGAGCGGGCATCATGTGGCTCTTGGCTCTCGCGTCGCTAGTTTTTCTATGGTTTGCGTCTCTGATAGCATACTTCCCCAGAAAACCTGCGTTTCTCATCAGTGGTTGGTGATCTAGTTCATCACTTGTCGTCTTGTTGAGTCATTTATCGTTTTGTTTGTAATTGTTTCGTGTGGTAATAATCAGGCGAAAATGCTAACAAGAGCAATGCATTGCTGGTTATAGCCCACCCTGACGATGAGTCCATGTAAGTTTTTCTTTGAATGTTTCTAATTGTTGGCTGAAAAGCAAAGCTACTTTTAGTGCATATTGTTCTGTTATTCGTTCTGGATACATCCATTGTCTAAGGCTCCAAGCTCAAGGCTGAGTTTTTTCCCCTTGTGCAAGAGATGTCACCTATCACTTGTGCTAATAATCTATGAATGCCTATCATGTATTTAGAGCGACAAACTTCCTTAGTTTCAAAGGACGTTCTATAGTGCCTTTTGTGAGCTGCGAAACTTACTTGTGTATTTTGATAATAACCATTTATAGTTGAAGGTATTCTTGGGTTTTATGAGATTACTATTACCAAGGTCTATATCTTCCCTTCTCAAGACTACTCTATAGTTGTCCAACAATCCAACATGTTCACATGGCAAAAATGCTCATAAATTTATCTGTTAAATAATGAAATGATTTTTCAGTGTATTGAAGATTTTCTGGATTATTCAATTGCAGGTTTTTCTCACCAACAATAAGTTTTCTCACTTCAAGGGGACATAACCTTCATATTTTATGCTTGTCGGTTGGTAATGTGATATTTTCTTTGTGTTATCTCATTAGGACTGTTCTTATTAGGATTCTTAATTGATTTCTTGCATTATACTGGTGTGGTGGACCAGCGCAGACGCTCTCACTGTTGTCTAAGTATTAAAATGGAAAGACTCCGAAATGGTCTAAACCATGAGCTGTAGTTGGAGCTCATATGCTTTTGAGAGCAATACTAGTATGATCTTAGCAAAAAAGAAGTTATGGAATAGAATTTCATGCATCACACTGCGAGCTTCCAAAATTTTTGGTAATTGTTTCAGTAGTGTTGTTTTGTGTCATCCCATCACGTGATAAATTGGGAGTAAAAGGAATTTTTAGCACATTGTCTCATGGTGCCTTTCTGTCAAGAATGTTCTTAGAAAAGTTGTTTTCTGTACTCTGTGATCTATTGTGCACGTGCTTCTCTTGCTTAGCTTCATTTGCTTTTAAGGTGATGCTGATGGCAAAGGAAATATAAGAAAAGAGGAGCTTTACCAAGCTTGTGTGACTTTCAAGGTGATTTTCAGAACTTGTCCATACATTTTGTCGACATTTTGAACTGTCTAATGTGGAATCTTGTATGAAGGTGCCCCGCCAACAAGTTAAAGTCATGGACCATCCAGATTTGCAGGTACTACCTGATCAGTGAAGTCTATAGTTGTCTATCTTAATTTTATTAGAAATTTTGGCTTGAGTTGTCTTTAATTTTATCTATAATGTCTAGGATGGGTTTGGCAACAAATGGAATCATAACTTATTATCCAAGATCATAGAAGAGGAAGTCCTTGCTCGTGGCATTAATGTGGTAAGATATTGACTGAAAGCAGGCACTTTAATTAATCTTTCGGAAGTTAGATGCTCTTCGCCCCTGTTTCCATAATCGCCTTTGATAATTTATGCAAGCAGTCATGAAATTTCTTCATTTGTATTGTATGCATTTGAGCATCTTTATCCATTATGTCAAATTGAGAATTCTAGTTGCTCTGGTAACATAGTGAGTGATCTTGCTTATAGGATGATACTCATCAAATGGGCTTCTCAGGTTATCACTTTTGATGACTATGGTGTTTCGGGCCATTGCAACCATCGTGATGTGCATTTTGGGGTTCGGTTAGTGAAATGATTCAACTTTTGTCTTTCCCTTGCTGCATCTTATAAATTTTCCAGTGATGTCCTTTATGCATGTGAGGACTTTAATATAATTAACATTTAGCAGTATAATCTCTCTCTCTCTCCCTTGGTGCTTTTCTCAATGCACCTTATGAATCAAACATGGTCGGTGGCTTATTACTCACCTTTCCAGTTCACATTAGTTTGTCCACTGCTAATGAGGGGATTGATCTGTTCCAGCTGCAATCTTTATGTATGGCATACCTAAATTGTTTATAAGTAATCTTATTCTTCTTTTCATGGCATTCTGGTGTGAGCAGGACATTCCTTCAAGAGACGGCACAAAGAGATATCGAGGCCTGGGAACTTGTATGTTTTCTTTCCCTTGCTATGCCTCAGCTCTATTTCTCACTATGGTGAGCTATGGTCTGAAAGCCTATCATCATAAAATGGTTCAACTTTGGAATTCGGCTTCTGAGACTCTTTGACTGTAGACTTACTCACTTCCAGTGATAGTTCTTGTCACTTTATAATGGACACTTTTGTTATTTTGATATTATATCATCGCTCTGTGAGATCATAATCCATCTGCCAATTGAATTTGTTATCTTTTTATCTTGGATGTGATGTACCGTGTTGTATGTTATCTCAATATCTTTGATGTTTTGCAGGTAAGTACCAACATCTTACGCAAGTATAGTGGACCGGTTGATTTTTGGATGTCCATGTTGTTTGCCTCGCTTAGCCCCACTGGGTCAGCGCATTGCTTAATGAATGAGAATCCTCGGAGGAGCTTTATTGCTATGTCGCAACACTCGAGTCAATGGGTTTGGTACGCGTCCTGTCCTGTATCAGCTTTTAATTAGAGAGAGACCACTAACATTGTTATGAAGATTCTCCTCTACTCTTTCACTCCGTGTCCTACAAATTTCCCTCAAGTTCAAGCAATCTTGGTGAAGGATTTCTTTTCTTCAAGTGGATAAAATCTTCTCCTTCACATTGTAGGTTTCGCAAGCTTTTCGTTTCCTTCTCTAGCTACACATATGTAAACACGCTAAGAAGCATCGACAGATTGGAGCAAGTGCAACGAAAGGGCAATGATCAAGAATTGTAGCATTGTAAATTTAATATTTGGCATTTTGCTGCTGTTGGGGTTCCCTTAACACCGTGGATGGAAGTTAGATGTCTGTTGTAAGCCGAAACTTTTGATGAACCCCCCTTGATATGAATGGTTCTTTTCCCTTTACAATTCCTTTTTATTGTTCATGATGAATGTCCTGTTTTGAACTTACTTTTGGATCATTTTCTTGCGGAGGCGACGCCAACGGTTCGACTGATTACTCGGACCTATCTGTCGATGTGATAAGTACGTGGACATGTGCCTGCGACTCCCGGGGAAAGCGATCACGTCGCTCAGCTGCCGAAGGTCAACACGATAACCTGCACATATGAAAGCCCACATTTCACTTGAGGATTGCATATAATCACTAGTCACGCCTCAACAATGATATTACTGAAAACCCACTTAAAGAAATGAGGTGGGATGGTCGGATTGATCTTGAAATTTGAACGGACGAATCGGATCCATGGTTTGGATTGACGATTCCCATTGACGGGTGTTCTCGGAAGGCTTATTCAGTGAAGAAAAAAAAATTGTAGTTTTTATAATTGGATAATTGATGAAATGTCAAAGTAATTCGTTGAAAAGATTTCATTGAAATTTTGTATAAAGATTTATTATTTCTTTGACAAAATTGAGACGGTTATAACTAAATTGGTAGTTTTTTCTATTTCTAGATATATACTATATAGAGTAACCATGTCAGCGATGCTTGTTTATTACGAGAAAGTCATGGAATCATAGTAATTCAAATGCGCAAATCATCAGCGTCAACATATATTCTCCGTCTTGGACTCATAAATTACTGGTGTTGAGTTTTTTTTTTTTTTTTTTTTGGTCGGTCATACTTTTTACGCCTATACTAACTTTCACTTTCGGACTTTTTGTCTCCCGCCTCCTCGCTGGGCGTGGGGAGTCGAAACCCACTCCCAAACTAATGTGTCCCACCCCAACACCCCGGAAGGTGGAGATTCGAACCCCCACTTCCCCCTTCCATGTTGGAAGGGTGTTGAGTTCGTTACTTTATTTCCACAACATTCCAGAAGGGCCTCATAAATGTATGGGAAAATTTTGGATGGAAATGAATTTGTTTCGTAGAAAATGAATAACTTGAAAAATATTTCCTAAAATTAATCATTTCTATCGTTTAAAATAATTTATTAATTGAAAATATTTTCATTATCAATAATAATTTATATTTAAATATTTCCTTAGATAATGAAAATATTCTTTGCTCATTCAATTTTTTAAGTTGTATAAGATTTTTTGGAAAATATTTTCCACATTATTTATTTTTTAAGAAACAAATGAAATTGAAAATTTAGATGGCCTAGGAACGAGCGTGTGTGATACACCTCGACTAAGCTCTCGGGATTTAATCTCAAGTCGTGAAATCAAGATGTCAAAATAGCAGACTCACTTTGAAAAATAATCTACCTTAAAACTTATTATAAAAGTGTAATTGAGTCATATAACTTTTAAAAAAAGCAATCAAGTCCTTAAACTTGTTATTAAAATTTATATTAAGTCATAAAATTTTCAAAAAGTCAAATCAAGTCCTAAAATCTATATATATGATCCACACATATAAAAAATCTCCAACATAATTGCATCCATTCGAGCATACTCGACATGAGATGGAGAGTAAAGGTGATAAAGATTGACATTTTCTTATGGTGAATGCTAAGTATCGTAAGCATGATTAATTAGAGTATGTCCGTAGCATATTCTTGATTTTGAGGTTTGCCTTTCATCGATCCGTTGAGCTCTTTCGGTTAAAAAAGACAGAAATTCGTCCCATTGATTATTAAAAGAACTGGATCTCCTTGTCCCAGTGGCCGAGGAAGCATGGAGATAAAAAAAGATTTTTCAACGCTTTGCCAAACATCTTAATCCGTTCTATTTCTTATTGATGGATTTTTCCGTGTTAATCGGATCGGTCAATGAAAAGAAAAGATCAACATGAAACAGCTTTGATTACTCCAGAAGGCTTTCACCCAAATATCACCTATGTTCAATAACATTAAATAAAATAAGAAAATAATAAATAAAGCTGGACCTTTCATAGTGCGTATTGTGGTATTTGCTAAACAATAAAATCCCTTTCTGCTCCCATTTCTCTGGAACGGCTCGGCGAAGACTCTTATTGAACCATCGTAGCCACTTCTTTCATCGATATAACCAAAGAGAGATCTATACATAGCGAAGTTGAGTTGCTCCCTCTGACTTCAGCCCAAAAAACGAAAGATCCTCTAGATCGGAGAGGACCCTGCTTGAAATATAATCCCGAAAGTCCCACCACCATACCCCTTCCACGCCAAACGAAACCGCCGAACTCTGCCAGTTCGCCCGACAAAACCACCACCGGTCTCAACCACCTCTGCCGCCGCCGCCATGATCCCTCTCCTCGTCATCCATTCGAGCATACTCGACATGAAATGGAGAGTAAAGGTGATAAAGATTGATATTTTCTTACGGTGAATGCTTAGTATCGTAAGCATGATTAATTAGAGTATGTCCGAAGCATATTCCTAATTTTGACGTTTGCCTTTCATCAATCCATCCGAAATATAATTCCGAAAGTCCCACCATCGTATCCCTTCCACGCCAAATGAAACCGCTGAACCCCGCCAGTTCGCCCGACAAAACCACCACCGGTCTCAACCGCCGCCGCCGCCATGATCCCTCTCCTCGTCATCCATTCAAGCATACTCGACATGAGATGGAGAGTAAAGGTGATAAAGATTGACATTTTTTTACGGTGCATGCTAAGTATCGTAAGCATGATTAATTAGAGTATGTCCGAAGCATATTCCTAGTTTTGATGTTTGACTTTCATCGATCCATCCGAAATATAATCCCGAAAGTCCCACCACCATATATCCCTTCCATGCCAAACGAAACCCCCGAAACCCGCCAGTTCGCCTGATAAAACCACCACCGGTCTCAACCACCTCCGCCTCCACCGGCGCCGCCGCCGCCGCCACCGGCGCCACCATGGCCACCATGATCCCTCTCCTCGTCATCTCCCTCCTCTCCCTCCTCGATCCATCAACCCAATCCGCACCCTCCCTGTCCGTCTCCCCCAAGATCCTCTCCAAATCCGGCGACCCGATCCGGATCCGATGGTCCGGCGTCGACTCCCCCTCCAGCTTCGACTGGCTCGGCATCTACTCCCCTCCCGACTCCCCCGACGACCTCTTCATCGGCTACGTCTTCCTCTCCTCCGACCGGAACCACACCTCCTCCGGGTCGGGCTCCGTCTCCCTCCCCTTGCTCAACCTCCGCTCCAACTACTCCTTCCGGATCTTCCGGTGGTCCGAGTCCGAGTTCAACCGCACCCGGCTCGACCGCACCCGGCTCGACCACGACCACAACCCCCTGCCGGGCGCGAAGCACTTCCTCGGCGCCTCCGAGGAGGCCGGGTTCGAGCCGGGCCGCGGCCCGGAGCAGGTCCACCTGTCGTACACGGACCGGGAGGACGAGATGCGGGTCATGTTCGTGGCTGAGGACGACAGCCGGAGGTACGTCAGGTACGGGAAGAGAGAGGGGAAGATGGGCGAGTGGGCGACGGCGCATGTGGGGAGGTACGAGAGGGACGACATGTGCGACTCGCCGGCGAACGACAGCGTCGGGTGGAGGGATCCTGGGTGGATTCATGATGCGGTCATGAGGAATTTGAAGGGTGGGGTGAGGTATTATTATCAGGTGAGCTGGTGTTTGAATTGTGCTTTATGAGGTTTGTGATCAGTTTTTGTTCTTTGATTATGTATGAAATGGAAGTTTTGCTAGGTTTGATTGCTTTGATTGTTCTTTTTAGATTGAGGTTCATGTTGGATCAGCAGTTTCATTTCTTTTTTATGGTTAAGAGAAAATGGTATGGTTGTGAGTTTGCTGTTGTCCTGGTGGTTTGGATACATGTTGATTCTGGTTTAGTTGCTAGTTGCCGTTGCCTCGTGAGTAGAGGTGTTAAACGGGTGGGTCGGGTCATTAATGATCCGACCCAAATTGACCTATTAATTCATTTATGATCCATTTATGGTAATGTAAATTTTCCGACTCATACCCAACCCATTTAACTAAACTTAAAAAAACTTATTTCTTATATATACGTTTAAAAAAAATTTTTTTGCTACAATAGTTTTATACAACATAAATTTAATGGACAATTTTTATAATTTTTAAAATAATTATTTTAAAAAATCGAATTTTAATTATTTTTATTTTTAAAAATTTAAATTTTAATTATTTTTTTATTTTTTTAAATATAATTTTCTTTTTCTTTTTTGTTGTTCTTCTTCTTTGGCCGCCACAAGCAAGCCTCGAGCTCGCCCTTCGCCGGATCGGCGAGCTCGAGCTCGCCCCTCACCGGATCTGGCGAGGCTTGCGGCGAGCCTCGAGCTCGCCAGATCGACGAGCCTTGAGCCTCGAGCCTCGCCAGGTGTCGGTGAGGCCTCCGCTAAGCCAGATCTAGCGAGCTCGAGCTCACCCGATGTCGGCGAGCTTGAGGCTTGCCTGGTTGGTCATTGGCTATCGTCGTGCCGGCGATCGGAGGAAGAATAAAGAAAAAAAAAAAAAGGAAAAAAAGAAAAGAAAATTAAAATAAAAAATTAATCATAATTTCGGTTTTTATAAAAAAAATATGTTTGTAAAGTTAAATAGAGAATATAGAGTCTCTCTCTATAAATGGATTCATTTTTAATGGATTGATAAATGGATCTTAAATGGATTATCTGATCCTCGGGCCCATTTAAAACTCATATATCTCAGCCTCTTTATTAGAGGTGTGAAATGGGTTGTGCAACCTATTTATTGACCCATTTATGGTTAAATGGGTCGTTAATAGGTCAAGCTTTATTTTCTAAAACACTTATAATGAGTTTTAATGGGTCAATATTAAGATATATGGGTGCTTAAATGGGTCACTCTCGACCCATTTAAGACCCATTTGTCAACCCATTAAAAAGGAACCCATTTATTTTAACTCAAAACCTCACCATCTCTCTCTAGTCTCTTCTCTCTTTAACTTTACAAATTTTTTTTTTTTTTTATAAAAATCGAAAATATAATTATTTTTTTTTTTCTTTTCTTTTTTTTTTTCTTTTTTTTTCTTTCTTCTTCCTTCGGTCGCCGAAGACGGCGATGGCGGCTAAGAATCCGGCCGGGCGAGCCTCGAGCTTGCGGCGTCGGGCGAGCTCGAGCTCGCCGTCGGACTCGAGCTCGTCGGATCGCGAGCCCACCTCGTCGACGCCCGGCGAGGCTTGAGCCTCGCCGATCTGCCGAGACTCGAGCTCGCCCGACACCGGCGAGCTCGTGGCTCGCCAGATCCGGCGAGGGGGAGGCCTCGCCAACGTCCGGCGAGGCTCGAGCCTCGCCGATCTGGCGAGCCTCGAGCTCGCCGAGCATCGGCGAGCTCGAGCTTGCTGGATGGATCTGGCGAGCCACGAGCTCGCCGGCGTCGGCGAGCCGGCGAGCTCGAGGCTCGCCTGTGTGGCCGCCGCGCGCCGTCGTCGTGGCCGCCGACCAGCCAAAGAAAAAGAAGAAGAAAAAAAGAAAATTATATTTAAAAAATAAAAATAAAATAATAAAAAGTTTAATTTAAAAAATAAAAATAATTAAAAATTTAATTTTTTAAAAATAAAAATAATTAAAAATATATTTTTTAAAATAAAAATAAGTAAAATTTTATTTTTTAAAAAATAAAAATAATTAAAATTCGATTTTTAAAATAATTATTTTAAAAATTATAAAAATTTTCCATTAAATTTGTGTTGTATAAAATTATTTTAGTTTTTAAATATATATAATTTTTTTGAAAAATTATAAAAAATTGAAAAATTATTGATTGGATTTGTATTGTTTGGAAATTTTTTAGTAATATAATCTTTAAAAAAAAAAAAAAACATAAGAATAAGTTTTCCTAAATTTGGTTAAATATGAAAATATTTTATTAATATGGGTCGGGTCGGGTATAGCTCGGGTATGAGTCGGGTCGGGTATAAGTTAAAAAATTTACATTAGACATAAATGGGTCATAAATGGGTTAATGGGTCAATTTAGGTCAATCCATTAATAACCCGACCCAAACCCGACCCGACTCACCCGTTTAACAACTCTACTCTTTATTTCTAAAATCCATTATGGGTGCTTTGGGAAATAAAGCTTGACCCATTTAACTAAAAATGGGTCCATAAATAGATTAATGACCCACTTTGACACCTCTACTCACCACCCTTCAAAAGGCGCAGTGACTTCCATCATATTTTTGCATGTGGAAAGCATGCAGGGATTGGGCTTTCACTTGGTCTTGTCCATGAACGGTATGGTTCACGCAAAATTCCCGGTGTGAATGCATGATTGTTCGATCTTAGAGACAAGAAATACATGTGATAGAATCATAGAATCTGTCATGACGTTAATGGGCCTTGTCTGCTTTCTCAGTAGAATTTGGTGTTCTGTGTGATTAGTCTTTTCAGTTATAGAAGTATCATAACCGATATAAGCATGCTCGAAATTCGATTGGGACTAGTACATCTCAGTGATTGGAATATCCATACTCTCGCAACAGGTTGGGAGCGACTCTGGTGGTTGGAGTGAAACGTACAGCTTTATGCCTAGGGCTAAAGACTCAGATGAGACGATAGCATTTTTATTTGGAGATATGGGAACTGCAACACCGTACACGACATTCGACCGCACACAAGACGAGAGCATAACGACCATAAAGTGGATCCTCCGTGACATTGAAACTATAGGGAACAGGCCAAGTTTCGTGTCTCACATTGGAGATATCAGCTATGCAAGAGGTTACTCTTGGTTGTGGGACCATTTCTTCACTCAGATTGAGCCCGTCGCTGCCCAAGTTCCATACCATGTGTGTATTGGCAATCATGAGTATGATTGGCCATCGCAACCTTGGAAGCCCGAATGGGCCCGAACAATATATGGAACAGACGGGGGAGGTGAATGTGGAGTACCTTACAGCCTTAGGTTCAACATGCCTGGCAATTCCTCAGAACCCACTGGAATGAAGGCCCCGGCCACCCGGAACCTCTACTACTCATTTGATATGGGAGTGGTCCACTTTCTTTTCATGTCTACTGAGACCAATTTTCTTTCTGGAAGCAAGCAGTACGATTTCATAAAGGCTGATTTGGAATCGGTGGATCGGAAGAAGACTCCTTTTGTGATAGTTCAAGGGCATAGACCAATGTACACAACAAGCAATGGATCTAATGATAGATCCATGGGGGAGAAAATGATGGAGCACTTAGAACCTTTGCTCGTGAAGAATAAAGTGACTCTTGTGTTGTGGGGCCACGTACATAAATATGAAAGGTTTTGTCCAATTAATAACTTCACCTGTGGAAGTACGGATCCAGCCAAGGATAATTGGGAGGCACTGCCAATTCACATTGTGATTGGAATGGCGGGCCACGATGGTCAAACCATCTGGCAGCCCAGACCAAATCATATGACTGATCCTATTTACCCACAACCTCGAAGGTCATTGTACCGAGGGGATGAGTTCGGGTACACTAGGTTGGTAGCTACTAGGGAGAAGCTTGTGCTTTCTTATGTCGGAAATCATGATGGCGAGGTGCATGACACAGTGGAAATTCTGGCATCTGGAGAGGTTCTTAACAGTGGTAGTAGTTTAGCTGAACGTAACATAGAGGCGCCTGAGTCCTTTTTCTCGTGGTTTGTTAAAGGTGCGAGCGTGTTGGTGCTTGGAGCATTTGTGGGGTTTATTCTTTGTTATATTTTACTAGGCCAGGAGAGAAGCTGCGTCCCAAA
Source organism: Eucalyptus marginata (assembly GCA_014182565.1). Lineage (NCBI taxonomy): Eukaryota > Viridiplantae > Streptophyta > Magnoliopsida > Myrtales > Myrtaceae > Eucalyptus > Eucalyptus marginata. Next base: position 42,806,551 of record CM024586.1, on the reverse strand, counting down.
GGAGCTGGATCCCTGTGAAGAGTGATGATTTATGAAGACCGTAAATTGGTTATGCTGGGCAATGGAAGAGGGAGCTGGACTCTTGTGAAGAGCGATGATGTATGAAGACTATAAATTATTATGCTGGTCAATGGAAGAGGCAGATGGTGCTTTCTTCTTTAATATCTCAGTATATTGTACTTGCAAGCAGTCAGGTGTTCGTATGTGTATGGTGGAAGGTGGGATGCTTCCTTGGAAGGAAGTTTTGTAAGATATGACTTCTCTCTTCTCTGTAAATACACGAGGTTTAGTATCTTCTACGCATCTTCATGTCTTGAAAAGTACTGAACTTCAGAATAAGTCTGTGTTTCAGCATGAACAAGAAACAAGAAATGATGAATGGTGATGCCTTTGTTTTTATTCTTCAAATTAGGGAAGCACTGACTTTGCTAGAATCTCTACTGTAAATTATATGTGAGAAACAAGCACTGAATTCATTCATTCCCTCTGTAGAATGAATGATAGATGCTTGTGTATAATTCTCGACAATGTACATTAAGCCAAAAGATTTGGTAGCTTCTATAGAGGAATGAGACTCAGCGGCCGGCACATGTCTGAACTTTTATTTTCCAACAATATGCACTTCTGACTTCTCATAAAGATAACCAATTGGAAATTATTAAGAATGACACTAAATGTTCTTCATAACACATTGCCTGCCACTCTGCCTGTTTATAAGCATATAATCGGCTGCCCTGGCTTGATGTCTATGCAAATCTTGAAACTGATGTGACGTGGTAGTGTTCTCAGAGGAAAACCATTCGCCTCTCATCTTTGTTCGCTTTCTCCATTTTATAGTTCAACTTGGAGATGCTACCCGGTGTCATCGTGCATTCTTTTGCCGTTACAGCTTTGTCAAAGGAGACTCGTGTCTTATTACTTCGGTTCATGCCATGGTCTTGTAAAAACTTCTTGGTTGGACAACAGTTTGCAATAAAAAAGAGAGGAGAGAATCATAGAGAATGCCACTCAACTAATATATTTACACTCCTGTCTCATGTTTTTAGGTTTTGTCCATTGTGTATTTGATGCATTGTCTGGAACCACCTTCAGCATATGAATATGCTGGTTGGTCATTTGGGGCATTGATTTTGCAAATTATGATGTCTACCGTTCATCTCCACCCATATTGAGTACCCACATAAAGGCCAAATATATATAGAAGTAGCAAGAAATTCAGGAATCCGAAAGATCACCAAACAATAATTCAATTTGCAGAAAGATGAGTTTATTTCATTTGCTGATTAGTTTATTTCAATTGCTGATGCGGTACAAGCTATCAAACAAAATTCTTCGTTTTCGGCTTGGTGAAAGAAAGAGGGAGAACACACTATAACAGCTGTGGGAAGGCAAATCAGAGGAAATGCACAATAAAGAAGCCTGCTCTTGCTCTCCCTTCATTTGCCAAGCAGACGACGAGTACGTTGGTTGGCCCCTTTCACTCGAGAGTTCATTTCATCCACATCATCACTTAGATGGTCGAGAGATTTGTTTTGCCTGTATGCACCACATTAGCTCTATAAGTAAAGACCTATGCCTTTATAAGAGAATGTGACAAGGGCAAAGAAGCAAAACTTCACCAAACCAGAAAATTATCTTGATCAAACTTCAATCTCAAAGCTAGAAGTGTATCAGTTCAGGCACATTTAAATAGGTCTAGTAGGAAAGAATATGAATATAAGTTAGGAGATATTCAGACCTGTCAAGTTCGCCTCCCATATCAACAGCCATATTCTTCAGGTCACCTAAGACATTGCTAAGATCCGATAACGCATCATCTTGCTTTGCCTTCTCAACCTGCCGTCCGAAAAGTCCTTGTGAACAGATGCTCAAAGACTGCTATTTGAGGGAAACAAACTTGTTGACCCACAAACCTCGACTTTCTGCAATGCATTTGTTGGTTCAGGCGGAGGAGTACGAGTAGTCCCTTTTCCTTTCGGCACAGGAGCCAACCCCAACTTCTCCCTGTGTTTTTTGTCACTTTTTTTAGATGAATTGTCTGTCAAGCCAGGAGGAAATAGCGGATGAGTTGATGTAATCGTCGCGGAAAGTACAAATACTCAAGTTTCAACAGCAAAGCTGTGCGTAATATTCACTTCCTTTTGGCCACATTTAAATAAAGAAACCACGACAGGGCAATTGGGAAAGAAACCTGTTGTAACTACGGGCCCTGAAATTTCTCGGGCCTTCTTCGGTTTCCAAGTCTTAGAGAACATTCCTCCAAGGTTTCCTAAGACCTTTTCCCCCTGGCATTCACCAAAACAATGTATGGGTAATAATTAATAATCAAAATAGAAGTCGCTCGAGAAAAAATATCGAGGTGTCATCAGGATGAAAAACAGAATGTTATATAAAGAAACTGATAAAGTACCAGACAGCAGAAAACGGTGGCCATATTTTTCTAGATCATATTCTTAGCGTGCCAAGTTCACAATATGTGAATATTACCTTGCTCAAGTCCTTATCTGTATCGGCAACCATTTCGTGGGTCCTCCTGATCTGCTCGCCCTGATTATGCAACATGTCAAGGGTCCTCGTGGCATCCTCTCTTATATCCTCAGCAATCTTAAGGCAGTTGTTGACAGTACTTGTAGTCTCCTCCGCCTTGTACACGGCATAGTTCTCCAATTCTTGCACGCTCTGATTCTCTAGCCCTCCCGATTCATGAAAGTCGTTCCTATACTCATCCCGTGCTGTTGATGAACCTGAATAAGGGGATGCAGAGGAGGAAGTTCCTCTTCGTCCCTTATCATCATCGAAAGGATTGCCACCGAGATTTGGCACAACGAGCACGGGCTCTGAGTTTGCTCGCTAATGGTAGATTTTGTGTCAGATTCAGTATCGGAATCAAAAGGATTTGTTCCTGAAGACGGAGGGTCCACAGAGTTTTGCTTGGAAACCTTATTCACCGGTGATTTAAGAAATCCAAACATTCTCGAAGATCAGAAGAAGGCGCCTTTCTCAATATGGTGACGTAATGGTGAAAATTCCAAGAACCTGATGAAGCAAAACAACAAGAGTTACTCGCGAAGCTAATTCCAAGAATCCAAGCACATCTTTATGATGGGGATACACGAATGTAGTTTAAAAAGACGGTTCATGTCAACCTGTTAGCAAAAGTGAAAATGTCCGGGCCCTTGAACTCAATGAATGTGGTTTGCTTCAACAAAATATTTCATCAACTAGACTGAAAAACCAACAAAAGAAAAAGCTCAAAGATGCCCCAATTGGATCCCCTCTGGAAATGGCGCACTAGTGCAGACAAAAACTAGGGAATGAAGCGAGGATGATATATTATGTAAGCCACGATCAATAACAAATCATCGTGGCCAGTAATTAACTGCTCCTTTCGAAGAAGAGCTACTAAAGCATCATTACGTTAATATGGAAGGAAAGCTATGAATCATCTCATAGACCAAGGAATTGCAGAAGCTTAACTTCACATTCTCCATTCCTTAAAAAAAAAACACAATGCGGGATAATCCATTCACTTCTCTCTCTCTCTCAAGTCGTGAAATCAAGATGTCAAAACAGCAGCCCCACTTTGAAATATAATCTACCTTAAAACTTATTAAGAAAGTATAATTAAGTCTTACAATTTTTAAAAAAAGCAATCAAATCCTTAAATTTGTCATTAAAATTTCAATTAAGTCATAACATTTTCAAAAGGTTGAATCAAGTCCATTCGATGGTATCAGAGTCATGGTTTCGTTTGTAATAATATCCGTTCCATGCGCTTAGTAGGTGAATCTAGTGTTAAGAAGATTTCTTCACATCATGACAGATCCAAAAATCATAGAAGCACCAGTTTCTCTTGCTCCATCTTTCAGATTTTCGGATTTCAAATGCATCTAAATTAGACTATCTTTATGAAGTTTCTCTTAGCGATGAAACGAAGATCTTTGAACCCAGCTTCCCGTAATGAACCCCTATTCTGCTTTTGCTAAACCCATTTCGTCATTTTCACCTATTCGCTCTATCCGACAACTTATTAGTCAGACTCTGAAAGAAGTAAAAGAATATGTCCAATCCTCCAAGTTCGATCAACATTCTATTCTTGCCACTGAAAAGGAGTACTTTGTTACTCTTCAAATTCCTTCGAAATTTCCCAAACAATGGACCCAATAGGGATATACTCATGTTCATTATGGAGTTGTTTGTCTTACTCTTACTTTCTATGGTTGCAAGGGCTTGTCAGTTGTGGCAAGAATTGCTTTATTGGATACCGGGTTCCTAGAATGTCAGCATGCTTGCATCGGTACTGTCCAAACCACTTTAAATGTTGGAACAATCTTTGTGACTCTGTATCCAAATTTTAATATTGCTCTTTCAGACCTTCAGTTACTCTCTTTTCTAAAAGTCCAAGTTCAGCTCACTGGAGCCCCCCAAACTTCTGACTTAGTAGCAGCAATGTTTCATTACCAAATGGTTTATCGAGTACAAAACCATGCTCTTGACCTGAATTTCCACAATGGAAATGAAGATGCTCTATTCATTTCCATGCATAATGATCAAGCATCTTGTATCCATGTTCCTTGACAAATTCCGAATGAAAAGTTGGCCAAGTTCCTTCCAGAGACTTGGATTATCAACTATGAAAAGTTGCACCAGAATAACAAGCCTGATGGAACCGTTTCCATCAAATTCAGCAAAGAAAAGGAAGAAAGTCCTTCTATCTTCCAAACTCTCTTTATGATTGAACCATGTGTTCTTGAGTTAATTTCCAAGCTAGATCCAAAAAAGCTTTTCAGACACTTTAATAGTGATGGACATCATGTTCATTACTAAAAAGACCACTTTGGTCATTGTTTCCGGGATCATTTTTGTCAATGCTTTTACTATACAAACTCTCCTGATGAGGTAGATCCAGATACAATAACTCGGCGAAGACGAAAGAAGACAAAAGACCCTATGTACCAAAGGTACTTGAATGGAGATTCCTCCGTTGATACTCTTGGTGAATGTGATAAATTTCAATTTATGGTTTCATATGCACCAACCCCACCACCAAAGTTCATTGCTTCTCCCTCAGTCTCACCAACTCCACCATCATCACCTCCTCCATCTCCTCCTTAGAAAAAACCAGCCATTTCCCCGCTCTACAAGCCAATTGTGAAATGGGCTAAGACACATTCATACCCACTTGAGGTTTTAGCAAAAGCACCACCTAGCTCTTCCATCGCCATGTTCCAAGAAACAGACTTTCCTCCTTCTTGTTTGGGAAGGTTCTAAACTCTCGTTTCCCACTACAGAAGAGTTTATTGATCCACAAGGCAGATATAGGCATGTCCCTAAAATACCTGCCCCTACTGATGTGGATGAGCATGGAAGACAAAAGAGAACTCCTATTGCTGAAGCAATCCTAAATTGGCAATCGAAGACTCTTTTAGCACATAACAATACTTTCAAAGCAATTGATTCTAAGATTGGAAATGTGCAACAAGACTTGCGAAGATATGATGAAACCATTAAGAAAATACTTTCAGATTTCTAGAAAAGGCTTCATGCATCAGAATCTGGACAACATTTGTGATATCATTAGCTTGAAAGTCCTAAGGCGGAAATAGACAAGCTCAAAAGGCAAATCCAGATCCTTGAAGAAGGCAGACTCAATCCATTTCCAACTACTTTGCGAACAAAGCCTCTCCCTCCTCCACCACCCCAAATGTCTATCTTTGCTGCTATCACAAATACTCCTGTTAGACAAGACAAGACAGATGTGGCTGAGATGAGAATCGTCTCAGGGAACTAGATCAAACAAGGAAAGAAAGGGGAAAGAAGAAAAAATTTGAAGAATCCTCAATTGTTATAAGAGAAAGTCTAGATCAATTGATGCTGTCGAACCCATTAGAATCTTTTCTCAGAGATTTGGGTAATCAGGAACCACGGCCTGATCCTGTTACTTCGCAGCCTCCACTACATAATGATCCTATCATTTCGACAGGCTAGGTTTTGTTTCCAATAGAACTAGCCTTTCCAAACATCTTTGATACCGAATCATATTCGGTATCTCTTTCATCTTCATCATCATTTTCAATCCCTACCATTGATTCCCTTCCCATGGCACCAGTAACTTCATCAATATTCATGACCGATCCCCCAGACCATGACATGGAATCAAACCATTATGAACCAGAGGTCGTCCAGCCAAACAATTCTTCCCAGCATGTGTCTACTTCATCAAAACAATTCTTCACTATTGATGACATTTCTTATCACAAATGGCTAGAGAGACTTGAAGAATTTCATATTTGGTTAAATACCCAAGCCATTACCAACTAGACAAGTATGATGTTCTTTTCAATTTTGTCACAAGGTTTATAGGCAGCCTTAAACTTTGGTGGCAATCTATAGGAGAACAAGACCAACTTCACTTTTTACTCTCGCCAAATTTTCAACATGCCATTACCCTTCTATATCATTTTTTGTGAGAAAACCGTTGATCTCATAGAGCTCAAAAGGAGAGAATTTTTCAAAAGAAAATGATGCTCTCTTCAGAAAAAACATCTTGATAAGCATTATCAAGAAATGCTTAAACTCTTTTATCAAATTGGAGTTGATGCAAATTTGAAGCATGTCTTCCTGACCTCCATTCCTAAAGAATTATCTCAAACAGTGGAGAGAACCTTTCTCTCCAGGAAAAAGAGAATCTAAGATGTTTCGTTGGGAGAACTCCAACAAGAAATCCATTCGTGCTTAGAAGAATTATGCATAAAGCGTCAAATGATCCAGACCTATGTCCATGACAACAGAGAACTTGATAGAGCATGTTCTCGCCAGAGCCTAAATATCAAATGTTCCAAGAAAGATTGTGATGGTTCTTGTGAAAATCCTCCAAGAAAAAGAAACACTTCAAGAAGATCTGGATAAACAAATCCAGGCATGACTCTAAGCACTTCCGAAGAAAAAAGAAATGACAATACTTACGCAAAAGGAAAGATCGTTCAGGCCACAAAAAGTCAAACCGATGCTTCATCTGCAATCAAAAGGGACATTTTGCCAAAAACTGTCCCCAAGCTAAAAAAGGTCATAATCACTTGATACATCATATAGAGAATGAAACTGGAATTTCTCTTGAAAATGATGATATTGAATCTTTATTTTCTACAGATGAAGAACCATGTGAACAAATTCTATGTATCATCCATTGTTATCAAACTCCCAATGAAACCGATTCCGATTCAAATCCTGAAGATATTTTTCACATATCTTTGACTCCTTTAGAAGAAAACACTGACATATTTTCAAGCCAAACTTATTGTCCCCATTTCCCTATAAAAATATTCACTTTAAAGTTTGCCAAGGTAATCACTGTCATTGCTCTCATCGACACTGGAGCAACTTCTTCAATCTTAGATACTAAAGTTTTTCCTAAAGAATATTGGACTTCATGTGTCCGGTATTTCAATTCTACTTCTGGAGATACTTTTTCTACAAATGTGAGAACTACTCCAATAACTGTTCAATTTTTTCCACAATGTTCCATAACCACAAAAATCTTTGACTCTAATCTTCCTAACAAAGATTTAATCATCGGTTGGGACATTATGACTCAGATTTCTCAATTGCACATCATTCTTGGAAAAAGGTCTTAAGTATAAAGACCAATTTTTTGAATTTGTCAATATTCAAAAACTTTTTTCCATTCAAATGAGTCTGTTAGATCCGATTATACAAAAGTTGTTGGAATCCTGTTCAGAATCTCACTTTGAGTTCGCTCAGAAATGTTCTCATCATTTATGGAAAAACCCAGAGTTTTTTGTTCGCATTCCTTTCAAAAAGAATGAGGATATCAACCCAACTAAGGCGAGTTATATGGGAATGAAACTAGAACACCTAGGTTTTGGCTCAAAGTGAATACTCAGAACTCCTGCAACAAGGCCTTATTGAGGTCTCACATTCTCAATGGGCTTGTGAAGCATTTTATGTCAACAAGCATGCTAAGCAAAACCAAGGAAATATGATATTAGTAATTAATTACCAGCCTCTTAACCTTTTCCTACAAGATGACAAATTCTCTTTACCCTCTAGAAACTCCCTTTTTGCTGGATTATTCAAGACCCAAATTTATTCCAAATTTGATCTCAAAACTAGATTTTGGCAATTGGTTATTCACCTTGAAGATAGGCCCAAGATCGGATTCTGTATTCCAAACCAATACTTCCAATGGAAAGTTTTCCTTTTGGCCTAAAGGTTGCACTATCCCTCTTTCAAAAAGTAATGTGCCGAATTTTCCAACAAATCCTGTCAAGTGCAACGGTCTACATTGATGATATTTTGCTCTATAGCTCTGATGAGTAGACGCACTGCCAACTTCTTGAGCAATTCGTCAAGATTGTGAAAAAGCATGGAATCATGCTTTCCCAAAGAAAGATGAACATCACCCAGACAAAAATTGAATTCCTTGGTATGCACCTTAACAAAAGGACATACTATCCAGGGCCACATATTGCTTAAGAATTGCTGAAGTTTCCTGAAGAAAATTTCACGACAAAACAAGTTTAGCAATTTCTCGGGATAATTAATTATCTTAGAGATTTTGTTCCAAATCTTGTAAAGCTGCCGATCCCATTACAAACAATGCTGAAAAAGAATCCTCCACCTTGGGGAAAATCTCAGACTAATGTAGTTGCTGAACTTAAGGAGATTATGCAATCTCTTCCTCCATTGCAAATTCCATCAATAGGAAAGCGAATTCTCCAGACCGACGCTAGTGATGAATACTGAGCCGCCATCCTGTTTGAAGAGATTGATGGTAAGAGACATCTGTGTGCCTCAAAAGTGGAAAGTTCTCTCAAGCAGAGATGCATTATCATTCCACTTTCAAAGAAATATTGACAGTCAAAAATGGAATAAAAAAGTTCAAATTTCATCTCATTGGCCATCACTTTCTGGTAGAATTGGATATGGCATCTTTCTCTCAGATGACCAAATTCAAACAAAGGTAAGTTCCAAATTCTCAACTGCTTCGATGAGTTGAATGGTTTTCAAAATATTCATTTGAAACCAAACACATTCTAGGGAAAAGGAATGTGCTTGCCGATTTCTTGTCAAGACCAAAAGCACCAGTAGAAATCAACATGTATATCATGAGGCATGCTTTCCATATGCGTCAACATGGTGAAAAATACAAAATCGAAAAATCAAAGATTGGCCAAGCTGGAAATACCCCTAGGAGATTGTGGAATGCATCCAAAATGATAGTCTCACTGAAAATCTGGATAATCTTATGTGACAATGCCACACAGACCTATCCAGACTCAATGGATGTTTGATTCTTTATTCTTTTGGATTAAATGCAGACTATTCATTCATACATCCTCTAATCTGGAAAGAGGATGATTTTCCTGACCAACTCAGATGGTTATTATGGTACTTAACCAATAAGTACTTAATAGCTATTGAAGTTCCAACCATAAGATTCATTGCAAACCTTACCAGGATATTCTCACTCGGTAGAGGAAACATCAAAAAGGAAAGTGACAAGAATCTCTTAAACTTTCTCAATTGGTTCTACCCTCCTACCCACTGGAAATATCTCTTGGAGAAAGAATTGAGAACCTTGCAACCAAACCTTGAAGTCCACATTATTTTGTTCTTCCGACATCCATGGCATTTTTTCACAAATAATGGCAACATCATCAATACTCCATAGATTGTAGGTACCACATCCTACAAACCTTAACTAGACAACAAACAAGCTTGGATTCACAAGTCCTATCCAGGACCTGTTGGTTGTTGTGAGCACTAGTATCGAGAACTTCAGAGAATCTTGTGTCAAGAAAATAAAATTATTCATGAAGATGCATGAAACTATAATGTACCTACTGCATGGGATCATTATAGCCTAGCATCAGAAGCCAAGGAAGCATTCGAGCAATACAGACAAGTCACATCATCACAAGAGCACGAAATGGTAGACACAGAATAACTTTGCTCAGTCCCCTCAAGACCCTTATGCTAGATGGGGATGTTCTCTTTCCCAAGGCCCCTATGATCAATGATTTTTGTCCTTATCTTAAGGCATGAACATGTCCTTCTATGCACAGCCATCTAATTGGCCTCAGTCAAGCATTCATGCAGATACTACAGAAGCCGACAATACAGACTAGGCACAAAAAGAAGCATCCGCATCCACATCATACCAGCTGAACCAAATCCTCTCACCAAAATACCTTGAAGCACTAGAGTAAAAGTATGATGAACGTCTTCTAGCAACAATGCACAACTCAGATAACTCGGACTATGATTACAATGCTCATGATGGATGAGATTGTTGAACAAGACCACTATCCGTACAATTTCACTGTAGCAAGTTACCGTTTACTTTTTACTATAACAATAGGCTAGAGAAACCACTGTTCACTGTCACTGTTCATACCGTGCGAATAATTCCCCACCGGAAAATTTTCGAAATTTCCGAAGCCTCTGTTTGTTTCCGGACCCGTGAGCTTGGTCCTTGTTTGTGTGACCAAGACAATGATGATGTAATGTGTGGGCAGAGTCCTTGAAAGTAAAGTGAGTGTTTTGTGAAATTTTCTATGAATTTTCAAACTCCTCCTTCTTCTCCAGCCTGGTAGGATCCTCTGAGAAATGTAGTTCGGATAGTGAGAAATGTAGTTCGAATAGTTCTAAATATTACTATTCTGGTTCTATTTGGGTATCTTTAGGCTCTGAACTAAAGATCAAAATGGTTCCCTACTAAAAAGCTGTCCCTAATGATTTGAACTGAGTTGTTCGCCCAATGTGGGAATGCATATTTATAGGAAACTGACTCTTTTCCTTATTCTAAGTCTAGGTCCATTTGATGGCATTCGAGCATACTCTACATGAGATGGAGAGTTAAGGTGATGAAGATCGACATTTTCTTGTGGTGAATGCTAAGTATCATAAGCATGATTAATTAGAGTATGTCCAAGCATATTCCTGATTTTGACGTTTCTCTTTCATCGATCCAACCGAAATATAATCCCGAAAGTCCCACCACCATCTCCCATCCACGCCAAACGAAACCCCCGATCGCCGCCAAATCGCCCAACGAAACCACCACCGGTCTCAACCATCGTCGCCACCGCCGCCATGGCCACCATGGCCACCATGATACCTCTTCTCGTCATCTCCCTCCTCTCCCTCCTCGACCCATCAACCCAATCCGCACCCTCACTGTCCGTCTCCCCCAAGATCCTCTCCAAATCCGGCGACCCGATCCGGATCCGATGGTCCGGCGTCGACTCCCCCTCCAGCCTCGATTGGCTCGGCATCTACTCCCCTCCCGACTCCCCCCACGACCTCTTCATCGGCTACGTCTTCCTCTCCTCCGACCCGGCCCACCTCTCCTCCGGGTCGGGCTCCGTCTCCCTCCCCTTGCCCAACCTCCGCTCCAACTACTCCTTCCGGATCTTCCGGTGGTCCGAGTCCGAGGTCGACCGCACCCGGCTCGACCACGACCACAACCCCCTGCCGGGCGCGAAGCACTTCCTCGGCGCCTCCGAGGAGGCCGGGTTCGAGCCGGGCCGCGGCCCGGAGCAGGTCCACCTGTCGTACACGGACCGGGAGGACGAGATGCGGGTCATGTTCGTGGCTGAGGACGCCGGCCGGAGGTACGTCAGGTACGGGAAGAGAGAGGGGAAGATGGGCGAGTTGGCGACGGCGCGTGTGGGGAGGTACGAGAGGGATGACATGTGCGACGCCCCCGCGAACGACAGCGTCGGGTGGAGGGATCCTGGGTGGATTCATGATGCGGTCATGAGGAATTTGAAGGGTGGGATGAGGTATTATTATCAGGTGAGCTGGTGTTTGAAGTGTGCTTTATGAGGTTTGTGATCAGTTTTTGTTCTTTGATTATGTATAAAATGAAAGTTTTGCTAGGTTTGATTGGTTTGATTGTTCTTTATAGATTAAGGTTCATGTCGGGTCAGCAGTTTCATTTCTTTTTTATGGTTAAGAGAAAATGGTGTTTGAAGTGTGCTTTATGAGGTTTGTGATCAGTTTTTGTTCTTTGATTATGTATAAAATGAAAGTTTTGCTAGGTTTGATTGGTTTGATTGTTCTTTATAGATTTTCATTTCATTTCTTTTTTATGGTTAAGAGAAAATGGTATGGTTGTGAGTTTGCTGTTGTCCTGGTGGTCTGGATACATGTTGATGCTGGTTTAGTTGCTAGTTGCTGCTGCCTCACCACCCTTCAAAAGGTGTGGTGAATTCCATCATATTTTTGCATGTGGAAACCATGCACGGATTGGGCTTTCACTTGGTCTTGTCCATGAATGGTATGGTTCACGCAGAATTCCCGGTGTGAATGCATGATTGTTCGATCTCTCAGACAAGAAATACATGTGATAGAATCGTAGAATCTGTCATGACGTTAATGGGGCTTGTCTGCTTTTTCAGTAGAATTTGGTGTTCTGTGTGATTAGTCTTTTCAGTTATAGAAGTATCATAACCGATATAAGCATGCTTGAAATTCGATTGGGACTAGTACATCTCAGTGATTGGAATGTCCATACTCTCGTAACAGGTTGGGAGCGACTCTGGTGGTTGGAGTGAAACGTACAGCTTTATGCCTAGGGCTAAAGACTCAGATGAGACGATAGCATTTTTATTTGGAGATATGGGAACTGCAACACCATACACGACATTCTACCGCACACAAGACGAGAGCATAACGACCATAAAGTGGATCCTCCGTGACATTGAAGCTCTAGGGAACAGGCCAAGTTTTGTGTCTCACATTGGAGATATCAGCTATGCAAGAGGTTACTCTTGGTTGTGGGACCATTTCTTCACTCAGATCGAGCCCGTCGCTGCCCAAGTTCCATACCATGTGTGTATTGGCAATCACGAGTATGATTGGCCATCGCAACCTTGGAAACCCGAATGGGCCCGAACAATATATGGAACAGACGGGGGAGGTGAATGTGGAGTACCTTACAGCCTTAGGTTCAAAATGCCTGGCAATTCCTCAGAACGCACTGGAATGAAGGCCCCGGCCACCCGGAACCTCTACTACTCATTTGATATGGGAGTGGTCCACTTTCTTTACATGTCTACTGAGACCAATTTTCTCCCTGGAAGCAAGCAGTACGATTTCATAAAGGCTGATTTGGAATCAGTGGATCGGAAGAAGACTCCTTTTGTGATAGTTCAAGGGCATAGACCAATGTACACGACAAGCTATGAATCTAATGATAGATTCCATTAGGGAGAAAATGATGGAGCACTTAGAACCTTTGCTCGTGAAGAATAAAGTGACCCTTGTGTTGTGGGGCCACGTACATAGATATGAAAGGTTTTGTCCAATTAATAACTTCACCTGTGGAAGTACAGATCCAGCCAAAGATAATTGGGAGGCACTGCCAATTCACATTGTGATTGGAATGGCGGGCCAAGATTTTCAACCCATCTGGCAGCCCAGACCAGATCATCTAACTGATCCTATTTACCCACAACCTCAAAGGTCATTGTACCGAGGGGGTGAGTTCGGGTACACTAGGTTGGTAGCTACTAGGGAGAAGCTTGTGCTTTCTTATGTCGGAAATCATGATGGCGAGGTGCATGACACAGTGGAAATTCTGGCATCTGGAGAGGTTCTTAACAGTGGTACTAGTGGTGCTGAACCTAACATAGAGGCACCTGAGTCCTTTTCTCGTGGTTTGTTAAAGGTGCGAGCGTGTTGGTGCTTGGAGCATTCGTGGGGTATATTCTTGGTTATATTTCACATGCCAGGAGAGAAGCTGCATCCCAAAGGAGCTGGACCCCTGTGAAGAGTGATGATGTATGAAGACCGTAAATTGTTATGCTGGGCAATGGAAGAGGGAGCTGGACTCTTGTGAAGAGCTATGATGTATGAAGACTATAAATTGTTATGCTGGTCAATGGAAGAGGCAGATGGTGCTTTCTTCTTTAATATCTCAGTATATTGTACTTGCAAGCAGTCAGGTGTTTGTATGTGTATGGTGGAAGGTGGGATGCTTCCTTGGAAGGAAGTTTTGTAAGATATGACTTCTCTCTTCTCTGTAAATACACGACGTTTAGTATCTTCTACACATCTTCATGTCTTGAAAAGTACTGAACTTCAGAATAAGTCTGTGTTTCAGCATGAACAAGAAACAAGAAATGACGAATGGTGACGCCTTTGTTTTTATTCTTCAAATTAGGGAAGCACTGACTTTGCTAGAATCTCTACTGTAAATTATATGTGAGAAACAAGCACTGAATTCATTCATTCCCTCTGTAGAATGAATAATAAAAGCTTGTGTATAATTCTCGACAATGTACGTTAAGCCATAAGATTTGGTAGCTTCTATAGAGGAATGAGACTCAGCGGCCGGCACATGTCTGAACTTTTATTTTCCAACAATATGCACTTCTGACTTCTCATAAAGATAACCAATTGGAAATTATTAAGAATGACACTAAATGTTCTTCATAACACATTGCCTGCCACTCTGCCTGTTTATAAGCATATAATCGGCTGCCCTGACTTGATGTCTATGCAAATCTTGAAACTGATGTGACGTGGTAGCGTTCTCAGAGGAAAACCATTCGCCTCTCATCTTTGTTCGCTTTCTCCATTTTATAGTTCAACTTGGAGATGCTACCCGGTGTCATCGTGCATTCTTTTGCCGTTACAGCTTTGTCAAAGGAGATTTGTGTCTTATTACTTCGGTTCATGCCATGGTCTTGTAAAAACTTCTTGGGTGGACAACAGTTTGCAATAAAAAAGAGAGGAGAGAATTATAGAGAATGCCACTCAAACTAATATATTTACACTCCTGTCTCATGTTTTTAGGTTTTGTCCATTGTGTATTTGATGCATTGTCTGGAACCACCTTCAGCACATGAATATGCTGGTTGGTCATTTGGGGCATTGATTTTGCAAATTATGATGTCTACCGTTCATCTCCACCCATATTGAGTACCAACATAAGGGCCAAATATATTTAGAAGTAGCAAGAAATTCAGGAATCCGAAAGATCACCAAACAATAATTCAATTTGCAGAAAGATGAGTTTATTTCATTTGCTGATTAGTTTATTTCAATTGCTGATGCGGTACAAGCTATCAAACAAAATTCTTCGTTTTCAGCTTGGTGAAAAAAAGAGGGAGAACACACTATAACAGCTGTGGGAAGGCAAATCAGAGGAAATGCACAATAAAGAAGCCTGCTCTTGCTCTCCCTTCATTTGCCAAGCAGACGACGAGTACGTTGGTTGGCCCCTTTCACTCGAGAGTTCATTTCATCCACATCATCACTTAGATGGTCGAGAGATTTGTTTTGCCTGTATGCACCACATTAGCTCTATAAGTAAAGACCTATGCCTTTATAAGAGAATGTGACAAGGGCAAAGAAGCAAAACTTCACCAAACCAGAAAATTATCTTGATCAAACTTCAATCTCAAAGCTAGAAGTGTATCAGTTCAGGCACATTTAAATAGGTCAAGTAGGAAAGAATATGAATATAAGTTAGGATTTCAGACCTGTCAAGTTCGCCTCCCATATCAACAGCCATATTCTTCAGGTCACCTAAGACATTGCTAAGATCCGATAACGCATCATCTTGCTTTGCCTTCTCAACCTGCCGTCCGAAAAGTCCTTGTGAATAGATGCTCAAAGACTGCTATTTGAGGGAAACAAACTTGTTGACCCACAAACCTCGACTTTCTGCAATGCATTTGTTGGTTCAGGCGGAGGAGTACGAGTAGTCCCTTTTCCTTTCGGCACAGGAGCCAACCCCAACTTCTCCCTGTGTTTTTTGTCACTTTTTTAGATGAATTGTCTGTCATGCCAGGAGGAAATAGCCGATGAGTTGATGTAATTGTCGCAGAAAGTACAAATACTCAAGTTTCAACAGCAAAGCTGTGCGTAATATTCACTTCCTTTGGCCACATTTAAATAAAGAAACCACGACAAAGCAATTGGGTAAGAAACCTGTTGTAACTACAGGCCCTGAAATTTCTCGGGTCTTCTTCGGTTTCCAAGTCTTAGAGAACATTCCTCCAAGGTTTCCTAAGACCTTTTCCCCCTGGCATTCACCAAAACAATGTATGGGTAATAATTAATAATCAAAATAGAAGTAGCTCGAGAAAAAATATCGAGGTGTCATCAGGATGAAAAACAGAATGTTATATAAAGAAACTGATAAAGTACCAGACAGCAGAAAACTGTGGCCATATTTTTCTAGATCATATTCTTAGTGTGCCAAGTTCATAATATGTGAATATTACCTTGCTCAAGTCCTTATCTGTATCGGCAACCATTTCATGGGTCCTCCTGATCTGCTCGCCCTGATTATGCAACGTGTCAAGGGTCCTCGTGGCGTCCTCTCTTATATCCTCAGCAATCTTGAGGCAGTTGTTGACAGTACTTGTAGTCTCCTCCGCCTTGTACATGGCATAATTCTCCAATTCTTGCACGCTCTGATTCTCTAGCCCTCCCGATTCATGAAAGTCATTCCTATACTCATCCCGTGCTGTTGATGAACCTGAATAAGGGGATGCAGAGGAGGAAGTTCCTCTTCGTCCCTTATCATCATTGAAAGGATTGCCACCGAGATTTGGCACAATGAGCACGGGCTCTGAGTTTGCTCGCCTTGAAGGTTTAATCGTAGATTTCGTGTCAGATTCAGTATCGGAATCAAAAGGATTTGTTCCTGAAGATGGATGGTCCACAGAGTTTTGCTTGGAAACCTTATTCACCGGTGATTTAAAAAATCCAAACATTTTCAAAGATCAGAAGAAGTTGCTTTTTTCAATATGGTGACGTAATGGTGAAAATTCCAAGAACCTGATGAAGCAAAACAACAAGAGTTACTCACGAAGCTAATTCCAAGATCCAAGCACATCTTCATGACAAGGGATACACGAATGTAGTTTAAAAAGACGGTTCATGTCAACCCTGTTTGCAAAAGTGAAAATGTCCGAGCCCATTAACTCAATGAATGTGGTTTGCTTCAACAAAACATTTCATCAACTAGACAGAAAAACCAACAAAGGAAAAAGCTCAAGGATGCCCCAATTGGATCCCCTCTGAAAATGACGCACTAATGCAGACAAAAACTAGGGAATGAAGCAGGATGATATATTATGTGAGCCAAGATCAATCACAAATCATCGTGGCCAGTAATTAACCGCTAATGCTCCTTTCGAAGAATAGCTACTAAAGCATCATTATGTTAAAATGGAAGGGAAGCTATGAATCATCTCATAGACCAAGGAATTGCAGAAGCTTAACTTCACATTCTCCATTCCCTAAAAAAAAAACACAATGCGGGATAATCCATTCTCTCTCTCTCTCTCTCTCTCTCTCCCTCCCTCTCCCCGACCTAGCAGCAAGAAGAAAAGAACGGACGGCTTCGTGGAGCAAAAACCAATCCCACAAATGCAAAGTTTGCCCACACACAATGACAGAAATCCACCAATGCGGAGAGGGAAAACGAACATCAAGCTGTTTCACTAAAGGAAGGATTGAAGATACAAACACACATGGCAAGAACAAGAATCAAGAATCATCAGGAGATCAAGAAACAAGCAACTGGGTACCTGGAATTCGGAGAGAGGCTTGGGTGAAAAGAACTCGAAGACGGTCAAAACAAGTCCCCTACAGACGCAGACCCCCAAAGTAGAAGAAAGAAGGAGAAAAAACCGCTCCTTTTTCAGGAATTATGCAAATGAAACTCAGAAAGAGAGAATGCTCGCGAAAAGTGACGAGGACCCGTCTCTCTCTCTCCCCTCTCTCCCCCCACCTTTTCCCTAGCAACAAGAAGAAAAGAACGGACGGCTTCGAGGAGCAAACCGATCCACAAATGCAAACTTCGCCTACACACAATGACACAAATCCCACCAATGCAGAGAGGGAAAAAAGAACATCAAGCCGTTTCACTAAAGGAAGAATTGAAGATACAAAACACACGACCAGAACAAGAATCAAGAATCATCAGGAGAGCAAGAAATAAGCAACTGGGTACCTGGAATTCGGAGAGAGGCCTGAGTTGAAGAAGTCGAAGACGGTCAAAACAAGTCCCACACACACAGGAGACCCTCAAAATTAGAAGAAAGAAGAAGAAAAACCGCTCCTTTTTTTAGGAGTTCTGTAAATGAAACTCAGAAGGAAAGAATGCTTGCTCGTGAAAGATGACGAGGACCCTTCTCTCTCTCTCTCTCTCTCTCTCTCTCTCTCTCTCTATAAACGGATCGAACAGATGGAAGGCGCCGAGCAATGGCAGAAGGAATTGCGCAGGAGAGGCTATTTTTGTGTCGTCGTCCTCGATTTTTGGACCGTTGGGTTTTCGGCTCCTTTTTAAACTGTCTTTTCTTATAATTTTTTCAATCTTAAATGCTTTTGGGTTAATATTCTGCATTTGTAATCCTTTTTTTTTCTTTTCTTCTTCCTTTTTTTCTTTTGGGCTAAGCATTATTCTCAGAAAAATGTTGTAACCTTTTGGTAATGGAGGTTGCCCTTAACTATTTATGGTGATAACTTTTTCATTTTGGCCATTGAAATTTTGCTTGTCAATAAGTTTAGTTGGATTGACTTTCTATAAAATCGTGCCATGTTGATTTATGACATAATGACATGGTTTTTGCAAGAAAATGTAAGCCGAAATAAAAAAAAAATAAAAATTGGAGAAGACGTAGTGAAAAAGGCAGTCACTTCCACTCCTCTGTATTTCTCTATGGCTATTTCCAAAAATGGGATGTGGCTTTCCCGCAAATAAAAGCAAAAAAACAGAAAAAGAGAAAGGTACTTTTTCAGAAGATTTTGCTAGGACGTTGGTCCCCCACTACAAGTCTCCCAAGTTGCAAGCCCAATTGGGAGGTTTTCTTTTCCTTTTTATCATTATCCTGGATTTTAGCTCAGAGTATATTTTCTGCAAGCCCAATAATTGTCCATATGAAAGCAGCAGAGAGACAATGCTTTTATAATGTCATTAGTACATTCCCTCTTTCTGTATGTTTAAATAGGGTTTTCAATGTGAAAAGAATAGGTTGTATTTCTAGCTGTTATTGATGAATGCTCATTTATTTTCTCAGTTATTTTAAATACTCAATCTTTTCTTTTATTACGTACCCTTTTCACTTTTCCTCAGTAAAAATATTTTTAGCTTTATTGGACCCAAAAAAAAAGGTAAAGTTGTAGAGTCCATTTAAATTTTATAGGTACTTCTTGGATATATTAAACAAGAAGTAAAGGCTTTTCAAAGCATTGATTACGCATAAAAGAATATAAAAAATATATTGGAAATTGTAAAGTTTCCTCGATTAGTTACTTAATGGGTGTCTCTAGAGTACTCATTGGTAAAATCTATATATTTAAAGTTAAGGAATGCATGAAAAAGAAGATGACACTCACATGAAGCCAATCAATATGCTAAGATTCGTCTTGCTTTCATCGTTCCAATGCTTTGCTTAATTCATTTTTTTCCATTTGGTCAATCCATGTTGAAAGCTCAGATGACCGAACAGTTCATTGAAGTTGCGGTGGGGGTACGTGACATGTGTAAACGCAAATATCTTGGCTGACAAAATATCTGACCCCTACCCAAAGTTCATGCCGTACATCATCGCTCCATGAAGATCGAAGAAGACTCGGCGTTGAGGAACGACGATTCGGTCTGTTCTTTTCTCGTTTTCAATGTCATCCTCTCTTTGGTTTTTCTATTTGGACTCGTTTTAAACGTGGAGTAGATGAAACAGTGAAGACGCAGGCGGGCAAGTTGCCAACAAAGCAACGAGATAACTACACCTTGACAGAGAATTTGCACCTCTCTCTCTCCCCCTCTCGTACTCTGTCCCGGTTTTTGGCTCATCGTTCAGTTGGTCACTACCCATTTGTGTGCTCTCACGCGGTAGGGGAGCGCAGTGCGCGAAAGGGGCAATGGCTGCTTCTCCGTTCTCAGCAAATTGCACCTTGCCCAAGTCGATTGCTCATTCCAAATCCGTGCACAGCTCTAAAGGATGTGACTTCAGAGCCAGAGTGACAAAGTTGTTCTTTTTGCAACACCCACGTTTGGTTTGTTCCAGAAGGAACTTCTATGTCAGAAACGTGGCTAGTGACCAAAAACAGGAGCTGAAGGAACCCCTCGCTGATGAAGGTTGAGTAACTCCTTTTTCTTCTTCTTTTTTATGCTGTGTAGTTGATGCTGCATTTGTTGCAATGAAAACTATCAACATTTAGACTTTAGTCAGTGATTACGTGTGCACACAACTGCTTAGGATTTTGTTTCAGTTTAGTTATTCTCTGCTCATTTCCTCGTGTACTTCTGGGGCTTCATTGAATTGAGTAGAATTTTGATGTTTTAGATTCCAATTTGCACTCAAAGAGTTGCTTAAATGTGCTGGCACATTCTGTTTAACTGAAGTTGCCTATTTATTAAGATCTATAAATCGAAGTTTCTTGTTAGGTCCGGTGCATAGGCAATGCGATTCACCACACGGTTCATCATGAAAAACAAATAGACATCAGCAGTGCGAAAAATGACAACTTCGACTTGCCCATCCATCACTGCACGAAAGGCTCTCTCTTTTGATGACTGAGAAGAAAAAGGTCTTTTCTTGTTGGTTAGATGGGTCGGCCCCTTTTCCTCTAGAGGGAACTTTAGATATATTATGAACACTTTGTCAATTTTGTTGCCTTTGGTTTCACTTCTTTTAGGACGAGTGACTCGAATCTTACTTGACTGGCTGTGTTTTAGGGTGTCCTTTGGCTTTGTTTGCCAAGAGAAGTCCTTTTCATACGTGTGCTGGCAATTTTGTCCAATGTAGTTCTAAAACTTGTCTTTCGCTTTGGAGTTCCAGGCACACTGGATACTTCTGTTCCAGATTCAGCATCCATTGCCTCGAGCATCAAGTACCATGCGGAGTTCACCCCCTCTTTCTCTCCAGAGAAGTTTGAGTTGCCAAAGGCATATTTTGCCACTGCAGAAAGTGTTCGAGATACCCTTATAATAAACTGGAATGCTACTTATAATTATTACGAAAAGCTGAATGTAAAGCAGGCATATTATCTGTCTATGGAGTATCTACAGGTTTGTGGTGAACTATGTGCTATATTATCGTTCATACAAGCTTTGGGTTTTGCATGTTATTTGTTCATGGATTTGAAGGAAAATATAAATTGTCCAGGGCAGAGCACTGCTAAACGCAATTGGTAACTTAGAGCTTTCCGGAGCTTATGCAGAGGCTTTGAGAAAGTTGGGGCATAATTTAGAGGATGTGGCTAGCCAGGTAAGGCCATTGAACGACCTCAACTAGCCCATGCTCGGGTTTGGTCTTTCAAGTACCGTTGGCAACTTCTGGTATCAAGTTTCAGTTAGGTTTCTTTTTCATCCAAACAGTCTCAGATGGCTCATCACATCTAATTCCGCTGTCAAATGCCATGGGGCATCCTCTATATGTTGCAACGTTGGTCTGTATAGCTAAAACTGACATCCATTAACTACACTTGTTTATGTCTATACCCAAAGTATGCCACATTAATAGTGTTCCCATCTTTGGTCCCTCATCAAAATGTGGAGATGCTACAGATTGAATAATGTGCCTAAACTTTGAGATCAGTTTGATGTAGCCTCTCACGGTTGTCGAATTAATTTACTCTGCCTCACCTATAATCTCTTGTTAATAAGCTTTACATTTGGTCAGTCTATCTGTAATACCAGCATTGTGTCCATTTTGTATACCGTACTTCAGGGATCTGGATGATGGAGACAATCTGATTACTCATGTATTGCAATTGCTATTCCAAAACAAATGTCATTTTGCCTGTTGAGTTTTGTCTCTAGCTAAAATCCTCAAGATGATGATACCCAGGAACGAGATGCTGCACTTGGAAATGGGGGACTAGGGAGGCTCGCTTCCTGCTTTCTTGACTCTCTAGCCACACTCAACTATCCTGCATGGGGATATGGACTTAGATACAAGTATGGCTTGTTCAAGCAGAATATTACAAAAGATGGCCAGGAGGAGGTTGCAGAAAATTGGCTTGAGGTAGAAAAACTTTTTATCTTTCCACAAGCTAAAGCGAAATTTCTTTGAATGAAGACATTGCTCAAAGTATCACTTTGACAGTGGCTTGAATTTGCTTTTTGTTGACTATTAACTGTTCCTAGCAGGTGGGAAATCCATGGGAAATTGTGAGAAATGATGTTTCTTATCCAGTGAAGTTCTATGGTGAAGTCATTTCTGGACCTGATGGGAGCAAAGAATGGGTTGGGGGAGAAAACATAGTGGCTCTTGCCTATGATGTTCCCGTTCCAGGATACAAAACTAAGACCACCATCAATCTTCGACTTTGGTCCACAAAGGTTGCTTCCGAAGAGTTTGACCTGTGTGCTTTTAATGCTGGAGATCATGCCAAAGCATATGCAGCCCTCAAGAATGCTGAAAAGGTGCAAAGGATATTTTGGAGAGCTTATACCTCCTTTAGAACTTTATATGTAGAACTTGCACAAGAACAAGGTGTCTAAAAAGAAATTGTATTCATAAAATTGACAATGTTTAGAGGAGTGTCTTTCTTGTGGATTCTACCGTCACCTCACTGCATAAGTGAGTAAATTATAGGAACTGCTTTTCTGCTTTTTACCAGTCAATTTATTCTTTAGATGTTCCACACGACACAAATATTTATGGTTTAGTTACACATTACAAATATTTCTGTTGTGATCAGATTTGCTACATACTGTACCCTGGGGATGAGTCAATTGAAGGAAAGACTCTTCGATTGAAGCAACAGTACACCCTCTGTTCTGCTTCTCTTCAAGATATCATCACTCGTTTTGAAAGAAGATCAGGGGATGTTGTGGATTGGGGGAAGTTGCCTGAGAAGGTTGCTGTCCAGATGAATGACACTCATCCTACGCTCTGCATCCCTGAACTGATAAGAATATTAATGGATGTGAAGAAGTTGAGCTGGGAAGAAGCTTGGAACATCACTAAAAAGTATTACATGTCACGATGGTGTTGTGATTTTTTGATAGCTATTTATCTGCGTGTAAATGCGATCATTGTTTCCTGATCACTTCAGACATTCTGTTTTCACAGCCATCCCATGTTATTTTGTCTCTCTGATTTCTTGTTTTTGACATTTCTTTCAGGACTGTTGCCTATACTAACCACACTGTTCTACCTGAGGCCCTAGAGAAATGGAGCTTGGAGCTTATGCAGGATTTGCTTCCTCGACATGTTGAGATCATCAAAAAGATTGATGAGGAGGTAATTGTAGAAAGTCCATAATAATTGACTACGTGAAAACATCAACCCCATTTCTAAATCCTAACAAACTTTTCTTTGTTGAATGGTTTCTTGCTGGTGATATCAACCCAGTTAGTTCAAACTATTATAGATGAGTACGGCAAGGAGGATCTTGACCTGCTGCAGCAAAAGTTGAAAGAAATGAGGATATTAGCTAATGTCGAATTGCCTGGTACAGTTCTAGAATTACTAGTTAAACCAGAAGAAGATCCTATTGAGGAAGTTGATACTGCCATTGAAGAAAGTAAACTAGTTGATGAAGTAGACGAACCTGAGGAAGAGGATGTTCCAGAGGAGAAGAAGGTGATTCCTGAACCAGATCCAGAATTGCCAAAGATGGTTAGGATGGCCAATCTCTGTGTTGCTGGTGGATTTGCAGTAAATGGTGTCGCTGAGATCCATAGTGAGATCGTAAAGGAGGAAGTTTTTAATGATTTCTTCAAGGTGATACTATCAAGAAATTTTTATAATCCTGTTATATTGTTTCTCAGTGACTATATTGCTTCATTAGCTACTTCCGCTCCATGGTCAAGTAATCTTTCCATTACTGTTTTCTGGCATGACATGGTAACAGTTATGGCCAGAGAAGTTCCAGAATAAGACGAATGGCGTGACACCGAGAAGATGGATACGTTTTTGCAATCCAAATCTTAGTGAAATCATAACCAAGTGGACTGGAACTGATGACTGGACTATTAACACTGAGAAATTAGCTATCCTTAGAAAGGTAAAGGAGTCAGACAGACCTTGTTATCATTTTGATATTTAAAACAGTCCAGTTTATGCTTAAATGGCGACATTAGGTTTAATGAAAGTAGTTGTGTGATTTCCTTTACTGATGCTTGGTATATTTGATTGGTCTATTCCACATCCCTTCAATTTTTCAGTCAAATGTGAGACTACCTAAAAAAGGTCTATATCGTCTTCCTTAAGCACAAATTTCCTGATTATCTGACTTTTCGAGGATGAGATTTCCTCTTTTTAGTACTACAGTAATGGTTGAGGTCATCATGTATGGTCTGCCATTTGTGTACAGATGTAAAATTTCTTCTGGTGATAGACTTTTTGAATCGAATCCTTTTAAGAAGTTTATGAGAATGGTGAAGTTGTGAATTACTATAAAATAACAGGCTAGTCATGCACTTGATCTGAAAGGCTGGTGTGTTTTTTTATCCACAGTTTGCGGATAATGAAGATCTCCAATCGGAATGGAGGGAAGCCAAAAGAAGAAACAAGATAAAGGTCGCAGCATTTCTCAAAGAAAAAACTGGATATGTAGTCAGTCCCGATGCCATGTTTGATGTCCAGGTTAATTCTTCCTCTGATTTCTTTCTGCATCTGTAGACAAGCTCTGGGGGAGATGCGGCTTTTGCCCTCTCTTCTGCTATTGGTGGACTCTTGCACAGAAAGGCCAACTTATGGCCGTCTCTCGTCCCCCTGCCGGTGGGGAATCTGCTCCGGGTGTTGCTTTGCTGCTGCTTTACCTCATGTTGACCCGTACCTTCCTTAGGTGGCCCTCCACAAAACACCTCCAGAACCAGCATAACTCCTTCAGACTCTTCTCGTTGCCTTGGCTACTTGGCATGTGTGACTCTGCTTTCATGATAGAACCAGGGGCCCTTCGTTTAAGTTGTAGTAGTGAGCTGCAATTGAGGCAGCAGAATCAACTCACTGACTCACTTATTCCCTTAAGAAGTTTTTTTCCCGTTTCCCGATAATAAGCTGGTTTTTGGGGTAAAAACGTTTAACCTCCATAAGGTAGTCCCGGGGAGTTTTCTGTATATACTTCCAAACCCAGTATAAGACAAGTAAAGACGTGAAATCTCAGGAATCTTATGTGAAAAGGACTAACGATAGATATGTAAATGATGAAGGGATCAAGGCAATCTCTATGCCTGCAATTGATCTGGTCTAGCGACAGTGAACATTTTATAGGTGGTGTTCTAACAGTTTTAGTGGGTGGTCTAGACTCATATCTCAGGAGACATTGGAGATATACTATATTGCTCTAAACATGCGTGTCCTTATCAAAATATGTTACTTTCAAGGCATGTATAACTACGTCCGAATTGTCAGTCTTCAAAGTTTAATTGAGAGATCTTGATTATGTATGTTCAGGTGAAGCGGATACACGAATACAAGAGGCAATTATTGAACATCCTGGGCATCGTTTATCGCTACAAGAAAATGAAGGAAATGACACCTGAAGAAAGAAAGACGAGGTTTGTTCCTCGGGTCTGCATTTTTGGAGGTAAAGCATTTGCTACATATGTCCAAGCTAAGAGAATTGTGAAGTTCATCACGGATGTGGGGGCAACCGTTAACCATGATCCCGAAATTGGCGATCTCTTGAAGGTGATTTTGTCTATTGGCTACATTTATTAGTGTCTCATTTGATATTTGCCCAAACTAGTTATAGACTGGTTGGTTTTTCCCATTGGAAGTCAAGTACAATCTTATATTCTGAAATTGATTGTATCATTGTTCTTTAGCAACATTTCATCTATACAGTGGAATGGCTAGTTATGTTATGGACACCTAAATGCATGTATGACATGTTCATTGCTTCAATCTAGGTTGTCTTTGTCCCAGACTACAATGTCAGTGTTGCGGAAGTGCTTATTCCCGGAAGTGAGTTGTCACAACATATCAGGTATATTGTTTTAGTACAGTTCTCATAGCCCGAGGAAGAAAGTAATTTCAAATCTCAAAAGTGCTGGTCCGTGCGTCTTTAACGGAGGACCAGTAGAAAATCCGGTCATTTGTTCTACCTTTTCCATACTTATTTCGTATATAAGTTCTATATCGTGTTAGAATATTTATCTAAAGAGTATAGTTGACGGCATTTCTCTCTGCTCTATAGTACTGCTGGAATGGAGGCCAGTGGAACCAGCAACATGAAGTTTGCAATGAACGGGTGTGTCCTCATCGGGACCTTGGATGGGGCAAACGTTGAAATAAGACAGGAGGTTGGAGAAGACAACTTCTTCCTCTTCGGGGCAAGGGCACCTGAAATAGCTGGGCTGAGGAAGGAAAGAGCTGAAGGAAAGGTAATGCCGTGACGGTAGGAAATTTTTTTGCTCAATGATGGGATAAAGAACTATCACTGTGAGATGATCCCACCATCACAAAAGATTTTTTTCTGACTGGTTTACTGTCACGTAGACGTTGCCTACGCGAATCTAATGATGGTCAGAAAGATATGATCTCACGCTTCAATAATAAGCATCATCAGTGATCAGCTTTCATTCTCTTTCTTAATGCATATGATGAACTGTGACATTTCCAGTTTGTCCCGGATGCTCGTTTCGAAGAAGTAAAGGCATACGTGCGGAGTGGTGTCTTCGGTCCCTACAACTATGAAGAGTTAATGGGATCATTGGAAGGAAACGAAGGCTACGGACGTGCAGACTATTTCCTCGTGGGCAAGGACTTCCCCAGTTACATGGAATGCCAAGAAAAGGTCGATGAGGCATATAGAGACCAGAAAGTGAGTAACAAATAACACTTGCTGATAGTATTTTCTTTGTTCTGCCCGCTTGCTGAATCTCTGTCTACAAGTGCTTGATCAGAAATCATATGTCAAGATGTCTATCTATACATTGGATTTTAGAAACTGTCCTACATGATACAGTAGTTTGATTGTGTAACGACCGTGTTATTCCTTAATCTCTTGCTTGTCGATCTATATTAATAAAATTTTGAGCAAGATATTCCAATCATAATCTTTCTTATATCAGACGATGCTTCATTAAGAGCTCTTTTGCTCCCTGTGACTCATCTAATTCTACGACGTGCTTGAGCAGGGATGGACAAAAATGTCAATCTTGAACACGGCTGGGTCGTACAAGTTCAGCAGTGACCGAACAATCCATGAGTACGCCAGGGACATATGGGGAATCGAGCCGGTCGTACTGCCATAACTTCAAAGTATGTATTTCTTTGGTGAAGTGCAGAAATTAATTGCCCTGTTGCATCATCCCACTCTTATAGGAGAATAAAGAGGTTGTCGGAACAAAAGAGAGAATGGTTGATATGCGAACCTATCTCCTCATGTTACTGTAAATTGTAGAATGACATGTGCAATGAGGAGTATGTACGAATAAACTTCCATATTGCAGAAGCTGAAAACTACACTGATATCTCTCTACTTTTTTGGTAATCATCCTAATGAGATGTATCTCGGAACCATATGATTATGTATGTGCTCCTCGAATATTTCCATTCATTTTGGATATTGATTCCGTGTATCCGTAATTTACTATCACTTTTATGAAATTACTAATAGAATAATGAAGTGCACTAAATTCTTGACTTATTTAGAAAATTACCATTGCCCATAAGAAAACTATCTATACCAGATAATTTCGGATCAAGGAGTTATGGAATTTTCAAATTACCTGACCTCTTCTGTCTTTTTTTTTTACACGAATGTCAAAACATTGTTTAAAGTTGGCGTACTTTTCGAATGTAAAATTCATCTTTATGCATAGCGTACAAATTCTCTTTACCACCCTTAGAGACATTGTATTAGATATTTCAAGAGGACCACATCATCCATCTATCCAATCAATGACGGCACATGAAATGCCATGCATTTGATCATCTTCCTAATTAAAAAATATATATGTATATTATCATTCACAATATTTAATATATCGTATTTCTTGACCGATTTGGTGGATGAATGATGTGGTCCTTATGGATGAACATCTTATATCCCTACAGTATTTCTGAAGTGTAGTGTCGGTTTGTATTCTGAACTGTCTTACCTCTATGTCGAACGAGCTTTTCTACAGGGCATTTTCCATTAGTGTGAAACACCATGAAAGCGAGATCAAGATAGTGTAGATCTACCACCCTTAAGAATTAGATGTCCTAGGAGATCGATGTTATTCTCATCGAAGTCCCAAGTAAAACAGGAATCTATCTTCATTAGTACAAAAGTACTAATGAAATGCGATTTTCATAATAATGGAGAAAAAAATTAAGTTCTAAACATATTACGTTTTTGCCAATTCGATCTTAGACATTTCAATTTGACCAATTTTATCCTAAATATTTTAATAATTTGTCAATTTAGTCAATTCGACTAATTTTAGGCTAAATTCGTTGATGTGAATGTTGGCTATCCTTCGAGGCATGGTTGGTATTGACGTGAATAATTTTTTTATTTAATTTTTCCGGATTCTTCTATTAATTTCTTATTCTTTTCTTTTCTTTTCCTTTCATTCGAATAAAAAAAAGTTGGGATTTTTTAAAAAAAAATTAGCTACATTAGCGCTGATCATGTTATGTAAAATGGCTGACATTCATGTCAGTGATTCTAGCTAAAATTGGTCAAATTGAGCATATTAGCAAATTAATAAAGGTGTAGGACTAAATTAACATAAGCATAATAGGTTTATGATTTTTTTTTTTTTTTGTAATCATCCTAATAAGATAAATCTCACGTTTGGTTGAACCATATGATTATGCATGTGCGCCTCCATTGTTTCTATTCTTTTTGGAGATTGATTCTGCGGATCTGTAATTTACCTATCACTTTTATGAAATTGTGAATTAAATAATGAAGCGCACTAAATTAGTAACGTATTTAGAAAAATTATCGCCAATAAAAAACTATCTACCACATACAAAGAAATAGATAATTTTAGATCAGGGAGTTATAGTACTTTCAAATTACCTAACTTTTTTTTTTTTTATACACGAATGTCAAAACATTATTTAAAGTTGGTGTAATTTTTTCTAAGGTAAGAGACACCTTTCCGTGCTTAGTGGAATAATTTTTTATACCTCCCTTAGGAACATAATTTTAGATATGTCAAGAAGACCACGTCATCTATCTATCTAATCAATGACGATGCACGAAATGCCATGCATTTCATTATCTTCCAAATAAATAAAAAAATATCATCACTTATAAATATTCAATATCTCAAATTTCTTGATTGATTAGATGAACGAATGACGTGGTCCTCAGAGACCAAGTCTTATATCTCGACAGTATGTACAATGCCCGAACAAACACAAAGTTGATGATGATCTTTACGCTTAAATCCACGGTGGGAATAAAACCATGTAAATAATCATTAACATATTTTTATGTGGTATATCTAATTCAGCGAGTCAAGAAATTTCGCAGCTCTTGGCTTCGGAGGTCACATCTTTGGGTTCTTTAAAAAAAGTTCTTGGCAAAGGTCTTGCTGTCTTACCTAAGTGTCATTTTCTTTCTTCGACTAGTCAAAAAGTATTACATGCACCGATTTTCTTTTTGGTTGCTTGCAAGTTTTTGCAAACCACTTTTTAATAAGTGGGTACGACAAATACAAATACTGCCGAATTAGTGGAAATAGAAAGAGTAATGCCGCCGCGTATATTAAAATTGTTTTATCAAAACAATATATATAATCAAAGTGAGATCAGACTTTTATTAAATATAAGTGCGTACATTGTAAGTCATTCGACGACTTGTTGAATAACAAAAAAAGAATATGACTTGATTATTTAAATGCGAAGCAAGAACAATGCAAATTAATTTTGTTAAATAAGCTAGAATTATGTCTATCGTTACTCAGGAAAGGCTATGGGACTTTTTGAGTGGTGGGTCATCCTCATTAATTCTTACCTTACGAAGCCTAAACTCTCCGATGAGATTCTACATCTAGAAGCGTTAGGTTAGACAACCTTTTTACTTCGAAGCCTGTCTATTTTTTTTTTTTTTAATGGCGATGTGAACATGCTCGAATCTCTTTTCGATCGCCACGTTTCAAAGAGCCACTCCAACGGAGAGGATCTTCTGGGTTTATCCTCGAGACAATGCCCATGAATAATAAAAATTGCTGCAATGATTTGTGGTGAAGGGAGATTTTGCAAAACCCTAAATGACTCTTCACCTCGCTCGGTTGAAGTCTCTTCCGCACGAATTAAAAAGAGAATAGCGAGAGAAGAGCTCCAGAAGAAAGAAAATAACGCACCCTCCAGAACTTCGTTTGTTTCGTGAGAAATGAATAAAATATTATCTTTTATCTAAAATACTCAAAAACCCTAATCTTATATATCAAAAAGACCTAAACTCTCCATCCATCTTTGCCACCACCTTCCCAGTCATTGGTCACCATCTTCGCTTTCGAGAGTTGCTCTACCACTACCAAGCTAGCATTCGCCGTCGGGCCAATCATCGCTCCTCTCGCCATTCACCACGGCTCCACTAGAGTCTCTATCCTATGTGTTTCTCTCTCATCTCTACTCTCTCTTGGTCCAGCCTGCATGTGGGATTGCCTGGGCCTGAGGATGACCGTCGTGACCTCGACTAAAGGTTGTCCATGGAGGCCTAGGAAGGGGTGGTGGTCGGCAGCGACTAGGTGAGGTGGACGTCGACGACAGTGATGATGGTTGGTGGTGGAGAGCGAAAATGTCAAGTAAATGAATCATTAGAGCTAGGGAGTTGAAAAAATGAGGAGAGCAATTTTGAATAGTAAAATGACAATCCTGTAAATAAGTTCACGACTTTATTGAATTAAAATGTTGTTTCGAAGAATAGAACTCCGTTACACTAAGTAAAAACTTAGGCGTGTTTAGCGTTGATTTCCCCGTATTATTCAGAATTTCACCAAATGCATCTTCCAGACTTTACTTTATTTCCCCAGATGAAAACGCGATTGAATAAAAATTTTCGTTAGACCCTTGCTAGGAACTCAATTTGATATATCTTTTTTCACCCAGGTTTTACGTAATTTCAATTTCAGGACCTTTTTAGGTGTCAAAAACATCAATTCACTAATGGATACGCCACGTCAGAATAATGTCAGATTGAGTCGGGTAGACCACCCCACTAGATTCTCGGTGGTCGCTTTGAACATAAGTTAAAAAAGGTTAAACGAATGACTTTACGTGAAGTTAGCAAATTTACCCTTGCAGTTGCCGACGGACGGCAGGGAATTCCATGCAGACGAAGGTGGTCCCCACCGAGACTCTCCCACCAGCTGACTGCCGACAGATCTTTACGTGCCGGGCTCGCAAAAGGATAATGACCGTCCGATGGAAAAGCCAGGAGACAAAAGTCTGGCGTGGGAGAACGGGAAGTTTCCAAATAATGCACGTGCCCTATTTTGCGGACTGTCTAGTAATCTGCCACGTACCTGCCTTGATATGGATCATTTTCGTAATGTCAAACTTAATCAGATACTACAATAGAGTTGATTTTCGGAATTAATTGATGTTAATGTGACATTGGTAGCTAAATAATTATTATGTTTTTAATCAAGACAGAAGTAATTATTGGTGATGAAATAAGTTGGCCTCATCGAAATATCCAATACTATTTATCATGTCATTGTTTTTTTTTACACGACATATGTTATACCATTTTACCAAAAAAATCTGATTTCATCTTAATTTTTCTAACTGGCATTATTTCTTTTGAGCATTTCTTGTTTTAATATCTAGCTGTAGTCAATTAACTTGCTTTGTTAAATAATTTTATCTTTTGCAAAATCATCGCTCTTTCACGCTCTTTCAACTTTTTCCACATATGCACACATACATATTGCATTGCTTTTAATTACTATTAAAATCAAATGATATATTTAAACTTTCATATGATTTACTGGATAATCTTCTTATTTGGGGAAGCATGAAAACGTTCATCTTCCATCGGTAACCATCCAAAGTACTTGTAACATTTGTTTGTGGGGCTGAAAGATGGGCAATGACTAATGAGTTAGCCGCGACCCACGATGGAGTGGGTTAGTGGTGGAGATGATGAGTAAATTTCATATCACGATAATGACCTTTAAATATATTAGTTAAAGGATTATATTTTAAATAAATCGGTCTTTTTTTTTTTTTACAAGAGCATTTTATAAAATGCCATGAGAAAATTTCATTGACTAAAATGCTGTTAAATAGTTTTTAATTATGATATAGTTGAGTTGAAAAGATTCGGAGGTTTGCAGTTGTTAAAAAATCATTGTCAGGTCAACAGAAAATTTGAACGAAGGGGTTACAATTGATCACGCGATGTACTGTTTTCAGTGGAGACAGGATTATAAATTTCTGTAATCATGTCTTAGCAAAGCAATGCTGAAAGAGAATGGACCACGTACGAGTGATTATTGCATATGATGTATTGGCACAACAAATAAAGTGCATTCCCACTTCAAAGGACCACATCTATCGATCCTTTACCTAAAGGACACGAGGCAAATTCAATATATATGGAAAAAAGCATATCACAATCACACTACATATTATTATATAAAAGAATAACACTTGATGGATAAATAGGCAAATGAATATATATAATAGACAAAAGGAGAGGTGGGTAATTGTTCTTTTCGAATCCTGAACCAATACAATGGAATTAAATTAAACTTAATTCAAGTTGGATTCCTCACCATGATTAATACAAAACTTTGAGTTTTTTTTGCGCAACCTGCGCCACCCACATGCGATTCACGAGGGGCATGTCTTGCGCCTCGACAATCCTAGGAGTCTTGTCGACAGTCCCACTTGTCCAGCTGCCGATGCAGCATCGGGCATCATTGTCCAATCAATCCAATCTTTGGAAATTCTGTAATCGCAAAAATCGGCAACCCCACAAATTAGGGCAAACCGAAAAAGAGAGGACGAAACGTCTTTCGGTTTAGTCCCCACGAACGACCGCGTTCATGAATAGCGACCGTAAAATCGCATCCCGGAGCACAAGATTTGCTAGACTCGCCGCGGCATTCGGTGCCGGACAAGATAGAACGTCCGAGAGAATGACGACGGTGTTTTCGAGGCGAGCGTGCGAATCGTGGAGAGAATAACAAGCGATTCGAGCTAGAGTAAAGTATAGGGTTTTCCCTCGACTTCATCTAATTGCCATTTTAGACAAATTTGTAATATAAATATATAATGCGCGCTCGGTTGTCACCAAACATCTCTGGGGTGGCTCCAATCATAAAGTGCCAAAGGAAGATATGTCGACGTGTTCGTTTAGTATCGTAAGTCACATGGTGTTTCTTTTTACGATAATGTTCCAATCGAACGTGGCCGAGAATATGATCGCGAGGCGGACTGGAAGGACGCAAACCTTCCACGTCGAAACCGAAATAGGCTGCATTGCATGCGGTGCTTCCGGGGACAGATCTCTTTGCCCCACCTACTTAAAAAGCTCTTGATTAGCCACGTGCTTTCGCGACGACCTTTCCTCTTCAATTTGAAGGTAATTTTCCATAACCAGATTCGTAACATTAGCCAAGAAAACTTCTTTTTGATAGATAGACCCTATATTATAACATAGAATGAAGGTTAGGGTTTATAGGGAAGCTGAATCTTGATCTAAAAGAGCATTGGAAGGGTGTCTCGTGACAGGTGAAATGTCGCTCGACCTTCAACCTCAAACCGTAAAATTCCATTATACCCTTTTTCCTATCTTGAGATTGTATGTTAGTTACGTATCTTGCAAGACCTTTTGGACAAGAGATGCTGTCTTCGATTTCAATTTTGAGATCGACAGGAGCGGTTCTAAAAGAAAGGGTACAGGACTTTGTAGATGCTCGTCTTAATTTGCGCTCGTGATTAGGGTTTATCATCTTTCCTACTTCGTAATATGGACACGTGTTGCCAGATGATGATAATAGCTGAATATTATTCGTGGATTGGGAGGTCGACTTCACCATCGAGTGAATTGAATTTCGTGAGATGGTGATATTGCAATTACGCGATATCCCTTTCGAGTGAGATTTCTTCTTTTGTTTCCTTTTGCGAGACATTTTTCTTGTTGCTTTCTTTTGTATTATTAAAAATAAAGTCGTCATCAATGTCATCTACCTAACATACAATCGGTTTTCATTTCAATTGAGAATTCATCGTCTCATCTCATCTCATTTTCTATCGTATTCATATAAGTAAATTAATTATTCTGATAAGACGCTTGAGTTCGATTGTATATACTATAATTAGAGGAGTGAAAAGAAAAATAAGTTGGATCCTCGAACCCTCTTAAGAGATCTAGTTTGTCTCCTGTATATTGCTGGCCCTAGAAAACGATATCCCCAAGTCAAATCATCCACACTAATTGATCTAATAAATAATTTTTCAATGGTTTATTTTCCACCGTCATCCTTTCAAATAATTGTCCAACTAATAATTGTCCAACTAAGAAGCATTCATGAACCTTGTACGAATAATCAATTAAATTATAATTAAGGATACGCTTATTTCTCTGAAAATTTCACGATCAAACGAAATATTTTATAGGAAAGTGTATAGTTTTAAGGAGAGTGATTTCCTCCTCGTCAAAAACGGGAAGTCGTTTTCTCTTAATTTAAGTTTTTTTTTTATATTCAGTTCATCAAAAAATAATTTTGTAATCCCATTACTTTTTCAGTCATCCAGACGTCAAAAAGTTAGGAAAGCAGATTTTCGGACTAGTTAGTTTTTCTACTTTCATGAAGGAGGGGAGCACCAAAATTAGAATTTAGTTAATTGTCACGAGAAAAGATCACAAGGAGCGGGGGCCCACTCTCTTGTCGGAAAGATCGTATCGCCTCCTCAAAAAAAAAGCCCGATCTACTGTCCCGCCATTCATGCGCGTGGGCCCCCACTCTCTCTCTCTCTCTCTCT
Source organism: Eucalyptus marginata (assembly GCA_014182565.1). NCBI lineage: Eukaryota > Viridiplantae > Streptophyta > Magnoliopsida > Myrtales > Myrtaceae > Eucalyptus > Eucalyptus marginata. The sequence continues at coordinate 42,771,653 of CM024586.1, read as the reverse complement.
CTCTATTGACGACGGAATGAATTTGAAACACTGTGCAGCAAGTAACTACTGGGAACAACTATGTCATGACGGGACGTAGCTATCGAGCTCCTCCCCTTTGCTTTTTCCCCCTGTCAAAAAGAGAGCTTCCAAAAGCTACGCGTCCTTTCCAACGCTAGCATTAGCCTCTCCTCTCCCTCTCCCTCCCCCGCTCCTCTCCTCCCTCGCCCTTCCCTCGCAAAACCCTAGCTCTCCCCGCTTCAGAAATCTGTGGAGGCATGGACGACGACAATGATGACCAGCACCGGTCCGATCCGTTCGCGGACTTCACCGCCTGGCCCCACCTCGGGCCCGACCCGGACGGCCGATACTTCTTCGGGGGCGAGCGGGACGGCGCCGCGCTCGGCGAGTTCGGATGGAGCCTCCCGATGGGAGGCGGCGGCGGCGGCGGCGGCGGAGGATCCTTCGGAGCCCTCGACCAGATCATCGGCGCGGGCGCGGGCGCGGGCGCGGGGCCGGTATCGGCGGGGGCGGGATCGTCGTCGGCGCCGCCTCCTCCTCGCGGCTCCGACGCGGCCTCGGCCGCAGGCGGGACCGCGGGAGGGGACGCGTCGACGTCGAACAGGTCGGCGTCTTCGGAGTCGAGCGAGGATCCGCCGGAGAGGTCCGCGGCCTCCGGCGAGAGTTTGCTGGCGCCAGAGAAACCGTGAGTATCGTAGGGTTTTCTTTTTGCTGTTGTGGAATGAATCGGAACTAAAAGATCGCAACTTAATCCGAAACCCGCGAGTCTCTGGGGGGTTCGGAAACCGAGGAATCGCATCGAAATCGGAGCAGCTGAAATCATCTCCGCTTCCTGTCATCTCGAGCCTTCCGAACCCCAGTGCAACTCCACGCTTGCGTCCGTACCCTCTAGAAGCGCATGCCAGTGGTGGAAAGGGCGAGACGGTATCGTAATTTCGAGGTGGAACGAAGGGCGATATTGGGTTATGGGGAGGGGCGTGCATTAATTAATTAGGTGCGTGTGCGTGCTTCGACACCGCCACTATTTCGGCGGGAATAGCGTGCTCCAGTTCCTCTCTCTTTTCCCTTTTGTTCTTGCTTTATTTAGCAACTCGTACGAACGATTCTGGGTTCTTTTCTTTAACGTAATTTCCATGTTCTTCCGTTATATTCTCGGGTTGATTTGCGAAAGTGGTGGTGGTGGTGGGAGAGGATCGTCGACACCGAGATCTTCTGCGCAGCCCAGCGCTTTTGGCGAGCAAAAAGACAATGGGTTGCTTTTTGAGGGGGGGCGAGAGTTGACCGAGCAGAGAGATCGAGAAGCGTACAGACAGAGCACTTTTGCGCTCGATCTCCGAGGCAGATTTGGTTGTCTGTTCAGTGGGCGGCTCGTGAGATCCGATTGGATTATACGATGTTTTTATCATACGTTTCGGACACGCACAATAAAAAAAAGAAAAAGAAAATAAGGATTGCATGTTTCCTGTGTACATGGAATCTGGGGGGTGGAGGGAAGCTAGGTTTTCCTGATCATGGCCTGGGCTCGGATCATGGAAGACAGGTTCAGCTCCGACATGTGTGTCAGTGAGAAACAGTAATGGTGTGTCGTTTGTGTGGATATTCCATTCGCCGTGCTTTTTCTCAGTTCTTGGAAACCCTCGGAGGAAAGCTGACCGAGAAAATTTTGCCAGACTTCTTTATGTTCGTGTGTAATTAGCCTAGAGAATGCCCTTTACGGTTTGACTACTGGCATTGACATTAGCAGCATCGGAGCATTTACGTAGACTACCAAAAGCATCAAGATTTACTATAATTTTTTTCCCCGAGTGAATAAGGGCCTCTGGTTCCAACGCAGGTTGAAACAACCGTGACATCCATATATGGTAGGGCAGCCTTCCATGTTAAGACACAGAACATTTAACTTTCCCTTCTTGGTGTTGAAGGATCTAGCGTCTCGATCTTCTTGTTTATATAGCAAGTTTGATGTACTTTCGCTGGATTTACGATACATCACATGCTGGTTATTTCGCTTGCATGAGTGGCTTATTTAGTTATCATCATTTGTTTTTTCCTATTCACGGTTGATGTGCTTCTACAGGAATAAAGTTAGAAAGAAAGGACAAAAGAGAATAAAGCAGCCGCGATTTGCGTTCATGACTAAGAGTGAAGTTGATCATCTTGAAGATGGGTACCGCTGGCGAAAATACGGACAAAAGGCTGTGAAAAATAGCCCATATCCGAGGTATGTTGATTTCTTTATGCTCTCTGAAGGTGCCCGAGCTTATATGTATTTAATCTTGATACTCTCCTTTTGGTCCGTCTTTTGATGTGGATTTGAGTGAAAAAAAGAATCTCTTTTGGTCAATTCTTTTGCTGGATATTTTGGTATCAGTCTAAGATCCTTCTAAGAAGGCGCACTAAGAAAGTGCATTATGCCAAAGTAAATGCAATATTCTAATCATTTAAATTCTAGTTACTTTCTGCTCGAGAATGTCTTCACTGCACTTTTCTTTTCCTACCCATTGTGCACAAAAACCTCGCAATACCCTTCCGAGTTTTATTGCTATGAGCTTAGAAATGGGAGCTCTTCTGATTTGTGCATTTACTTTTGAAAACTTGTGAAGCATTCAATCTTGGCTAGAGCATCCGACTTTAGCTCTCTCTTAGGATCTGCAGTTATATGATGAATACCCACAGTTAGAGAAGCAAATTGAATTTGAATTCCTCTCTTAGCTTAATCGATGATGCAGTACAGCTGACATTGCAGTTTTCTTGGAAAGTTTTCTACTAATAGAAGTCCAAGTAATGCTATGTGTGTGGCCACGGGATGTCAAGACAACATGGTCTTGAGTTCATACTCCCGAGTATCATCAATGCGTTGCCTTATCTTCTTTTAGTTAAATCATCTCTCCACGTTGTAATTATCCGATACTGGAGGGAGTGTTTGAATTGAGGTTCTAACTTATCAGAGCAAAAGTATCAAAAGGAAAGGCAGGTTAACATTGTCGTTGTGTACAAGTAACGCAGTTCTTGTCAATAGTAACACATTCCAAATTCCACCAATTAATGAAACCTTGTTTAACTAAGAATTCGATGAAACAGTAGTCAAATCATATTGAATTTAAGTTGATGTTTAGGTGTCACAAACCTGTTACTGTACTAGTGCGTTTTTCGTGCTCATGTTTTGTTTAATTTATGTTCAAGCGTCCTTCGAAATTGGCAAACCAGCCATGAACTCAAGATTATGCATATACTATTTCTTATGCTGACGTAGGCAGCTGAAAGATTTTCTGCTGACTTGCCACAATGTGCCACTGGTTAGTCAAATGTGCTGAAAATCTGCAAACTAGAAACGAGTTTTAAACAGATCGCTTTGACAATTGAATTGACCTCCTTTCACTTTTCTTTTGTTAAAACAAATGCAGGAGCTACTATCGTTGCACGAATAGCAAATGCACAGTCAAGAAGAGAGTGGAGCGATCCTCCGAAGATCCTGCAATTGTAGTAACCACCTACGAAGGCCAACATTGCCACCATTCCGCTGGGTATCTCCGCAGCAGCACCATTAGCCACGAGGCTACCTTCAGCAGGCATTTTGCTTATCCGCCCTCACAAATTTACCATCCCACACGACTTCACATACCCATAGAAACTTCTCCTTATGACTTAAACACTCGCCACGCACCAACCTCTTCTGGAGACTCTCACCAGTTGCTGACTTCTTCTGGAGAACGCGGAGAACTCTCCGGCGTAAACCAACTTCTTCCGACCGAAGGACTGCTTGCTGATGTTGTGCCTCCTAAAATGAGATGAGAATTAAATGATGGTAAATGCTAACTCGAACACGAACTAATGGCTATCTCTATACTGATATATGCTGTAAATATGGCTCCTATTTATTCATGTCATTGGTTTTGTGAATTTGCGCCTTATGGATGGAGTACGTTCTATGCTGATTAGCAAGCCGAGCAATAATTCTAATGCTTACAAGAGAAGCCCCTATGTATTAGATCCACTTCTACGGGCTATCCAATCAGAGACTCCAAATAATATGCGACATGGGCTGGTCATCACCGGAGATGCGTAGATATTCAATATGTGCATAAAAGAATTCTATTGTTCCTTGTTAAAGTATAGATTTTTTTTACCAGTAGATTTCAATGAGTGTTAGAAAAATTTTCAAGTACTTGTGGTAAAAAAAATGACTAGTGATTCTTTTTTTGAAGTAACTTATTAATTACTTACCAATACTTTCATAATATTACAAACTTTATTTGCTAGTTATATACTGATGATTATTTGATTTCTTCAATTTTCCAACAAATCTTACCCTTACCAACTTTAATTTGCATTCCCTAGCAATATCTGATATTTACCAACTCTTTAAGTTACCAACTTTTATTCACCAGTGTTAATGCCTTAAATTTATCAACTCTATTTAAAAAATTACTGACTTTCATTTAAGTGATTTATCATCATTTTTTCGGTAGTTATCAGCTACTTCTTTGGTTAAAATTTGGCCGGAATTTGCCACGACAACAGAAAATCTTGCGACGAAAGTCGTTTTTCAGTTTTTTATTAGAGGAGATAGGTTATGTGGTATTTTTGAACAAGGAAATATGAAAATCAATAGATATATTTCAACGGAATTTAATTGACGGTGAAGTACACAAGATAAAAGGATCACATCAGAATTTAATCAATGATGAAGCATCAAGAAATTACAACAAATATACAAGCTGAAATTTAATCGACGAAGAATTATCTGAAAATTACAATAATGACTAAGATATGGAAATTATAAGATAATTAAAAGATAACAAGATTTGTTGTTCGCAAGGCTTCTACTGTACACAAATACTAGAATTTATAATGTTCAAAACATGACTAACTGCCTAAAAGTAGTTATTCAATAGTTTTAGCCATGCTTTTGCGTCTCTGAGGTTTCGGTTCTATCTTCACATCACCACAACTTCTCATCTCCAAGTGGTTGCAAAATTCATGTGAATTCCTATCTAAGATGTTGCAACAAACTTATCCACAAGAAACTCAAATGTTTGAAAATATTGCTACTAGGCAGTTACATGCCAATATCAATGTCAATTTGACGTTTGCTGTCGATATCTTCCTTGTTTGTCAATACTCTTCAAGTTGTCAAATTTATTTAAAAGAGCTTAAATATAAAAAAATACCACTATTCATCAAGTTGTAGACTATTCATTTCATCGACAACTTCTGCCATTCACTAAATTATACTCTCATCAATTAAGTCTATCACTTGTTTATAATAACCAAAAGTTTTCATTTTTCAATGTAAACAATTACCAATTCTTATTTTAGTTTAGTTACTAATATTCATTCAGTTTTTTTTTTCTAATTTATCAGCTTTTCTATTAGGTTACTTAATTGGGAAAAGAGTTGGTGAATTGCTCAAATATAGTTAGTAATATCATATAATAGCCAATAATTCAATGCATTAGTAGCAAAAGGTAAATGAAAGTCAATTAAAGACAAGAGAAGTACTTTTTCGGCCAGAATTTAGAGAAGTTGAATTTAGAATAAACCAATAAATATTGGTAATTAACTCAAACAAGAGTTAGTAAATCCAAATTACTAGTTGACAAATCGTTGTAAAAAGTTCATAAGTAAGGCCAAATAAAAGTGGTAGTTCAATAAAAATTTGGCAAGTGTAGAAAAAAAAAAAAAAAACAAACAAACAAGCATTAATGAGCAACTCAAATGTGTGTTGATAACTCAAAACTAGTTGGTGATTTAATTTAAAAAAAAAAGTTGGTAAATCACCAAAATAAGGTTTGTAATGTCATTTATTAATTGATATATCTAAATTGTTGGCAAGAGAGTTGAATAAAAAGTGGTAGAAGATAATGGGATTTTTTTCTGCTGATAAGAGATAATGGTTGTTTATACAATAGTTGATGAATTTAAGGCGTTGTTAAGAGAAAGTTAGTAAAAATAAGTAAATTATAAAGAGCCTTTCTTTATTACAGAAAAGAGGTATTGATAATTTTTAAATAGACCAAGTAAACAATGTTTACTAACTCTAATAGAATTAGTAATGTAAAACAAATTGGTGAATTAATCGAAGATAAGGATCGGTAATCACTCTGATTGAGGCTAGTAATTTTTTAAAGAAATTTGATCAGTTTAAAAGGTTTGTTATCTAGACAAATTAAAAGTGGTAATTCAATAGAGAAGTTTGTAAATTGTTATAGGCAACTAAACACTAGTGGGCAACTCAAATGAAAGTAGTTAACGGAAAAATAATTGTACAACTTAATCGAAAGTTGATAAATTACTGTACCTGAGGTTGATGGTTTTGATATAGCAGTTGCTAAGTTTAAGGCGCTTGTAAAAAAGGTAGATAGAAATTGGAAACAAGATGAAATAATTTTTTTTTTTTTTGGGTCAGAAGTAAGAGAAGTTAGTAATTAAAAAAATCAAACAAATGCCGGTCACTAACTCAAATGAGAGGGAATAACGCAAACTAGTGGGAAGCTTAATAAAAAAATTTGGTATTAGCTTAAATAAGGTGGATAATATCTAAAAAGAGTTGATAATAAAAAGGGTGGTAAATAAGGCAAACAAAAGTTCGCAAATCTTTTTAAATAGAAGAATCTATTTAAATTTGTAGGCAACTCAAATAAAAGTCAGTGAACCAAAATTAGCTGGCAATCCAATGAGAAAAAATCAGAAGTTGAACAAATAAAATTTGGTACATCGTATAATGGTTGATAAATTTGAGACATTTAGCAAAAAGACAAACATAAGTTGGCAAACAACAATAATACTTGATAAATTATAATAATTTTAATAAAAAAAGTCAAGTGAAAGTTGATAATCCAAAAGTTGGAAATTTAAATAGAAATATGATAAGTCACTCAAATAAAGATTGGTAAGAAAAACAAATTGTGTTGGTGAAAGATAAAAAGAAAAAAAAAAAAGTTGAGAAAATGTTATTAAAGGGTTTTTATTTTTTTTGGGACCTGGAGGGAAAACAAAACATAAACCCTGTGTTGGTAAAAGATAAAAAAAGAAAAAATGCTTGGGTTTGAACTTTTCCCCTCCTGGGGGGAAAGCCCGCCAATGCGCGGTGGTGCAAATTATTAAAGGGTTAATATCCTAAAAAATCACAAACCGGTATACTTGTGACAAATTTATCCCAACTGATCATAAAAAAAATCCTAAATTGATGCACTTATGATAAATTTACTCCAAAATAATTTATACAATCGCCAAAAACCCCAAACTAGTACATTTGTGATAAATATACCATCCGTTAAATTGGATTAATACCACAAAAAATGTATATCAATTTGGGATTTTACTTTCTGTTTGTCACAATTATATAATTTTTGTGATTTTTTGTTGTATTAGTCCAATTTAACGGGGGTATATTTGTCACAAATGTACTAGTTTTAGGTTTTTGGCGATCGTATAAATTAGTTTGAGGTAAATTTATCATAAGTGTACCAATTTAAGATTTTTTATGGTTAGTTGGAGTAAATTTGTCATAGGTGTACTAGTTTGAGGTTTTTCATAGTTAAAAAAATAGTTTTAGATAAATTTGTCGCAAGTATATCAGTTTGGGGTTTTCAAGATATTAATGCCCACAAAAAATCACAAAAATTATATAACTGTGACAAACGGAGAATAAAATCCCAAACTAATATACCGGTCAACTATCACGTATCATTCAACTTAATAATTTGATAGTAAGATTTAAGATGATAAATTTATCACAAATATATCAATTTTTGGTAAATTTGTCGAAGGTGTAACAGTTTGGAGTTTTTTATGGTCAAAAAATTAATTTGGGATAAATTTGTCATAGGTGTACTAATTTGGGGTTTTTCAGGATATTAACCCATTATTAAAATGAGTCATAATTTTATAATAATGTTGGTAAGCTACTAACAAGTTAGAGAAAATCCAGTGACAGAGCAGTTTTTTAGCACTTACAAACTCTTTCCAAAATCTACTATTCTGAAAACAATTCCATATTTAGGACGGAACAATTGAACTGCCCTGTAGGAGCGACATTGAGTCACCCTTCTCCCAAGCAACTCGGACTTGGATCCACGGCTATTTAAGATCGGCTTGCTTGATTTCAAGTTCAATATCTTGTTGAGTTGAGCTCAATTCGAGTATCCAAAACTCTCCAATACACTCATCCCACACCACCAACATCATGGGACCACCCGCAATCCTTGTACATAATCCTCTTGTACCCGGTCGCCACACTACAAGCACGCGCTTAACTCGTGCTATGCTTAACGTGTGTCTGATCACGCGAAAAGAAGTGAAAGGCGCAAGGCGTGGATGGTGATGATATGCCTGGCAAAGAGTGAAGGGGTAGAAACAATAAAGAAGAGCTTGCGCTATGCGCGGTAGCAGGAGAGTTGGCCAATCGTATCAAGTCCGCGGTGTAAAAGTTAGCTGAGATGTAAGCTGTGAAACAGATGTTTAGGACATTAGACCCACTAGAACAAAGAATACTGTATGCGTGTGACTCTTGGACAATGTGACGGAGATGATGTAAACTAGGATTTCTGGACTTTACCCATCTTGTCAAGTTAGTAATATGTGAGGCAGATGAAGCAGACAGATACACTGTAATGTGTCCACTGGTAGGTGACTCCACAACCACCATAACCACATTTCTTCTTGAAGAATAAAAGGTGCATCAATTGGCTTCGATTCCTCATGATTCCAATGGAACTAATCATTCTTTCCAGCCTTCAATCCAAAGGGTGGTAGTCCAACCACTCTCCCTGTTCCCGGATAATCTTTGAAATGCCATACCGAAGCTTGCAACCTTTTCAAAATCGAACCGCATCCTGGTCCGGTAGTGAAAGGTGGATTACCACCTCCGGTGTCGAAACCTCATTTGCTTACTTGGGTTTCATGTTTTAACTCCTCAAATGCCAAAATCAGGATCGTCGTGTGAGTTCGATACTTGGAGCATTCTCAAGAAACAGGGGAAGAGATCAGAAGAAAGAAAGAATTTGAAGTTCTTGCTGATCTTTCTGGTTAGCTAGTGCAAAAAGAGAAGGCACATGCCAATCAATCTTTGAGGTTTTCTGGCATATCGACTGCCGTTGTTTACATGTGAATGCACAGTGCTCTGCCTAGGCCCAAGGAAACTTCCCTTGCCGCTTTTCTCATTTATCAAACACTATAAACTTCTCCTCTGAAGCAGGTGGCTTCGTCGGAAATGCTTGCAACAAAGAATATGCATATCATTGCTATGAGAGCAAGAGTTATTATTTATCAGGCAAAAAGAGATCCTCAGTGATCAGGGCAGGAAATCAGTGTAGAATTAAAGAAAACTATCACTGAATCCAGCTACCTATTCCAAAATGAATCAAAGTGTTCTTTTTTTACATTCCTTTTTTCATCTCTATAGAGACACTTCAGGAAATTGCAAGGATTGAGAAATTAATTTGAGAACTTCCGATTGAGATCTTCTCTGGTGAAACTCTTCACAATCTTAAGCAGAATATAGATCATCTTGGGACAGTTGAATCTGGGGCAAAAGGAAGAAAAGTGAACGATTCTCCCGGGTGGGCTGGTGAACATTGGAATGTCCCCCAACTTCATGCCCAAGGGTTGTTGCAAGAGACCAACCTTTACCATGACAATAAACCGGCCTCGCCATAGTCCTCTTCCCAAGCTGGAAGGTTGAGATCAATTGAACCAGGAACCTCATGAACTTCCTGCTTTGTCGCCATCGCTTTGTCTTTGGACCCTGCTAAAAAGTGCGATCTCTTGTGACCTCCTAAAGCTTGGCCTGACCGAAAGACCCTGAAGCAGATCGGGCACTCGTGCCTGTTGTTCTTCCTCATACCTGTCTTTTTCTCCTTTTGAGTCGCGGTTTCACCAGTGCAAAACTCCTGATCTCTAATCACTCTCGCAGGATTGTGAGATGTATCAATCTCACCGCCGGTTTTGCTACTCTCATATTCAGACGAGGCACTCATCTTTAACTTCTTATGGCAGTCTTTGTGCTTAGCAAGTTTCTTGGGAGAGTCGAAGATCTTCTCACCGATCACAGATCCATTTTTCCAGTCACTGAATGATCTTTGCATATCATTTTCAACTCTCTTTTTTGAAACATCTAATGCTTCCCTTATGGTGCCTTCTACTCCTTCAGCTTCGTGTTTGATTCTGTTCAACAATTTCCTCCATTCAACACCATCTTCGCTAGCTTTAGATCCGCAGACTAATTTACGATTCTTAAGCTCACAAACGCTGATACTGTTGTCCACAGAACGATCAGATTCCGTCCTTTTCACTCCAATTCTAACATATCCAGAACAGTAACTGTTAGAAACATCAATCTCACCCAATTTCTCACTTCTTACATCACTCGACAATGATTTAGCTTCAAAAGGATCTGAATTGTGATTTGAACCATCTCGGATCCAAGTACAAGCACCCTTAAAATTACTAGTATCCCTGGATAACATCATCAAACATTTTGCCACCTCTTCTTGTTCTTGTTCGATTTCAGAAACAGCAGATGAACCGCCGACTAAGATCTTTGCAGGAACTCTACACTTGATTCTCTTTGATCTCCTGCACTGAATTTGAGCTGACGCCTCTGAATCAGGGACTACATCCATTTCTAGGATCTGCTTCTCACTGTACTCCAACTCATCCTTTCTGTGATTGGTCCCCTTTTCTTTCTCGGAATGACAAGCCATATGACCGCAAAGAGCTTTCAATGACTGAAACCCTTTGCCACACTCTCTACACATATTCCCTACTCGCAATTTACTGCCCCAATCCTCGAACGACCTCGTTTCTTTCTGGTTCTCACGGAGGCAGTGGCCAGAGTTCCCCTCGGCTCGAAACTCCTTGCCCCTATGATCATTACAATGTCGACCATCTTCTCCAGCGAGACCATCCACTATCCTATGAGAGCTCAAATGACCGCCTAGAGATCTCCCACACGGGTACCTCTTGTTGCAATACTTGCACACAAAGTCCATCTTCTGATTCATTTCCCTTTGGATAACCAAAGATACAGAGGAGAGCAGAACTAAAACGTCAGCAAACCACTAGTGTAAATAAGCAGATCACCGCCTAGCGCATACCTCAGATCTCCAGAAAATGCTGCGTTCCGCGTTCTTTGCCCATCCCTTCCACCAGAAGAACCCTCAAGTTGTGGTGAGAAAGATGAAGCAGAAAAGCAGAGGAAATTTCAGTTCCAGATCAAGAAGCTCATATCTGATGTGCCGGATGATTTCAGCAAGATGAGAAAGTCCGCAACTTTTTGTCACAAAAAGAACGAAGCGTGACTGGTTCTTTTTCTCCCAAAGTACACGATCCAGACCCACCAATGGACAGGCCCTCCAAATCCTATACCCTTTTACCCTCGATTCTCACATCACGTCCCTCTCTTGAATGTTCAAAAAATCGGTGAAGAGAACAATTCAAAACTTTGAAGGGGAGTGGGTCGCTAATGATGGCGACGAACGGGCAGGGGCCTATGCGAAGAACAATCAAAGCAAACGCACTATTGACTCTCTCTCTCTCTCTCTCTCTCTCTCTCTCTGTGGTTGGTCGTCCTTGTTGTGGTTGGAGGAGAATTCCATGCACCATCGAAGCTGAAAAAGATGTTCAGAGAGGTTTGGGGCAAGCAAAAGCTGGAGTGCACGTGTGCTGGCGAGAGCACAGATCGTTCTGCCTCATTGGACGGTCGAGATTGGTGGGTTTTCGGGGGGATTCCGAGGTACGAGGACAACTGCCGAAGAAGGCCAAACTCCATGCCCTGTTTTGTCTCTTGTTCACGAGAAAGATCTTCTCTCGAGTTAGGTGACTTCTCCCCTAAATCCCCAAAAAACCAAGCCTGTTCTGATATTTTACGGGGTGCATGGCCGATGCTTTAAAAATGGATCTTTCCTAATTAAGTACATTCAACGGATGCAATTGCAGAATTACTTTTATAAATCTAACGAGATTAATTGCTCAGTAGCCGAGATTTTCTTATCAAAAAGTTTGAGAATAGATAGATGCGTAAATTCGAGATAGAAAAATTCCTTTTAAATATAGATTGGTTCATTGAAAATGGCTTGTTATGTATCTTCGAGGCCTATTTAGGCCTATTTCTAGCGCCTGCACATTATCAATCAAGTGGGGAAAATGCCAAGGCTCAGCATTCGGCATTCATAACTTGGTCAACCCTTAAGGTAGGGATCCATCCATTGCAAATGTGTAAATTTGACCGCAATTTCAAATAACTCATTTTCATCGTAACAGTCTTGTTTCATGCATGTGAATAGTGTGTGCCTTATCTCTTGTAGAATATAAAAATAAAAAGGGTTAAAAATCAAATAAAATAACCACTAAATATGCATCAACAACATACGAGCAGATGAAAAATTAATGACCTCTGTTCGTAGGAGAACATATAAAACAGACTTTAAAAGAATATGGCACCTTGTAGGAAAGGCGATCACCCCTTCAATTTTGCCTCCCAAAAGGGAAAAAAAATCAAAAGTGCACTTGGGAAGTATCAAGGAAAATGTAAGATTTTTGTTATGGAGATTGTGCCTTTTCAGTTGGGCGTGTGATGGATGTCAAGCTCCTGGAAAATCTGGACCATCTCCTCCACCAGGAGGGCTCTTCTTGCTCGTCCATGTCCTGGTGGTTCGTCCTGTGTCCTGTGTGTCAATCGAACTACTATTCTCAGCCTATTCAAATCTTCCACATACTTGAACATGATCGTTGTTGCAAGAGACCGGTGGTCCTTCTTGTTTTTGATGTAACTGCATTAAAAATAATAGTATAAACCCAACTCGGATACATATGAGATCCGCCATAACAACAGTTTTTTTATTTTATGGGGTCACCAGTTCTAAGAATTAGTATATTGACGAACAAAAGCCATGACCTTATTGGCAATTTTAAGTCTCATATTATAACCATCTAGCCCGTGCTGCATTAAACGTCCATCTTTGGTCACGTGCATCTCACGAAAGATGCACGTTTAATGCACAAACTCATTGGTTGCCAAATTTTCGAGATGGACGAGCCTGTGCGTTAAACTTGCATCTTCCGAGCATTAAACATGCATCTTTCATGCAATGCACGCGCATCTTACTAAACCAATTAAACAGTGACACTTATTTTATTTAGCAGTAATCAGATGTCTTATGGCAATATGACACAAGCTTCTCAAATCCTGATGCCCAATCATCTAGTCATTAACTAGGTTGCACCGACACGGACACGCGACACGACACGTTATATATTAAATAAATATTTTAATATATAAATGCATAAATAACTAAATAATAATAATAATAATAATAATAATAATAATAATAATAATAATAATAATAATAATAATAATAATAATAATAATAATAATAATAATAATAATAAGAGCCTAGAACAATGACAAATTTAACTACATTTCATTGTAATAATCCATAAAAATTGGAGGAAAAAACAAGTAATCCACGTTTCACTATTAAATTTAAAATTTAACAATAAGAAAAAAAAATCAACATTCCATCATCAAATATAACAAAAAGTCATTCATCCACATTATCCACTTCTTCTGAAAAAAAAAAAAACAGACTCCATCTCCGGCTCATCAAGTGAAAAATTTGCAACTTCAAGCACCCCAACATCTTCAAACGAGTATTGGAAATTTGTTTTAGCTTTTATTATTTATTTTTTTAATTTTTTTCATATATTTATATTTAGACTCCAGAAGTTTTGGAAATTTGTAAAAATAACATCGTGCGTGTCGGAGTCACGTGTCGGAATTTCCAACTCGCGTGTCAGAGTGTGTCAAAAGCAGTTGACCGCGTGTTAGAGCGTGTTGGACACGTGTCGGAGTGTTAGACACGACACGAAAGGTCCTGGAGAGTGTTCCGTGCAACCTAGGTTATTAAGGGCGCAAATGTTAATCATTCTAACCAGAAATTAATTTCTGGAAGAGAAATAGATTTTTCTATTTCTATTCTTGGATGAGTTTATAAGTAAAAATACATATTTGATAATGAAACAAAATTTCTTTTTCCGGAATAGAAATTTGTTTGATAACAAGACAAACTTTCTCATTCCTAGGTAGCGGCGGCAGCCGGTGGGGGCAATAGGCGGCGAATAGTGGACGGCGAACGGCGACTGGCGGACAACGAGTAGCAGACGGCGGCAAGTGGCGACAGGCAGCGGTCGATAGACGATAACCAAGGAGTAGCGACCAACGAACCATGGATCACAATCGGTGGTGGTAGATGGGTGGCTGGCTAATAGTGAAAACAAATGATGAGAAGAGTTTTTATTTTTCATTTCTATTATACAAATAGAGAAGTAAAAAAAATTTCTTCTGATTTCTATTCCAAACCTATTTATAGAGTAAAAATCTATTTCAAAAATAGAAAAATGAAACAATTTTACCAAACTGATTTTTGTTCCAAAAACAAATCTGAAAATATATATATATATAAAAATTTTGAACATAAATGGAATGGTTATTATGTGTGGTGGGAAGTAGAAACTAAATGGGGCAAATGGATTAACTAATAATATAGCTATTGACCTAGTTATTCTTTGTTTCATCATGACAATTTTCTTAGTTGGTGCAAGTATGTGCACGCATATTTCAACTTCGTCTTCCATATCAGGACTTTGATAGATGGCCTTAGTAGAAAGAACACTGTCCTGAATAATTATCTTCTAGTTGTTGTATCTCGGGAAAATAGTCATTAAGATATTATCTCTTCCACAACCATACGAAACAGAATGCATCATGATTTGGAAACATATATTTTGAACATTTTTTGAAAGCACCACTTGTGTATCTCGGCCCCATCGACTTCACAACGATTGCCGACATCAAATGGACGCATCACAAATAAGTAAATAATTGCTTCAAATGTCATCTTGCAGGAGTCTCCGAATAATTGCTTCGAATGTCATCTTGCAATATGACAAGCTCCTCAAACACTGACAATTAATCATCTAATCATTAGGAAAGCGGGAAGTAGATAACTAAAGGGGACAAGTGGAATATAGCTACCAACCTTATTATTCTCTGTTTCATCATGGCAATCTCAGTCGGTGTAGATACATGCACACAGAATTCAACTTCATCTTCGATATCATGACTTCAATAGATGGCCTTGGTAGCAAGAACACTATTCGGAAATTATTATCTTATGGTTAAAATATCTCAGCAAAATAGTTGTTAAGATGTTGATATCTTCCACCACCATATGAAACACAGTGCATCATGATTTAGAAACATACGTTTTGAACGTCTATCGAAAGCACATAACTCTATTCACTTGTGTATCTCTTACCCCAACGATCATCGACATCAAATGGACACATTACAAGCAAGAAAATAATCGCTTTAAATGTCATCATGCGAGAGTTTCCGAATATGAATACCACAACTAGCAATTGAGAGCTTATGAAAAGCAGAAACTTTTTCATAGCAAATCCTAGTATAAGGAGCCATATAATGGCTATTACAATCCGATGGAGTTTGTTCACAACTGTAATAGTATCATCTAGTGTCAAAGCTAGTGCTCTTTGTTTTCTAAAAGCATTAACAGCTAAAATTCTATTCTTGATGGATTCGGAGAGTGACAAAACTTATTTTAGAAAATTAGGGCCTTTTAGAAAGAAACTTATTTTTCATATTAAATTTGACAAGTAACCGCATATAAGAGGAAATTCTCACAACGGATGACAACTTATTGTCACCTTTTCATTGAACCTGAAATTTGGTAAGAAAAATAAATCCCAACAACAGCTAAATTTTCATTCTTGATGGATTTGGGGTGTGACAAAATATATTTTAGAAAATTAGAGCTCTTTAGAAAGAAACTTATTTTGATGAGATTAAATTTTACAAGTATCCGCATATAAGAAGAAATTCTCATAATAGATGGCAACTTTTTTTTCCCGTTCCCAAACCTGAAATTTGGAAAGAAAAAGAAATTCCCATCAACTGCTAAAATTCCATTTTAAATGGATTTTAGGTGTTACAGAATTTATTTTAGAAAATTAGGGGCCTTTTAAAAGAAACTTCATAATGAGATTAAATATGACAAGTACCCCATATAAGAAGAAATTCTCACAATAGATCACAATTTATTTCACCTTTTTACTGGACCCTCAAATTGGTAGACAAAAGAAATTCCCATCAACAACTAAACTTCCATTCTTGATGGATTTGACATGTGACAAAATTTATTTTAGAAAATTAGGGCCCTTTAAAAAGAAACTTATTGATGAGATTAAATATGACAAGTATCCGCATATAAGAGGAAATTTTCACATTAGATGACAACTTATTGTCATCTTTTTATTGGACCCAAAATTCGGTAAGGAAAAGAAATTCTCAACAACAACCAAAATTCCTTTTTGATGGATTTGGGGTGTGACAAAATTTATTTTAGAAGAGGGCAGTGCTATTTCCACCTCTTATATGGCTAAGTCTACCGAATTTTCACCAAAAAGACAAAATTGCCAAAAATCATTCAATTGTAATTTAAAATGGTGGCACAAACTTATTTACTTTCCTTCTTTTTTTTTAGCTTTTCTATTTCTATATAGGATCTAATTGCCATAATTTCGCTTTTTTTTTTCCTTGTGGGTATCCCATTTAAGGTAGAAGTGAGTGGTTCCAAGTTCGACAAAAGTTTCACCTAGAAACTGAACCTACTAATTGGAACAAGTTCCTCATTTTTTAGAATTTAGAACATACTTTGCATATCCTAAAACTTGCAACCTATCCTATCACAAGTTTCAAGGTTGGTTCTAAGGTCCACTCAGGTTCCACCTATACACGAAAAATATAAACATTAATAAAGTTAAAATCTTAGTCATAAAATGGAAACTCAAACTAGTACTTTCAAATTATACACTCATTATCGAACATAATGAAATATGGAGGATCGCACGGAGACATGGATCAAGAAAACCATTAAAAATTGTTCCAAAATCTGGGTAACAAGTTCTAGGTTTCAGGCTCTAAGTTTCGAGTTTCAAATTTCTCCAACTAAGAACCTAGAACCAACCTATCGAAAGAGGTTCCTCATTTTTTGGTACTTGGAACCTATCATGCATATCCTAGAATATGGAACCTACAAGTTCCCACCAATCTGATTCTTAGGTTCCAAGTTCTACCTTGGAACAATACTCTCCCCCAATTTAAGTTACTATGTTTTCAATGGACTCTTTAGATTTTACTTATGTAGACATTAGTTTTGTCGAACAAAAAAAATTTCAAGAAACTTAATTCTTTTCAATGCTATCTAACAAATTTGTGGATTATTTGACAAGTAGAATCTAGAAAAGTTTAACATAGACACTTTATTAACACAATTACTTGTTTATAAACTTTCATATTTGTTTTGTGTATCACCATCAAATTTTTTTATTATCAATTTTTTTATACACGTATACATATAATGGGAGGATCGATGAAACAAATAAAAAACTCTATAAAGAACTTTTAAAATAAAACCATAGTTATATTCTCCAATTTGAAATTTTAAAGGATAAAATTTATTTAAATCACAACATTCATAAAATAAGAAATTTTTATTTAAAAATGCCAATGAAATCTCATCATTTTGGATTGACAAAAATTAATATCATCTATGAAGTGTTTTTCGAAAAAATATCAAGTTAAGAAAGGATTTGATGGTGATATGCACAACAAAAGTAAAAAAAAAAAAATTCGAAGATAAGATCATTTTACAAAATTGGCCATGTTAATCTCTAGCTTGTACTTGACAATTAACCCATAAACTTGCTTGACAACATAAAACAAATTTAGAAGTTTTACGGAAGTAAATCTAAAAATAAAAAGAAAACATAGTGTTTTTAATATATGAGATAGCCACATTAAACAAACAAAAAACATAAGAAATGATTAATTACGACAACTAGATTCTAATTAAAAATAAAAAAGAATAAAAAGGAAAGTAAATTAATTTTGGGCTACCACTTTAAATTGCAATTAAATAATTAAGAGCAATTTTTTTTTTTTTCTTTTTTTTTTTATAAAAAATGAGGTGGATTTAGTTATGTAAAGGGTGGAACTAGCGCACCCTGATAAAAAATTAGGGCCCTTTAAAAAGAAACATATTGATGAGATCCATCCAAAAGTAATAATCTTCGCATCAAAGATATAACATAGCTTCTTGTGAGATCCATAAAGCCAAGAAGATTGCTGTATAATCTTGTTTTATTTATAACTATTTCATTGATATAATTTATTTATGAGAGGATGGTTCCATACTAGATCTTTTCATTTCCTTGCACTTCAATATAAATGCCTTTGTCAAAAAAGATTAGTTTTGATTTTGTTGTGAGCAACATTTTTAATCTCTTGTTTCATATTTGAATTCATGCAGACACCAAGAAAGTTGGAGTGGACATGAAGAAAGTTGGAGCTTGTGTGCATTCATGCTCTCAGGAATGCTGAAAGACCCATTCATTGCACTAAAGTTTTGAAATTTTCCTTTTCTATAGTTAAACAAAGGTACCTGAGTTATGGAATGCCTTTGTGGCTTCATTCCTCAACTAATAACTAGTGTGTGTCTTTTTAATTATTGGCTCGAGTGAAATACATATCTATGAAATTTCAATTGTGATAAAATGAATCCGCTCTCTATCGTCCGAATTAGTTAATGGGATATAAATACAAAAGAAAAGGCAACCTCGGCAAGATATTGGAGTTGGCTTTGCCAAGCAAGACGGCAGATCAAATGGAAGGGGAGAAGCTCGAGAAAGGCATATGCATATTGGGAATCAAGAAAAGGGAAGAGAAGGTGAAGGCTGGTGAGGCAGCTGACTTCGGGAATAATTTTTTTGGACAGGTTATGAAGGCCTCTCGTAACAGGGACAAGAATAAGAAGATGACGATCGATGATCTGGTGGATGAATGCAAGACATTCTACCTTGCTGGACAAGAATCCACCGATGCATTGATGACATGAGTCGTGGTTCCTCCTAGCGACTCACCCTGATTGGCGAGAGGAAGCTGGAAAGGAGATTCTCCATGTGTTCGGAACAATGTTCCCGACTCTGATGTTATTGGAAAATTAAAGATATGAACGCTGATTCTTGGTCTGGGGTTAATTTGGTAGGTAAAAACAAGTTCAATCTCACAAGAATAATAAAATTCGGATGGCCTTATCTAGAATTTCTTTAATTAGGTAGCTTAGATTGAGAACATCATGCCTACTTCTTCTTCCTGCCGATATTCAGATCTTGGTAGGAAATCTCAAGCTTCACCATGACCCTGGAATCAGGAGAGGAGACGTGCATCTCTTCAAACTGGACTGGTTTGGGGAATTCACCAACAACGATCCAGTCGTGTTCATTCCCTTCAGCTTTGGTCCCCGAATTTACGCAGGCATGAGATTCGTGATGCAAAAGACAAAGATCGTTCTCTGAGGGCGCGTTTGGCAATCGGCCAAATAGTGAAAATTTCTATTCTTTTGTTCTGAAGTAGATTTGAAACAAAAAAATTCATTTAGTAAAATTTTTGTTTCCGTCGTTTAGTAAATTTTTTATTTCCAGAACAAATTTCTATTTTTTTGTTCTCGAAATAGATTTGGAATAGAATCGAGAAATAGAAAAAAGTTGATTCTTTGTTCCTAAGAATAATTCTAGAATCAAGCCAATTTATTTTTATTATTTTATATTATTTCTTCTTGTTCTTCTTCCCTCTCTCTTCTTTTTCAATTGCCGCCGCCGCCACCATTGCTGTCTACCTCCGCCGTCGCCGTCCATCGACCACCGCTGCCAGTCACTAGCAATCAGTTGGACGAGGTTCGGTGAGCTCGCCGGTGGCTAGGCAGGCCTTACCCAGGCCTCCCCCAGCCACCAGCGAGCCTCGCCCAGCTACTAGCGACGCTCTAGCAAGGTCGCCGGCTCTCGTCTAGTTGGTCGTCAGTCATCCCAAGGCCGGCCCGTGAAAATTATTAAAAAATGATTTGAATTAGAAATTTTCAGAATAATACCAAACACAATTCTATTCCGAGAATAAAAATTTTGGACAATTACCAAACGCTTTAAAATGCTTAGAAATTATTCCTATGAACAGAATAAAAAAGAATCATTTTTTATCAGAAACTATTCTCGGGAACAGAAGCGTTACCAAACGAACCATAAATGATTCTACAATGCTACACTTTCAAATTATTCCCTGCGTACGTCCACTGTCTGGTTCAAGTCCTCTAGCTTGGTTTACCGGCATGAAAATTTTGTCTTAAGAGTTGTAAAACGATGTCCATTGATGCCTTCATATTTCAATGCCCCCTTCTAGGATTTGTCGAACATTAAAAGTGGGGCTCGGGGATGCTGATGATCAGCGTATTATCCTTCTTAATTAGCATAAAAATGTTGTGGTTTGGTGCATTCTTTTTTTACTATGTAGAGCACTATCTATTCAGGGAGATGTGTGCCAACATATATTTGCTGGTATATAGAATTTGTCTGGCTCCATTCCGACCCGTGAAATTGTCGGGAGACGAGACCAGAAACCGTGGAAGCTGGTGCGGCCCACGAAATTGACCGGCCAATTGTTTTATTACTTTTCGCTCGTTCCGTCGCAAGTTTTGAGATGAAATTTATGCGACAAATCCTATATAATATATACATGTTATTCTTATGATTTTTTAAAATTAAAAATAGAAACTGCTTGAAATATGTGAGGTAGGAAATAATTTAGATTACATCCTATTCCAAATTAAGAAATTTTCTAAATTACTACATGGCTCCTGAGTCATTATCCTAAAATAAAAAAATAAAAATGCATATGAGCGCAATGTGTATTATCATGTCATGCGATTTTTGTATTTTTCAAAACTGGAAAGTTTCTCATATTAATCACGTGCAATATAATAAACCCATATAATCAATATATTCAGCACAACCCAAAACAAGAAATCAAAATAATAGAAAATCCGATCTAACGTCTCATGGCTCAAATCCTTGATTATTGAGATTTTTAATAGGGAAAAAACCACCAAAAACCCCCAACTTTGCCTCGAGTGACAGATTTACCCCAAACTTTGTTTTGTGACGTGAAAAACCCCGAACTTTGCAAACCGTGACACATTTACCCCATTAAGGGTATTTTCGTCTTATTCTTTATTTTTTTATTTTTTTTTTATTTTTTTCTTCTTCTCTCTTCCCTCCGCCTCGGCGGAGGGAAGCCGGCGTCCGGCGAGGCTGCCCTCGCCGGCGCGTCGGGCAGCCCTCGCCTGCGTCGGGCGAGGGGTGCCCTCGCCGGCGTCGGGCGAGGGGTGCCCTCGCCGGCTGTCGGGCGAGGGTGCCCTCGCCGATCTGGCGAGGGAGGCCCTCGTCCGACGCCGACGAGGGCCGCCCGCCTCGCGTCGGGAGGGCCTGGCGAGGGTGCCCGACGCCGACGAGGACCGCCCGCCCCGTGCCCGGCCGAAGGGTGCCCTCGCCAGATCCGGCGAGGGCGGCCCTCGCCCGCGTCGGCGAGGTGCCCTCGCCGGCGTCGGGCGAGGGTGCCCTCGCCGATCCGCGAGGGAGGCCCTCGCCCGACGCCGACGAGGACCGCCCGCCCGTGCCGGCGAAGGGTGCCCTCGCCCGGGAGGCGGCGGCCCTCGCCCGACGCCGACGGGGCCGCCCTCGCCCGCGTCGGGCGAGGGGTGCCCGCCGCCGGCGTCGGGCGAGGGTGCCCTCGCCGGCGTCGGGCGAGGGTGCCCTCGCCAGATCTGGCGAGGGCCGCCGGACGCCGGCGAGGCTTCCCTCCGCCGCCATGGCGGAGGGAAGAAGAAGAAGAAAAAAAAAAAAAAAAAAAAAAAAGTTTTTAAAAGTAAAAAGACCAAAATGCCCATATGATTTAGGGTAAATGTGTCACACAAATGAAAGTTCAGGGGTTTTTGGTGTCACAAATAAAAGTTTGGGGTAAATGTGTCACGCTTAGAAAGTTCGGGGTTTTTCACGTCACAAAATAAAGTTTGGGGTAAATCTGTCACTCGGCGAAAGTTTGGGGTTTTTGGTGGCTTTTTCCTTTTTAATAAGAGGAATTTTTGTGATTGAGGTATGCCTAAAAATCCGAATAAAATCATGTTAGATTCAATAATTCTAAATTAGGCAATTTGAGTATTAAGCAAACGGGAATGGCGACTATTGGCCAATTGAGACACCTCGTCGGCTATCGGCGCAATAGCGTCAAGGTCTGGAAAGTCCGGCAAAGACACTGGCACGCTAATATTAGTTAATGGGAATCACAGGTCTGGCGATGAAGTCTTGACGATTCTAATCACATTGGCTGGCATCACTTTCGACACTATCCGTGGTGGTTTGTAAATTATAATGATGTTATATGTACATGTATATTCACCTCGTGCACAAGAGTAAATACCGTTAGCTAGTAAGGTAAATGGAGACTTGAACACGCATTTGTTGGAAAATCAATCTATAATTCAGATTCACAAACTAAGGCGTTTCTTGTAGAATCCGGGCATAGTAAGATTTGGAAGACAGCGGATGAAATCGAAGTCGAGAAGTTCAAGAAAGGCATGCGTGATGCAATCTTGGAGATCGCCATGAAAAGAGAGAAGAAGGTGATGGCTGGAGAAGCAGATGACTATGTCCATGGGAATGATTTCCTGAGGCAATTTGTGAAGGCTTACCATGACAAGATGAGAGCAAGAAAATCACGCTCGATGATTTGGTGAATGAGTGCAAGAGGTTCTACTTCACTGGAGAAGAATTCGCCATCGTGATGCTGACGCGGGTCATGTTCCTCCTAGCAATTCATTCTTATTGGCAAGGAAGAAGGTTCTTGATGTAATCAAGAGCGAAGACCCCAACTCCGATGGAATCATCAAGTTAAGGACGGTACGAAGAATCAAAATGATCATTGTCTTGATTGATTTGGTGGACGAAGAATGATCCTCCTAACAACATATTGGTATGGCTCGTTGCTTGAGTACAAAATTCAAAACTTTTTGATACTATGTATTATTAGAATTGTACTATTTGCAACTTTCGCCTTTATACATAAATTGCTTAACTCTTTCATGAAATTATTGACTCTTGTCAACTATTGAATTCTTCTTAATTGAATTTTACTTTTTACTTTTCACTTAAATAATCCAAATCTTGCACATCAACATTTTACTTTATTTAAACTCAAATCTCTTGAAACTTTCGTGACACTAATGCTGATATGTAGAATCATATTGTAAAGCTATAAATCTTAGCGTAAAAGCTTAATTCAGCTTTGATATTTATGATATGCATAATTATGTGATATAGTCAAATAGCCGTGCATACATCAATCGGATAAATTGATAAGGTAATTAGATCCAATTTTGAAAAAATATATTAATTAGACCGCACAAAATCGAAGTTGGAAACATCAAATTAGACATTTGGATATAGAGGGACCCTTGGGGAGTCCCAAGTGAAAACCTCTCGTAAACCCTCTGAGCTGAACTCCCTCCGATCGGCCATGGAAGACGACGGCGAACTTGACGAAGGCCCGCCGCTGGCGATCGAAATACCCGGAGCGTCCGACCCGAACCGGCGACCCGTAGACGGCGGCGCCTCGGTCGGCGTCACCGTCATCACCGGCTACCTCGGCGCCGGCAAATCGACGGTGAGCGTCGTCCCCGTCTCCCTTCCTCGGATACGTTGCGTGTTTCTGGAATTTCTGAGGTTTTTTGTCTGTGTCTATTTCACCGTGACTTCGTCTTGGGGATGCGATGAATGATTGTGGGCAGCTGGTGAACCACGTCCTGAACTCCCAGCACGGGAAGAGGATAGCCGTGATACTGAACGAGTTCGGGGAAGAGATCGGGGTGGAGAGGGCGATGATCAACGAAGGGGAAGGCGGGGATCTCGTCGAAGAGTGGGTGGAGCTCGCGAATGGCTGCGTCTGCTGCACCGTCAAGCACAGTCTGGTTCAGGCCCTCGAGCAACTTGTTCAGAGGAAAGAAAGGTCCGTGGACCCTCTCTCTCTCTCTCTCTCTCTCTCTCTCTCTCTCTCTCGCATTTCGCATGGTTTTCCTCACTTTTGCCGCTGATTGGAGATGTATTGTGCTGTCTTGGTGTTGGAATGAGCATGTGGTATTGTGGAGGAAGTAAAATGAAGAGTAGACAGAGCTTTCAAGCTTGACCAGTCAAGCAAAAGCTGAGAAGCGGAAGCAAAGTAGAGTAGAGGAAGATGAGTAATTTGAGAAAGGAGAGACAAGCACTAACAACCAACACCGGATGGGTGACATAGCAGAGCAGCTCTGAGTGAGAGAGGAGAATAAGGCGGGGAATGCTTTATAGGGAGCAGGGGGTGCCAGAAAGAAAGGATTAGGATATGAATGAAAGGTTTGATAGGCCAGCGTATCCCATCGGGATAGGGATACCCTTGTCTAGTCAAGGAAACTTACACAGGCAGCAATTCAGGAGTTTATCCTGAACCCCCCCAAGCTTTCTGTAGAGATGATGCCCACTTTTATAATTCAGCTTGGGCGACTGCGATTATGTTGTTGTTGGCGTCGTCATCCTTGTCTAATAAGGACGTTTAGCCTAATTAGGAATTATCTGATGTGTATGAGCCTAAGAGGTTGACAACACTCTTTTTCGGATTTGTCTCAATCTATTTATCATTTTCAGCAGTAAGTTCTGCTTAATTTTCTCTATGATTGAAATTTGTTCAGGACTGTCTTGTATAATTAGAATGTTCTGGCAGAGACTGACAATTGCCTTTGTTGCTGTTCTGGTACGATAGGCTCGATCATATATTGCTGGAAACGACTGGCTTGGCGAACCCTGCTCCTCTTGCATCTGTTCTTTGGTTGGATGAGCAGCTTGAATCTTCTGTGAAGCTCGACTCCATTGTCACAGTAATAACTTATTAAATGACATCTTAGTTTGTTTTGGAAGGCTTATATTACACTTGCTGACATTTTATTCATCTCCCCTTAGACTATGCGTTTGAAAGTGAAACTATGTAAGCGCTTGGGTATATTTTCTAAATTAGTTTTTTTCTGGCTGGAAATCCCATGTTACTTTCCCTCATTAAAATCTGAAACTTTTACATCCCCTACTTGTCTATTTATCGAACAGCTGGAGCAAGTCATTGTTATGTTTGACCTTGAGGTGGTAGGTGTATTAGCTGCGCTTCTACTTCTGCCAATTTGCTTGGGTAGACATATAATGCAAGGTGGAACTCGGAACTCGATTACTTTATATTTGCTTTGTCCGTATACTTGATAAGCAGAATGCCCCATTTATGAGGACCCTCTTGTACTTTCCTTTTCCCTTTTGGGCTTTTTTGCTTCTTTCTTTTTTATCTTTTCAGGGATGGCAAAGTTAATATACTTTTACATATTGTCTACATATGTATAGGACCAAAATCATCATTGATGAAGTCTATTGTTTCTTCAGCCCTTGTTTGATATGCCTGCTCCTTTACTAGGTTGTAGATGCTAAAAACCTCCGATTGCAGCTCAATGAGCGGCGTGATTCTTCTTCATTTCCAGAAGCATTTCTTCAACTTGCATTTGCGGTAAGATTTTGCTTTATTGGTTTTCACGCAGCTCAGTTCATTCACTCTCCATGATTTTTTCATCATGTTTGTCTTTATTTTACTGCTGGATAGGAGAGTTTGGAATGTAGGAGGCTCTTATGGAAATTTTTACTGTTGTAGGATGTGGTGATTCTTAACAAGGTTGATTTGGTTACCTCAGAGGCCACTGGTGCCTTGGAAGAATTGGAGAAGGAAATACATGGCATTAACTCTATTGCCGAAATCATTCGCACTGTTAGATGTCAAGTTGACTTGTCAACAATTTTGGATCGGCAAGCCTATGATGCTACAGTGAGTTATGTGTATCTTCACTAATTATACTTGTTAATGACTCCCGTTTTTAAGTTAATCATATTGCTCAATATGCTCTTTCAGCGCGTTGCTCACTTAGAAGCCTTGCTGCAAGAAAATCAATCTCTTTCTGGTAGAGAACTTCACGACAATGGAGTGCGCACGTTATGCATTTGTGAGCCTCAAAAAGTTGATCTCAATAAGGTAATGCATGAAGTACAGACACAAGGGTCATGTTTACTGATATACATCCTTTGTCAGCAGTATGATTTTTGGAACTTCAAGTGAGCAAATTAATTGGGAATTATCTGTATTCATATTTTATTTAACTGCAATATCATTGTAGGATAGAGGAAACTATGACGTTAGTCTGATAATTTATATTTGTGTCATGAAAATATTTTCAATCTATGGAGGTGGAACATAACGAGACTTAGAATGCATATAATGAGTGGCTTTAGTAAGGTTTGGAAATATCATTGTGCTGATAAAATATCTGTATGAAGGATTTTGTATCCCTGAGAGTATCCGCATGGTCCTAGAAAATAGACGAGGCATCACTTAGCTTAAATAATGTCATAAATATTTCTCACAACGAAGTTAGTTCATAGTTTAAGACATTATTTGGCGTCCTTTTACCTAGTGTTATGTCTTTGGGATTTCTCTTATCTAGGCATTTGAAGATTTGACACTAAAGGAAGTCTACAGCTGACTGCTGCTTTTAGAAGCATGGAGTGCTCCTCCAATTACTCAATAGAGGTCTATATTTTTGGTTTTGTAACTTTTGAGGTGTTACTTTCTTATTTTCACACAGTGAAGATATTATGCAGGCACAGATTGAGAGAATTTCCTCATGGCTTCTGGCCATTATCTTATACTTCACAGGAGTTTCATTTATGACAACTTGCAAAATTTGTTTCCACTTAGTGGGGTTAGCACATGGTTCCTCTTATGCTTGGGTCTCCATCCATTTGACAGTAAAGATTAACTGTTTCATAAGTTTGGAAAATTGTATAGGAATTCCATAATACATGTAATATCGAGATCAAGAACTTAGGGAAAGGACCATTTACGGTTAAATAAGTAATCTCCACTTTGTCACGAATGGTTTTAGTACATTGAAGTCAATACTATGTCGCAACATACCTGGCTTGTTCTTCTTCTCTTTGCATATTTTAGTATGCTGCATCCATTGTGCTAGATGATCTTACATCGAATAGTAGGTTTTAATTTACTGCCATTTGCGTGGGAGGGATAATTTGGAAAGAATAAATTTGAGGGTGGACAAGAAATCCAAGTTAAGGAGCCTTCGCCTTGCCTTTTTTCTTCTTTATTTCATGCAGGTTCGTTCATGGCTTGAGGAGATTCTTTGGGATAAGAAATATGGCATGGACATATACCGTTGTAAAGGGGTCCTGAGTGTCTTGAATTCAAACATGCTACATACTTTGCAGGTAAACCATTATATTAGGTGACATTGATAGCATTGTATATAAGTGATTGGGCTTTTCCTTTGGGTCTGACATTGATAGCATAGTGAATTTGTTCCCCCCATCCCAAGGCCAAGTTCATCCATGCACAAAATTGTCGGCATTAAGGATTTGTATCTATGCATTCAGACTGGACTTCCTAGGCCTGCTTCATTCCACATGAGATTAAAGTAGGCTCCTTGCATATATTTCTCACATCTTTCTGCATGCTTTTGCTGAAACCAGTGATGCAGCTATCCGCAAACATAGGGAAGATCTTTCATTGATTTCGTAAGTCCTATTTCTCAAAATCTTTCCTTTCAACTGTTTGGCAGGCTGTCAAGGAGATATATGACATTGTTCCAGCTCGCAAATGGAAAGATGAAGAGAATCCGATGAACAAGATAGTGTTTATTGGTAATGTACTGCAAAGCTCAGGGTGCTTTTTCAACCTTAAATTGAGGTTCCATTTACCTGTTTCTTCCGACAGGTCATAATCTCAACGAGGACGTTCTCATTGATTCCCTCAGAGTTTGTGCAGAGGCAACATCGTGATCTGGCGGATTATCCACGCTATTGGCTTCTCATTCCTTGAATTGATGAGAAATGTTAATCATAAGTTCACTTAGCTGTACAAATAGCCAGTTCCATGGGCACGGGTTCGTTTTTGTGCAATTTCATTATGCGTAGAGTGAAATACTAATTTGACGTATGTCTCAACCACATAACACAAATTTTGAGAGAAATTTTTAAATAATGACCTGAAATTGGGTCATTTTCTCAATAAAGAGCTTGGAGTAGATCTTATTTGAACTTAGTGTTAAATAAGCGTCCGAGCTCACTAGCTGAGCATGTGCATCTTAACACCTCCGAGCCCTGATCATGGGTACTTTTGTTTAGAACCATTTTTTTTTTTTTTTTTTTTTTTTCTTATGTTCCTGTGCCTTCTTGTTCTTCATTCTGCACCAGCCAATTCACTTCCAGTGAAGTTGAATGGCGGTGAAGGCTTGGATGATTTTCATGACAGCAAAAACGGGCTGCTCAGTGGTGTATCTCATACCATGTCCTGGGGCCCGATTCTGGCGACTATTTCCTCACGGCTTCCGGTGGCAATAAATTTTGACAAAATCCCAAGTCCGGCTCTTTGCTGTCATAATGGCATTTTAACGGTGCAAACAGCTCGTGGCCTTCCACATCCAGTGGCGCCAGTGTCCGGTAATTTGGGCTTGTTTGGTTCAACTTTGGGGAAATGGTTTTGCATTTCCCTAAGTATCTTTGATTGAATGGGCATTTTGTGAATGCTAGTGTGTTTGGACACTCAAAAATGTGTATATTTTGCAAAGTAGCTTTAGGTTGAAAAGAAAAAGGAAAAAAAAGAGAAGAAAATAAAAAAGGGAGGAGATCAGCTAGGTGGAGAGGGGAAAATCGTGGGGGAGGTGGCTCTACGGTGCCGGTGCAGGTGGCGGTGGGGAGGCGGTGGCGGCGGCAACGGCGGTTTGGTTTGGTTTGGTTTGGTTTGGGGGGGAGGTCGCGCAGTCTCGGCGGTGTCGCCCGAGGTCGCGCAACCTCCGGCGACGACCTCAAGCCACCTCGGTGGCTAGATCTGGCCGCCCATGGCGCCCACTAGTTGAGCTTCGCAGTGGAGTAGCAAGAGTAGCAAGGCCGAAGAAGACGATGAACAATGTCTTATGAGGGCAAAAGAGGAAAATACAATTATAATGGGGGCAATATTGAAAAGAAAAAAAACTCATTAAACCTTGCATAAGCATTTCACAGCATTCCAAATGTTAGTATTTGATTAAGGACACTTCTAAATGCTGAATCAAATTACTAAAATTTTTCTCAAGAGGTTTTCGAGGCTGAAAGCCCATTGGGAATGCTGAACCAAACGGGATTTGAATCCAAATCTGGCATCGGTAGCATTTGGGCGCTTGAGAATGCCGAACCCATGCCCTCAACTTGCTCCGCTGCAGAGACTCCATGCACCGTCCCGTTTGTGATGTGCTGACGCAACATGCCTCCTTCAGAAGCCGCGTCATTGCCAGAAAAGCCCCCACCATCTCGCTCATCTCAATCCTTTCCAAAGCAGCAAGGTTAAAAATAAATAAATGAAGATTGAGCGCAAAGGAAGATCGGACGTTGATTTCCTCGATCTGGCAAGACTTGAGGCCAACGAGTGGGACGTTGAAGGACGAGATGGGGCTACTGAAGGGGCTCGGACTGGCTTGGAGTGGAAGGGAAATCAAAGAAGGAAGAAGATGATGAATAGAGAAAAGAAGGAAGAAAGGGGGAAAAGAAGCCTTTTGATAAAAATGCCCTATCAGGTCTTTCTTTGAGAAAAAAATTTACTCTGAGTCATTTTTTAAAAAGAGCCTCCACTTTAATTCGAAATTTTTCCTAAATTTTGACTTATATGCGGATATATTTGATGGTATTGCATTTAACTTCTCTAAGTAAGCATAATCTTTGTCAGATTTTGTCGAGTCGGTGCTCATTCGGTTGAGATCTTGTAGTGTGCAAGTTTAAGGATGTTCATCGATCAGCACGCAATGTGAATTTATGTACAAAATCAATAAACCAAATAAAGTGACGTTGCAATAGCCAGCAAACCACCAAATATTACATGGACAATGTGCCGTGTTAGATTAAAAGAGGCACAAAGGATGGGGGAGACGAGACTGGCGTTTTACTAATCTCCACCAAATGAGGAGAAATAAATGTCGATCATTCTTACTAAAGCTTAGTTATTCAAGCAAATCATCGACTTTTCACCATTTCTGTTCATCCTCTCACTCTAATCGATCTCTGGATTACAAATGCAGCATCACCTGTTTAATTAATCATCTTCAATGCAAACATTAGTATAACCGACGTAGCATCAAGGCTTCAACCTGATGTCGTCATTTAATTCTGCAGGAAACAGAAACAGTCCCTTCCCTTAGTATTTAAAGGAGCTGTTGTTTCAGCAAACAGAAGTTGCTAAGCACCGCTGCAAGCACCAGAAGGATTCTCCAGAGGAAGGCCAAATGGCTAGCTTGGGGACGTGTTCGTGTTTGAAGCTCATCTTAGTGGGGGCTCTCTGCGCCTTGTCCTTCTCGAATGCTCATTTGTCTAGCCCGGACAAGCAGGTCGAGCCGCCAGGGAGGGGGCAAATATTCCAGAGAGAAGTGTGCGCTTTGCTGGTGTGCCGGCCGTGCCCTCCCTCGAGCTTTAGGACCGAATTGCTGAAGAGACACCACTGCTTCAACGGGGACTTCCCCCCGGACGGCAGCCCGAGTTACGGGCCCAACCTGCCTTGAGATTAGGGAATCGGCGAGCGCCACACCATCGGCGCGATCCGAAACATAATAAATTGAGAAGTTTACTTGTGTATCTGTGCGTTTCTCACTCTGTATTTTGTAGCTCGTGAAGTCAGGTTGGCTGATGTTGGCAAGGATGAGAGGTTGATGATGGACAGTGATGTATTTCCTTCAAACCTCTCATTGCTTTGTTCTAAAGTACCGTGTGGTATTGTTTAGTCGCGTCACCTTTTATATTTCCCTCAAAATGTCGACTGTAATCGTGCAATTATTGGAGAATGAGTACGCTTAGGTTTTGTTTCTTTGATCACTTGGTATGGGAAATCCAAAGGTGCAAAAACCATCATGTCACATGCTCGAATCTCTTATCGACTTTTACTTGGTATACCGATAAGGTAAAAGAAGAAAATCTTGAGATTATATGCGGATCTTGATCGAAGAAGGAAACTTTTAATGGGCAATCTTATAGAGAAATTTGCTCGCAATGATCGAATTATGGGGAAAGTAATCGTAGTGTTTTGTATCGACGATAATTTCCTCGTGACGAGTTTCTCCAAAAAAAAATGAAGGTATAGTATCGATGGTTGATTGTCAAGGTATCAATTTCGAATGGAGGCGCGACACCTGTTACTGATCAATCATCCTTTGACGGCGAATGTCCTAAGGCCGCGGAAAAAAAAAGGGAAAGACAAATCTTAAGACAATATTCGAAGAGAGAACAATTAGGCGGTTTATAAATTTGGGAAAAAGTTCTGTCTAATGTCAAGGTTCATATGGACTCTGCTGAATCCGTGTTGTCCTCCGCCCGCCATGGTGCTAAATCATCGAGTGTCAGCAACAAGCAATCAAAGACGAGGACGAGATGAAGGGGATGCGTACCTATCAAGCATCCTAGGAGAGATGATCTTTTGAGGCTATGGCTATAATCTTGTCCATCACATCGTCCGCAAATAGGAGAATAACTACTCCAAAACTCTTTGATCATGGTCGATGTAGAGAAAATCACGATCAAGATGACAGCGATATACCAAAGACATGTGGAGGACATAGGGCCAGACACCGGGAACAGGAGCCGTGACTGTATGCTCATTCCCGACAGAGAGCAAATCACATACGTAAGAGCGAAACTGCAAAAAAAGAAGAAAAATATACATGTATATATATACATATATATGGACAAGATCAATGACTGAGGTAGCCTAATCAGCCAGAGAAGCAAACGCTCCGAGTCAAAGTAGTCCCTCCAATACAAAAGTTGGATCACAGCCAATCCCAAAGCCCCGGCAGCGATTCCTCCTCCAATGAACGAGAGCCGAACCAATGCGGTCCCGTACATGGAAGGATGAACTCCATAGCAATACAAAATCATGCTCATTAACATATGTCAGCAGCAAGTCTGTAAAATAAAACGCAAGTTTTCCTCATTATTTGTTGAGGTAAAAGTTCTCGGAAGTGAAATTTATTGAGTTGGTATTACTTACGTGGATCATCGGTGGCGGTATGGAATTGCTTAGAGATCTGCATTTTTGGTCTTGTTCCCCGACCTGCATCCAGTAGAAGCCTACGTTAAGACAATGACATTATACGGAACTCGAGCAGTGATTGAATCTACAAATAGACCTTCAAATTCCAGACTTCAATTCGTTTTGCTATAATCAGAAGCAGATTTATGATGCCAAAACAACGTGATCTCCAAATCAAATAACCAAAGACATAAGCGACAAACCAAATACCAATGATTGTCCATAACGCTCGAGTGTTTGCTACACTTAGAATACGCCCGAACCCAAAAGTGTTCATTAAAAAAAAAAAAAAAAACTTAATTTGAGTATAAAACTCACCGCAGCAATCAAGGAGTGTATGAGTTCCGACACAAGAACGTACCGCGCGGCATCTCCTTTGCTGCGGCAGAGTAAAAGGAAACCCCTTTTTTGCCTCCTCCTTTTTTTCTCTTATAAAGACTTGATTTAGGATTGGAATCCACCGAATTTTAGATTCGCTTTTTATTTGTGTGGCTTTTAAATCAGATGCTCAATGTTCGAAATATAATATAAAGTCCAAATAGGCAATGAAAGGAATTGAACTCTCGTGATCAAATCTTGAATAGATATCGATAAGGACTTTTTAACTATAGATATCGATAAGGATCCATTCGATAATTCCGATCGACATCATCAGATTCTGTTTGGATTACATGCGCCGCTTAAATTATGCCAATCGCATAAAAATTAATTGCCGAAAAGAGAACGACTCACCATCCAAATAATTCCATCAAGAGACAAAAATGGCCAATGCTTTGGGTGATGCTAGGGTTCTGCAGCCGAGCCATATCTTTAGGCCTCTTCTTTAGGCCTTTGCTTATTTTGGTTCACCTCAAAATTGGCGTCAGCCTCCTATCTTCAAAGAAATTACATGTTATACTCGCGTGTATCTATACAAATACATGACCGCTCGGATGACCAAGAAAGAAGACCTCAAACATGGCCTTTGTTTGATGAGAGCCCCTGAATATAAAAACGGAGTTAGATATATTGAAATCGCTGTGTTAGGCAACACAATATCAACATTATTCGCTTACCTGAAAATCTAATTTCAATTTGTCATGTTACTGAGTATGCCGATTGTGTATAAATAGTATGTGTGTGTAGCACTATCGATACCCAAATGTCAGCTTTGTATTAAGCACTCTCCCAGAGGAGATACTCTTGAACAATATAAAGTGACTCCACCAAAAGGTTATGATTCGTCGGTCCTACTGGATTTTTGCACTATACTTAGCTTAATTCAACGACACAGACATAGACTGAATTCCCAACCCATCACTTCAAATCGAATTGAAAATTTTCTTTCTCTATCGTCCATTCGTAATTTGTGGGGTCCTGAATTTTTCATAGGATCAGGTGAGGATGATTGGCGGTATCTCTTCGGTGCTCATGGTCGATTGTTAGGCTGCATTGGCGGGGTCGAGGATTAAGACCACACGAATCACGAGCATTGGGCTTGGCTGATGCATTCCATGACGACGTTATCTCGTGTTACGGGCTCCCCAGGACTGAATTTAGCTGCCCACCTAAGTCAACAAGCTGAGAACAAATAGCCCGATTCTGCCCCCAGAACGGCTCAAAATTCCTACGTAACTTTTCAACGGGAAACAAAAGCTTGACTAATGAAATTCCACTTGATCGGCCCGGTCCGCCAGTTTGATCCTGTCTACTCTCCAGTGTCGGGAAGTTCATTAACACAACATATTCTCCCACATTTAGAATCAAATCGATGACCATCTGCTATGTCAACATTCACCAGTGCAAACATTTCCGCTGACCAGCCAATAAGAAGTGTCCGAGCATTGAGAGCACTGCATCGGAGCCCCAAAAGACATCGCACTTTGCAGTATCAGAGACGCGTGCAAGTAGAATCATGGGTCGATTGAAAATTCACTTTCCTCAACGAAAAAAATATAACACAGGACCCAAATTTCATGGGCTACCACTGAAGTCGGAATCACCAATGGAGTCTCTAAGCAAACACGAACTTCTGAACGTCCAGTTAAAAAATCCTGACCCGACGAAGGGCTGTCGCATGAAACTTGACAAAATCGGAATGCATTACCAAAATTTGTGCTCCGCATTGCAGCAAGCCAGCTCATGTGAATCAGCCATCTAGGGGGAGTTCCCATTTTCTTTGGCCAGACAAAAAGAAATATTCTGGTCTATTCTCAAATTATGGATGGTTCGTGCAAAACATACTTTCTTTAAGAGATCTATGCTGCTACTTACAAATTGCAGCAGAAGTCGCCATGCTATCTCATAGATCCTTTTACATGCTTGAATAGGCATGACTCGCACAGAAGAGTTAGCATTTCCTGCATACCGAAAAGATCCTTACCGTAAAATATGGGATTTGGGTGTAAGAGTTTTCCTGATGTGGGTTACATTAATTGACATTGTAATTTATCGTTTTACGGGATTTGGTCTAAGGTGAAATAAAATGTTTCTTAATTAGTCTAAATATGGGACTGGCTACTATGGGCCGAGTTGAGCCTAGCCCATAATACGAGGGCTTTGTCACAAGACTAGGCGAGCAAGAAGGAAGAACCGAGAAGAGAGTAAATTGTAGGGAAGATAGTATTGAAGAGGAATGCCTCACTTCATTGATTGTAATTTCTATACAATGTCATGTATATAGTACAAAAGGAATGATAATAAAAGCAAGTATATATTCTACAAATATACTATGATCTTTCTATTCCTAAGATAGATACAAATATATATCGACAATCCTGAGAGTCATATCTTCCAACACTCCCCCTCAAGCTGGCGGCTTGTATATGTCCAAGACACCTAGCTTGGTTAGAAGATATGCGTGTTGTCTCTGACACAGAGGTTTGGTAAACATGTCTGCCGGTTGTTCCGTGGTTCTAATCCCTCTTGTCTGGACAACTCCTTCTTGGATCTTTTCTCTGGTGAAATGACAATCGACCTCTATGTGCTTTGTTCTCTCATGAACTATGGGATTTGTTGCAAGCTTGAGTGCCGAATCATTATCACAGAAGAGTGTAGTAGGTCCCTTTATTTCTGCCCCTAGATCCATAAGTAAACCTCTCAACCAAACTATTTCACATACGGTTTTTGCCATGGATCGATACTCAGCTTCAGCTGATGACAAAGACACAGTGGATTGCTTCTTCGTCTTCCATGAAAGTAAAGATTCCCCAAATTTGATGCAGAATCCAGTAACTGATCTTCTGCTCATAGGACATGTAGCATAATCAGAATCACAATATGCGGTCATTTCCATGTTGCACTTTCGAGAAAGAAGTATTCCCAATCCTGGGCATGTCTTCAAGTATCTCACAATCTTCAAGGCTGCGTTCATGTGAGACTGTTTTGGGCTGTGCATGAACTGACTAAGAGTCTCAGACGCATAGCAGATATCCGGCCTTGTCATAGTAAGATAGATGAGTTTCCCTACAAGTCTCTGATATCCTGACGGATCTTTCAATAGTGGATCGTCAGAAGAAGTTACTTTGGCATCATATTCGACAGAAGTTAGTCTGGCATTCTGCTCGATGGGAATGATGGAAGGTTTGCAACCTGACAACCCCACGTCTGATATAATCTCCATTACATATTTCCGCTGGCTGAGTGAGATTCCTTGATCTGAACGAGCTATCTCGATTCCAAGAAAATATTTAGGTGGACCTAAATCTTTGATATGAAAGGTGGAATGAAGATATTCTTTCGCTTTCTTGACAAAGAGAATCATCATTGCCCATGATGAGTATGTCATCGACATAAATCATCAAATAAATAAATGACATACCTTTCCTCCAGGTAAACAAGGCATAATCATATTTGGATTGATTAAATCCAGCGGACGTAAGGGCACTAGTAAATTTGGCATACCATTGACGAGAAGCTTGTTTCAATCCCTACAAAGATTTGCGGAGACGACATACCTTAGACTCCCCCTGTCTCCGTAATCCTGGTGGAAGATCCATATATATCTCCTCATCCAAATCCCCATGTAAGAAGGCATTATGAACATCCATTTGATGTAATGGCCATTCACGAATAGCAGCAATCGATAGGAAAGAACGAACAGTTACATCTTTGGCCACTGGAGAAAAGGTTTCATGGTAATCAAAACCTTCTCGTTGTGTGAAACCTTTGGCCACGAGTCGGGCTTTGTATCTTTCTATAGAACCATCTGCTCGATATTTAATCTTATATACCCATTTACAGCCAATAGGTTTTCTATAAGTAGGTAAAGGCACAATATCCCAAGTGTGATTGTCTACTAGGGCCTGTAATTCTGCCTCCATTGCCTTTTGCCAACGCAGATCATTCATTGCCTCATTATAACTAGATGGCTCGTGCCCCTCAGAGATATGATTCATGCAGCATAAATGTTCCGACGATAGCCTATCAAATGAAGTATAGGATGAGATAGGATATCGAGTACCTGGTGATGTTGATGAAGCACACACATAATCCTTCGTCCAAATGGGTGGACGACTAACTCTACCAGATCGCCGGGGTTCTGGAGGCTGTACTGAGGTCGAATCTTCATTATTGCCTGATGCTGGTGATGTTGTCATATGATGATCCCTTTCGTTGGGAGACTCGGCAATTGAATGATCCATAGATGTCTCAGTAGGCAATGGTGAGGCCGTCAAGTTCGAATTTCTTGGAGGAGGAATGACAAAGTAAGATCCTCCAGAAGGTGGCTCTTCCTCTGATAAGAAGTTGTGAGAATCAGGCCTTGCATTGGAAGATGGATGAAGCGCATCTTTGAATGGGAAGATGTCTTCATGAAAAAATACATCTCTGCTCACAAAGAGTTTCTCTGTGGATGGTTCATAAACACGATATCCCTTCTGGAGATTCGGATACCCCATGAAAATACATTGCCTTGCACGAGGTGCCATTTTATCCCTGTGCCCTACCGTTGTCACATAGCAAAGACACCCAAATACTCTAAGATGGCTGAGTTCCGGTTTTCTTCCATACAATATTTCAAAAGGAGATTTTCCTTTAAGAATCCGTGATGGCATACGATTGATTAAGTATGCTGATGTGACCACACAGTCTCCCCAAAAAATTTCAGGAACAGAAGCTTGAAATTTAAGAGCACGTGCTACTTCCAATAGATGACGGTGCTTCCTTTCAACCACTCCATTTTGCTGTGGTGTATATGTGCAAGAGCTTTCATGTAAAATTCCATTTAAGGAAAGAAAAGCAGCACATTCCCCATTAAAAAATTCTCTACCATTGTCAGTGCGTATACGACGAATTGATTTCCCAAATTGATTTTTAGACAAGGTGAGAAAAGTTTTTAGGTGAGAAAGGACCCGGGCCTTTGATTGCATGAGGAAAGTCCATGTGGCTCGTGAAAAATCATCTACAATCGTGAGGAAAAACCGAGACCCATCATGATTCAAAGTATGATATGGTCCCCAGACATCAGCATGGATTAGAGAGAAGATTTCATCGGCTCGAGAATTGCTTTGTGGAAAAGGAGCACGTGTCTGTTTTGCTAATGGACAAATGGGACACTGAGGATAAGGAAATAAAGCAGAATGGCCTAGTCTTTGATGAAGAAGACTTTTATCATTGATAGCAGCATTACACAATGATTTATTTGAATCAAAAGAGGACGACAATTGAAAATTCATCCAGAAATATAGCCCTTGGAAAACTTTACCCAAGCCCATGAGTTTCCCAGTCGAAAGGGCCTGAAAGAAACAGTTATCAGAATTGAATAAGATACGGCAGGAATTTTCTTCACAAGCTCGAGATACTGACATGAGATTGAAGTGAAATTTAGGAATGTAAAGCACATTTCGAAGGGTGATGTGAGAATTAAGATTTATAGTGCCAATGATTTCAACTTCAATCATGTTTCCATTTGGAAGCTGAACAAATTTGGGAAAAGATAATCGTCTGATGTTTGAAAGTAAACTCTTATCACAGACAATGTGGTCACTAGCACCTGAATCAATAATCCATGCATCCTTCGAAATTGAATTTACCAGACAATAAGAAGTACCTGTGAAGCTTCCAGATTTATCAGAGGCATCCAATTTTCTTATAGCCTCCATCAATTCCTGATATTGATCATGAGTAATTGTCTTTTCCATAGGTTGTCCAGATACCTGAAAAATTTGGGACAATTTCCCTTTTTCTTTTTCTCCAGGCTTCCCATGCAATTTCCAGCAATTTTCTACTGTATGATGTGGACGTTTACAGTAGTCACAGTAAATTTTACCTTTTCCTTTGGAAGTAAAATTCCTTGAGCCCAAGAAATTTCTATTTGTGGGCTGAGAAATTTGGGCCAAATTGGACCCATATCCATCATTTACTCCGCGCGGCAGCCCACCTGGTCCACCCATTTGCAGCCCGCGCGAGAATTCCAGCCCAAGAGAGTCCCTCGGCCCATCTGGGCCATTCTCCGCAAAAGCGCCTCGCGGCCCATCACTTCTATTCAAGCCCGTCTTATGTGAGCCGTCGGATCTTTGCGTTCCAAAGAAAGAACGCGAGCCGTCCGATCGCCCGGTGGGATCGAGAAAGCTAGGGTTCTCTGCGAGGAACCCTAGTTCCGCCTCTTTCTGCCCTCTTCCTCCTCCGCTCCTCTGTGCGAATCGATTTAGGGTTTTCGCCCCCAAAGCGATCCCTTCTCCGCCTCGAGTATATTCTGTCGTTCGCTGTTGATTCTCCTCTTGCACGGCTAATTGATAGATGCGGCCGATGCTTGGTAGTGGTTCAACAGTCAAGATCTGAGATCGGAATGAGAGGTAAGGCTCGTTGAGTATGAGCAGAAATCTGATCGTCTTTTCCCTTTCGCGAATCTGTTTGTATTGGTGCGAATGGGCTCGGGCCGCCGAATCTCTCTTCGGCTGCCTCGAGTTCGTTCCATAAGGCTGAAAGTTTGTTGTATATGCCTGCAATCGACATGTTTCCCTGTTTAAGCTCCGAGATCTATTGTGTTAACGAAAAAATCTTGACTTGATCAAGTTTTCCGAACATTTCTTTGATATTATCCCACATCTCCTTTGAATCTTCCGTCGGAGGAAGTCCGGCCGCGACTTCGGTCGTTATGCAATTTCCAATCCATGTTCTAACTAATTGGTTGCATTTCTTCCAAAATCGTGCCATTTTTTCATCGGTTGGGATCGGAATCGACCCATCGATAAATCCGTCTTTATCTTTTGTCACCAGTGCCCGTCGGAATTCTCGTGCCCAGCTCGAGTAATTGTCGGCGCCGGTCAATTGTTGGCTGATAAGCTTCAATTCCGGCCCGTCGGCATTAGTCGTGTGTAGTGGGTCGCCTGGTTCTGGTCGGCCACCGGCAGCAAAAAACGGATAGGGAAACATCCCGGGTCCGAGATTCGGTCCGGTCCCTTGACCCGCATAACCCGCATGACCCGTATTGAGAAAAGCAGGATAGGGATTTCCTCCCATTCCTGATCCAGGTGTGCCGCCCGTCTGTTCTGGTCTAATGGATGCGCCTGCCCCTTCGCCGGTTGGTAGGCCTCCATCAGAACCAATATTGCCTTGGTAGCCTCCAGACAGTGATGCATTTGGGTTCTGCCCATGGAACCATGGATATGGTATCCACTGGTATGGATGGCCCATAAAGGGCTGCCCCAGATTTGACTGAGTCTGGAATGGCTGCCATTGCAATTGCTGACTTTGTTGATTCGCCTGGTTGATCTGTTCTGTGGTTGAAGTGATGACAGAGGAGTCCTGGGTCTGCAAGCTTTCTGGTGTGGTTTCTAAGGTGAGGTCTTGTGGTGTTTTAGTCATGATAAAAAATCTTCCCTAAAAAATAACGATTCCTATGGCAACCCCTTTTGCAGATTGGAGTTCCGTGAGGCAATCGAAGCGGAAGCAATGAGAGAACTCGGAATTTCAAGAAGGCTCTGATACCATGTCACAAGACTAGGCGAGCAAGAAGGAAGAACCGAGAAGAGAGTAAATTGTAGGGAAGATAGTATTGAAGAGGAATGCCTCACTTCATTGATTGTAATTTCTATACAATGTCATGTATATAGTACAAAAGGAATGATAATAAAAGCAAGTATATATTCTACAAATATACTATGATCTTTCTATTCCTAAGATAGATACAAATATATATCGACAATCCTGAGAGTCATATCTTCCAACAGGCTTGATTAGAAACTCTATAAATAATACTCAAATCTTTCCTCTAACCCTAATTCTCACAAGTATTCTCACATAAGGAGCGTTAACCTAGCGCTAAAGGATTATGGGGGCTGTCTCATTGAGCCAGTGATACAGAGGGCAATAGAAGAGAATGACTTGTGCGTAGAACATCAGTTTTCCGCTTTTGCTTTAAGAACAATGGATACCAAAATAGGTGTGTTAATCTTTCTACTCAATTATGTGTGTTCTTGTTCTAGTTATGGAGATCATGGGATCGTGCAATTTGCGTCCAACATGTGGTATCGGAGCCTCCATAACCCTAGAACTCGAACGCATATAATTTTTGCCCTAATTTTGAGATTTTTGTGAATTTTCGCTTAATAAAAATTAAATTAAATTATATATTCAGACTGGGCTCATCGAGGCGAGCAGATCCGTGGGCGGCGCGTTGCCGAGGGAGGCCACATGCACCCCCACACATGGCCACGCACCGCCAGGGCGTCGGAGACGCGCCCCACGCGCCTTCACGCGCTCCCACGCGCGAGGTGCGGCTCACGAGTGCAATGCACACGGGTGCTGACGTTATGATGACGTCAGCGACCCGGACCCAACCCGATACGCGTGCTGACCCGACCTGGTCAACCGTTGACCGGACCAGTCAACCGAAGGGTCGAGTAGGGAACCAGTCGGACTGGTTTTGACCGGCCTTTTACGCTCACAC
This sequence comes from Eucalyptus marginata, assembly GCA_014182565.1. Taxonomy (NCBI): domain Eukaryota; kingdom Viridiplantae; phylum Streptophyta; class Magnoliopsida; order Myrtales; family Myrtaceae; genus Eucalyptus; species Eucalyptus marginata. The sequence continues at coordinate 42,730,650 of CM024586.1, read as the reverse complement.
GTGAGCTCCACGCGCCGCGCACTCAAGCGGTGCGTGCGGGCGCGTGAGAGCTCCGATTAGTGCATGGCTAGCAGCGTTAGGTTCGTATGATTATTTTATATCTTGTGGTATATTTATTTTACAGGTTTGATGATTTTATGAATGTGAAAATACATATGAAACCCTAAATATGTGTATTTTTAGTGTATTTTTGCGTATTTTTCTTGTATTTTATGTGATTTTGGAAATACAGGTGTTGGGTTACTGGTATGTTATCACATAAACATTATAAAAGTGTTATTCATTAATAATATACAATAAATTTTATTTTTTATTAATGAATAAAGTAGTGTAATTAGCATGATATGTGATTTTAGTGATATGTTGCCCCTATCACTAAAGTTAAAATCACATGTATATAGTGTATGTGAGAAGTAAAGTTTATATCCCTAGTATGAGAGAGTTTCAAGGATTCGATTGAGTTGTGACCACCAAAGTGGCACACTTGATTGTGTTTGAGAAATTTTGGTCTTGTATAATGATTGGGATGTCTCCTGGTCTAATGCGTAGTCATACTCTCAAAGGAGGTGATTATGTATTAGTTCATGGAGAGATACATGATGGTGTGGTAGAGGAGTGACTGATCCTAGTGGTTCATATGCCCAAAAGTGATGAATTCACGAAGATTGAAATATATTCTCATAACCGCTATCATGTGAAGAGTGTATAACTGCATGTCATATATTCTGCTCAAAAGTGATTATGTGATTTTGTATGTAACTCTCTGGATGTGTACTTGTACGTCAAGTTACACAATGCTCACGTGACACTAATTATATATATCGCTTGTCTTTCAGTCACCTTTTTCTGTAAATGGTAAATCCGTCACTATTGAGGTTCTTGCTAGTTCAAATTTTAAAAGTTGGAGAGAGGATTTTCTGTTTGCTATAGAGATGGCAAATGTTCATATGGCTCTTACTGCCGATCGGCCGGCAATTCTTACTGCCGAGAGTACATAAGCTTAGAAAGCTCATTTTGTTGCTTGGGAAAAGAGTAATAGAATTTGCTTACTGTCCATGAAACGTTCCATTGAGGAACACTTGAAAAGTGGTTTGCCTGCAGACTACACTACTAGGCAAATGATGAAATCTTTGATGGCTAGAAACCGTGTATCGCCTAATGCTAAGATAGGGATACATTTGCAAACACTATTTACTATGAAGTATGATGGTTCTAGTAGAGTTAGAGATTATATTTTGAGGATGGTAGATTTGCAGACAAAGCTTCAGGCTCTCAATGTTGTTATTCCCATTGCTTGCATTGTGCATCAAGCACTAAATACTCTTCCTCCTGATTTTGGGATTATCAAGACCAATTATAGTTCCCAAGATGAAACATGATCAATTAATGACCTGATTGCAAGGGTGGTGGCAGAGGAAGAAAATTTGAAGAAGATAAAGGGCACATTGCCCTTTATGCTTTTAATTCTGGCAGTGATAAGGGTAAGAAGTTGAAAAATTATACTCACAAGGGCAATTCTGAAACTGCTGGTCCTTCCAACAATAAAGAAAATTCTAAAGGTGCTGGTCCTTTTAACAGTTTGGGTCTTAAGAAAGCATTCTCCAAGAAGGATGGTGTTCTTTGTTACTTTTGCAGGGAGAAATGACACGTAAAGAAATGTTGCAATAAGTATAAGGCTTGGTTGTCCAAGAGAACCAAAAGTGAGCCTAAAGGTAATGATTCTTTGGCGTTTGTTTGTGAATCCAATCTATCTGAAACTCCAACCAATTCTTGGTGGCTAGATAGTGGTGTAACTAATCATGTTACGTTTACCATACGGGGGTTCATAAACCGAAGGACGCCAAATCAAGATGAATCAAAGCTCACTGTGGGAAACAACATTGAAGTTGACGTCGAGTTCGTGGGAGATGTTATTTTGATTTTAGATTCTGGTTTTAGGATGATGTTGAGAAATACCTTTTACGTACCTTCTTTTAGGCGGAATTTAGTTTATGTGTCTTGTTTGGACATGTGTGGACACTCTTTTGAAATAAAGAGTAATATTATTTCCATGTTTTATGATTCAAATAAGATTGGGTGTTGCAGTTTATCCAATGGATTGTATCGATTGAGTTTATCTCCCAACAACATGTACGTTGCTTATTCAGCTGAAAAAGTTATTTCGAAAAGGCATCTACCTAAGGAACAGTCTTATGCATTGTGGCATAAACGTCTTGGTCACATCTCTAAAGAAAGAGTAGAAAAGCTTATAGAGGCTGACATCTTGCCTACTCTTAAAAGTGATCTAGAAACTTGCGTAAACTGTTGTAGAGGTAAGATAACTAAGATAAAAAAGAAATCCGCCGTACGAAATTCTAACTTGTTGGAGATTATTCACACTGATATTAGTGGACCGTACACGGCTACTTTGTGCAGAAATTATTATTTCATCACATTTATTGACGATTATTCGCTATATGGATACTTATACTTGATTAAAGAAAAGTCCGAGTCTCTTGACAAATTCAAGATTTTTCGAACTAAAGTGGAGAAACGGTTGGGAAAAGTTATAAAGATTGTTAGACCTGATCGTGGTGGTGAGTATTTTGGTAGACACTGTGATGCCGGACAACTTAAAGGGCCGTTTGTTAAATACTTAGAGGATTCTGGGATAGTAGGTCAATTTACTATGCCTGGAAGTCCTGAACAAAACGACGTAGCTGAAAGGCACAATCGTACTCTTATGGACATGATGAGAAGCATGATTAGTAGGACCAATTTACCTAATTTTCTGTGGTGTAAAGCTTTAAAAACAGCTCTTTATATTCTAAATCGTGTTCCTACTAAAACGGTTCCATTGACTCCTTTTGAGTTGTGGACTAGACATAAACCTAGCTTGAATCATCTTAAAGTCTGGGGATGTCCAGTAGAAGAAGTTATATAATCCAACATTGAGTAAGTTGGATTCCAAAAATATAGGTGTTACTTCGTATCCTACCCAGATCATTCAAAGAGGTATCGGTTTTATAACCTTAATGGAGGTATAAGAATTGTGGAATCTCATACTGCAAAATTTCTGGAATTTGATGTAGCTAAAAAGGGTAGTTCCTCACGAACTATTGAAGATGATAGTATGGTGGGGATTATTAGATCCCTGTCTCATCTTGTGCAGACAATTATGGAGCCTCCTGCACCACAAACTGAGCCTGTTGTGGCCCAGGATCCTATTGTTGAGACAGTTCCTGATAAAATTCCTCAAGCCCCTCAAATTCAAAATGAGGTTGAAGTAGCTCCACTCAGAAAATCGACTAGGGAAAGACGTTCAGCTATACCACCAGACTATCTTGTCTACTTAGGAGAGTATGATTATGATATTGGCTATGTTGTTGATCCGATAACTTATACGGATGCCATCTCATGTCCTCAATCAAATTTGTGGCTAGATGCGATGAAAGATGAGATGCAATCTATGAAACACGATGGTGTATGAGAGCTTGTTGAATTGCTTGAAAGTTATAAACCTATTGGCTGCAAATGGGTATTCAAGACTAAAAGGGATTCCAAATGGAAGATTGAAAAGTTTAAAGTCAGACTGGTAGCTAAGGGTTTCACTCAAAGAGAATGAATAGATTATGAAGCACAATTTTCTCCAGTTTCTTCTAAATATTCCTTTAGAGTAATCTTGGCATTGGTAGCTCATTTTGATATGGAATTACACCAGATGGATGTTAAGACTGTTTTTCTAGATGGAGACCTTAATGAGGAGGTTTATATGGTACAGCCTGAAGGTTTTGCAACAGATGACTCAGGTAAGCTTATTTGTAGATTGAAAAAAATCTATTTATGGCCTTAAGCAAGCTTCTAGACATTGGTATTTAAAATTTCATAGTGTTGTCACTTCATTCAGATTTATTGAGAACAAAATAGATCAGTATATATACACCAAGGTCAGTGGAAGAAAATATATTTTTCTCATACTTTATGTGGATGATATCTTGCTTGCAAGTAGTGACAATGGTTTACTACATGAGATAAAGCGGATATTATCGAAAAATTTTGACATGAAAGACCTTAGTGAAGCATCTTTTGTTCTTAGCATTGAGGTCCATAGGGATCGCTCTCGCCGTTCATTGGGTTTGTCTCAGAGGTCATATATTGATCGCATTTTAGAAAGATTCAATATGCAGCATTGCAAACCCGGAATTGCTCATGTTATTAAAGGTGATAAATTGAGTCTTTCATAATGCCCTAATTCGGATTTTGAGAAAGCTCAAATGAAGAATGTACCTTATGCTAGTGTGCTTGGAAGTATCATGTATGCTTAAGTTTGCACTAGACCAGATATTTCCTTTGCAACAGGACTTCTAGGCAAATATCATTATATCAGTCAAATCCAAGACGCGATTACTGGGTTGTTGCCAAGAAGGTTTTAAGGTACTTAAAGAGGACAAGAGATTATATGCTGATTTATAGACATGTTTCAGACTTACAACTATTAGGGTATTCGAATGTAGATTTTGCTAGCTATCAAGATGATAAGAAGTCAACGACATGATACATATTTATGTTGGCGGGAGGTGCAGTATCGTGGAAGAGTGAGAAATAGAAATCCATATATTCTTTTACCATGCAAGCGAAGTTTGTAGCATGTTTTTCAGCTGCTACTCAAGCTATTTGGCTCCGGAACCTCATTAAGGAGTTATCAGTTTTTGATTTTGTGGATAAGCTCATACAGCTACATTGTGCTAATAATTCTACAGTGTTGTATATTAATAACAATAGAAGTCTCAAAGGGTCTAAACACATGGAGGTCAAGTTTTTTACCATAAAGGAATCAGTGCAGAATGGTGACGTTGCATTAGATTATATTTCTACAGATGATATGGTTGCAGATCCACTAACTAAAGGCTTATGCCCGTGTGTATTTGAGTGACATGTCATTAGCATGGGCCTAGGAGCATCTTGGGATGATGTTATTTAGTGAGAGCTGTGTTTTATTTTTCCTTGAATAAAGTTTACATTTGTATTTGTTATAATTTAGTAACACTTTGATAAATATATGTCAATTTTTGCATTCAATAAAATATTTTTTTTTGAATGGATTGTTATTATGTTGAATATATATATTGTTAAAAGTTCAAGGTATTGCTTAAACCTTGAGTGAAGACTAGGGGCATCCGGTTATTAGTCTTGTGCATATGTCTTGTTATATATAAAGAAATGTTAACCGTAAAGACAAGACATATGTGGGTTCATTGGAACTATAAAGACATTCTCTAGTGGCACAAGTTTTTTGTGACGCTTAAGGTAAGAGAATGGTGATTGACAAATGAGATCTCTCTATGAGAGATGTTATCCATTTGCCACACTATCATATTGAATTCATATCAATAAAGTTGAAAGCACTCGTGACCGTGGAATGCTCTATGTGGACACATGCAGTTACCGCCATAATTCGGTATTTGAGACTTTATGGGATATGATTGACTATTAAGAATTATTTCTAGACCAATGTACACACATACAATACAATTTCAATTAATATAGCCCAAGTGAGAGAATGTAAAAGTTTTCCTGATGTGGGCTACATTAATTGACATTGTAATTTACCGTTTTACGGGGTTTGGTTTAAGGTGAGATAGAAGGTTTCTTAATTAGTCTAAATATGGGACTAGCTAGTGTAGGCTGAGTTAAGCCTGGCCCGTAATGAGAGAGCTTGGTTGGAAACTCTATAAATAGTGCTCAAGTCTCTCCTCTAACCCTAATTCTCACAAGTATCATCACACAAGGAGCATTAACCTAGTGCTAAAGAGTGAGGGGGGCCGTCTCATTGAGCCAGTGATACAGAGGGCAATAGAAGAATGACTTGTGTGTGGAACATCATTTTTCCGCTTCCGCTTTAAGCACGATGGATCCCAAAATATGTGCATTAATCTTTCTACTCAATTATGTGTGTTTTTGTTCTAGTTATGGAGATCATAGGATTGCGCAATTTATGTCCAACATTGGGCGCTTCAAGTGGCTCTAACTCGGGCTCAATAAGCACTCATGATCCAGATCGAGAGGTCAGGCTGAAGTCGATTGGTGACGATAGAGCTAAAATATTGGATTGATCACATGTCCGCTACGAAAGCAAGCATATATGGTTTTCACTAAACGAGCTTCATCTAGACGGAACGGGCATCTTGGGCTTGCGAGAAAGCATTTTCTAGTTAGGTCAACGGACGGCTGGAAATTCACAATCTAGTGACACGGCCGACGGACAAAGCATGTCCAAGACCGACCATGACTCGGCCGTGTCACGCATAAGGGCTGATCGGTTCCAGTCCCAACCAATCCCTGACCGATCCCGCATCCATCCTTGATCAATCCCTAATCGATCCTTAATCAGTCCTTGAACGATCCCTCAACCGTGCCTGATTCGTCCATGCGCGATATAAGGAACGATTCGTACACAACCAGTGATCAACTCATGATCAATGCTCGGCCAGCCCCTGCACAACCTGGAGTTGTTCACCTACTCCGTGTCAGGCGCCAATGCTCACCCATGCTGACCTTAATCTTGCTTCTGGCATGCGTCTAGGGCTGGTTTCCAATGTCTGCAGCCATTGAGTGGCCTGCTGTATAGCCTTGTAATGATGATACAAATTCAAACTCCACCGTTGGATCGAAGGGACGATCAACGGCCGGGATTAAACCCGAACTTGTATAAAAGGGGTCCCTCCCCCTCATTTGAGCCCAGCTTATTCATAATGAATACATTCGCTCCTTTGTGCAGCCAACCCTTGTATTGAGTGTGTGTGTGTGTAGGCTGACTTAGGATCACAAATCCTAAGGCCGCACGGTGTTTGATCGATCGTGTTCGACCGACCCGTAACACTAGCCTCTATGAAGACTCACATGTAAACTGTGCCCAACTAGGATTGTATAAAAGTAATTTCCTTGGAGCACCACTGAATATCTTGAAGCAAGCATAGGAAAAAAATTATATTGAGTCTGCAATATGGTTTTCTAGTGCAACAATGAATGATTACGCAAGTGTAGTAAACTCCTAGTAAGTACAAGGAATACTCTACAGAAGATGTCTTCGCAATTTCTAAATGGGAAAACAAAATGATATGTCCTCTCTAGAATCCATCGGCATCAAAGATGAGAAGGCAACCCCCACTTGTGGCATCGTTCCCATTGACGGGTCTCCGAGTCCAGCCATACATGACAAAACCGCAACATGCTGCATTGGAGAAGAAAATCGTTGTCATAATGAACTCGAACGATTCGAACATGGAGATGAAGGGCACACATACCCATCAAGCAACCCAAGAGAGAAGTATTCGAACATGGAAATGAAGGGCACACATACCCATCAAGCAACCAAGAGAGAAGTTGCGGTGATGGTTGGTTGAGGCTAATATTTTAGCACTATACTATGACCATTTCCATCATTTCCTCCACATTCAGGAGGGTAACCACTCCATGATTTCTGATGAAGTTCCAGGAGCAGTATATCGAGATTACGATGATGGCTATATTCCGGAGACAAAGGATGGACATATAGCCAGACGTCTCATATGGCGTGAAATCATTTGAAAAAAAGCCAAAGATGTACATAACAACCAAACTACAAAGAGGGAAAAAAAAAAAACGACTTAACCAGAAAACTTGTGATGATAGTTTTTAGTCTTGTAAGTAGAACAGAACAAATATTGTATGTCTATTTTTCCAATGCAAAACTGAAAGTACCTGACCGGGCGGCTTGATAGATCCACATCCCAGCCAAACGGTGTATGCTGAGGTTGTCCCGCTAAGACGAACGTTGCATCATGGCCAATCCCAGAGCCTCTGCAGCCATTCGGCCGATGGAGGACAGCTAAACCGATATACGCATGTTGGTCCCGTACAGGGAAACGTGAACTCCAAAACCATATACGATGGTGCCCTTAACCCCAAAACGCTGAGATTCTTGGCATGTAAGATTTGAGGGGCCACATATAGCATCGGTGGACCTGTAAAATAAATGCAAGTCGCGTCATTATGCTACAGTAAATTCTCGGAATCAAAACACATTGAGGCGTTACTTACATAGACCTTCGGCGATACGAAATTGATTGGAGATGAGCATCTCCTTCCTGTGATCCGGCCTTAATCCAGTAAAAGCAATAGTGACATTATAGATAAGTCGGCTTTTGATAGACAAGTCTAATCCGCATTAGTCGCTGAAAAGGAAATAACTTACTGTCCACAAAACATGGTCATGAGAGAAAGATAGACAAAGTGTCTGCAAATGCAATCCATGGAGTTGTCAATACAATGTCCATCAAAGTTCAGTTTAGAGGAATTCCAAGAAATGTACTTACAGCGTTTGTCATTAGTTTGGCAGCACGCCCGCCCTACATCAACCAAGCATTCAGTCTTAGTTTAATTCAAACGTAATCGACTTACTTACCTTGATCGTCTAACATTCTGACCCGATGATCCTAGATTATCGAGTAACGCCTAATATGTAGCCCCTATACTATGCCTTCCAAAAGAAGAGAGATTGCTTGAAAAAGTTCAAAAGCTTCTCTCTAATCAGAACATTCTGTCTCAGTTAAGTTTAGACGTAATCGAATTACTTAGCTTGATCGTCTAACATTCTTACCCAACGATCCCAAATTATCGAGTAATGCCTAATATGTGGCCCCTATACTATGCCTTCCTTATACTATGCCTTCCAAAAGAAAAGAGATTGCTTGAAAAAATTCAAAAGCTTCTCTACAATCAGAACATTCCATCTCAGTTCATTTCAAACGTAGTCGACTTACTAAGCTTGATCTCTAACATTCTGACCCGACGATTGTATGTAGCCCTTATACTATGCCTTCCAAAAGAAAATGGATTGCTTGAAAAAATTCAAAAGCTTCTCTGCAATCACATTCATAATGATGCTCGGTCGTACTATGGAATATGTTTAAGAATGAGCTCCAGGGACACAGCCGTAAGGAGAATAAAAAGAATCAGTGGAGCAGTGGGTGGTATGCCCTCCTTCGAAAGGCACGGCTGCAAATAAATCGATTATGATTCAACCCATTGAGGGATTCAAATCATGGATCATGAAAGGAGAATGTCAAAAGATTACACTATAATCGACTATGCAACCCATTGAGGGATATAAATCATGGATTACATTATAATCGATTATGCTTTAACCCATTGAGAAATATAAATCATGAATTACGAAGGAGACGACGTAAAATGATTGTACGGCATTGTAATCGATCGTGCTTCAACCATCGAGGGACATAAATCATGGAGGGTGAAGGAGACGAAGTAAAAATATTGCACGGCATAGTAAACGCTTCTTACCTCATAGAGCAGCTAGGGGTGTGCAAAATACTCGGGAACCGCCTGCACCGCTCGGAACCGGACCGAACCGCTCGGAACCGGCGGTTCTTGAGGGAACTGTCCGGTTCCCGGTTCCAATTTATGGGAACCGGTGGGTACCGGTCCGGTTCCCGGTTCCATGGGCGGATCCACCCGCCCGCCCACCTGGACCAGACCGGAACCTTTTTAATATTAAAAAAAAAAAATTACTAAAAGAAACTCTAGATCTCATCTCACTCCCTTTGTCTTCGGTTCTCTCTCTCTTTCTCTTCCTCGGTTTACTTCTCCCGCCGTTCGCATCTCCACATACTTAAATTTGGTTTTTCTTTCTTTGGCTTGCTTTGATGTCACGTAGTCGTTTTATGTTGAAAACCAAAATTATTTCGCGTCAAGATCGGTTCCATGGATCCACCCGGGAACCGGACCGGATCGCGCTCGGGTGGATCCATGCAACAAACGGGTGGATCCCGGTTCCAATTTTCGGAATCGGTTCTTAGTGGGCGGTTCCGGTTCTAGGTCGGGAACCGCCCGCCCGGACCATGCACACCCCTAAGAGCAGCGATATTACTAAGGAAATCAATCGGTGAAGAAAAAGGTGCAAGGTAGTCAACAAATGCTCTCTACAAATCCAAATCATGGTAGCGATCTTATTACAACACAACACAATAGCGTTACCCTTTGTTCCAAGCAAACAACTCCCTGACGAGAAAACGGCAAGAAAGATCCATTCATATGCACAAAGCAAACAACTCCATGACGAGAAACAACAAGAAAGATTCATTCGCATGAAGGCTATCGAGAAAACCTCTTGAAAAGCACACGTAGAGACAGAGACACAAAGAGAGGATTAGCAGAAGAACTTGAGAGAGCTTGGAGTGAAGTTGCGGAATTGCAAAAGAACCCTAACTTGAAAAAGCTTGAAGCGAAGTTGTAGAAGAGCGCCAACCTGAGAGAGCTTGGAGCTGAGTTGTAGAAGAGCGCTCGATTGAAGAGGGTTTCTAGGATGGACGATAGCTTGTCCTAGAGTTCTGTTGTTGGTTTTGCAACAAAAAGACTTCTCCTTATACCCAACTGTGTTTCGACGAGAAACATCATTGATGGTGGTGCACTCACTTGCAACTGAAAGTAGGAAGCCACGAAGAACTTCCTTGGTCACGACCTCGAGCTAAAATCAAGCGAGAAGGAGGTTCTTCCTTGGTCACGACCTCGAGCTACAACCAAGCGAGAAGGAGGTTCGGACAGAGAGGGAGGTTCGGATAGAGAGGGAGGTTCAAACAGAGATAGGAAGGTTCTTCCTTGGTCACGACCTCGAGCTACAACCAAGCGAGAAGGAGGTTCGGACATAGACAAAGAGGGAGGTTCGAATAGAGGAAGAGAGAAATCGGCAGAAAGACAAACCTTGAGAGAGAGGGACCAAGAGTGAGAGAGTGCCCCGGCCGCCCTTGATGCCAGAGGATCCCAGCTTGGCGAAATAGAGACGGCCGACCGGCCATTGTCGCCAAGCCGGGTAGCTCCAATGCCTCCATCATGCTTCTTTCTTGATCTACGGAGCTGGTTCTGCGAGGGTTTTGGGTCTAATGGCAGAGGGAGGAGGAGCGATGCCCCTTTTATTCGCCAGCCCGGTGGGGGCGGGAAATGGGGATTGAGGAAAAGATTCTAGATAACAGCATCGCATGCGCGCACGCTCGTCCGCACATCGCTATTCATCTTGATCGATCGGGAAGTAGGTGAATCCGACAGCCCTGATCGATTCTCGGATTGATGTGGCTATGCGATTGTCCTGATTGGACAACGGCCGAGGGGGGTCGTTTTGGGCAATTTGCATAGTCGATTCGGCCTCCGTAACGCCGTTTTGGAAGGTCAGCGGTGAAAATTCGGCTTCCTTCTTTCGTGTGGCCACTTTTAGCGATAGTTGGTGACCAATTACATGCAAGGGCAGGTGAGGCCTTGTCGACCACAGGCTATGGCCAGCGAAGCCTCACCTAGGCGAGAGGGTTGCCTTTGCTAAATCGGACAATGATTGCAATTCTCTCACAAGATTTAGGCGAGGGCCGATCCTTGTCTATGGCTCGCCAACCATCGCTGCAAACCAAAGAAAAGTAAAAGAAGGAAAAGAAAAGAAAAATGGAAAAAACGGACAAAATTTAGAATACTTAAAAAAAGTGCAAAAATTGTCTACTATTAATGTCAATCTCTAGGAGCTATTCCCGATCCATATTAGTCGAAATAATTAAATTGTCAATTCATCGAATGATTTCGGACTAAATTAGCAAATTCTTAAAATATTTACTACTTAGTTGACATAATTAAAAAATTATGACTTAATTGATAGATGATTAAAAAATTTAAAATTAAATTAATATAATTAAAAGATTCGTGATTAAATTAGTCGCCAAAAGTATAGAGTTTAGATGCACATATGGACGCTTTGCCTATGAAAAATCACCATCAAAGCGCGTCAAATCACCGACGACCTATTGCTACGGAAGGACTCACGGATAGACAGCATGTGTCCAACCCATTCTTATCCTCGTCACATCTTGCATGAATCATCGCCGACCTATTCACACACTAAGGACCACTTTTTCTTTTTATTATTATTTTTCACATAATGTTTAGGTGATGGGTGACGCCAAAGGGGAGAAAAAGAGACAAATTTTATGAGTTGGCACCCAATGCCTGGTTGCTTTTTCGCCTAACCCAAGCGTACTATCTCATCAGAAAGAATAAAATGAGTTCGGACAGTTAAGAGATTTAACCATGAATTGGACGTAAAGTATATCTGCCCTCTCGAGGATTTCCCATTATTCTCAATTTTTTATCTAATTTATTGCTTAAAACGAAAGTTACTTTATATTATAAATAAACAAAAAAACCACTCCATAAAATGAAAGGACGGTACGGTCGTCTCTTCACAAGCTTTGAGCAAGGTTAATTATACATGAATTTTTACAATTTTTATAAATTTAATGCCTTTTATTTGGTATGGTATCGGTATTTGGAAAGTGAAGCATGACCATTCTTGATTGTATTTTGAACCTACCATTAAAAAGGAATAGGTTTTCTTGCATCATCATTTCAAAGCTTATCTTGGACTACCCCATATTACAATATCGATGACGTAGATTGCATATGTCCTTCGAGGTAACAACGTCGTACTCAAGGTTTAAATATACATATTTATATATATGCATATGTTTCAATCCAACAATTTAGCACCCTTGAATTAATTGAGATATCTACTATATCTTAAGTGTTTCCTTTTTTGGGAAAGATATATTTCATGAAGCTCTATTTTGCCATGCATAACTCGGGTTTCTCTTTTTCTTAGTATATTCTACAAAACTTAAAAGGTAAGTGATAAAAAAAATCGACATAAACATGTTATCACGTCGAGAACATGCAAATATTTTTGGCATCAAATTAGATTAATACTTTCCTAATTGCATTTTGTTCAATTATTCACCCTTTTACTCTTTTCGACGAAGTGATTATTTAAAGAAATAACTCAACAATAGGGTTATGAATATGGTAATGGTATGTGTGAAAAGCATACCATCCTTTTTTTGAAAAAACACCTAAACTATTAGAGGACCGTCGTTTTCAGACCGTTCCCGTCGCCGCATGTTCTCCGTCGCAAATTCAACAAAGGCACTCATATTTTATTACCAAATGCCAAGAACACGCGTCCCCTCTGTTCTCGCGCACCTCGGAAACGAATCGGGCCATCAATCACTCGTATCCTCGTCCCAGGATTCACTCGTCGGTACACCGAATCCTGTTGACTCCGTTCACAGCCCACGTTCTGCTTTCCCGTTCCGAGCACGTCTCTTTCGTTCCCATCGCGATCGGAAAACACAGTCGTCTGGACTCCAGCGAGGGCACATTCTCGAACACACTGAGGAGAACGAGTTCGCGGGGCCACGATGAACGTGGGGAACGACAGGATTTGGAGGGGCTCGAGCTACGACTTCTGGAAAGACGAGGACGTCGCCGGCGGCGGCGGCGGCGGCGGCGCGAGCGGTGCTGGGCCCAGAGTTAGCGACGGCGACGAGTTCGACTTCCGGAAGGGCGGCGAGAAGGGGTCGGAAGATCCGCCGTCGAAGCTGATCGGCCAGTTCCTGCACAAGCAGCGAGCCTCCGGGGACTTCACGCTCGACATCGATCTGGAGACGCAGGAGCTCAAGCAAGACGACGGCGACAATGGCGACGGCGACGGCTTCGCGCCGCTGCCACCTTTGGAGGAGTCGCCGATGAAGAGCCGGAACAAGGTGTCCGTCGGCGAGCCCGGCTCGAGCGAGGGCAGGACCGCCAGGGTTTCGGTGGAGAGTCAGCAGCGGCAGCAGGACGAGGGGAGCGAAGATGGGCGAGTCTTGAGGTGCACGTCGAATTCGTCGTTTCATAGCAACAGCTCTTTCAAGAGGAAGTCGCGGCTCCTGACGGGGGCGGTGAAGAACAAGTCGAGGCTCTTGGACCCGCCGGATCATGGGGACAAGAAATCGGGTCGGGTCTCGAAATTGGGGACGCCCAAAGGGACGCCGAAACGCGGTGGGGATGAGGACGAGGAGGACCCTTTCGCGGGGGAGGACTTGCCGGACCAGTACAAGAAGGGCAGACTCGGCTTGGTAGTCTTGCTCGAGTGGGTGAGTTTGGTCTTGATAGTAGCTGCACTAGTATGTAGTCTCACCATTCCTTATCTTAGGAAGAAGACGCTGTGGAATCTCATGCTGTGGAAGTGGGAGGTAATGGTGTTGGTGTTGATATGTGGGAGGTTGGTCTCTAGTTGGGGGATCAGGATTGTTGTGTTCTTTATTGAGAGGAACTTTGTTCTGAGGAAGAGGGTTCTGTATTTTGTTTATGGGTTGAGGAAAGCAGTGCAGAATTGTCTGTGGTTAGGGCTGGTCTTGGTGGCATGGCACTTCTTGTTTGATAAAAAGGTTCAGAGAGAGACAAATAGCGAGGCCCTTCAGGTGGTGACCAAGATCCTGGTGTGTCTCTTAGTTGGCACACTACTTTGGCTTGTGAAGACTCTTATAGTCAAGGTCTTGGCATCTTCCTTCCACGTGAGCACCTACTTTGATAGGATCCAAGAGTCTCTGTTCAATCAGTATGTGATCGAGACGCTTTCAGGCCCGCCGTTAATCGAGATGAGGAAAGCGGAGGAAGAGGAGGAGAAGATTGCAGTGGAAGTCGAGAAGCTGAAAAAGGCGGGGGCTGTAATACCTCCTGACCTCAATGCGGCTGTATTGCCAGCAAAAGGTAGTGGGAGAGTGATAGGGAGCGGGAGAGTGCAGAAGAGTCCTAGAGGAAAGGACAAGGGGGAAGAGGGGATCACAATCGATCACTTGCATAAATTGAGCCCAAAGAATGTATCTGCCTGGAATATGAAGAGGCTGATGAATTTGGTACGGTATGGGAATCTCACGACACTGGATGAGCAGTTATCGAGTCATGAAGATGAATCTTCAAATCAAATAAACAGTGAAGGTGAGGCGAGAGCAGCGGCAAAGAAAATTTTCCAGAATGTATCTCGGCAGGGATCCAAGTATGCCTCGTTATTTTGATCTTTTAAATTTTGTTGTTCTACTCTTTCATTGTCCTGATGATCTCGTGCACAGACCTAACCATGTCATTGTCTTGGCCATATTAGGCCTTTATATCACACGTAGGCCAAACTATTTGGGAAAAAGTTCCAAATTTTATCCTATCTATCAACTTTGGCATCATCTTGCAAAATTATTCTAGGAGCTGAACAGTCTGCTTTCCTATGATTCTGAACTTCCCATTCTGCATTAATCTATATTGTGTCCTTCCATCTAAGTTTCCTTTGTAACTCTATCAGCTGTATGACCTTTTAATCACTGGTCTTGTTTTTTATTGGTCTTTTGACTTGCTGCTTCTATATCAGGCACATATACCTAGAGGACTTGATGCGGTTTATGCCTGAAGATGAGGCTGTAAAGACAATGAGTCTATTTGAAGGAGCATCCGAGAGCCAGAAAATTAGCAAATCATCCTTAAAAAACTGGGTGGTAAGAGATCATGTTGTTGTTTTGATTCGTTTGGCACTGGTTGGTAGAAATCATATGAGGTGATGTATAAGAAAGAAAGAATTAATGGCAATGTAATTCTGAGGTAAGTCATGGGATGCTAGTAAATAATGAAGTGATAGCTGATTGTGACCTCATCCACAGACCTTGGCAACCGATCAGCCTAAAAGTATACAATGCATCACAATCAGAACCTATCAGCCCTTGTGTCTAGGATTGCATTTAGATGGTCATTTAAGGTTCGATGAAAATCCAGCAATTTGTTCGATGTCTCACCATAGGTATTGAGCAAAACTGGTTTTTATCAGATAGTATAGGACCCTAGAACACGCCGGTTATTACAGATTTTATAGATGTTTATCTAACTTGTCAAACCAAATTTCAACAGATTAATCTAGAAATATAGTTCAGTGGATCTTAAGGTAATAGATTCTGCTCTTCATGCAGAGAAGGGCCCCTGGGTTGGGAAACAAAACTTCTAACGGAATAATATTTTCAGAGTCCGGTCAAAGTACTCCCTAGTTTTAATTTATATGCAAAAGGAGACTGTTTTCCATAGCTCAAGTGGCGAAAAACTAGTTGGTGCTTCTTGAAAAAATGTGGGCATAATGAAACCAATTGATCGCACTAGGCTTATAAATGCAATCTTCTTGAACTGGAGTTACCCTGTAGTTACAATGTCTTTCTACATATGCTGAACTTCTATAGTTGCAGTGTATGCTAATTGAGCTTTAACTTTTCATTTGGATGAAATGTAGGTTAATGCTTTTAGAGAACGAAGAGCACTAGCGTTGACGCTGGATGATACTAAGACAGCTGTGAACAAGCTCCATCGGATGGTGAACATTCTAGTTGGCATCCTCATAGTCGTTATATGGCTCCTCATATTAGGAATTGCCACGAAAAAGTTTCTGCTTCTCATAAGCTCCCAATTGTTACTTGTGGTATTCATATTTGGAAACTCCTGCAAGATGACATTTGAAGCGATTATTTTCTTGTTTGTGATGCATCCATTTGACGTCGGCGATCGTTGTGAAGTCGATGGGGTCCAGGTACACAAGCGAACAGAGGTCTGTGCGTTCAACAAAGGTTCATAATATACATTTCTAAACCATAATGTATTGTGTTTCAGATGGTGGTGGAAGAAATGAACATCTTAACGACTATTTTTCTGAGATATGACAACCAGAAAATAATAATTCCGAATAGCCTTCTTGCTACTAAGGCCATCAGTAACTACTATCGAAGTCCTGATATGGGGGATGCAGTTGAATTCTGTGTGCACATATCTACACCAACTGAGAAGATTGCCGTGATGAAACAAAGAATAACAAGGTCAGTAGCTTTATTATTAACTAATCCCCTTGCCCTTTAGTTGTCTACTTCCCACTTTTGTAATGACTAGATGATTGAGTGTTAGGATTTGAGGAATTTGCTGAAATGGTGTCCATTTAAAACAATAAAGGATGTTGTCTTTGTTTTGGACATTCTGGCCTTGTAGAAGTAATGCATAAGTAAAAATTATCTGGTTTATGCAACTATTTAGAATGTAGGGTTCCTCCCGGATGATGTGCAATTCGTCTAACACAAGACTTATAATTGCCTATAAGATTATAGTTCTTTTATGTCGATATACTGATTCTCAAAATTGATGACCCCATAAAATAAAAAAACTGTTGTTATGCAGATTTCATACTGTAGTAAAACATCATATTACTGCTGAATAAACTAGTGACACGGGTTAATTTTTTTTACTCGAATCAGACAACTGCTTGGTAAGTCTTTCTTTCTTTATGGAATCATGTATGAGTTGACTTATATTACTATCTTAAATGCAGTTACATTGAGAACAAGAATGACCACTGGTACCCTGCACCAATGATAATATTCAAGGATGTGGAAGAATTGAACAAGCTAAGAATAGCAGTTTGGTTGACACATAGGATGAACCATCAGGACATGGGCGAGAAATGGGCAAGAAGAGCCCTCCTGGTAGAGGAGATGGTCAAGATTTTCAAGGAGCTGGACATCCAATACCGATTACTACCCCTCGACATCAACATCCGTGCTATGCCTCTAGTGACCTCAAGCGGCCCTCCTCCTGCATGGACTGCACCTTCCAGCTGAGAACATGCAAGTGTAAGGGGTGTGTTTTAGTAGAATGGAAGATACAATTATAAAATAGAGTGATCATATATTTTACGATGCCCAGATGCCAGAGCAATTTTTATAGAATTAGCTTCGAATGGGATTGGTTGTTTCGACTATCTTGGCTAGTCTAACTCCTTTTAGTTGAGGTACAAATGAACTGGAGTACTAGCTTTCACCGCTGATTAATCGCTCAATCAACAGCCAACCAAGAAAACGAACACTTAAAACATGTGAGTCCAGTCCTGCTTATCTTCTGCTTAAGAGTTTTATGTCAGTGATCAAGTTTATGCTTGTCATCTTTTCCACCTAAATCACGAAAACATCATCTCTGCCTTTAACGCAATGTTTCGCACTTGGTGCTGGAGATGAAAACCGTCACTAAGCTGACTCAACTTGTTTAATGGATTGCATGATTTTCCCCATCAAGCACAGAAAAGGCTTCAGGTGCTTCTTCCGTTTATCTCTGCCCTGGTGTGCATGTATAGGCATATGCATGCGCGAACATTAAGAATTGCGGGCAAACTAGACCAGCCAGACAGTCTAGTCCAGACTTCTTCTCAATCTGATATGTACATTCAGAAGCCCTCTCGTCCTGTAACACGCTCTGAAAATGAATATTCTTTTTTGTTAGTCAGCCGCTCATTGAGAAGATCTATGAAAGAAGAACCTTTCCCCATACTCAGCCTCATAAAGCTCTTCTCATGATTCGGCTGCTCTGTTTCTCCTCCTTTTTGCCACCATTTTCTTGCCATACCTCTCAAGTGTATCAGCCAAATTTCCGCCACTCTTAGGGTGCGTTTGGGAAGGCTTTTGGGGAAAGTTTTTAGGAAAATGCAAAGACTTTTGAGTTAAATGTGTTTTTCAAAATGCAAACTGTGTTTGGTAAATTGTAGTTTGAAAGCCCTTTGTAAAGTACCTTTGAAAAAAATGGTGTCTGGGAGAATTACATTTACAAAATTTTGTGATGAAAAAAATTATCAAAAGAAAAATAAAAAAAATTGACCGGCAAGGGTAGGCGGCCGTCAGCGATCGAAGTTTGTCGCCGGCGACCGACATCTGACTCAGGCAGCCCCGAAGACGACTGGAGAGGGCTGCCCGGGGTCGAGCGACCCCCAAAGACCACCGGCAAAGGCCGCCCGAGGTCGCACGACGCCGCCGTGATCTCCGACAACCTCGGATTTGGGGCGACGAGGTCGCGCGACGCCGTCGCAACCTCCGGCGACCCCGGATCTAGTGCGGCGAGGTCACGTGATGCCGCACGCCTTCAAAGAATCGCCTCGACCTTCACCGAATCGCCCGACCTCGCCGATGTCACTGGAGGTCGAGGGAGGTTGTGCAACGCCACTGCAACCCAGATCCAGGGGCGGCAAGGTCCTTCCGCGACCCCCGCCGCCCCACCGCGATCCGATCCAGGGGCGGCGAGGTTGCGCGCCGTGACCCAAATGGCACGGCGGTCGCGCCCAAATGGCCCCCGCACCACCCCTGGTTGCGCCACCCCCCAACGACGGTCGTCTGGGTGACGGTCGCCGACGACTGTCTGCCCTTCACTAGCGACCGCTCGCGGAAGAAGAAGAAGAAGACGATGAATAGTGAGGGCAAAACCGGAAAAACGAAAAACCAACGAGGATAATTTGGGAAGAAAAGTTTTTATTTAGCCTCTCCTCAGCATGCCAAGAAGGCTTGCCTTGATCTTTCAGCCTTACAAATGCCAGTTTTGCCATTAAGCCCCTTTCAAAGTTTTTCCCAAACACCTTTATTTTGGCCCAATGGTCTTTTGATGCTCAAAACCCCTTCGAAAGCTTCTCCCAATCGCACCCTTAGTCTTTTGCTCGGTTCTTCAAACATGAGTGTGCCGTCCTCACTATAATAGTAAGGCAAGAACTTGTTGTAATCAAATCAAGGCACCTCGAGTGCGCTATTCAATGTCCGCTGTAAGTACTTATCCAATTACTTCCCCACTTTCACTAATCGCCCCATGAAGAATGGAGGCGAAATTTGCGAGCGTATCAGGTCCTTAGTTCCCCCGCTTACCTTTTCAAGACCTTGCATTGGTAGTTGCTTAAGGCTGGTGCGGTGATCTCCATCTGCATATGGGCACACAAGCCCACAAATTTGCACGAACACATCGACGTCGGAGAATACCTCCGGTGGAGCTGGCTAGAGGTGAAGGGTTGACAGTAGCAGCAGCAAGACATCGCGTCACAGATAGAGAGGGAGAGGGAGTGTGTGAATATTGGACATGTATTTGAGGTTCGGATTAAAATCTGATATTATTTTCGTGAATTTCATCACGATATGTAAGTGCATAGATAACAATAAAAAGTCACTAAGGCGATAACTTTAGTGACTAAAGATTCATCCATGTTCCACAAAATCACGAGTTCACTTTATGTTGTAAGCAACTCATGCTACATTGCCTAGTTTCGACACACCTCATGTGTAGAAAAGTCTAAATTGCTAGCATTTGAGCCAATGAACTATGAGTTAAATCAAACATTCCATAACATATGGAGGACCCTTATAGTGGTGACGCTCAGAGGGGATTATTAACGCTGGTCGCTTCTCTCCACCTACCGGAAGGAAATTTGAGAAGAATATAGCCCTCTTTTACTTATTGATATATAAGCAAGGATCATACTAATCTCTGCAGAGAAGTTTCCTCGCACGCGCACAATAGATGTGAATCCAGTCAATGCGTATCCTTGTCCACTGAACCGAGTGCAGCAAAGAACTTTCTTCTCCTGTCAGGCATCGAAATCAAATTATCACTTCCCTCACGGAGCATTATCTTCCTCCACCTCAAGAGGTAGCCCATGGACCAATATGCAATTCAATGTTGTATGATAGTATTTAAAATGCGTTTGGTTCAGCATTTGCAAGGGTTTTGAGTCCAATGCAAATGTTGAAAGTCCAAAGCTACTTGGGGAAATACAATTATGTTTAGTAAAAAAATTTTGCAAATAAACTTTGAGTTGAATGTGCATTTGGTAAAAAAAACTTTCGCAGTGGGCTTTGATGGGTATATATATATATATATTTTTTATTTATTTATTTATTTATTTTTTATTTTTTTAAACTAAACCCTTCGCCGGATCGGCGAAGGGCTACAACCGCCGGCGAGCTAGATCCTCCCGGCGAGCGCCGAGGTCGCGCGGTGGCCGTCGGGTCGCCCGACCGAGGTCCGGCAAGGGTCGTGCGACCCGGCCGCCGGAGGTCGCCCCGAGGGCCGCCGGAGGTTGCTGGCTACGCCCTTCGCCGATTCGGCGAAGGGTTGCCTCCTTTTTCAATTAAAAAAAAAAAGGGGCAAAATCGAAAATATGAAGAATTAATGAGGGTAGTTTTGGAAGAAAAAAAATAATTTTAGCATTCGGCGGAATGCTGAAAGCTCAAAACTAGTCCCTACTAGCTTTGGAAGTTGAAAGCTGAAAGCCAGTTTCAAAGTTGCCCCTTGAAAATGTTGAACCAAACGCACCCTTAATCTGGCTAAGCGCTTTTGAAAAATGATTTCTTCCTTTTGTTGTCATACAGTAGCAAGAAGAGACCAGAGCTAGTTCAGTCGACAGGAGCTTCTCTTTCCCTTCCACCAAGCTGACAAGCTCGAGATGGAAGATCGGCAGATCGATTAATGGAAAGCACATATGAAACGGGAAGTAATTTGTGCCACATTTATCCATCATCAACCAATTACCTCGTCAAGATTTGCATCACCGTCCCTCTGAGGTTCTACTACAGAAAGAAGATGATATAAAAAAGCGAAAGAAAATTACTGGCTCTAGAGACTAACATCCTAGATTAATTCTGTCAAAACTCAAAAATGGTGGAATTGAATGATATACAAATAAATAAATAAATAAATAAAAGGAAAGATTAACGGTTACATTACAGTTTATGCCTAACAACGGGAAGTGGGGGAAGATGAGAGCCTTCGAATTTCGAGAGCCAAAATCAGCATACCTGCATGAAGAGAGTACCCCAAAATTAAGCCCTCAACATCAGGAACAAGACATATATGACCGAGGTATACGCACACGCGCGATGTATGTCCGAATTGCAGATGGTGGCCCCCGAGTGGTTATCAGAGATTTTCCAGAGCTACGTCTACATTCTACGGCGTGCCCACGAGTGGTTATTAGTCTGAATGTAGGTTTTGTATACTCGTCAAGGAATATGAATTTTTCCAGCTTAATCCATAAGGCTAAAACAATGAATAAGTTAAAATAGCATGTTTTGTTGGAAAAAAAGAAAAAAAAATATTTGTGGAGAAGGCCCAGATAATTTTTTCCCGCTACTATTTCTGTGAAAAATAAATAAGATAAAATATTAAATGAAAACAGTAAAGATGAATAGTAAATAATACCAGAATTTTTAACGTGAAAAACCTTGTGAAGGTAAAAATCACGGACCGTAGTCCACTTCAAACTTCCACTGTGATAAATAATGGGATACAACAACTTCACCCAAAGGTGGATCTTTGCTGTCTTCAATTTGTGGATCTGAACCTCTCACAAACTGGATAACTCATTCAAAGATAATTCTCTTTCTTAGAAGACGAAAACTATTTCTTCCTTCTTCCGCTACGTTGCTATGATATTCTTGCTTTTGTATCTTCTTCTCCGTTGAGGAGAACTCCTATTTATAGGAGCAGATGCAATCCCAATTGGAATCACGTAGATTTATCTCCTAATCTCTCGTGATTTTGTAGATATGAGAAGATCACTTTGATTTCTTTCTCAATCTCTCTTGATTTTCTGGATGTGAAAGATCATGTTGATTTATCTGCCGATCTCTTTTGATATTTTCTTTTTCTTTTTTCTTTTTTTTTCTTTTTTACTTTTACACACTCACTACCATACATATTCTACTACAGATATACATAATTGCATTGGCCTTTCCAATTGGGAGTGACATACTCAACATGTTTAAGGGTAGACGATGAAAGGGGAATACCTTATTGCACCAAAATGATGCTTCCCCCACAATCATGTATAATTTACACTCGTTTTTATTCCATACAAACAAAAAGAACTTACGTCCACTTTTCTTTTATCTTTGAATTCCATATTCTACTATTACTTCCTTTTAGGCCTTCTCAAAATAAATTATTTCAATCTTTCGGAATGTGACTCGAAGTTTAGATCTATTTTAATATAGATCTTACTCGAATTAGAGGTCAAGGGAACCCAAAGTGAGCAGAGGATGTTTGGTGTGCTCAGGGAGGGAAGTCGGTCGCACTTACTTTTGGAATAGTGGAGGATTTTGGAAAGTTGCATTTCCGACGTCCGGCTACAACCGAGTGGCATCCGATCAAGATACTCCGAGCATCGACATTGGCTTTCGGACGTGCAGCTGCGACTTCGCCGAACATCCAATGTGGGCCACATTTTTATCCGAAGAAATTTAATGTCCCGGCCACTTTTATCGGACGGCCGAAGGTACAAGGGATTGATTTTGAGTACATTTTTATTAACGTAATTTTATCGGTACATCCACCATAACTCGAGAGAAAGCTCTAGGAACCGTCGAGAGTGTATGAGTAGACACTCGTGTATCTCTCAGTTAATATCAGTCATTGTTGGGCTACTATTTGGATTGGGACACACTTCAGCCAATGCACATTTCGTGTAATTGCATTATCTTCATCTTAATTATAATTGAGTATCTCATCAATGTCCCTCCAGAAGTGTAGGAACGCCCAGTCAAACTACGTAAATCTTCAATGCCAAGTTTAATTTCCACATTTATTTTTCGCCCGAGTATTTGAGTCCATTATACTTTTGAATCAATCATGGTAACAGCACATTTTCTTTTTTCACCATCTTATTATCTAGGTCGTAAAAAATCACTGTCAACGTAACACTTAAGATCTTGTCCTCTTCCGTAATAAGCCAGTTGATAGTCGTTCTTTTATATTATAATTTAGTGGATGAAAATTTGGAATCACAATTGTTGCGATTTTGCAAAAAGCGTGAAAGTGAGGAGAGCCATTTTCGAGTTTATTTCTAAGTACCTAAAAGGATCATCGACCCTTATTGATTATATTCAATTTGCGCTATGCTCATTTTAAAGTACATCATCTTTTTGCTATTCATACGCAAAACAAGCTCGAAAGCAATTTTAGCTTCATATTTTTACTTAAAGTTCACCGAAAATTATCAAAATTATACATGCATCAATCATCTAAAAATCCTACCCCTGTCAACATCCGTGCTATGCCTCCAGTGACCTCAAGCGGCCGTCCTCCCACTTGGACTGCACCTTCCAGCTGAGTACATGCAACTGCAAGGGGTTTGTTTTAGCAGAACGGAAGATTCAAGTAGAAAATAGAGGAATCAGATATTTTACAATGCCCAGATGCCAGAGGAACTTGCATAGAATTAGCTTTGAATGGCATTGGTTGTTTCCAGTATCTTGGCTGGCCTAACTCCATTCAGTTGAGGTACAGAAAACCTGGAGTACGAGCTTTCACAGCAGATTAATCGCTCGATCAATGGCCTACCAAGGAAACGATGACCATGACAACACACTTCAACATGTGAGTTCTGTCCTGCTTGTCTTCTGCTTAAAGAGTTTTACATCAGTGATCTCAATTTTATGCTTGTCATCTCCTCCACGTAGGTCAGGAAAACATCAATCTCTACTTTTAACACGACATTTCACGCTTCGTGCTGGTTCATTTCTTGATCATTAACATAACCTGATAACCGGGTCACTGACTGAGCTGACTCAACTTGTTTAATGGATTGCATGTATTCCCATTAAGCACAGAAAGGGCTTCAGGTGCTTCTCCCGTTTATCTATCCCCTGGAGTGCATGTATAGGCATATGCGTGCACAAACTTTAACAATTGCAAGCAAATTAGTCCAGCCCACACCAGACTTCTTCTCTATCTGATATGTACATTCTGAAACCCTCTCGTCCTGTAACATGCTCTGAAAATGAATATTCAGCCGCTCATTGAGAAGATCCTGTGAAAGAAGAACCTTTCCACCTACTCACCCTCATAAAGCTCTTCACATGATTCGGCTGCTCTGTTTCTCCTCCTCTCTCGAGTCGCCATTTTCTCGCCATACCTCTTGAGTATATCAGCCAAATCAATCATGCCCGCTTCTCTCAGTCTCTTGCTCGCTTCCTCAAACATGAGTATGCCATCCTCACTTGAATAGTAATGCAAGAACCTATTGTAATCAAATCGAGGCACCTCGAGTCCTCTATTCAGTGTCCGCTCGATGTACTTGGTTGCTTCCAATGACTTCCCCGCTTTCACTAATCCCCCAACGAAAATGGAGTCGAAATTTGCAAGCGTATCAGGTCCTTTCCTCCCCTGCTTCCCCAAATGCCCTTGCAATAACATGATATACGTGTGCATTATGGGCTCGCACCCTCTCCTTATCATCTCTCTGAAAACATCAGTCGCCTCACTCGCCCTTTTCAATTTCAATAGCCCCTTGATCAATCCATGGTACACGTGAATGTCCGGCCTCTCAATCCCTTCTACAATCTTATAAGCCTCTCCCACCCTGCCTCGTACCAACAGCGCGTAAACCAGTGACCCCGCCGTCGACGCATCTGTCTCGAAACCTCTCTTAAGCATTTCTTCAAACACCATATAAGCTTCAGTCACCCTGCCCCTCTCACACATCCAAGAGATCACAAGCCTGTAGGTGGAAACACCCAACCGATCCAGCATCCTCATCCTCATCATTCCAAAGAGCTTCATCGCCTCGTCATACTGGTTACTCTTGAAGAATCTCTCCATCATCGCCTCGAACGCCCAAACCTCCGGCTCCAGCCCTTCATCCACCATCAAGTTCCAAACTTTGGAGGCCTCGATCAGGTCACCCACGTCGCAAAACCCTCTAATCAACCACCCATAAGTAACCCCATCAGGCCTAACCACGTCCTTTAACTGAAAGACCACATATTTAGCCTCCTCCACCAGCCTGTCCCTGCACAGACACTCCACCGCCATGTTCAGAGTCTCCACACGATAACCCCATCCATTCTCATTCATCAAGTGGAAGAACCCCACGCACTTCTTCAGCTCCCTGACCTGAGCCAGCGTCATCAGAGCGATCCTGAACGTCTTCTCGTTGGCCAGACGCCGCCGGGCCATGTCCTGGAGGACCTCCCAGAAGAGGGCGACGTTCCGGGACTTGCCGACGACGTCGGCCAGCTTGTTGAGGGTGAGGGGAGAGTGGGGAAAGTCGGGGAGGGTGAGGGTGAACTGGTAGAAGCGGTGGACGGGGCGCCATGAGAGGGGGAAGTTGTTGCAGACGCGGAGGAAGAACTCCGGGGTGAGGCGGCAGGGGCAGGAGCGGAGGGCGGCGTGGAGGCGGGAATCGGGGGAGTCCTGCTGCTGGTAGAGGATGGTGGAGACGCGGAGGAGGTGGGAGGGATCGACGGCGGTGGCGGTGGCGGTGGCGGTGGTTGATGGGCGGAGGTGGAAGAGGACGGAGGCGAGAGGTTTGGGGAGTTTGGCGAGGGCGGCTTGCATTTGGTGAGGCGAGATGAGATCCTTGAGCGAGACTGAAAGCTCGTTTCATTTTATGCTTATTTTTTCTTTCAAAAAAGTGCAGTACGCTATTTCCAGTTTGAGAGTTTGAAAAATGTTCAAAAGGTTTTTTTTCTTTTTTGGTTTTAATGTCAAAGAAGACTTATGACTACGGATTGGATGGTGATCGGCAGCAAAAGTGAAATTTTATAAATAAATTATTGTGTTGAAAATTGGCTTAGTTAAATCTTTTCTAGAATATACTTAATAATTTATTTACAAATTTGCTCGACAACATAAAAAATAATTAGTTTTTTTAAAAATTTCTCCTTTCGATAAAACTGATTTTTACAAAAGTAAAATCTAACGACAATATAAAGTAAACCTTTAAATTGCGATTAATGATGAGGGCGATTTTATCTTTTTCGCAGAGATTAGGGGGACTTCATCATAAAAGGATTGAAAATATTGCCAGAATATTTTCCTTCAATTTCTGTCCGCTGATCGATTAGCCAAGTAGAAACTTTTGTCCATGGCTCTATAGCACGAGCCCCGTGTCACGGCCACAATTATCGCCAATGCCCAAGCCGCTGCCGCTCCACCACCCTGGCCACTCTTGCTTGACAGTTCACACATTCCACGACGTATGCAGGATTCTTATGACGACGCTCAGAAGGGTCATTAACGCTGATCACACCTTCGCTCCTTCCAATCTATAAACATATGATTCTAATGGGAGGAGAGGATATTTGAGAAACATATAGCCCTTATTTGCTTAGATATATAAGCAGGTCATACAAATCTCCGCAGATGAGTTTTCTTGGTATGCCCGTAATAGATGCAAATCCAGCCAAAAAATATTTCGTCCATGCGATTCTCTTCTGATGTTAAGCATCAAAATCAAATAATTATTTCCTTTTTGGGGCATTCTCTTCCACCTCAAAAGGGCTCATGGACCAAAATGCATTGTGCAGTGCTCTATGATGAGTTTAATCTTAACTAGTCATGGTGTCTTACTGTCACATAGATGCAGGAAGAGACTAGGGCTACTTCTGTTGACAGGAGCTTCTATGTCCTAGCACCAAGCTGGCAAGCTCAAGATGGAAGATCAGCAGATCGATTTATGGACAGCAGATATGAAACAGAACGTAATTTGTGCAACATTTATTCATCACCGACTGATTACCTCGCAAGATTTGCATCACAGGCCCTCCGTGGTTCTCATACATAAAGAAGAAAATGTAAGAAGCAAATCAAAATTACCGGCTCTAAAGACTAAAATCCTAATTCATTCTGTCAAAAAGTCAAAAAAGTAGAATTGAAAAATATACAATGGGAAAGGAAAGATCAATGGTTACAGTACAGTTTATGCTCGACAATGGGGAAGGCAGGGAAGATCAGAACCTTCGAAATCAAGAGCCAAAATCAGCATACCTACATGAAGAAAGCACTTGGAATTAAGCCGGCAGCATCATTACATAAGACATCTGCCTGAGGCACTAGGCCTGTGAGGCATAAAAAGAAGGAATAGCCCATAAATGAATCCCGGAAGACAAATGACAAGAAGAGCAAATCCTAAGCCGATCTATGTATGGGATCAATACAACTATGCAACTAAAAAAGGATCCATTAAGTATGAAGTGCAAAAGCCCTAACCATTACCTGTCAAGCATACTCTGTGCTGTAATTAAGATTAAATAGCATGTCTCTGCGATTTTCATTGCCCATTCGTATTTTAAACTTCCTAGCCAGTGCATCCACTTGGCCATCGCTCTCATAGTCCATCTCTCTCATACATCGTCTTCTGACCTTTTTAAGCATCTCCTTTGTGGGAACGAATCCAGCAATTACCTGGCATAGCATTTAAAACTCGAAACATCAATATTGGCATCAAAAGTAACAGATATTTCTCAAGAGCAGGCCAGCTCAAAGCTCAGTCAATAAACATTACCATCTCATCAATCACAGAGAGAGCAGCTTTTGGATCTCGGTTTATCAGATGTGCATCCACAAGCAAAGCATATGACGTAGCATTTGGTTTAAACCCCACACTAACCAAATGCTCAAAAACCCTTGATGCTTCAAATGTCTGCCACAGAGAAATTTCCATTTACTTACATTTGGTATAGTGGCAAAGCATAACATACAGGCTTAACATACATCTGCTCTTAATCCCAAAAAAGTCCATATTCACAAGTTAGTTTATGTGACTGCTGAATGCTGATAGCGATGTATCCAGTTAAATGACATCAGCAAAAGGACTAATTTGACATCGCACTAAGGCCTACTATGTGAAACATGCAAGATAATGGTAAATGGCCTAGTTCAACTGAAAGGGAATCTGCATTCGACTTCAAACAGGCAAGGGAGATGATGAACTATCATGCACCTTCTTGAGCTTCCCGAATGCATGTAAAAGTGCGTTATAGGAATGGATATCCGGGGTCAAGCCAAAAGTTCCACCAATTGCCTCAAATGTCTGGTATGCACGGTCAAGATCCCATATATTGGCACAACCTAAGATTACACAATTGAGAGCAGCAACAGATTTGTAAGGAGGATCTCCACGGCTCAAATTCTCCAGTTGAAAGTACACCTGCGTAATTTTTCTGAGTGAATCAGCAAAAAAGGTGAATTATCTAGGCAAACACCATCACAATTATGCCAGCAAAACTATCAAACCAAACTGGGCCGAACTGTTCACCTAGTTGGATCAAGAAAACGTTTGCAGAGCAGTAATGATTTATCATACGACCCAGTTCAGCCAAGAATCAGATTGAACTGAGGATGATCTGATTACACTGATAAGCTCTTTGCCTATTCAAACCGTCTGAGATTTGAGAAACTTAATCCAAGCCCATAAGGAGGATAAAAGTCAAAACTCAGACCTCAGTTGGGAGAGAGTTCCTAGCCACTAACCTACACATCGCAACAAATGAACCACGCATATTCTTCCCTCATTTTGTGGGTTTTGAAAACAAATCTCAAACAGTAGAAGATGAAATTCAAATTCTTGATGGATCATTCAATGTCAGCAAACCTGAAAAACCAGGCAAGGAAGCCAGTCTGGTCACGTCTTCCATGGTACAGACTAATATATGAACTTATTGATAACGTCAACATTTAATGAACTAACAGTTCTAACTATTGAACTGCCAACTTCTCAGTGCCCATCATAAAAGTTCTTAGACCAGTCTAGTTTTCAAAAGATTGGAAGCAAGGCAGAAATCTAAAGTTCATCTAGAAACAGATGACAACATAAAATGGACATTAAAATGACATCACAAGCAGCCAAGCTGTCGTGATATAGTATAACAGATAAAATAGGTCGTGTTGCTGTGGAGGATCTGCATCAATGATGATCAAAGCAAATATTCCAAGCTGCAATACTATGAGAGATTGTCGATCATCATCAAAAAAAATGTTCAGGTAGTACTCACGGAGTCCAGAGTCTCAAAACCTCTCTTGGAACACGCAGCCACCAAAGGATTTAGAGAGGTAAATGGAGAGAAAAGATCTTCAGCTTGCTCCTGGAGATTTCCATAGGCAGTCTCAAACTCATGCAATGTACTAAAGGCCCTCTGTAAATTACCCAGTGAGGCAAGGGCATATATCTTTCCAAGGTATGATGCTGGACTAGGTGTATTCTTTTGCCGTAAAGACCGTCGCAAGATTGCCCACGAAGCATCTAGGAGGGTAGAACTAAATGTTCTACCAGCAGTTCCAAGTGACGATATAATCAGCCCTTCATCCACGGAAAGATGAATAGGAGGCCTTGCCACCTCACCTCGAGCAATCCATTTCGCCATAAATTCCAATGCGTAAAATGCTAATTTGCTATTGTCATCTTGCATCGCAACTTCAGCAATGTAGTTGCATACACTCCATGGTGGGCAAAGAGCTTTATTCTGATCCATTGCCTAAGAACATTGGTAGGAAGAAAGTCACAAATTGAAAGAGAAATCAAGATATGTACATTCTGCAAGTGCAGAACTTCAAGGATCAGGACCAAACAAATTAATGGCATACCTTGCACCTCTCAATTATCAACACCAATGTGTCCAACCTGCCTTTCTTAACACAACTTTGCACACATTCATTAAATACTTCCATCGACAACATATAGCCAGACTTCAGATTTAGATCTACATGTTTCAAGGCAGCATCTATTTGATCCGCCAAAAGGAGCAAGCGAATCACCAATCCATATGACTGTTCATCAGGCTGAGATTCTTTTCCTGTCTGCAGCATCCTGGTGAAGGTAAGAATTAGATTGTCCAATTAAAAGTCAACCATTTGCCATAAGAGAGTGCATCCATCTCACGCTTCTAAGAGTATGAATACTATGAGAAAACAACCAATTCATCTTCCATGGACGACAGTCCACAGCATCATTCACAACTAGTCCCAAAAAACCCAAAGTAAACTGGATCTCATAGGGAGTGCATTCATTGAGCAATAAATGCAAGTCATATTTATCCACAATCAACATCAGTTCTTATCATATATGCCCACCACTTCATTTTACTACTGCAGGAACATGAGAACATCATTAACCATTTCGTTCACAATCTTGCTCACAACTTGTCATGATTTTCAAAAGCTAGGGCATCCCTTCTGCCTGACAGATCAACAGACATAAGTCCACTAAGCCTCAAATTTTGGGACCCGGGAAGCGATTTGATCCTATGAGCTCTCAACAACGCACTTCAACATTGAGTCTCCAAAGCAAGTAATCCAGGTCAGAAGGGCAACTAATGGAAGGGCACAGTGAAAAAATTCTAAATATTCTCACGTAGACCATCACAATCATTGCACTTAGGCTGAAAAACTGACCCTTGCATGATAAAGATCTTGACCTCACTTCACGTTCGGAAAAATTTTTACTTGGAAACAGAAAAGACCAGTCTTCAGAATCAAATCCTGCCCAGTTTATAGCAATGTTCTTCTTGTCCTATATATCGTACATACATAAATAAAGACAATACCCTGATAAAAACCGTATTCATCAGTATATGAACATCCAGAATTTTATCATTTTGAGGTCATTTTTTAGCCCAAATCAACGGGATGAGCAGTTCTAACCGTTCCAGCAACTGCTCAGCAGCCTCGGCCTCCCGAGCCTCGTACATTGCCTTCAAGACGAGGTTAAAGGAAGCCGTGTTGGGCTCGATCGTGTACTCCTCCATCTGAGCGACCAGGTCCAGCAAGTCCCCGGCGGAGGCCCCGGTCATCAGGTTCGCCCTCAGGTAATGGTTGTAGATGTTGACGTCGGGGCGGTTGGGCTTCCCGTTCCTGTCCAGGCTCCGGATCCAGAACTCGAAGAGCTGCTTCATGTCGAACCACCGCTGCGACGTCATCCAGTCGGCGAAGACGTTCATCAGGGACTGCACGTCGAGCGTCCGCGAGAGGGCCTGCATGCGGGAGGAGGCCTGGTGGAGGAGCCCCTGGGGGACGAGCGACTGGGCCGCGGAGGCGGAGGCGGAGCCGGCGGCGGCGGCGAAGGAGGGGATCGGGTTGCGCCAGTTGGAGGAGTAGAGGGGGCTCCCGGACGCCGGATTCGGGGGAGCGGCGTCGAGGGCGCGGGTTCGGGGCCGGGCACCGGGTTCGGGGCGGGGGACGGGTCGGGCGATTCGGCGAGCTGGGGCTGCTGGGAGAGGAAGGCGGAGGTGGTGATCGATTTGACGGCGGGGTGAGGGGCGGCGGCGGCGTTGAGGAGAGTGCGGGCACGGGTGAAGATCCACGCCTGGGACGCCATTGATGGAGAGCTCGGTGGGAGGAAGACGACGATGGCGGTACGGCGTCTGGAAATGGTGGGGTTTTTTTAGGGTTCTTGAGAGTGGAGACGAGAGAGTGAGTTTTTTGGGGGGCTATCTCTGGTTGGATGGGATGGTGGCGGATCACGGCAGATGGCCAATCTGGTAATTTCCGTATCAGCCAATGCAGAGAACGATGCCAATCCCAGACGACTCGGGCTGCAAAAATTCGAAGGAAAATCCGAAATTCCGACTTCCGTTTCCCGTTGATTTTGAAAAAAAAAAAAATCCTCATTTTAATTATTTCTGTCTCTTACAAAAAAAGATAACGAAAATTAGTTTCATCATCAATAAAAATATGTTACGGCATAAATTATTATTACTATTTGAAATATTTTAACATTCTTTTTAAAATTGTTGATTTTCTGTGAAAAAATGAAAACATTCAAGTGTTTACAGCTTTTTCGTTTAAAGATTAAAGAAAAATACTCAATAGTTCAATACTTACTAAACTATATGTATAATTTATGTTCGTGGCAATCAAGCACATGTGAACATTTGAAGTTTGAAGGGATAATAACATAAATAAACTCTAAATTTTGACCAAATATGTAATGTGATCCTTTAATTTTTAATTTATTCAATATAACCCATGAATTTAACCCAATGTACAATGTAGTTTCTAAACGTTTAATTTTTTTAATATAATTCCTAAACCTTTTGTAAATGTTCAATCTCTTAAATGTATGAAAATATTTAATACAATCTTTTCATTAATTCAATATTAGGGACAACTTTGAATATGTTTATATAGTCTAATAACTAAATTAAACATGTACTAAAAGTTTAGGAACTATATAGAAAAGAATTAAAAGTTTCAGGACCACACTAAATCAATTCATAGACAATTTATATCATTTTCTTTTTGAACAAATTTCACGACATTGTCGTTGCTAATATAGTTTGTCACATTTGCTTAAAGTCCCCAAAATATGTGCAAAATAATAAGGGATAATTACACGAATAGTATAGAAACCTTAACTCAATGTGAAAAATGATCCTTGAACTTTTAATTTGTCTAATATGATCCATAAAATTTTCGTAATTTAGTCCATATAAATATATAAAAATGTTAAATATTGTCCTTAGACGTAAATTCATGAAATGACTATTTTGAATATTCTTATTTTGAAGCTCCTCATTTTCATCATAAATGATTCATTTATCTCGAAATGACCTAATCTAGTAGGGAAATCCCAAGGAACTGGGCGTGGGATGGCATTTTATTTGCTCAAGTAATATGAGACAGGCCCATCTCATAATAGGAAAGCTTAATCATGCAGAGTTTTGAATGAGCATGATCATCGTTCCATAAGCGGACACGAACGAGATACATTTGTCTTCTTGTCGGTAATGTACTTGGCGATTTACGATTGAAAAAAGCTAAGACTTTTTACGAAAGAAATGAACAAGTTATATAGTTAGAAGAAGTTACAGCGGCTCCAGGTAGGTGGGGGATCGAGGTAGGTGCGGGATGGGGCCCAGCTTGTTAGCACAGTGGATAATCATTTTTGTTATTTTCCCTCGTATCCTCGACGACTGAGTCATTGACCGTAGCTCGATAGCGCCTACCGGCGTGAAGCGAGCTGAGGTTTTCCGGCGGAGCTCTGCAGTTTCCGCTCGCCCTGTGGAAGCCGGAGCTTCCGCCGTCGACTCATCTTCCCGGCCATGTCTTCTTCCGAATCGGGAATTCAAGACTCCGACGTCCTCTCCGACCTCGACGACCACCGCCACCTCGTCGATGCGCCTCGCCACTCCGACCGAGATCACGTCCTCGACATCACCTCCGACCTTTCGAACGATGAGGGACGCCCGGGGTTCGAGACCGGGCGCGACGATCGCCCCGAGGGGACCTCCGAGCCTTCTCCGTTGTCCCGGGGGGCCGACTTGACGGGCAGCGGAGTCGAGGCCATCGGAATCGACTTGCGCTCGGACTGGGACTCGAGATACGAGAGTTTGGACTCGGTCTCGTCGGATTCGCCGTCGCCGTCGCCGTCGCCGCAGCGCCCTCCGCCCGGTCAACGCTCTGGTTTTCGCTCCGTCCTCTTCTTTGTCGCCATCGCCTACTTGGTACCTAAGCTCTCGGTCGCTCGCTCTTTCTTCGAGGCCTTTTCACGAACAATTTCATGATATGTGCACCACGTAGTTCCTCTCTGATGCATTCCGTGATTCCAAGTGCTTGTTTCTAGCTCTTTGTCATTTCACTTGCTGCTTTCCTTAGATTTACTTTTTGAATCTGGTCCTTCTTGCGTCTTCGATCATGTCGACGATCCTTTGTTTGTTGCTTAAAGCTACGTGAGAGGGTTTTGTAACTGGTGTCCAGTGGAAACGCTTTGAGTTTCTCGCTGCTCACTGACAGTGCCGCGGCTCTTTTGTTGGTTAAATTGCAAGAGACGGTGACAGAATGTTGCACCGATGACCGAGACGCTTAAGATGCTGATCATCTGAGAAATTTGAGACTTACTTCGCCATGTTGTCTGGATTTATGAATGTCTAAGTTTCTTGTTGAGTTCCAGGTGGCTCAGGGTTTACTGGATTTGCCCTGTGGTGTTATTTTTCTGGGTCTCATGGTTCTTGCACTTCGTTTATGACTTCATCGGCGGCAAATCTATTGTTGATTGACATCTTGATCTGGGTTTTGTTTCCATCTAATTATGCCGTGCACTCTCAACCTAATGTACCCGGCTCATTTCATCTAAGTTCCAGAATAAGAGAAGATGAAGAGATTAAAAGTAAGAAAAGGGAAAGAATAGAAAGTTCTTACAGGTGTTTCCTATTGCACAGTTGTAATATGTGGTAAAATATCATTACTCTCAAGATATGCTGTTAAGTATGTGAAGGTTTTGGGAATTTCTTGAGGCATTCTGATGTATCATACATGGCGTTGACAGTACACACACTCCATGGGCAACTGGAATTTCTCACGTTCAAGGCATTCAAATGCAAAGTTTACACATCTATATTTAAGCTTTTGGTGATTGTTTCTGTTGTTTTCTGCATCTATTCGATGGATGAGTTGAGGAATACACTAGAATAATAAATGAGAAGGAATCTTCG
This sequence comes from Eucalyptus marginata, assembly GCA_014182565.1. NCBI lineage: Eukaryota > Viridiplantae > Streptophyta > Magnoliopsida > Myrtales > Myrtaceae > Eucalyptus > Eucalyptus marginata. The sequence continues at coordinate 42,695,746 of CM024586.1, read as the reverse complement.
AGGAACTAAGTTTATAACTGAGCTAATCTTTCCCAAGTAGTGTTGTGCAGCAGCCTCTTATTGACTCATGCTGTGGAGAAGTAGTTCTTCGGTCCATGGTGTCTGCTTGTATCATAACATGTTCGAACAAAGCCTTTATTTTGCATCCTAAAGAAAACCAAGTTAAAAAAAGTTGGAAAGCAAAGCCTTTGTCATTCCATGGGGAAGTGGAAGCAGTACTTTCAATCTCTTTTGATTTCGGTTTCCTGTCACTATTGCCGCATGTCACACTGATATGTTGAAAAATGATAAAGTTTTGTCAAGCTAGAATGTGCGCTTCAATTGGTGCTCTTGAGAGTCTAACAGTGTATCATGACTTAATTACAGATCCTTATTCTATCAATTTCATCCAACAAAAGCAGCTTAAGTATTCTTCACCAAGTGCCAGAGGGCCATGTTGGTGTATATTGGAGAGGTGGTGCACTACTTAACACGATTACGAATCCAGGTACAGCTTTGCACCAGTTTTGGTTAGTGGTTTTGCATCCATGCTTGCTGGCATAGGGAATCATTGTATTCTTGTGGTGCTTATTTTTATTTGTCAGGCTTTCATCTGAAGATGCCCTTTGTGACTCAGTATGAGCCTGTTCAAGTGACCTTCCAGACAGATCAGGTTGTCCTTCCATGCATACGGCCGTTTGCTTATTTAGCTATGTACTTCATTGTCGACATAATGTTTATTCCGGCTTGCATTTCCTTTTTGGTCCCCTTATGCAGGTGAGGGATATTCCATGTGGTACTAAAGGAGGTGTTATGATAAATTTTGAGAAAATAGAGGCAAGGCTTTTGAGTTGTACTATTTAACTTTATGTGTGCACCATGATGTCTTTTCTAACTCGTGCATTGCCTATTACAGGTTGTTTATCGCCTCCGCAAGGATTATGTGTACAAGACACTGCTCAATTATGGAGTGCAATACGACCGCATGTGGATTTATGACAGGATCCACCATGAAATCAATAAGTTCTGCAGTTCTCATTCCCTGCAGCAAGTGTACATTGATGTGTTTGATCAGGTAAGCAAGGATATAATAGAGGCATCCTGCATTTAGACGGAGAGTGGAGAGAGCACTTACTTTGACCAAGGGACATGTCGTCTGCTCACTGGCTCTTTCCTTATAGTGTTTTCACCTGGGCCTTTTGACTGGGTAACCTTGATACTATCGAGGCCCCCTGCATTTAGACTGAGCATGGACAGTGAAGTTACAATTACCAGGGGACCTGTCATCTGCACACTACCTCTTTTCTTGTAGCGGTTTCACTAGGGCCTATACTATATATCTTTGTTTTTTCCTGCAGCCATACTATATGAAGAGGATGTTTCTCATCTTTATCATATGATTTCCATTGTTTACTAAATGCCATCTATGTGCTGGCTTAAATTAATATGGATTAATTGACCAGACTGTCGAGTTAAACCTTTACAGATTGATGAAAAGATGAAGGATGCTCTTCAACGTGATTGCACAAGATATGCTCCAGGCATTGAAATAATCAGTGTTCGTGTAACTAAGCCTACTATTCCAGATAGCATAAGGCGCAAATTTGAGCAGCTGGAAGAGGAGCGCATAAAGGTACACTGATTCTAAAAAAACAAAGTTCTTGATTGCTAAGTTGTTATTAAAGACAAAATAATAACTATAGCGCCTAGGAAGTCTACGTTGGTTGAATGAGTAGAAATCCATGACCAAGGCGCTTTATACAGGTCTTAATTGCTATTGAGAAACAAAAGATTGCTGAGAAAGGAGCGGACACAATGAAGAAGATGGCTGTAAGTGGGGCTGAAAAGATGGCCAGTGTTAGCGAGAAAGACAGTGCCAGAAAGCAGGAGGAAATAGAGAACCAAATAATTACCTGGCTCGTGAGAAGAGTCTGGCAGATACTGAAAGAGAACCAAATATGTACCCAACTCATGAGTATAGTCTGGCAGATGCTGAGAGGAGTCTGGCAGATGCTGAGAAGAGTCTAGCAGATGCTGATTTCTATCTTTGAAAACATCCTAAACGAAAGGGAAGATGGAGGAAATTTCTTTGTATATTTAATTGATCTGTATACAAGTACGTTGATTCATTTATAGTGTAAGAATAAAAGAGAAGAAAAGGAAATAATATACGGAGAATTGTAAATTTCCTATTTACTAGAACTATCGCATATTCATTAAATCAATCAGCCTGCAATTAGGATCAATGCCACGATCACAATCCATGATCACAATCTTCAACTATATTTCCAACATTTTCCCTTTAGCACTGTTGACTATTGACCAAATGTAATTGACTGCTGTGATATGCTTTTGATGAAGAGTGTATCGAAGGAAACTGAAGCAAACAAGTTGTAGTTCACGCCTCAGTTGAAGCTCTGCCTGCACAACTAAGAATCTTTTTACTGCATGTTCAAAGTTGCAAGATGATAGTGTGAAAATGGATAAAAATGTTGAACTGAAGCGGACAATAGCACGTCACCTTCACTAGAAGGTGGAGTTTTCAGTCCTTCAGGAATAGAACTTACACCAGCATAGGCAATAGCTACAGACAATCAATGGCAAAGTGTGACTACTAGCGGCGAAGTTCGGCTAATAGTGGCGAGGTCCTGCGCACAGCATTCCCCTAGCAGCGATAGAGTCCGACAGCCCGCGCCGGTGATAATTTTGTGATTATCAAAACATGGAACGGAAATCTCGATCTTAGTTATAACTAGCCAATTTGAATCCACATTTTCTGAGGATTTGTATTTCCACACGAATCCAAATCTACGCTTTGATTCTTCTCCCAATATGAAGATAGTGGAAGTCGAAATCTTATTTTCCCGACGAATCCAATATTGCATCGAACCAAACGCGAGATAAATTTAGAATGAATTGGAGATTACATTTGAGCGTTGGATTTTGAATTGCCAAATGGGCTTTTGAGGTCCACATTTACAAAAACTATATGTAGAGTTGGGCGACGGGCTTTGAGGTTTTAGTTAGCTGCTGCCGGGAAAGCCCAATCCAGCAAATTATGTTACGAAGACTCAATTTAATTCTAACAAAAACTTAGATTATATGGGTAATTATACCATGCATTTTAGTTGACATACATTCATTCAAGATAAACAAAATATATGGATTAATCAGGATTCCCACGGGTTTTCAATTTTCGTACTCCGAAGTAAAGATGAGATTGGAACTCTATCCAAAAGCCTGAATCATGTCGGGCCATGCTGATCAACTCCTTCGTTAATATCGAAATAATCACCAAAATTAAGCAGGTATGGATTTCGTCGTCCGACTTTATCTTGGAACTATCGAGGGTTGGACCGGGCTTTACTCAAGATTTTGGACCTGTCAAATGGTGCGGATTACAATGTATATCCAAGTCCATGTGCGAAGGCCTAAGTTTTTTTCACGGCCCTCCCATTTTCCACGTATATCTTTTAATTTTATTTTTCTATTGGCGGGACTACCGATGTTTAGTTGGACAAAGCATTCTGTGAAAGGAAGAAAACGACACGTCCAAGCTCGGATGTGTCTTAGGAGATATGAGATGGAGAGATCTCTGGAGAGATCTTTTGATGTGAAGAAGACGTAGCGCAAGCGACGGAAACGGTATTCGCAGCTATAAAAACGGCAATACTCATGCATTCTTTTTTCCCATAAGCAAAAGTGTCGGGAGAGACATTCGGAACTAGCAATCTTCTCAGGTGTATCATCAATCTCAGGGAAAATCCTAAATAAGGATCCGAAGTAAATTTATTTTTTCAAATAAGGATCCGAAATTAATTTTGTGTCAAATAAACCAAGTGATCGAGTTAATCTGTGAGACCTTACCACCTGGCAGACATTTTCCGGTGATTAAAATATGGGCAATTTTGTCAAAATTTTGTGATTGGAAAAAAACAGAAAATTCTAAATTAATTAAGTTTAGGTTATTCATTTAGATGTTTAAATTTTCTTCTTTCTTCTCGTCCACTGCTCCTCAACCAAATTGTTGCCTGGTCATCGTTGTGACTTGATTCTCGTCGCTCCTCCCCTTGCTCTGGCGGAGAATTTGGGTCTCCACAAACAAACAAAGAAGCATATGGTTTTCTTCTTGTTTTTTAGTTTGTGTCTCAACCGGCAGAAAATTTGGGTCTTCGACTTTTGCGGAGGATGGGTACAAGGAATGAGGAGAACTTTGGTCTTTGACTTTGTAGAGGATAGGTACAAAGAATGGGGATATCGTAAAAAACCTAGGTTTTTTTTTTTTTTTTTTATTTTAAGATTTGTTAGTTTTCCCTAGATTTTTTTTAGACAAAATTGCTTAAACTCCGGTCGTTGGAAATGTTGCATGCTTGATAGCTAGCAAATATTTGGCTGACTAGCAAGCTCAAGTCCTTATTTGAAATTGATTTAACTACTTTGGGTCCTTATTTGAGATAACGGGTTCATTTTAGGTTTTTATCTGACACAAAATTCATTTCAAATTCTTATTTGAGAAAATTGATCCACTTCGGATCCTTATTTGGAATTTTCCCTCAATCTCACGTCACTACCAAATGTTTAATTTGAGCAAAAAACTTGTTCTGAATCACTCGCGTCTCCTAAATGTTCGAGGATGATAAGTTCATCGCTACAGTCTCATCAAATATATTAATATTCAAGAAATTTCCGCTCTCTTCACGCGATCACGATACGAATCAAACTTGCGACGTGGTTGTGGAAGACAGGTCGCACCTTTCGATCGCAAGGCCTCTCTATGTGGTAGTCATTTATCTATGTTCGAGCGTTGAAATTCTCTGGTCGTCGATTTACTTTGGTGTCGGTACATGCGATGCGTTGAACATGGACTGACGGATGGAGATGGGGATGATCTTTTATAATGCCACGTCGTACCATGTGTTCTACTACTTTCGGCATTGTCGGTGGTGGTGGGAAGAATTGCATGTGCATGTAAGAGAAAAATCCTATTTTAGTTTTGGGGATGCAAGTTCGCAGCGTTTTAGATGCCGGGGAGTTTCATCTCTCTTCATCCATAGTTTGCAGAGCTAATACGACAAAAAAAAAAAACTATAAATTTTACTTTAAAAAATAAAAATCGATAATCTATGAGAAATATATCATCATTAATTTTCATTAAATTTTAGCATCAAAATGTCGAGTTGGAGGACACGTGGTAGTTGACGGATATATCGACTTCCTCCTTTTGTCACGGTTGCACTAGTTTATGATTTTTCATAGAATTAATTTGGCTTAACAAAAACTAATAAATAGTAAATTTGTTATAAATTTGTTACAACTTTTGAGGTTTAAATAATTAATTTAGAATAAATTTATTATATGTATATCAGTTTAGGGTTTTCCTAGTTTTTTAAGCTTTCATTTGATGTTCAATGCGATCTCCAAACCCTTTTTATGTTAGGTTAATGTTATGAAAAATCATAAATTGGTATACCAATAATGAATTTACTCTTTGTTTGTTTCCGTCAAATTTTGGCATTAAATTGCTAAATTGGATGATACGTGATAATTAAGGGATATACTGGTTTGAGGTTTTATCATTTGTTTGTCACAGATATAGGTTTTTCATGATATTAGTCAAATAAATTTATCATAAATATATTGATTGCATGTTAAAAAATTAATTTAGGGCAAATTTATCACATATTTAATAGTTTGGAGTTTCTCGTAATACTAATTCATTTTTATTTAATTTTTTTTGGTCGGACATCTTTATTTAATTTAGTTTATGAACCTTTGATTTGATTCAATGTCATCTTTTGATTTGATTCAATGTCATCTTGTCGATATAAATCGACGTGTCGATATAAATCGACTAATGGCAAGCGACATTCAGCTTTCAAGCTGTCGTTTGAGGTGTCCCCATCGGAACGCCCAAATGCTTCCACGTTCTCCACTGAAGGGGCCCACAAGACCATGTGCGTCATAATCTTTTCTTTCTCCTCCTCCTTCCGGCCACCCACCGCCGTCCTTATCAGGCGGACGAGCTCCACCTTCCCCACGGTGCAGCCGTCTTCTGCCACGCCATCGGCCATGCTAGGAACCACCGTCTTCCGTCACCGCCGTCACCGTCATGGCGACTCGCCGAGCACCGCCACCGCCTCTCGTCGCCCCGGACAGGAAACCACCACATCAACTTGCGCGCCACTCGAATACCGGCACTGCCGCCGGACTAGTGCCGACCGACTACCACTTCACTAGGAAGGAAGCAACATGGAGACGGATCTATCAAAACGAAGCTCGCGCGGTCTTGAATTGGGCTCACGCGACCCCGAACCGAGTTCACCGTGACCAGATCAGTACCGGCCCAGCACCACCGGACCAGTGCCTATCCACCACCGCCTCAACTACAAACGGAGCCACCAGACTAGTGCAGAAAAACCGAGACCTCGCCATGAGCTATTCGAAATGGGAATGGCAAACCCATCAAAACGAAGGTCGCGCGACCTCCGTCGCCATTCGACCGAAGAGAGATGTGCAGAGATAACGACAGAGAGAGGAGGAGCAAAGACGGTGGTGGCAACGGCAATGGGTCTTCGATAGCGGCCGCGACGATAGCATGTTCGGCGGCAACGGTGGAGTTCTTGGGGACGACGACGGTGGTGGGGTTCATCGGCGAAAGAGGAGGAAATGGACAAATAATAAAAGAAAAATAGATTCAGAAGAATAAAAAGAGGAAAGATATTAGTTATGTGTCATTGTATGTCGACTGAAGATAGGCTATCCATTAAACAAAAGGGTTACGGTGAGCCTAACTTTGAAAACTTTGGGGACTTAATTTAATATAAAGAAAAGTTCAGAATAGACCGCCTGCGATATCTACCTCGAATCAGACCAAAAAACCTTTTTCTTTTGCAATTGTCAATGCCTTGTCCAGGAAATATTCCCAATAAAAGATGGACACGTGGAGAACGCCCTTTTGGGCTTCGGACACCCCCCGAAAGTGACGAAGAAAGAAAGGTAAAAAGGAGAGTATAAAAGATGAAGAAGATGAGGGACGAAGCATACTTCTTTCTAAAGCTCCGATAGATGCCCCTTCGGGAAAAGCCAGTTTCTCATAATTCCTGGTTGTTTGCTTCGCCCGCAGGTCCTCCGTTATCTTCTTCTTTTTTCTTTTTTTTTTCCCGGAAAATGCTAAATTATCACTATTTATGGAGTTATAATCTCCTAGGAAAAGAATATTTACTGTTCTTAGTTGATCCACAAATAACTAAATTGTGTAATTTTATGAAACCACAATCAACTATTCTAAAAATTTAAACTGTTAGATCAATACGTAATTTATTATTTAAATATTATAATACTCTTTATCACGCTTAATGTGGTCTTTTTTTTTTTTTGCTTAGTACTAAGCGTAGAAATATTAATTTAGGGAGGTAAATGAGGCTTAGTAAGATTTGAACTTCATGTGAAATTGGTGGGATTACAATCAATTGTTCTAAAATTTTAAATTGTTAGATGAATAAGTGGTTTATTATTTAAGTATCCCAACACTCGCCTTCACACTTAATCTGGTCTTTTTCTTTGCTTAATTCTTAGCGTGAAATATTAAATTGGAAAGGCAAATGGTGCTTGGTAGTTTTAATATTTAATTATTTTACTATTTTCCCTCACACTTAATCTAACCTTTTTATCTAGTACTAAGTGTGGACATATTTAATTGAGGAGGCAAATAAAGTTTGGAAAGATTTGAACTTAGGACCTCCTACTATAATACCGTGTAAGATTTTGTGAGACCATAGCCTAACTATTTTAATAGTTTAAGCTGTTAGATAAAGGCTAACACCTCATGCTTAGTGAGGTGATACATGTGAGATTTTGTAAGATTACAACCTAATTGTCTTAGAAGTTTAAGCTGTTAGATGAAGGTTAAGCATTGAAATATTAAATTAGAGAAGCAAATGGGGTCTAGTAAGATTTGAACTCAAGATCTCCACTTCGCTACTACGTAAAGATTTGATGGGACCACTGCCGATTGTTCTAAAAACTTGAGTCATTAGATGATAGCGTGATTTAATATTTAATTATTCTAACATAAATATACATATGCAGATCAAGAGCTTAATCTTCTTAACAATCAGAAACTTACCTAGCCGAAAAAATTCTCACAAAGCCTAGTTTAGATACATGATTGTGTGCGTAGCCGATTTAAAAGATTAATTCCAATAGTAAAAAGACGCTTGCACTACCTAGGAAAAGGTAGAATATTGAACATGTCAGGAAAAGAAGATTAAATTATCGTAAGATTGATTTTTCCTTTTTCACTTTGAATAGCTGTGATGGTGCCATGCATTTCCGCCTCGCAACACGTTGGCTACCGTGACATAATTCAATTGCTCATGACATCTAAGGATTGTAGGCATAATGCGCCTTAGATTCATTATAAGACCCCCTTAGGATTAAATTATAGGGTGGGGCATTGAAGGATTTTCAGCTCAAAATCTTGAGATCATTTTGTTTGGATCCTAGCAATTATCGATTAGGATCACATACAAAAGGTCAAAGATCCGAATTAAACTAGTCCATGGGGCTTATAGGATATGTTATGAACCTTTATATGGTCCGATCTCTACGCGCGTATCTAGAATTATAAATAAAAAGAAGAAGAAGAAAACTCATGATACCAAATCATGATGCCTGGATTCAAAGAATCAACGATTTCTTGAGTAGGTTATATATATATATATGTATGTATGTATGTATGAACTCAAAACGCGTGCTTCCTACGAGATTCACACTATAAAACAAAGTGTAAACTCTGTCTCCTTCACTTCGTTTTTCTTAATTGCCAATCATTCATTTGACAGCATACCACTCAACACCTAATAACTAAACTAAGCGAGCGTAATTTAGGGCAGCAACCTCTCTATTTTCGTTCATTTCTCAGATTTTCGGCTGTCGTGTTGATCCTTCCTATTGAACGACCGGATCCAATCAGAGCTAATCAAAAACATCATAAGAAAATCAAAGGCACGGCTCTTATAAAAGTGCAGGTTGCGAGCATCAACTTCTCCATATTCGGCCAAGAAGCCGCAACACAATCCGTCCTTTTACACTTCAGCACGCTGCTTTCAGCCTTCTGCCTAATGCTGAACAGTCTTGCCTGGTGATAAGTCCAACTTTTTGGCTTAGTTCATGAGCTTTTACATCGAGGGTTCGAGTGACGACGCAACGACACGAATCGCTAGTGACTGGCCTGGGTGGCCTCGTCATGTTACACGGCATGGATTGTTGATTGATCTCGACTGCTGGGGATCAATGGTGACCAGCTTTTTACCATGATAGAGCATCTCGCCTTTGCTCGTGGTCCAGATATTCCTCATTCGACGAGCAAAGGATTTCAAACCCGCAATCAAGGACTTCATATATTTCGGGGGAGAGGGAGGAGGACCCCATGGAGATAAAGTCATTCAAAAGCAACCACAGATTTTCAAAGAATACTTGAAGTGTCTCTTCCTTTTTGTTTTTTGGGCTGCACCTAACCCTAAAAGAAACAAATGAAGTGTCAAAGCTACATTTCTTACCCCCTCCCCTCATTTCTTTTCTTTGGTTCTCTTTTTCACATATCGATTGCGAACTTATTCTCCTATTATTGGTGCTAGTCGTTGGACTATGGGGAGATATCTCTTTTGTTTGGCTGGCTTGATTCTTTGCTTAGCAAGCTCCCAGCGAGATAAGGTCCTTTGTGGAAACCCCACAGATGTTGTAAGGCTTGCGACATCGATACCGATCCAAGATTGAATCGCACGAGTTGTCGCGAGTCATATCGGAGAAGCCCGTTGATCAGGGAAAATGTGGGCACCAGCTACTACATGGCGGGAGTCGTATCTCGACTCTCAAACTTGCGGAGTCACTTATTCATTTGACCCGAATGAAGGCTTGCGACAATAATACAACTCACTCAAAATGGTTAAGAAAGTGTTCGACTAGTTTGTAATAATGCCGATGAGTAGAAACATCTCGATCTCTTTTCAACAAAGTGAATGTGTAATGTGGAGGAAATCTTTCGAGGTCGATCGAAAAAATCAAAAGCAAAGGAGTGCTTGAACGTGAAGCATGAGGGACGATCAAAACATTACTTCCGGTCTCTGCCTGGCGTACGAATATCTTTCATCTGTTTTCACAAGGACAGTACTAAATCAAGGACGGCCACGAGATTGATTAGATAACTACCGTTCAAACCTTAAGTTCGAAGACGTCGGGCGCCGCTAAGGAGTGTTTTCTTTCACATTGACAATTCCATCGCCACGAGGCAACTCAAAAGCGATCGCAGCTAGGGCACTGTGCCACTACTTTTAAGTAGAAAACAAGAATAAAAGATTCTATTCCCGACTGAAAATTTGAGTAAAATAGCATGAGAAGCAAAAAGTTAATGACTGTTATATGCCTAAAGTTTCCATTTTTTTTTTCCAATCTCTTATTTATCTATGTATCTATTTCGATTTTGTATATATGAAAGGGTTACTTTCATCATCATTCATAAAAAAGATAGAAGTCACGCACTTTCTTTTTCTCTAGAAAAAGAAGAAGAAAACTATGCATTTTCTAGCCAACTCGGATCACCTCCCTGCCACCGCCAAATCGTTGTCCACTAAACACGCTCATGTCTTTACACAAGTAATCATGCTTATGATTACTGTCAAATACTGTCTTTCCACTGGTAATCATTATAAACCATCTTTAGGAGGCTAAATTATATGATACTGTTGTCCTCGGATTCTAACTAATAAGTACGGATTGACGAGATTTGAAAGCTGATTCAATTGTTAATAATGAAAGACAGAAGCCTAGTAAAAATCGGTCGAGGAAGATTGTGAGCATCTAATTAAGGGTTAGGACAAGGGAGATAGGAAATTAGAGTCCTCTCAAGACGAAAATCATGTACGGGAGGTCGTGAGCTGCGTGCTTCTAGTAATAACAATATATATTCCACATGTATAGGGTAGTAATCGGGGGAGCTATGTCGATGCCGTCGCCGTCATCCATCATCATCGGGCACAACCCCCCTAGTCTCTGGTGACACGAATGGGATAAATTTGTCTTCATGCAGCAATGTACTTGGCGATTTACGATAAAAAAGCAAAACCTTTTACGAAAGAAATGAACGAGTTATGGTTAAAAGGTACAGCACCTCGAGGTAGATGCCGGATGGGGCCCTGCTTTTTTGCACAGTGCACATGGGGTTGTGGCCGTTCCAGAGGAGTGGACAAACGGGTCTCGTACCTTGGACAAGGCTTAGGCTTCACTCTTCGCTCTAAGAACGGACAATAGAGTAATGGCAAGATCCGGAAACAGAGAATTCTTTCGGACGACGGAGAGAAAATACATAAATTAGGAAGGTCGGGGCTTTGCTCCAACGTCGGTTCACCGGTCTCGGACTCTGTCACCCACCTTGACCAGAATTATGTTTGATGGGGTATGTATGGTACTGATTACGAAAAGGCGTTATAGTTAAATACATCCTGGGGGACACATAAAAGGGGGCCTGAAAGGAGATGCGGGCACCACCCACCATCGCCACTCACCGTCAGTCCCGTATTCGTTTCTAGAACTCTCCCTCTCCTTCTCCCTCTCCCTCTCTCAAGCGCACACACACAGACCCAAACACCGCCATCTTCATATAACGAAATCTCATCCAGGGTTCTGTCAATCTGTCAGTTGCCAGTCCAGCAACCGGAAATGGCTTTCTTAGCGTTCTTGATGCTTATCTTGGCCATGTCCGGCTGTTCAAGTAAGCTCCTATGCTGCTCTGCCTCTTTTACTCCCTTCTTTTTGCCTCTTTTTCAACTCCCTGAGCTTCATGAGCTATGGAGAGGAGCAATTTTACTCTTCTTGTGATGGATGGTCGCATCTTTGTTTTGGGTTCTGAAGAGATCTCCTGCTGTCGTCTCATTTTTTTTTTCTTCTTTCATCTTTGTTGAGAAACTGGCCAACAAACAAAAAAGAATAATAATAGTTCCTGGCAGAAAAGGGTTTTATTTCATGGTTGGTGACGGAAACAGATCATGTCCAGATTTCTCTCATCTCCTGGATTAGCAGAAAGCATTTCTTTAAGAAGTGATTCGGTCCTTGTCTGAAGCCACTGTTCACTGATGGTCTTTCTTTTCTTCTATTTTTCCTTCTTTTCTTTGTGTCTGCCTCCAATTAGGTGCAACATACTGCATCTGCAAAGACGGGGTGGGCGATTCAGCTTTGCAAAAGGCCCTGGACTACGCCTGTGGAGCTGGAGCGGATTGCAGTGCGATCATCCAAAACGGGGCTTGTTACAACCCAAACACTGTCAAGGATCATTGCAACTATGCCGTGAACAGCTACTTCCAGAAGAAAGGCGAAACCACCGGTAGCTGCGACTTCTCCGGGACTGCCACCACCTCAGCCACTGTTCCCAGTAAGACCCATCCAGATTCTGTTCTTCTGTTCATTCATTAGGGGCTTCTCTATTTTCAGTGTCTTCTCCTTCGGTTCATTAGTGTAGAATCTTTTGATGGGTTGCCAATGTTTTTTCACCTTTCTAATGTGTTTGAATCTGATTTGTATGTACAGCCCAAGCTTCTGGGTGCGTGTATCCTGCAAGTGCCAGGTATGCTACTTCTACTTTCTTGATTCTCCATTAAAGAGACATTTCCCAAATCACCATTTCCCATTACTCTTGGGCAGCACAGATCACCATCATAAAAAGATAATTTTTCTCCACTTTACAAGGGCTCTTGGTGAAGGAGAGACCCCTGTGCTCGACTTTCTGAGACGAGAGAATCTCGCACCCAGATTAGGTTCCTACTTTCTGGAGTGAGCCTGATAGAGGGCTCAAAGATCAAATCTTTTTCCAGATATTCCTGTCGGCAGTGGTGGGAAAACATGAAAAAAAGTGCCAGAGTCTGAATCCAGTTCCTATTCTTAAATCTGCTTGCTCTGTTTTTCCTGCTTCTTCTCTAGAACAGCCTGATCTGTGCTTGCAAGAGGTTTTTTTCTTGGGGGACTTTGCAACCCATTAACAGAGATGCCTTTCAAAGACATTTTTCATCACGAGTTGAGAATTTCGGTGTCAGTAAGTTAAGAAAAAGTGTATCCCGTGCCTAATGATTTAGTAACCCATGTTGGTTGCGATGTGAGCTGTCCCTGATGTTGATTTTCCTACGCACCCTTTGTCCCTTTCCTTGTTATCTTCACATGATGAGATAGCATCGTGTTTCATTTTCTTACTCAATCTAGAGAAGTAATCACTGGTTGAAAAATCTTTTGTAACTTCAGCTGTGTCTTTCATTTACTGGACGAATTCAATCGACAACTATTCTTTTTTAACTTTTGTTTGTTCTTTTTATACAGTTCTGCGAGCACCACTCCTTCAACCAACGGCACACCGACCGCCACTCCTTCAACCAGCACCACACCGACAACTACCCCAACCACCACCACCACGCCGTCCACCACCACCACCACCACCCCGAGCTCCACCCCGGTGTTCAACAGCGGCACGGGGTTTGGTCCTACTGCCATGACTGTCCCCAATGGTGTCGCCATGTCCATCCAAAGAGCAAGCGCGGTCCTTGCTTTTACCACCACCTTCTGGTTTTCAATCTGGTTTGCGTTGTGGGCCTGAAGGTCCACCGAAGATGGACCAAAAGAGGGGAGAGGAGGGAGGGAATGTACATCCTTTGGGGTCTGATCTGTGGAGGAGATTCGCCAGGGCTGGAATGGCATCATCTTGTGGTGTTTGGGGAATCGTATCATCAAAGGGACAGACCCCACTAGGGTTTTCTTGTCTTTTTCCTCCCTCTTTGTGTGATAAAAAGAACAAAAAAAAGAAAAAAGGTTGGGAATTTGATTCCTTGTTTTTCTTATGAGTGGTGACGTGACCACCAGTGGGGCAGGAGGAGAGATGATCTTTTTCTTTTTAGCTAGAGATTTATTATTACTGTATATTTAGGGAGTTAGTGGTATTTTTTGTATGTAATAATGTATAACTGGTGGTGCTGCTGCTGTGCTCCTTTTCTTATGTCTTGATAAGTTCCTCGTTTTTCTGACGAAGTGACGGCTTACCTAAACTTGTCTGACGATGGGTTGAGGAAAGAGATTTTTTCTCTGATATTTAAAGAAATGGGACAGTGAGGTAGGAATTGATAATAAGGGCTTGTTTGGTGAGTATATTATTTTTAAAATATTTTTTTCTTTTATTCTTTGGATGAATTTTTAAACATTCGAGGGCATTTTCGATTGCAGAAAATTTCTATTTCAAAATAGAAAAAGAATATAAATGTGCTTCGTACTATTCTCAATTTTTTGTTTACGGTAAAATTATCTTTTAATTTTTAATAATTTTATGAATTTTTTTCTGTTTTTTTTTTTCCTTCCTCATCTGGCTAAAGGCCAATGACTGGCCAAACGAGAATCAGATATATCTTATTGGGGCCGACGACCTACTTAGATGAGGAGGAAGAAGAAAAGAGGAGAAAAAAAGAAATTAGCTTGATTATAGAATTATTCTCAATAACAAAAATGTAATATTTTTCTATTATTTAATTTTATTTCGAGTCTATTTTCAATAGCAAATTTTATTCTGGTTAATGTTACTAAAGAGATTTCTGCTTTACTTAGAACCAAAAAAATAGAAATGATTAAGAATTAATCAGTTATTAAAGAGGCCTTAAGGAATATCTATGATAAAATAAGAAAATTCATCGTTTGAGTAAATTATCGGAGAAATAAAAAAGATTATAAATTTCAAGGAAATGGATGTCCATTATGCATGATAGGAACTCCAAAATTAGGCAGTGTTTAGGTTAAGCTACTAAGAGGAATACGTTTTGGTTTTGCGTCCATTGATTCTTCTGGTAGCAGTTTGAACATAAGGTGAACGCCGACAGACGCTTGGTATGACCAATTCACGTGGATCATCTGGGTTTTGCATTTTCTTTCCAAGGAAAAAGTGAGCGCATGACCATCAAGCGGTAAATGTAAATGTCAAATGTCAATCTGTTGTGATGAAGATGCATAGTCAGACTTGACAACTAGTGTACAAAAGTAAAATGCAATTCAAACGATAATTGAGTTAGGCCATAGAAATAACAGATTTAGAGGCGGTGGATTACCGTATGTTGCCGATGATCCCCGTGACGTAGACAACCGAATCTCTAAGAGCTAATGTCGGTGAATAAATTTCATTTCAGAGAAACAATTTCAGCTTCTTTAGCGCTATCTTCCTCCACAAAGTCAGCTATCAAGTTCGCGACGATGTTTGGCTTCTCCACATGAGGAAGATGGCCGCAGTCTGGTATCTGGCGAAGAATTGAGTTCGGCAGCTCAGCATGCAATTTCTGCATCAAAGTAGGGTAATTATTTCTACAACTGAACATGGAACCTTTGGTGCGATGACAAATTTGAAAGAACTTTCCAAAGCTTTCAATATACTGCCCAAAAACTTGAAATGGATGATCATCTCCTCAGTGGTTGCTAGCTAACTATAATTTAAGAAAAAGAACAAGAACTGACCACGGCCAATTCTTTGCTAATAATTTTGTCATCCTCTCCCCATACGATGAGTGCTCTCTGCTTCACCTGTAATAGCACGTTATAGTGGGCACCCGAATAAAAATACGATAGCATTATCCAATCAACTTCGAGAATAACTTTCTTGAACTTGCAAATAAGATAAATAGACAAGGTCAATGATTGAAAGGCAAGAGCAACTTTGCTGCTTCCATGTAAGGAAAGATCCCCTCAATCGGTCGCTCATTTTTAATGAAAGAGTTCCAGCATCCAAGAAATGCGAGCTATGAACTGAAAGCAGCTGTAACACATTCTTCAAAACTCTCCCAGAATTTGAGAGAAAGGAGCTGAAGGGAGGGGAAGAAGATTATTGCAACCGGTGTTTCAACAAAATTATCTAGTAAATGAATTTGCTTATGTTATAGCAGTTGATGCTCTTACCAAAGGCAAAGATTCAATTTAAAGATTTTGTAAGATAAAGTGCATAATTAGAAGTGAAGGATCTGCAGCTGGGCACATATTGCAGCCTCAGGCTCATGGGGGGATATGAAACAAAACCACT
Organism: Eucalyptus marginata; assembly: GCA_014182565.1. Lineage (NCBI taxonomy): Eukaryota > Viridiplantae > Streptophyta > Magnoliopsida > Myrtales > Myrtaceae > Eucalyptus > Eucalyptus marginata. The sequence goes on along the minus strand of CM024586.1, from coordinate 42,679,686 downwards.
TTGGAAGCCATGACATAATGTTTCTCTTTTCTGAGAATAAGTTAATTGAACTTGGAATTAGCTCAGACTGTCATGCTAGGATGCAAAATAATCTGCCACTGTAGCTTTTAGATACGATGATCTCCCATGCTCGAGTCTGGGCATCAGACTATCAGGAATAACCCTTCACTATTTGCTTTATCTTGGTCAGAATGAATTCAGGGAATTCTATATAAACCACAAACAAAGTTGCCAATAGATGGGAATACATCACTCTGCATACCTGATTAATCTGTTCAGTCACATTGTATCCACCACTAAGCATAAAATCAACTGAAGCATCCTCCCACCATGGATATCGACAATGCAGCCTCCCCACCTAGATTTGATTAGGATAAAATACAAATTCATCTCTTCAGTATCTTGAAGGTGCATGACCAGAAAGAAGACCTGGGTATGATGAGTGAAAAGGCCTCGTCTCACAAATAATACAAGGAAGACTCACATTAGTCCAATCTAAGTTGGTGCTGAGTGGAAGACCTCTGAATGCCAAAACATTTACCCAGAAACGGAGAGGAAAGCTCTTCAATATGGATACCTGTATCAAGAACAACTCTCTCATCTGATCTACTCAATCTCAAAACATCAAATTCAGGGGGAAGTATATATATATATGGTAAATTATCTCATTTAGCATGAGGGATCATTATATGGTAAATCATCGCATTTAGCGTACAGGATCATAGGCAAACTCCGCTTAAAAAGATCAGGCTTCTGTTGTTGTTGTTATTGCAGCGTGAACGAACTGGAAACCGTTAAGTTTGTCCCTTCTTTGTGACGCTATTGACATGTAAAATTTTTTCTTATGTGCCATAGTTTTGCACGGAAAGTGATGTTATTACTTTGATGAAACTAATGCATTCCAAAAGCTCTCTGGAGTTTATTTAGTGGTGAGCTAAACTACCAAACTCAACAGAGTATGATTGGCCCAAAAGAAAATCAGTAAATTTTATTTGCAGATAAATGAAATCCATTCTTTATGATGCACTAAGATATATTCATCACAATATTTTTTTCAGTTGCCACACTGTATCTCATCTTACTGTAGCAACATCCTCAAACATATTCCACATTAAGTTCAAACCCTGCATGATTTTACTGTAAGTAATACTACTAGTTGTCCTAACAGCCATAACTCATTCCAAAAGAGAGTAAGGGAGGACAAAATAAAAGAACAGTGCAAGCATTGGCCATCAGCGCAATGATCAGCTCAAAAGTTATTTAAACTTCAGCAATTTCCCCTTCCTCTAGAGATTGAATATATGATCTTTCCTGGATTTAGTGATCTAGACAAGAAGTATCAAATTCAGCCTCATCAGTTCAAGGACTAAATTCTTGTGCTTTGTTGATCTTCTTTTTTCTTTTTCTTCTTCTTTTTTTTAGGAGGGATGAGGGGAGGAGGAAGGATATGCAGGAGGATCCTCAGGTTCACATGGAAAGAAAAGTATAGCTCTAGGTTTTTCCCTCCCTTTTTTTTCTCTGGGAGCTCATGAAATCTCAGTTCCAGAATGAAGCCATAGCTTCTAGAAATATCCAGATTACCTCCGCTGCTCCCAAACCACAGCATATGGACTGTGTTTATGGAAACTTTGGCCGCCCAACTTAAAGCTTTTGACACAAAAGTAAAAAGCCATGTCACACAGCTTCAAGTTAGAGATTGTTAGAGGTAGGTTTAGTCAAGTTGTTAATATGGATAGCAGCACGTTCTGGACCATTGGTTGGAATCATTGCCTATTCATTATGCAAACGTAATAGTGTCTTTGCTTATATTTGCTCTGAATTTGAAAGTGACACGCAACTTTGGCTATGGCTAATCAAGTAAACTCGTACTTGTACAACTCACCGTTTCTACAAATCCAAAAGTCTAATTTAGGTCAAGATTTATTTTGGTACCTTTCAGTAGAGAAAAATGTGGTGTAATCTCTCGGGATAGCCAACTTTGGCGATCCGAAGATTCTGAAAATTAAGAAAATTGAAGTATCTCATATCGCTAATCTATAGGATTTATATGCTTTTTTTGTACATGGGTCCTTCCTTCACCTAGTGATTTATACTTTTGGGTTGGACTTTTTAACATATATTAGAGCCAAGTTTCGTCAAGATATATTTCTCACATGTGACCTATTCCTCAATTCCACTTGTCGTTCTTACTTAGTTTACAAGTGAGAGGGTGTGCTAAAGCATATCACTTGTTTGTATGATTTATATGCTCCTAATATACATGCGGTCTCTCTCCATCGAATGTCTTAAGCTTTTTGGTTGGGCATTCTATCAAGGAGCACTGAAATTTGCAACACTATACTCGATCGCAGTTCACAAATGGTAAGGGGTCTCGACAACAATGGCCAAAGTCAAATGCCAAAACCATAGCTAACCCAAGCACACACTAAATTCGTTAGTTAGCTGTGGGAGCGACAACTTTCTCCCTCTCCTAAACAAAGCCTTAAGAAAGTTTTAAAAACAAGCTAAAACTCGCCAAAAGTTCAGCAACTAAGAATCTGGTCACTGGATGTTCAAAGGTCCAAGATGATCGTGTGAAAATGGATGAAATTTTGAACCAAAGGCAGCTAATAACTACACCACCTTCACTAGGTGGACCAATTTATATATGCAGAAATGAAGTTTTCAATCCTTCAGGAGTAAAAGCTTACACCAGCATAGGCAATTGCTCTCGGTAAGTTCGCCATATCCCCTGTGCCTTCAGCATATACACTGGCATCAATCAAAACTAGCTTTTCAACCTGGACAAGTTGAAACATTTAGCACAAGTAACTCTTTCTAAAGCAATTTTAAGTGTAGTCGTTTACATTAGCAATGCTAAATGGTCGATATTGAGAAGTACTTACTGCCTCTGGATGGATGACTGCAAAATCAATTGCAATAGCAGCACCAAGGCTTGGTCCAACCAATATCATTGGCTTCTTGATGTAGGACTTCCAGAGCTACACCCCATACATAGAACCAAAAAAGTTCGGCTACACCAAACTGAATAAAACAGAGAACGATTTCGACTATAGGAGCACGGATGACCAATTTCGGTTTATATGTAGCTTTTCTTCTTAATTTAATACTGCAATTGACAGTTCGTGGAATTCTTAACAACCAGCAACAACTAGAAAACACAAATTGGTGGGGAACTACATTAAACAAGCATGGTGCCTTTGAGCACCCTCTACCCTGTGAATGGGGTTCAAGTGCTTTGTCACTGGTGCAAAACCCAAAGACAGAAGAAAAAAAAAGAGGTTAACATTATACTCAGAAGTGATTTCCTGAAACTTACAAGGATCAATTAGGAAAGTAACTGTTGAAATCTCAGTTGAACTTTACAGTTCTTCCATCAGTCAAACAGTGGGCTCACAGCTTTCTCAATAAAGAGTATTCTTTCAGTACATATAGATGCCCCATAATGAAAATACCTGATAAAAATGGTTGCGCTTATTTGCCACATTGCACGCTGGAAGTTGTTCTTTCACATGCAAAAGAACAAGAAAGAACCTTGAAACAACTTGCGGAACATAGAGAGAATTGGATGCTCAGGAAGACTCAGCCAAGAGAAGAGGCATAAAAGCAAACCTAGATCAGAGAAACCCCAACCGAGAATGTCGACGGCCCAAGTCTCTAGACCAGCGTCCTCAAGCAATGGATACGTGTATCTCCATTCTAAACAAGAGCTGCAGACAAATTTGCATCAGAAGAAGAGTGACTTTAAACTCACTACAGTACTCCAGATACACTAGGTACCTGTCAAAACCATGTAGCAGGACCACCGGATTAGTCTCTCCTTTCACTAGTGGCTTCACACAGCTGCTCATGATGCAATTGTCTGACAAGTTTACCTGCATTGAGCCGAGCAACAGAACATGAAACCTACTTGTTGATAATCCCTTTTTAAAAGTGGAAAAAAAAAAAGAAGCTGATTTTTGCCTTCAGCTTCCAATTTATAGCTATGTTGGATCAACAATGATAAGAAAGTTCCTTGTTCTGGTCATGCCATGTGTTAAATTATGTACACCATGTAGAAATTGAATTGCAACAATGGCCAATCTCCGATGCAGCAACAAGAATTGAATTTCCTTTGCGTGGTTTAGAAATTGTCATGCTGCATCGGTAAAGGACCTCATCCGATGCCCGCCATGCATTTCACTATCCTTGAACTGTTCTTCAGCCAGTTCAGTGGAAGCCGATAATGGTCACGGACTCGACTCCGACAAACTTGAGTAATCGATTTTTTCCACTTCCCAGAACAACACAACACAGTACGCGCCTAATGGCGTGAGAAAAGCTGTCAGCCATCTTCCTACCGCCTAGAATCATCAACCATCGCATAAGAAAATTACACAATAAACCGAGACAACCTCAAAACTTTCGCCGTGATGGACATCGAATCATAATGCACGAAAGCGTGAGTTGAAAAGCCAGAGAGAGAGAGAGTACGCACGGGAAGCCTCTCGATGCGAGAGGCGAGCTTGCGAGCGTAAGAATCCTTGATGTTCTCCACCTGTTTGGGAAGGAAGGGAGGGACCGCGTCGGCCCTGGCACCGGCGGCGATTGGCTGATAAACGGCGGAGAGTGTCAGCACCGCCATCGTCGCCGCCGCCGTCGTCGTCGTGCCGTGGGAGATGCTCTCGTCAAAGCATTTGCGGCGCGGAAGCTGTGCGTTCCGCAGGCGACGTGGAGACGCCGAGACGGTGTTCGTTTGCGCGCTTCGGTTCAGTTACGAGTCAGTGGGTGTATGGCTCTCGCTCATCCAATTCCACAGATGAATCGCACGCGCGGTGCGGTGGCGCGTGCTCCTTACGCCGTTGCCCGGAAGTATAATTGCTTCCCGCCTTCTTCCCTGGGCGAGTGAAGATAGAATTGCGAGATACCGTTCTGCAAAACATTTATTGAATGGAAATTTAGTAATTTATCCATAGGCCAAACTGAATTTTCTAAAGTTGAAAATGTATTTTTTTGGTGCGAGAAAATTTAAGATTCATCGTTATGCGAAATTATGTGAATGGACAAGTCACAATTCCTCTCTAAAAAGATACGGATTTTCTATGTATAAATGAAAGAATCAGCTTGAGTGTTTAGTGCAAAAATATCAATTTCCATTCATGCAATTTAATGGACATATATTGATTATCCCCTTTAAGCTGGTAACTATATCACTTTGCATCCTTTATTTCTAAAACCATCACTTTGCACCTTCTTAGAACAAAATCTTAAAAACAAATAAAAAACAGATTTGCCCAATTCCAAATCCTAATTTCTCAAAATCCTGCAACTTAGAACAGAGCAATGCTAGATTATTAAGACCAGTTAATAGAAAATGTGTTGTAGTGGTTTGTCAGATTCGCAAGTGTGCCTTTACACAAATAGGTTATATTATTCTTATTCTTCTTCTTCTTCTTATTTGTCATAAACAAATAGGTTATATTCGACGGTAAAAAATCATTTGACATATTTTTATAAATCAATTTTTAAAACCACTTTCGCAAATTTAGGATTTCCCATCAGTAAATTCATACCTCTCTCCATACCCACGGCTAGGCTTGTCAAGCAAATGAGTCGGGTCAAAAATTTTATGACTCGAATTGACACATCTCTATGCTATAGAATTTTATTGACCCAACTCGACCAGACCAGGGGGCCAATTCATACCTGACACCCAACCTAGCCTCCATTTCTTAGCAGTTTTCCTTCTTAAATTGTTGATTCTGAAGAATGACGTGAGGACTCCATGGACTAACTCGCTAAGTGGTGGAGGAGCTTAGTATTTGGGTTATGGATGAGCGCATGTCATATTGTTGATTAAATTCCGACATTATGTGTTATGTTCTTAAGTTTTGTCGTCAATTAAATTCCGACATAGTTTGTTTACATTCAATTTTGTCAAAATAGCTATGTTTTTTAAATTTTATCATCAATTAAATTCCGACATGGTTAACGTTTTGTTTGAAGTGAAGAAATCTTGTTTCTTGTTTACCTGTGATATATTTTGTCGTGGAGTCACCATAGAATTGTTTTCTTTAATAATATAATGACTCGGTTCGACGAGCGTAGGAGTGATCACAAAGACCAGAGAGGGCCCAAACAAAGTGAAACCTAATTCTAAGATGGCGTGGGGGCATAAATGAACCGAATCCCCATCGCTTGAATGTGGTGAGGTGAAGTGTTTTATATGTGATGATACTTGTCCTAACTTGTAACAAGACAATCTTTGGGCAAAGCCTAGAAGAATAAAACCGTGTGGACTTCAACCCAAAGTGGACACCTGCCCTGTCAGGTGTTCATAATGTATTCCATGTCTCTTTACTATGGAAATATGTACCAAATCCTAATCACTAAGAGAAAACTTGACGTATGAGAAGCAACCTAAGAGAAAACTTGACCTTTGAGGAGCTAGCCTATTCGCATTGTCAATAAGAAGGACTAGGCGTTGTGGAAATGAAACTTGATCTTTAAGGAGCTAGCCTACTCGCATCATCAATCCTTTGAGGAGCCAGCCTATTTGCATCATCAATAAGAAGGACTAGGCGTTGTGGCAACGAAACTTGACCTTTGAGGAGCCAGCCTATTCACATCCTCAATAAGGACGAGGCGTTAAGGCAGCGAACTATTCCTTAATGAAGAAATAATGGCAAAATCACATCGAGTCTATTTGCATCGTCGATGAGAAGGACCGGGTATTACGGTAGCGAACCATTCCTTATGTAAAGATATAATGGCAAAACCACATCAAGAGAAAGGCCAATTAGGAACTTGGAGAGGAGGCAAGGTGTAAATATCTACAATTGTTTGATGGTTAAAATAAATTCAAATTTTGATGACAAAATTTCTTTTCAAGAGGTTATAATGTAATATCCAAATGTTTTTTACCAAGTCAAAAAGAAGTGGTAGGGCCCACTTGTTGTTAAAAAGAGAAAGATTTAAAAGTTCAAAAGAAAAGAGAAAAAGAAGTGAGCACCACACCGAGAGAGACCACTTGAAAAATTAAAGAGGAAGCAAGATGTAAATACCCACGTTTGTTTGATTGTTAAAATAAATTCAAATTTTAAGGAGGGTTTGATGTAATATCCAAATCTTTTTTACCAAGTCAAAAAGAAGTGGTGGGGCCCACTTGTTATAAAAAACAATTTGAAAAGTCAAAAAGAAAAGAGAAAAAAAGAAGTGAGCATTGGATGCTCACTTTATACTCTTTTAGGCCTGTTTTTAGGCAAATTTTGTTTCTATTCCCCGAAACAAAAATTTCTGTTCTTTTGTTCCTAAGAACAAAAAATTATTTTTTTGTAACCGAGAACGAAAAACAAAAAATGAAAAAAGTTGTTTCTCGTCCTAACAATTCCGATAAATAATTTTTCTCTATCCTCTTTTTTTCTTCTCTTTCTTTTCTTCTTCTTCTTCTTCTTCTTTTTCCTTTTGGGCGGCCTTGGCCATGGTCGGCGCCGGTCACAGGCCAGACGAGGGCCGGTGATCTCGCCGGAGCGTTGTCGACCCATGGAGACGCCGAGCCACCTGCGAGGCTCGGCCTTGCCCAAATCTGGCAAGGCCAAGCCTTGCGGTGGCCTAGCGAGGCTCCGGCGAGCTCGGCCGAAAGCTCACCCAGCCCGGTTGCTCGGCCACCGTGGCCAGCAACCGGCCGCAAAGAGAAAGAAGGAAAAAAAAAAAAAAAAAAAAAGAAAAAAAGGAAAAATATAATAAAAATATAAAAAATTATACAAGTTTACCAAACGTATTTCTATTTTTGGAGTAAATTTTTTTTTTGCGCTTACCAAGCATGTTCTCATGCTCGAAATTGTTCCTAGGAACAAAAACAAAAAAAAAACTAATCTGTTCAAAAATTGTTCGTTGGAACAGAAACGTTACTAAACGCGCCCTTAAAGGCCAAATTAGTTCGGAAAAGAGAGAGACAAGAAGAGAGAGGGAATATAAATAAGAAGAAAGAAGGAGAAAGGAAAATGGAAAGAAGAGAAAGGGGGTTTCACATGTATATACCAATGGGACTTTCCAAGCCCACTTGATTATGTAATGTAATGTCCAATAAGTGTTCATGCCCCCTCGTTCTTCTAATCATATTAGTTTTCGAGTTTAGGGCTCAAATTTGAAATTTAGTGAAAATTGAGCTATGAAATCTAATTTTTGAGTCGTGGAACTTTGGGATTTATGGCATTGTGATTGTCGGTTTGACGAGCATCGTTTTAAAGCAATGGTTTTGTTGGGGGTGAGAATTTAGGGTTTTATGTGCGAGTTCCGAATTTCATTTAGGTTTAAGTAATCACTTCAAGTGAGCAATTTGTTAGCACGTAACAGTCATTTTATTAGTGCTTAGACTTAGTTTAGTTAACCATTGGGGTTTGCCCCAGTGACCACCCTTCCAACTTGGAAGGGGGAGGTGGGGGGTTCAAATCCCCACCTTCTCAGGGGGGTTGGGGTGGGAACGATATAGTTTCAGGAGTGAGTTTCGACTCCTACACCTTGCAAGAAGGCAGGACAAAAGTTTAAGAGTGAGAGTTAGAATAGGAATAGAGTAGGACCGACAAAAAAAATAAAAGACTTAGTTTAGTCATTTCGTAATTAATGTAGAGTTTTATTTGATTTTAATGGTTATTCTTTGCTTATTTGCTAGGAGAGAGAGTTCGATGATACAAATATTGTTTATTGTTTAGCCCTAGGTGACTAAGTGAGTGGTACCATATCTTCTTTGCCTTAAAGTATATATATTGAATTGAAAAGAACATTTTTATTACATAAAGCGAGATCGAGTATTCACTACCTTTTGGTTTTTTAAGAATGGTTTTGAGAAACATATTATGCAATTTGTCGTGATAGTTTACGTATATGTAATTACTTTACGACTGGTTTATGGAAAGGTTTATGAATGTCGGATGGTCTATGTCACGAAAAGTTATTTGTTTGATTTATGAGATTGATTTATGGATTGGATGTTTGGCATTAGAGGATGGTTATTTATGCTCAATATGGTTGTAAACCTAGGTAAGTTTTTGAGGTATGCATACTGATTTAGGATATCATTCTGCGCCAAGCCATCGACTTCGTAAATGGAGATCTTGTCAAGGGGGGAATCTTAGTCGCTTTGTCACCAAATGACCATGATAGTATATTGAGTAATAAATTAGTCAATGAAATGGACTATTGATTTAGCTTTTTATAGAGATTCATCAATGAATTTGATCATCGATGCTTGAGTTGTGATAATGATTTAAATGGGCTTTCTTATTAGTATAAAGTCTTGTTAATAAGAAACAACTCATATATGATTTACTTAGAAAATATGTTTGAGGCAGCCAAAAATGTGATGATCTGGTCCAATGAGAGTGAGAGTGATCACCAGAGTTAGAGAGGGCATGGACAAGGTGTAGCTCCGACTCTAGGACTGTTTGGAGGCAGGAATTAATGAATCCCATGTCGCCTAGGCATGGTGCGGTGAAGTGCCTTAAATGTGATGGCGCTTGTCCTAACTTATGTGAGACGATCTATACTCTGAATCAGGAAAACCAGATAAGCAATTATGCTATCACACAATAGGCGAACCGTTGTTTAAGCCTTCAAGGGATTGCCTTTTAGTTGTGAACTGCCCGCAAATTTGATTTAGAGCATAGAGATGCTCAGCCTTTTAGCTGTGAATTACTTGGAAATTTGGTTTAGAGCATATAGACACTCAATGATGCCAAGATGCCAAGATAGTATTATCTCTAACTTGGCCGAACTATATTTCTTAGAGGATCTTATTAGGCTGGAGAAGAAGAAGTGTTTCGAAAGACATGACAAAGATTTTCATAAGTTTGAAAATGCAAAACCGTGTGAACTCCAGCCCAAAGTAAACGATATCGCTACGAGCGGGACTTGGGCTTAACAAATAAAAACTAAAGAAAGACTTTTGGTGAAAAATATTTCAATTTTGATGAAACAACTGCAAATGATTTTTTATGTTATTTCTAAACAAACTTAGACTACATTTGGTAGTATCACAGTTTTATTGGTAGAGATGGCTGCGCATCATGAGATTCCGCTTGCCATTTGATGCTTGATGACAAAATTTACATCTATAAATTGGAAAATTGCTAATTTACTAAAGTGGGACGGTATGAATGAATCATGTGATAGATTTTCATTTCTTTATGTCTTTCGCGAGGTTTAGTAGAAGGCCACTAAGGCAACGCATGCAGTGTTCCTCAGGGGTTCCATATAATATGTATATCATCCAAAGAGATGTTTCGGTCAAGTTATTGTAAATACTCGGAAAGAACCATATTGTCATTGGAATGTCGTGTCTCAGTTGATATGTTCTGAAATCGATATCTCGTGTAGTTTTTAACAGGTCTGGTGAAAATTACGAAGAAGCATGACAAGTGGACAGGAGCTCTCGTCCGCTTGCCCTTCATCCAAAAGGTCTTGCAAGAGTTATTTATGGTGCGTTTGATAACGTTTCTGTTTAAAAATTATTCTAGGAATAGAAAAATAAAAAATTATTTTTATTTCGGGGATTAATTTTTGAACGTAAGAACGCGTTTGGTAAACTTGTTCCTGGAATAAAAAAAAAAAGAAACACGTTTGGTAAATTTGTGTTCTTTTTTTTGTTTCTTTTAATTTTTTAATATTTTTATTTTATTTTTCCTTTTTTTTTTTTTTTCTTTTTCTTTTTTTTTCTTCCTTTTTGGCCGGTTGCGGTTCCTCGGCCATGGCCATGGCAAGAACCGGCCGACGAGGGCCGCCGGCCTCGCCTTGGCTGGGTGAGCTCGAGCTCGCCCAGATCTGGCGAGGGTGTCGCTTGGCGGTGGCCCGATGAGGTCGAGCCTCACCGGCCGGCGCGAGGTTGGCCTCGCTAGGGGCCGGCGACGCTCGGCCTCCGGCGAGGTTGCCGGCCCTTGACAGCCGGTCGCCGGTCATGGCCGAGGCCGGCAACTAGCCAAAGAAAAAAGAATAAGAAAAGAAAAAGAAAAGAAAGAGAAGAAAAAAACGAGGAGAGAGAAAATTTGTTTTTCGAAGTGTTAGAAACAAATTTTTTTTTTTTTGTTCCTTGTTGCTTTACTTTTTTTGTTCACGGAACAAAAATAGATTTTGAACAAAAACGCAAACAAACGTGTTTTACGTTCTTTTTTCGTTCCCTGAAACAAAAAAAAACAAGAATTGTGTTCATAAACAAAAATAAAGAACACAAACAAACAGAGCCTTATTCACCACCATGCTCTGCAATCTCATGAAAAAGTCAACAGAATTTCTTCGATCTGCATCCAAAAGGTCTTGCGACTTTCTTGGAAATTACAGATTTGACAATTGTGGCAAACTCAATTAACGACTAGAGAGGCCAGTGACGTTGGAGACAGATGAGTTCGGCCCTTCAAAGGGCCACTAGAAATGGGTGGCGGCAATGGCGCCGGAGATAGGTGATGGGATTGGGAGCAACGCGGATCACTCGAGATCAAAGAGGAGCAATGCTTGAAGAGGGACCATGACATGTTTTATTTACTTTGCTATATTGATTAAGAGGATATAAATCTTTTTGGAGTTTTCATTTTAGAATTCATTATGATTTATATTTTAAGTTTAGAGTCCATGATTTGCTTCAATGAAAATATGGATTTCTGACTTATTTTGAATGCCTTACCGATGACCACCGTCCATCATCGTTTCATAGAGGTGTAAAAAAAACCCGACTCAAGCCGATTCGAACACGAAACAAGTATAATACACATTTCAGATCTTGATACTGTTCGAGTAACAAATATAAAACAAGCAACGAAATATATTTCGGGTCGCGTTAGGTTGGAATATTCTTCGATCCGAAACACGTTAACACTCTTATTCCAAACAAGTCAACCACACACAAACGGTCAAAGCAAAGTAAAAGACAGCAGCAGTATCGAAAAGAGATTACGGACCACGCGATCCGAGGGCGCGTCACCGCCACGCGGAGATCCCCGAGCACCGAACGGGCGCGCGGTTGCTTCGATAAAGAGCGTGCTCCCCACTTGCTCTTGCCTGGCGTGGAGGGAGAACTTTTCCTCAAGGGGAAAAATTGGGGACAGGTGGGGGGCCCGTTACGGAGCGTGGGCTCCACATCAGGTTGCCCATCACGAGGTGCGGTCATGATTGGATAGAATGAGGTGGAAGGGCACAGTAAGAGCATGAGGTTGCCCGCTCGCTACAAGCCTACGATCATTCGATATCTATAATAATTTTAATAATCAGACTTTACAAAGACGCAAAAAATTATAAATAAATAAAAAAATGACTAAGCGCAACTAGATAAAAATAATTACATTTTAAATTGAACAAATAGAAAAAAGAAAATCCAAGACCAGATGGGTCAGGTACCCATTTTAAAATAATTACATTTTAAAATGGAACAAATGAAAAAAAAAAAAAAGAAAGAAGGAGGAGAAGGAAAACCCGAAACCCGACCCGACCCGAATTTCCGATGTGAGTCTAATGTGTTTCGGGTCGGGTCGGGTAACATCAAAATCCGACCCGATCCGACCCATTTACACCCCTACCGTTTCATCACCTCTTATTGTCTCTACCGTCAGGTTGGCTTCTCTCTATCACTCTCTACCATCGAGGTTGTCCAAGCCTCGTTGCGATTTAGGGTCTTGATCTAATTAAGGTCGCTAAGCTGCCACAGGTGGCCTTCGATCAAGGTTGCCGCACGGTAGGATCGACAACTCAAGGTTGTCCACAAGACAGACCAAAAATCGAAAAGAAGACGCAAGATTTATCGCTTTATCACTTCCAAAAGAGACTTGTTCTCTATCCTAACCTGATGAAGTTCTATAGATAATTTTGTTGGATTGACAACATGATGCGAAGAGGCGACCGTCTTTTCGATGAAGACTTCTTCGATGCTATCAATAGAGCCGACGAACAACTTTGCGTCTTGGTCCATGAATTGTTATAATATGTAATATATTTTTATTATTCTAAATATGATCCCAATATTGTATTCCCAATAAATTCCGATTTATTGCCCAATTTATTATCCACGTGTATTACGTGATATTTACCCGTTAATATATTACCATAACGGTCTTGATGGAAGATATCGGTAATATAATAAACGGAATAAAAACATTAGGTTGTTTAATTCAAACCCTAATCACTACAGAAAATCACACCATCAAGTTTTGAAGAGTATTGACTAGTAGAACATGACGTACATATTTGATGTTCCTATATTGTAGATCGATCGTGCTACGTGGATCCGTTGAAGGTTTTGGGTTTTCTACTTTTGCAAATTTCATCAATGGCTGGAGATATGTTATCTTTATGTTTCCGCAAATTGATCCCGAATTCTATATGAAATTTATCTGTGATTGATAAATCGGGATTGTCCAAGTTTTAATTTATATTTAGTCTAACATAAATGACTCCTGATCCATCAGCACCTCTAACAGGACACGGAGTTACGGAGTCTTCAAGGACGTCTCTTTAATGCTTTACAGTTGGGTCTCTTGGGGCTTGACGCGAGGAATCTTACTCGATGGCAGGGGCAAGGCAACCTCGGAAGAATTTCGAGGGAGGGAGACAACTGTTGTCTATTTACCGACCAAAAAAAAAAAACTGTTGTATATTTCGGACTTGGCTCCGCTTATAAAATCGAGGTCCTCCTCTCGGGTCGGGTTTTATTTTTATACAAATATCCATTTGCCTTGAACCCGAGGGGCTCATTGGATTGGGCTTGAGTCGAGAGTAAAGTTGCCCCAGGTCGAAGCTGAGTCGCGAAGCCATGGACCTGTCGAATCAAACCCCGCCTCCCCAGCCGGCCGCGCCTCCTCCGCCGCAGGCGCCGTCGCGGTCGCTGCTGTCGCTGCTGTCGCTGTCGCTGTGTCTGTGGCTGTGTCTGTGGCTGTGTCTGTCGCTGTCGTCGGCGCCGTCGCTGTTGTCGGCGTCGTCACCGCCATCGTCGCCGTGGCTGTTGCTGTCTCTGTCGCTGTCGCAGGCGACGGCGGCGCCGTCGCCGTCGCCGTCGCCGCAGCCGCAGCGCCCTCCACCCGATCAAGGCTTTGGCTTTTTCTCCGTCCTATTCTCCGTCGCCGCCATCGCGCACTTTGTACGTAAGCCGCTGATAACGCTTTGTCAAGCTAGAATATGCGCTTCAATTGGTGGTCTTGAGAGAGTAACAGTGTATCATGACTTAATTACAGATCCTTATTCAATCAACTTCATCCATCAAAAGCAGCTTTAGTATTCTTCACCAAGTGCCAGAAGGCCATGTTGGTGTATATTGGAGAGGTGGTGCACTACTTGAAACGATTACAAGTCCAGGTACAGCTTTGCACCAGTTTTGGTTAATGGTTTTGGATCCATGCTTGCTGGCATAGGATTCATTATATTTTTGCGGTGCTTATTTTATTTGTCAGGCTTTCATCTAAAGATGCCCTTTATAACTCACTACGAGCCTGTTCAAGTTACCCTTCAGACAGATCAGGTTGTCCTTCCAGTTTCCTTGCGTAGAGCTGTTTGCTTATATTTAGCTATGTGTTTCACTTGTCGACATAATGTTTATTTCAGCTTGCATTTCCTTTTTGGTCCCCTTATGCAGGTGAGGGATATTCCATGTGGTACTAATACAGGTGTTATGATAAATTTTGAGAAAATAGAGGCAAGGCTTTTGAGTCGTACTATTTAACTTAATGTGTGCGCTGTGATGTCTTTTCTAACTCGTGCATTGCCTATTACAGGTTGTTAATCGCCTCCGCAAGGATTATGTGTATGAGACACTGCTCAATTATGGAGTGCAATACGACCGCATGTGGATTTATGACAAGATCCACCATGAAATCATTAAGTTCTGCAGTTCTCATTCCCTGCAGCAAGTGTACATTGATGTGTTTGATCAGGTAAGCGAGAATATTATCGAGGCCTCCTGCATTTAGACTTAGATTGGACAGTGAACTAACAATTACCAGGGGACATGTCATCTGCACACTACCTCTTTCCTTATAGCAGTTTCACTGGGGCATATACTATATATCTTTGTTTTTCCTGCAGCCATACTATATGAAGAGGATGTTTCTCATCTTTGTCCTATAATTTCCATTGTTTACTAAATGCCATCTATGTGCTGGCTTAAATTAATATGGATTAATTGACCAAATTGTCGAGTTAAACCTTTACAGATTGATGAAAAGATGAAAGATGCTCTTCAACGAGATTGCACAACATATGCTCCAGGCATTGAAATACTTAACGTTCATGTAACTAAGCCTACTATTCCAGATAGTATAAGGCGCGCCTTTGAGCTGCTGGAAGAAGAGCGCATAAAGGTATGCTGATTCTAAAAAAACAGAGTTCTTGATTCCAGATAGTATAAGGCGCTTTATACAGGTCTTAACTGCTATTGAGAAACAGAAGGTTGCTCACAAAGAAGCGGATACAATGAAGAAGATGGCTATAAGTGAAGCTGAAAAGATTGCCAGTGTTAGCGAGATACTGGGACAAAAGGAGATGGAGAAAGACTGTGCCAGAAGGCAGCAGGATATGGAGAACCAAATAATTGCCTGGCTCGTGAGAAGAGTCTGGCAGATGCTGAAAGAGAAGCAAATATTTACCCGACTCATTAGAGGAGTCTTGCATATGCTGATTTCTATCTGTGAGAACATCCTTTTCCCTTTAGCACTGTTGATTATTGGCCAAAAAAGATTGTAATTGACTGCTGTGATATGCTTTTGATGCACAGTCTATTGAAGGAAGCTCAAGCAAACAAGTTGAAGCTGACACCTCAGTTTCTTGAGCTGAAATTCATAGAGGCAATTGCTGGTAATGTTAAGAATCATCTCGTGGAAGCAAGCACACTCCGTTGCTGTTGCTGTTCCAACAAAGAAAAGGAATGAAAATGCTGCTGCTATAACAAAGACCAGAAGAAGTGAAGTAAGCGACGAGTTGTCGGCTATGTCAGCCACGCGTGCTATGTCAACTACGCGTATACATGGTGTTGCTGATTCGACTAGGAGGAATGAAGTCGGTGGCGCAACTTCCAGCTCCACATGTCCAATTATGAGTGGAGCTCTACTACTGCAGATTTTGCACATTTAACAGATGAGCAACAGATTGAGAACTATGATTCATTTTACCTGTTACTTTCTTTTCTGTTAGTTCTGTATTTTTTTTTTCTTCGTTTAGATCATGTAATATAAATAAGAGAACAGAGCAAGTGAGATGTAAGCTTTTCAGATGAATGTTTTCTTTGAATAAAGAGAGAAGAAAGTCCAAAACTCTTCGTCTATTCTCATCTTTCCCTCTTCCTCTCATTCCGTTCATCTTCACAGGTAACACCAAGATTTTCTTTCTTTAGGGACAAGGTATGGATCTCTCTCTCTCTCTCTCTCTCTCTCTCTCTCTCTCGACGTGAGACTCACCAAATATGGTTTTGGACCAGAGGTTGCTGGGGAACTTCTTGCAGAATGTGTCTAGGGAGCAATCTAGGGTAGCTTCCAGAGATATCTACTCAGACATCTAGAGTACCCTCCATGTCTGTGTTGGCTTCACCGATGCTCTGCCTGCACGTCTACTTAGACCTCTAAGGCGCGGCGAAAACATTCCAACTTTCTGCTGTTCTTTTAGTTTGATTCGGTCTTTTTAAGTTGTGGAAAAGTGGTGTTACAAGTGTGGGACGTGTGGTGCCTTCTCCAAAACTGTCACGAGGTAGAGAGATTGGTGTATGTATTTGCAAGTATTTTGAACTTTCACTGCATGATGGCACCTAATGAATTTCATACATGACTTCATAATTATTAACTGTGAGGTTAGCGAATTGCGGGGAACATGTGAAAGGTGTTGAGTGAATAATATCAGCCTTTAAGTTACATCCTCATGATGTTTGGCACACAGAAGCTCCTCAGTATAACTTGCAATATCTTCTGGAAAGCCTGCCCGTGAGACAACCAGTGTCTTACGTCTTTGATGGAGGTCATAAACTTGACGGTGATAATGCAATCTTTTTCGCAATTTGAACAATAAGGATGTTTTGAGTATGCCAGGAAGATGGTTTAGATGCTATTTCCAATCGTGATTTGTGCACATCAAATCCCGCACACTACATTCGGTCATTTGGATTTCTCACCAGGATAAGTTTGAATTGGATATAACATGAAATTCAAGGATTTTGTTATATCCCGTCATTGTTTTGTAATTATAGTAATAAAGGGATATACTTACATCATGTCATGTACATTATTTGGTATAAGCAATAAATGAACATGAATAAATCAAAAAATTTATAAGCGTAGATGGTAAAAATCTCTCACGACACTCGACTTACTTTATTTTAATTTTATTTTCCTCTCTTTTCTAATTAAATTCTTTTTTATTTTTTTCTTTCCCTTCCATCATTCTCTAACAAAATTTTATAAAATAGTAAAATGTACGAATATATCTAAAACATGTAATAAATATAAATATATATTGACTTTATATTATAAAATATAATTAAATTCGAATATATAAATAAAAATAAGATTGAATTAAAAAACTATTTTTTTTGAATTTCTTATATTAAAATTCAAATGTTAGTTATCTTAAAGTATAATTTTAATTTTGTTAATTTAAGTATTTTATTCGAGCAAAATAACTTTCATATTATGAATATTAAAAATCTTATTTACTTTTATCGCATCTCTCCCTTTGGGATAATTTTATCTAGCCTCTATTCATTAGATTGTATTCGACGTTATTCTATCTTGAGTAGGCACCTAATGCAAAATATGATGAATTTTATCATATCTTGAATTTTAATCTGCCTGCCAAACACAAACCTAAAGTTTAAACATCTAATGGGAAATGATGGAAAATGTTCAGCAATAACTTCTCTCCGGCTCAATTCCATATGTATTGCATAACTAGTGTAAACATCTAATGGAAAATGTCTAGCAATAACCTGTCTCCGCCTCAATTCCATATGTATTGCGTAACTTCCTCCTTCGCGAGGAGAACACGAAATTCAATGTCGAACGATAGGTTATAGTTAGAAAAGGATGGAGTGCCCTAGTTGAAGGAAGGAGCGTAAGAACCAAAATCGCTACTTTGCCAATTCTCATCACCATGCAAACTATTGTTAGCAGTACAGTTAGCTGATCAGCCCAACATCTGCAATCGGATCATCCACACACGGGGGATGCCTGATGACATACAAGATACATTGCAACACGTAAAGCAAATGGCCTCTTGATACCAACAGAGCCCCGAAATCCGGTATCGGATCACCCTATACAGTACGCTCAAACTCATGTTCGCTCGAATTGGGGGAATCACCAGATCCCTCGCACCGCTCACCAATTTACCTTGCCAAGGAGAACAATCACCGACCACCCGTGCCTGTACACGCGCAAGAATTCACGCCCCACGCAATGCCACTAGAGCAAACGCTATCCTATTTAACAAACAAACGACATCCATGGAGGAGCCGCCCCCGCGACTGCAATCATCAGAATTCAAGCACCACTTTGGTGGTACACTGGCAAAGATATATGTCTACATCTCGACAATACAGATCTTATTTCGCATTGCATTTGTTAACTTAGGCCGAGGGACATGATAAGAAGGGTCGAGATCTGCTTTCGCATAGTTTCAACATCAGAAACTAATGGGCACGAAAGCAGTGAACCATGACGGGGTAACGAAAGCCAAAAAGGCCTCCATCTGAACTAACACCACTCACGACAGGCAAGAGAAGATATCTCCATTAACAACATCAAAATAAACGAAAGAGAGAGACCCAGCTGACAATAATATAAGAAAATGTCATTACATTTCAACTTGCTCAAAAACGTTATTTCCATCCACTGAACTCCAAATCAAAAACCCTCGTCAACAGTCTTACAAATGAAGTAAAAATCTCCATCTTTTTCATAGAAAAACAAAAAACAGGCTCGAATTACGTCTACTCCGCCTCAAAATCCTAACTTGGTGCGGCGCCAGTGCCTGCGCTTGGCGTTGTACCTGGCATCGAACCCGAAACCGCTCTAATCACTACTCGGCCCTCTAATTAAGGCCGACCGACAATGAGAGAAAATGCAAAACGAAAAGCGACGGCGAGAAGTGTTGGAGTTTTGTTTGTTAAAACAAAAAATGAGTGCTTTTTATCTTGTCCCACATGGGAAAAGTGGGAAGAAGTAAATCGGTTTAAAAGTGTGGGATTTCCTTTGTAGGTTTAAAGGAATGATTGGGTGGGGCTAGACCCCACCATACCCGCGTGCGGGTGCGCGATTTTGGCGCACTAATCCCTATGTTATTTATTTTATTTTTGTTTTGAGAATTTTCGGAAATGAAATATAAAATGAAAATTCGAAATTTTATTTATTAAATAAATAATTATTAATTATTATTCTGAATTTATTTGTGTCTTTTCATTTGCAAATGATACCCGTTCGGTTTGCAACCTTTCCCGAAGGGTTGCATTGGTTCGGTTTTTAACTTCTTACGAATAGACACCTTTGTTCATTTGAGCAAATTTCGAAAGAATGTGTTTGTTCATTTCGCAACTTTTCACGAAGAGTTGTCTTCATTTTTTAAGACTAGTTTATATATACTTGTCGATTGAGAAAGAAGGTGTGATCATTTTTCATCTTTTCGAGTCTTCTTCCGAAAAAACGACGACCCATTCTTTCAATTGTTTCCTAGAGAGATCCTGGAGAAATACTAGAATTGCTATCTAGTATTCTCAAATTGAGACTTTGTTGTATCCCGGAGGATATTTTGCCGGTGACCATTAGCAACTTTGTGGGGCAAATAAATCCTTAAAGAAAGTGATATCACGCCTCAAAGTCCGACTCGAGTACTCAAAAGATCCGTCTTCATTGTTCTACCCTATTCGAAGCCATATTTTCCCAACAAGAAGAGGAGATCGAACCTGATGGTGTTGTCGGTATCCGGATCGTGAGGAATGGGCGTGTTCTGCCGCATCTTCTTCGCCAACTTCTTCTTGGTCCCGATTGTGCGACTGAACCAAAAATTAGTGGACCAATATAATATGGTTTTCTCTTTACCCAAAACCCAAAAATTTAAAACACACGAAAGAACAGACCACAAGTTAACCCGACAGATGATACATCCGCGTACCAACGTTTCCACTGAAATCCCAGATCACAAAAACCATAATTTTCAGCCATCCCATGTATGATCACAAAGACCATGAGAGTATATTAAGTAATAGATTAGTCAATGAAATAGACCGTTGATTTAGTTTTTTTATAAAGATTAATCAATGGATTTGACCATTGATGCTTGAGTTGTGATAATGATTTAAATGAGTTTTCTTATTAGTATAAAGTCTTGTTAATAAGAAACAACTCATATATGATCTACTTGGAAAATATGTACTACCTAGCTGAAAATGTAATGATCCGGTTCAATAAGAGTGAGAGTGATCGCTGCGGTTAAAAAGGGCATGGACAAGGTGCAGCTTCGACTCTAGGATAGCTTGGGGCAGGAATTAACAAATCTCACATGGTTTGGGCATAGTGCGGTGAAGTGCCTTAAATGTGATGGTGCTTTAGTGAGGGGATACATGCTCTGATACCAATGAGTGGATCTATGCTCTGAATTAGGGAAAACCAAGTCAATTACAGCAGATATGCTATTTCACATTAGGTGAACCTCTGTTTAAGCCTCCAAGGGACTGCCTTTTAGTTGTGAACTACCTGGAAATTTGGTTTAGAGTATAGAGATACTCAGTGATGCTAGTTAGCCGTGAACTATTTGGAAATTTAGTTTCGAGCATAGAGACGCTCAACGATGCTAGGATAGTAACACCTCTGAATTGGCTAACATCTCTAACTTGACCAAGTTGTATTTCTTAGAGGATCCTATTAAGCTCGAAAAGAAGAAGCATTTAGAATAGGCTAGAAAAGAAGAAGCGTTTAGAAAGACATGAAGAGGATTTTCATAAGCTTAGAAAAACAAAACTGTGCGAATTCCGGTCCAAAGTGAACAATATTGCTATGAGCGGGACCTGAGCTTAACAAATAAAAACTAAAGAAAGACTTTAGTTGAAAGATATTTCATTACGGGATTCAATTATGATGAAACAACGGCAAGTGATTTTTTAATGTTATTTCTAAACAAACTTAGACTATATTTGGCAGTTTCACAGTTTTATTGGTAGAGATGGCTGTGCATCATGAGATTATGCTTGCCATTTGATGCCTAATGACAAAATTTACATTTATGAATTAGAAAATTGCTAATTTACCAAACCGAGACGGTATGAAGGAATCATGTGATAGATTTTCATTTCTTTATTGTCAAAAGTTGAAGGCAAGCAAGAAACGGACAATGAAGAAGAGAAGAAACGAAGTTTTTCTGGTAGAAGATTTTCTTGTATTCGATGTAATCAATGTACATGACTTTGCTGTTTATAATACAAAGTGTATACACAAAGAAAGGCAATGTAATATTTTACAAATCAATCCAATATCTAATTGATTTTCTATAATCAGAATATGGATCAATCAATTCCCGATATATCTCGAGAATAATCTGCATATCTTCCAACACTCCCCCTTAAGCTGGTGACTTGTAAATGTCCAAGATGCCTAGCTTGCTCAGTAGATATGCATGTTGTTTTTGACATAGGGCTTTGGTAAACACATCTGCAGGTTGTTCAGCAGTTCCAATCCCTCTTGTCTCGATTGTCCCTTCTTGAATCTTCTCCCAAGTGAAATGGCAATCCACTTCTATGTGCTTGGTCCTTTCGTGCATTACAGGATTTGCTGCAAGTTTCAGAGTTGATTCATTGTCACAGAATAATCTCGTCGGCCCTTTTAGCTGTATTTCAAGATCACCAAGTAATCCTCGTATCCACACAATTTCACACGTGGTCTTTGCCATAGCCCAATATTCTGCTTCAGCTGATGATAGAGAAACTGTTGCTTGCTTCTTGGTTTTCCATGAAAGAAGAGAATCTCCCAACTTAATGCAAAACCTAGTTATAGATCTTCGACTCATAGGACACGTTGCATAGTCTACATCGCAATATGCTGTCATTTCCATGTTGCATCTTCTAGATAGAAGTATCCCGAGTCCTGGACATCCCTTCAAATACTTCACCACTTTTAGAGCGGCATTCATATGAGATTCCTTCGATTTGTGCATAAATTGACTGAGATTTTGCACTGCATATGATATATCAGGCCTGGTCATAGTCAGATAAATAAGTTTTCCAACGAGCTTTTGATAACTCGTCGGATCCTGTAATATAGGATCATCCTGAGAAGTTCCTCCAGTGTGATCTACTGTTAGGGGTGAGCGGTTCCCGGTTCCTTATAGGTTCCGTCTGGAACCTGGAACCTACCCTCGGAGCACGTGTTCCTCATTTTTGGAACCTGAACCTACCCGTTAGAACCAAGAACTGGAACCTACCCTGTCACAGGTTCCGGGGTCGGTTCCAGGTTCCAACAGGTTCTTTATTTTTATTTTTTTTTTGTCTCATTTTTTTGGTTTCATTTTCAAGGTAAACTATGCAACAATTGCTCAATCCCACCATTGGGTAAGATCTTAAGGAAAAGCTGCGTTTGATGTTATAAGCCAGCATTGTGATATTCCAAACCACTCTTTAAGTTTACAAGCAAACTTAGTTTTGCTATATCGATTAAAAAAAGTAACAAAGAAGCATACTACATAATAAAATTGAATTCTCTATGAACTTTATGAACCTATGACAACATCCATCATAGTCTCCCCGCACACTGCAAAGGCTAAAAACCTCTTAATATCTAGGCTTGATACTTGCATGACAGAATCAACAAGCCAAATAGAAGCGATACTTAGGTCGTTTCAAATTTATGAAGTTACCATTCAAACTAAACAACAGAAATGTGTGCAAAATTAGAACCTGGTGTAGTTGTTGACTCATCTAAATCATCTTCCCGTCAAATAAAATATGATAAAAAGAATTAGCGAAACGATGATGGAAAGAACAGGGCAAAAAGTACAATGCCCGTAATGTAAAAGAAAAAGAGCATGTAGTTGCAAATAAAACTCGACTCACTCGATGCCGAAAAGCATAAGAGCATGAGGGAAATTCCTAGGCAACCTCAACTATTCAAGTTGGCTTTGATTGGTGGGCAGCATCTGCAAATGAGAAAGAAGACTCAGAGTCCACTCATTGAGGTCATGAAGAGTCAGACTCAGTGGTCGTGTCATTTCATCAATATGCTTAATAGGTAGACAAGTGCAAAGTTTAGAAGAATCTGACGGACCAGCAAGAACATATGCAAGTTTGCCTCAATAGTCTATCGAAATCGGTCACCAGAAGTACATGCTAGTGAAAAAGAATAGAAACAAAAGGGAAAAACATCGATATCAATATGTTTGCCTTTCCATTGCACAAGGCAGCCAACCGAAAAACACGAAAGGTAAACAAACCCGAGAACTATATAATTACTTTGTAGATATCGAGATACGCCGCATCCACCCTTTTAATTACTCAAAGTAACCTAAGCTTAAGGTTTCGGTAATGATCATATACGGTCAACGAAATACAAGGTTTACGCCGTCGCTCATCTCAAGACAAAGAAGATATCCTAAATTTAAGGTTCATCAAAAACCCTAGCTGCTCCGAGGAGACAGATCCGATGTAGTCTCACAAATAGATCAAACTTCTTTTTAGAAGATCTCAAGTCCAGCACCATTGGGGTCTCAAAGTTGCAAAGCAGAAGGCACTGAAAAAATTTGCCACCAAAATTGTCCTACTGATGCTGTTCATATCTAGGTAGCACGGACACTCTCCGACACCCTTCGTGTCGTGTCCGACACTCCGACACGCTCCGACACGCGGTCAACGCGAGTCGGAAAAACCGACACGCGGTCAACTGCCTCCGACACGCTCCGACACGCGAGTCGAAAATTCCGACACGTGACTCCGACACGCACGGGGTTTTTTTTATAAATTTTCAAAACTTTTGGGGTATAAATATAAATATATGAAAAAAATAAAAAAATAAAAAATAAAAAAGGTAAAACTTCGTCGACGGGTTCCTTAACTTCCTTTCCTTCGGACTCTTGAACTCTTCTCTTCCCTCTTCGCCGACTCGCACGCACCCGAGGTCCCGAGCAAAGAACTCTTCTCTTCTTTTGCCGTGAGTGTTGCCGGTAATTCTTTGCCGGCCGCGCTGGCCACCCCACCGCCACCAGTCGGCGTCGCTGACTCGCCGTAGCCCCCCGCGCCTCAGCCCCACCCGTCGCCACAGTCGCCTCCGACCCCGCCTTCGTCTCTCTCGCAAGCATCGAGCCGTCGCCCCGACGGCGAGCCATCGCCTCTGCCTCTCACAGCCGTTGCTCTTCCTCATCTTGCGATTTCGCTCATCTCAGGTTAGCATCTTCGATTTCTTTATAATGCGATTTGGGATTTTTCGGCAAACCCTAGAGTTAGTTCGGGGAAAGGGGGATTAGTGAATGTTTTGTTAGATACTTCTCAACTTGAAAGTTCCAAAATTGAATGAAATAGATGGAGCTCATTGTTGGTTGTGCTTGTTGATGTCGAAAAATTGGAGCGGAACCCTCTGTCTAATATTTTTTCTTTTCTTTTCCGAAGAGGAAGCCCGTTGATTTGCTGAGGGCGTTGTTTGGTGACGATTACTACATCTGTCGGTTTCAAGTGAGTGATGATTAGAGATGTGATTGTGGGTTGATTCGGTTATGTTGACTTGATTGACCGTTGTGGAGATTTTTGTTGGTTTTGGGATGTGTAGTGAGTTATTTGCCTAAATTGAGGCTGTGAATCAATGGAGCTGATTATAATTGGTTACCAACGATGACCTGATGGTGATGGAGTTAATGGCTCTAGTTTTTGTGGCTTCTAATAAATCTGGGATAAACGACTTTTCCTTTTAAAAAGTTGTCTTGAGAACAGAATTGGCTCTCAAATTGGGTCACCTTGAGTTTGCTGTGGCACCATTTGAGTAGATATATAGGCGGATACTAGTAGTATACTACAAGAAGACCTTTCGTTTTGGTGTTTCTACGTATAGCAAGTGGGTCCTTCATAATGATGGCTAAAACTCTTTGTGACGCTTTGATCTCATCTATTACCGGGGCAAGAACAGCTTCTCAAGTTCTTCATCTATTTGTTTTGCGCCTATCATATCGCTAGGATTATCTTCAAAATATCCCGAGGGAGGACAATCCGCTAGCTAAGTAAATTTTCTAGGTTTGGTTACCTCAATAGTTAATGCTGTTTCCCCCTTTGGACCTTGGTTATTTCGTTTTTGCATTTTATCAACTTTTATTCTCCAAATAATTCCTTTTACTATTTTAACAATTTACTGCCATTGTTTCGGGTCATCCTTTTTCTTGGTTGTTCATGCTTTCCCGTTGATTGATTAACAAATGTCGAAAGTTTTTTATCTTCCGTTGAAAAGGAAGTGTCCTTATGAAGAAGTTAAATGAATATTTTCCACATTTTTTCTATAATATTGTTCAGGTTGGTTTAAACAGATATGTGGATCATTGTGTACTGGCATGCAGCTAAGTGTTTAGTCATGTGAGAGCAACATAATTGGATTGGGTCCAATTATGGGACCAACTCATAATTTACTTGCTTTGATGGTTTGACTTCACTTCTTGTTTCTAGTTGGGATGCTTTGAATTTAATGTGCTGCCCATGAATCAGACACGAGAGAGTTCCCTTTCTATCATCACAATCGATTGTGTTTATATGTGTTAAGTGCACGTGTGAGATGTGAATGCAGAGAACAGTTTCGCACAAGATGCTTGAAGTGAAAAAGGAGCAATATAATGCACCCGGTTTAGGCTTTCGATCCTCTTGGATCTCTCCATTATTAGAGTGTTGAACTTCGCTTGCCCCTACATGAGCACTTGGGCCCTTAACTTGTGGAATGCCTAAAATTGAAGTTTTTCACCAGTTTACAGCTGTAGAACCAGAGCAAACTGAATTGATAATCTGCTCATTCTTGCTGCTGTTCTTTGCCATTTGCTGCTGTATAGCTGCTGTTCTTTGCACACTGAATTGATAATCTGCTCATTCTTGCTGCTGTTCTCTGCCATTTGCTGCTGTATTGCTGCTATATTGTTGTTGTTCACTGCTGTTGGGAAATTGTATTACTAAGAAACTTTATAGCAATTGATAATAACATGTTTATTTTTTTTATTTTTTTTTTGCAGAATGTCTTCAAGTTTAAACATGGCTAGTAGTACTTCAAGCACACAACCACCTACCTCTAGCAACTAAGTTGTAAAACAACCATTATGGAGGTATGTTACTAAGTTAGTTAATCATACTGATGCGGGGGGAAATTTGTCTTGGAGATGCAACTTTTGTCAAAAAGATTATAAGAGTTCATACACAAGAGTGAGGGGCCATTTGATGATGATAAGTGGAAAAGGAATTGGAAAGTGCACAAAAGTAGAAAAAAAGATCTTTTGGAGATGGAAAAATTAGAGGAAGAGGTCCATACTCAATTAATGAGTATTGCAACTAGAAATGTACCTTTGCCTCTTGCTAGTTATTCACTTAGTGGTGGTGGTGGTGACGAAATGGATTTATCATTGAACTCCAAAAAAAGGAAAGGTAGAAGTGGGAGTGGAAAATCACTTGAAAATGCATTTAATATGACTCAACGGGAACATCTGGATTGTGAGATTGCTAGGATGTTTTATTCGGCGGGCTTGCCGTTTAACCTAGCAAGGAATCCTTATTTTCAATCCGCTTTCACTTATGCCGCTAATCATAATATTGCGGGTTATGTACCACCGAAATATAATTTGTTGAGGACCACTTTGTTGCAAAAAGAGAAGGCAAATATTGATAGGTTATGTGCACCTATCAAAATCATGTGGAAGGAGAAGGGTGTAAGTATTGTGAGTGATGGATGGAGCGACTCACAAAGAAGACCGCTTATTAATTTCATGGCGGTATCGGATGGAGAACCGATGTTTATAAAATCAGTTGATTGCTCGGGAGAAACAAAAGATATGCATTTCATTTTTAACTTGCTGAAAGGAGTTATCAATGAAATTGGGCATGAGAATGTGGTCCAAGTAATTACGGATAATGCTTCAAATTGTAAGGGTGCGGGACAACTCATTGAGCAAGAATTTCAATCCATTATGTGGACGCCTTGTGTGGTGCACACTCTTAATCTAGCTTTGAAGAACATTTGTGCCGCGAAAAATATGGAGAGCAATCAAATGGTTTATGAGGAATGTAGTTGGATTTTAAATATTGTTAAGGAAGTTATGCAAATCAAACATTTCATCATGAACCATTCTATGAGATTAGCAATATACCATGAGTTTGTTAGCTTGAAGTTGCTTTCTGTAGCGGATACACGTTTTGCTTCGATGATTGTGATGCTTAGAAGATTCAAGTTGATAAAAAGTGGTCTTCAAAGCATGGTGATTTGTGACAAATGGAATATCTATCGAGATGTTAATCAAGAGAAAGCTAAGTTTGTCAAGGAGAAGGTGTTGGATGATTTTTGGTGGGATTTGATTGATTATATACTTTCCTTCACGGCTCCTATTTATGATATGCTTAGAACTTGTGACACTGATAAGCCTTGTCTTCACTTAGTTTATGATATGTGGGGTTCGATGATCAAAAAAGTGAAGAAAGCTATATATGCACATGAAGTGAAGAGGCTAGATGAGAAGTCCACATTTTATGAGGTGATTCACACAATTTTTGTAGATCGTTGGACAAAGAACAATACACCACTTCATTGCTTGGCACATGCCTTAAATCCCAGGTAAGTTCTAAAATTGTATGAGATTATTACTTTAATAGTTATTATTTCTTTAACATGATAATATAATACTCTTCTTCTTTATTATTGTTTTCTAATTTTATTTTATTTTATTAAATAAAGGTACTATAGTGATCAATGGCTTGACGAAGATCCTACTCGAGTTTCTCCATATAAGAATAAGGAGATCAACCAAGAAAGACTGAAATGCTTCAAGAAATACTTTCCTAACTTGGATGAGCGCAACAAGGTGAATTTGGAGTATGTAGATTTTGTGAGTAAAAATGGGGATTTTAGAGACTTTGATTCCATTCAAAATCGATATTCTATGGATCCTAAGGCTTGGTGGGTTAATCATGGTGCATGTTCACCGATGCTTCAAAGCATAGCCTTAAAGCTTCTTGCACAACCTTCTTCTTCATCATGTGCTGAGAGAAATTGGAGTACTTACTCATTTGTGCATTCGGTGAGTAGAAATAAGATGACCCCAAAACGTGCAGAAGATTTGGTTTTTATTCATAGCAATCTTCGTCTTCTATCAAGAAAAAGCTCACAATATGCAGAAGGAGAGACTAAGATGTGGGATATTGGCGGAGATGCATTTGACTCATTTGAAGATGTTGGGGTGCTTGAAGTTGCAAATCTTTCACTTGATGAGCCGGAGATGGAGTCTGTTTTTTTTTTCAGAAGAAGTGAATAACGTGGATGAATGACTTTTTGTTATATTACTTTATGGAATATTGATTGTTTTTTTGCTTATTGTTAAATTTTAAATTTAATAGTGGAATGTGGATTTCTTGTTTTTTCCTTCAAGTTTTATGGATTATTACAATGAAATGTAGTTGAATTTGTCAAATTAAAAAAATGAATGATATTAACAAATGTAGGATTAATATTTTTAATATAGATTAATTCTATGCTCTTTTTTATTATTATTATTTAGTTATTTATGCATTTATATATAAAAATATTTATTTAATATTTAACGTGTCGGAACGTGTCGGAATTCTCTACTTTTTGAGAAATGGCGTGTCACGTGTCGTGTCGTGTCGTGTCGCGTGTCGCGTGTCGCGTGTCGGTGCTACCTATGAACATCTGCATGTATGCCTCTGAGAGTGCAACCATATGAGGAAGCGTTTCTGAAACATGCAGATCCTACATCTCATACCTAAAGCATAATGTAAGACTTGTCAATCTACACGACAATTGCACTCTTATTTCCCCAAAAATCACAGAGAGGGAGAGAGAGATTTACCAAAGTTCTTCGGACTTCCGCCAAACAAAAACCCTGTAAGAACCTTCACCAGGTTTGCCATCATGAACAACGTTGGCAATCAAATCATACTATGATCGCAGCCTCTCCTCATCTCCTAGTGTGGGTAATGGAATGTAGTCCTTCAATTCCAAGTTCTTGACAGGAAAATTAACTGCAAAAGCAATCATAAGTAATCGGATACTTAAAAGTACTAATTTGATCAACATTTCACATTCGCCATTTCATATTGTCTTCTAAATCAAATCGCAGCATTATGAAATGGCTGATCTGATCATCATCAAAGTTTCCCAATTTTTTTTTCCAACTAAAATCATAGGTTCAAAAAGCTTACCTAGAGTTGGGTTCTTCTCCACAAAAAAATTGCTTTTTGTAAATCTCCGCATATGGAGAATGAGATACCGAGGCAATCTCTTAACACGGTATCTCATACTTGCAAGGCGAGGACGGACAACCTCTGTTATTGTTTCTCCATCAAATTTCTTCAATATGTTAAAAGGGGTACCTGAAAGAAAATAAAAATAATAAGCACTTGGGACTACAATGGTGCAAGAAGTGCCACAGAAATCTTTGAGGACCTCTCTCATCTGATATTCAACTTGAAGATTCCCCATCACATGATACAAGCCCATGATGAAAATACATGATATGATCACAATCCCGAACTATCTTCAAGTGTATTATTTGACTCGATTCTTCCAATAAATGGTACCAAATTGTTGTAAAGGACTGACCAAGCGGGAGGCATCTAATGTGCTTAGGCGTCAGGGGGCGAGCAGCGTCGGGGGCGACTGGGCAAGCGGCGCCAGGGGCGAGCAACGTTGGGGGCAAGCAGCGTCGGGGGTGACCGGGCGAGCGGCATCGGGGGATGGCTGGGCGAGCGGCGAGCGGCGTCGGGGGGCAGCTGGGCGAGCAGTGAGCGGCGTCGAGGGCGGCTGGGCGAGTGGTGTCGGGGGCGATTAGGCGGCGAGCGACGAGCGGCGTCCATCGGGGGATCGAGCGGCGAGCGGTGAGAGGCGTCCACCGGGGGATCGAGCGGCAAGCGGCGACGGCGTCGAGGGCAAGTGGCATCCAGCGGCGACGTCGAGGCGAGCAGGGAGCGATTGGCGTCCAACGGCCGGATGAGCGGCATCCGGCGGCGGCGTCCGGCGGTGGCGTCGAGGGCAAGCGGCGTCGGGGACGAGGCAAAGGCAGAGAACGGGAGAAGACAACTGAACCGAGGGTTAATGATTTGGGGAATTTTAACTTTTAGAACCCTAACCTAATTGGTTCCGGTTCCTATGGTTCCGGTTCCTATGGGAACGGGAACCGCCGGTTCCCGGAAAAAGGGAACCGGGAACCGAAACCGGTCCCTTTAGAACCAGGAACCGAACCGGAACCTCCCCGGTTCCCGGTTCTACCCGGGAACCACGCTCACCCCTATCTACTGTAGTTAACCTAATATTCTGCTCGATTGGAATAACAGCTGGCCTGCATCCTGATAAATCGGCCTCTGATATAATTTCCAACACAAACTTCCTCTGACCGAGGGAAATTCCTTGATGAGATCGAGCGATCTCAATCCCAAGAAAATATTTTGGCGCTCCCAGATCTTTTATATGAAATGTAGTGTGCAAATATTTCTTCAGGCTCTTTATTGCAACTTCATCATTTCCCATGATAAGAATGTCATCTACATAGATCATCAAGTAAATAGATGACGTACCTCTGGTCCACGTAAATAAGGCATAATCATACTTGGATTGTTTGAAGTTTGCACTGATGAGAGCATTAGCAAATTTAGCATACCACTTTCTGAAAGCTTGTTTCAGCCCATAAAGGGATTTGCAGAGACGACATACTCTATTCTCCCCCTGTCTCCATAAGCCCTGAGGAATATCCATGTAAATTTCTTCATCTAGATCACCATGAAGAAAAGCGTTATGAACGTCCATTTGGTGTAACGGCCAATCATGGATGGCTGCAACTGATAAGAATGAGCGGACAGTGACATCTTTAGCAACAGGGGAGAAAGTTTCGTGATAATCGAAACCTTCTCGTTGCGTATATCCCTTCGCCGCTAATCGAGCTTTGTATCGTTCGATGGATCCATCAGCTCTATGCTTAACTTTATAGACCCATTTACATCCTATGGACTTCCTATTTGTGGGCAAAGGAACTATCTCCCAAGTGTGGTTATCGGTTAAGGCCTGTAATTATGCTTTTATGGCCTTTTGCCAATGTGAGTCGTTGTATGCCTCATCATAACTAGATGGTTCTTTCTCATCTGATATACGACTAATGCAACATCTATGCTCCAACAAAAGCTTGTCAAAGGAGACATAAGAGGATATTGGATAGTGAATACCTGGTCCGTTAAGTAAGGCACAAACATAGTCATTGGTCCACGTTGGTGGTTTCGTAGCTCGCCCCGAACGTCGTGGGTGATCCATTGGTGGTGGAGGTGGAGAAAGTTCCGCAGTATTAGTGGTTGTTTGATTGCCAGAATCATCTTCAACGTTCATTGGAATAATAGGGTCACTTTCCAATGTTGCTGGCTTGGTTGATTGATCAACGGAAGAAGATGGAATATCTTGGCCTGGTGATGCTACGAGAAAATATTCAGGAGATATATTCTCCTCAATTGAGGAGCGATGAGGACTGGTGGAGATATCCAAATCCTCTGGAGATTCACGAAATGGAAAGATAGTTTCGTGAAAAATGATTTCCCTGCTTACAAAAAATTCTCCAGTAGATGGATCTAGAACATAATAACCCTTCTGCAGGGTAGGATAACCCATGAAAATACACCTCTTGGCACGTGGACTCATTTTGTCTCGAGGCCCCACAGTTGCAATATAGCAAAGACAACCGAAAACTCGTAGATGATCTATTGTTGGTTTTTTCTCATAAAGTAATTCGAAGGGTGATTTACCAGCTAATATCCGAGTAGGCATACGGTTGATGAGGTAGGCTGCAGTGAGGACACAATCTCCCCAATATATTGCCGGAATAGATCCTTGAAACTTCAAAGCTCGGGCAATTTCCAGCAAATGACGATGTTTGCGTTCTACCACTCCATTTTGTTGTGGAGTATAAATACATGAGCTTTCATGTAAAGTGCCATGGAGCAAGAAAAGTGATCTGCAATCATGACTAAAAAATTCCTTCCCATTGTCAATTCGTATTCGCTGGATCGACTTCCCAAACTGATTTTTAGTCAGGGTGATGAACGTTTTCAATTGAGATGGAACTTGAGCCTTTGATTGCATCAAGAATACCCATGTGGCCCAAGAGTGATCATCCACAATTGTTAAAAAATATCGTGAACCATCACGATGTGATGTGTGATATGGTCCCCAGACATCCACATGAATTAAAGAAAAGATAGTGGTGGAACGCGTTGTATGCAAAGGGAAAGATGTGCGAGACTGTTTTGCAAGGGGACAAATAGGACATTTGGAATAAGGAAAAAAAATACTATGTCCCATCCTTGAATGTAAAAGAAAGTCTTTATCATTGGCAATGACGTTACACAATGACAATTTATTGAAAGGAATTGAATTCAAATCTAGATGACTTGGAATACTGGTCCAGAAATATAAACCTTCAGAAAGACTACCCAAGCCCATCAGTTTCCCAGTCGAAAGGGCCTGAAAAAACATGTGTCGGCATTGAAGAGTATTTGACAGAATTTTCCTTGCAGACTTTGGATACGGAAATGAGATTGAATTGAAATTGTGGGACATAAAGGACATTGTACAGGATAATTTGAGGGCTAAGTTGAACAGTCCCTGTCAATGTGACATGAGTAATATTCCCATTTGGAAGCTGCACAGAAATAGGCGTGGCCAATTGCCCATGCATTTTTGAGAAAAAATTTATATCACAAATGATATGATCACTAGCTCTTGAGTCAACTATCCATGCCCTTTTTGAAATTGAATTAATCAGGCAATGGGATATACCTGAGAAACTTCCTCCCTTAATTCCAATATCTGTTTTCTGCAATGCCTGCATCAATTGCTGATATTGCCCATAAGTAATTGGTCGGTCAGTACTTGATCCAGTAGGTCCAATTACCTGGTAAGCTGCAGAATATTCTTTCTTTTTGCTTTTTTCTCCTGGCTTTCTATGTAATTTCCAGCAATTATCTATGGTATGATGTGGACGTTTGCAATGCTCATAGTATAATTTACCTCTCCCCCTGGAATTTTGACCGAAATTCCTAATTGATGAGGAATAAATCTGGCCGTTGGATGATTTGATCGTGGAATAATCTCCACCGTCCGATGCAACGTATGGATCGACTCCTTGCGGATCGTCAGATTTCCGCAGGAAATCAAGACTGTCATATCTTTGCGGGAAATCGAGACCGTTAGATCTTCGCGAGAAATCTGAGTTGTCAAATCGCCAGATTGCATCTCCATCGTTGCTTCCTTCCCTTTTAAGGATTCTTTATGCATTTGCGAACCCTTGCCCCTCGCGATTTTCTCTCTCCCGGGCTAGGGTTCTCGCCCCCGATTCTCTTCCGTGGCGTTCTCTGCGAAGGGCGAGAGCAACATACTCACTCCCTCGTGTCGTCTCCGGTGCTGTGAGCCGTTGGCTCTCTTCTTGGACGGCCAACTGGAAAATCCGGCCGAGGGGCGGCACAGGGTCCATCGCCAGGATCTGCGAATGAAATGTTAGGTACGTTTCGTTCAATATCAAAAGAAATCGAGTGGATTTCTCCCTCTCTCTTCATAGATTTGTATTGCCTAAGAGTTTCTGGGGTCCTTCGAGTTTCTCTTATGTGGCCTCGAGCTCGTTCCAGAGCGATGACAGTTTGTTATAGACTGCTGTGACGGATAGATTCCCTTGCTTGAGATCTGTGAGTTCCTGCATGAGACAAAAAAATTTCGCTCGATCGAGCTTCCCATACATTTCTTTTATGTTGTCCCACATGGTTTTCAAATCTTCCGTCGGTGAGAGGCTCGCCGCGACGTCCGGAGAGACGCAGCTTGTCGATCCATATGCGGATCGTGTGATTGCACTTTCGCTAGTGCCTCGCGACCTCATCCGACGGAATAGGTATTGTTCCGTCAAGGAAACCGTCTTTATCTTTGGTCACCAGGGCTCGCTGGAAGTCTTGCGACCATTTGTTGTATTTTTCGGCCCGGCCGGTTGCGGGCGATCGGTCCGCAACTCGGGCCGTCGGGCGCTGATACGTGCAAGGGATCGCCTGGCTCCGGTCGGCCGGTGATGGCCGCAATTGGAAACGGTAAGAATCCGGGTGAGAGGTTCGGGTAGGGATTCGTCCCTGTACCCGACCCATTGAATCCGGTCCCATGACCCGCATTAAAGAGTCCCGGATGAGGGTTTGTTCCCGAACCCGCTTCTCCAGACCCGTTTGTTCATTCTGCCTCGGCGGCTGAGTTTGCCCCGCTTGCGGCTGGTAGACTCCCGTCAGGTTGAATGTTACTTTGGTAACTCGTTACCCCTGGCAATGATGGATTCGGGCCTTGCCCGACGTACCATGGATAAGGTACCCATTGGTAAGGATGACCCGGAATGGGTTGCCCCATATTCGCCTGAGCCGGGAATATCTGCCATTGAGTCTGGATTGGTTGCTGGGTTATGGAAATTGTAGGTATCGCATGGGTGCTGTGGTCTTGTGTCTCTCCCGTTGGTGTGGCATCGCCTGTGGGAGGAGCGACAGATGTTCCAGGGAGCAGATTCTCTGGATTCATGGTAAGAATTCCGTTTCTTCTTCCTTCTTACAGAATTTGATTCTTTCGTAATCAAGACTTTGATCTGTCTTGCAGCTTCAAAAGCAATCAATTGCGGAAGATGGAGCTTAAAGCCAAAGCTCTGATACCATGTCAGAAGTTGAAGGCAAGCAAGAAACGGACAATGAAGAAGAGAAGAAACGAAGTTTTTCTGGTAGAAGATTTTCTTGTATTCGATGTAATCAATGTACATGACTTTGCCGTTTATAATACAAAGTGTATACACAAAGAAAGGCAATGTAATATTTTACAAATCAATCTAATATCTAATTGATTTTCTATAATCAGAATATGGATCAATCAATTCCCGATATATCTTGAGAATAATCTGCATATCTTCCAACATTTATGTCTTTTACGAGGTTAAGTAGAAGGCCACTGACACAACGCATGTAATGGTTCCTCAGTCCATATGATGTATATTATCCAAAGAGATGTTTCGGTCATGTAATTGTAAATACTCGGAAAGAACCATATTGTCATTGGAACCGTGTCGTGTCTCAGTTGATATATTCTGAAATCGATATCTCGTGTGGTTTTTAACAGGTCTTGTAAAAATTATGAAGAAGCATGACAAGTGGACAGGAGCTCTCGTCCGCTTGCCCTTCGTCCAAAAGGTCTTGCAAGAGCCATTTATTCACCACCAATTTGCTCTGCAATCTCATGAAAATGTCAACAAAATTTCTTCGATCTGCATCCAAAAGGTCTTGCGACTTTCTTGGAAATTACAGATTTGACAATTGTGGCAAACTCAATTAACGACTAGAGAGGCCAATGACGTTGGAGACAGATGAGTTCGGCCCTTCAAAGGGCCACTAGAAATGGGTGGCGGCAATAGCGCCGGAGACTATCTTTCTGGACTTTTCATTTTAGAATTCATTATGACTTATATCTTAAGTTTAAAGTCACTCATATATGATCTGCTTCAATGAAAATATGGATTTCTAACTTATTTTGAATGCCTTACCGACGACCGCTGTCTACCATCGTTTCATCACCTCCTATTGTCTCCACTGTCAGGTTGGCTTCTCTCTATCACTCTCCACCATCGAGGTTGTCCAAGCCTCGTTGCGGTTTGGGGTCTTGATCTAATCAAGGTCGCTAATAGGTGGCCTTCGATCAAGGTTGCTGCACCATAGGATCGACAACTCGAGGTTGTCCACAAGACAGACGAAAAATCGCAAAGAAGACACAAGATTTATCCCTTTATCACTTCCAACAGAAACCTGTTCTCTATCCTAACCTGATGAACCAGGGCTTCAGCATGTAACATCCGTCTATCGTAAGCAAGATGCATATTCATGTGAACCCAAAGACCGGGACACTTCCTCTCTCCTCTAGACTTCCAACTCAATGCCTCGCATTGCGCAGAAATGCCCAACGAAATTGTTGGGTTGACAACATGATGCGATATTCCAACTTCTTCCTCACGTTTCCAGCCAAAAATAACTGGTGCGAAGAGGCGACTGTATTTTCGATGAAGACTTCTTCGATGCTATCAATAGAGCCGACGACCGACCCTTTACCGCGAAATTCACTCTCCCATCACACGGAGTTACGGAGTCTTCGAGGACATCTCTTTAACGCTTTACAGTTGGCTATTTTGGGGTTTGACGCAAGGAAGGTTACTCGATGGCAGGGGCAAGGCAATCTCCAAAGAATTTCGAGGGAGATGATCATGCAATGTGTGGGGGACACGACTGTAGTCTATTTCGGACCTGGCTCCACCTGTAAAATCGAAGTCCTCCTCTCGGGTCGGGTTTCATTCTTAATACAAATATCCATTTGCCTTGAACCCGAGGGGCTCATTGGATTGGGCTTGAGTCGAGAGTAAAGTTGCCCCAGGTCGAAGCTGAGTCGCGAAGCCATGGACCTGTCGAATCAAACCCCGCCTCCCCAGACGGCCGCGCCTCCTCCGTCGCAGGCGCCGTCGCCGTCGCCGTCGCCGACGCTGCAGCCAGCAGCAGCAGCGACAGCATCAGCCACAACATCAGCCGCAGCCACAGCCGCAGCCGCAGCCGCAGCGCCCTCCTCCCGAGCAAGGCTCTGGCTTGCTCACCGTCCTCTTCTCCTTCGTCGCCATCGCGCTCTTTGTACCTAAACCCTCCCTCCCTCGCTTGCTCACTCTTTCTTTCGGGCCTTATCACAAACGCTTTCATGATCACAAATGTGCACCGCGTGGTTCCTACTCTTATGCTTTCTTTGATTCCATGTGCTTGTTTGTAGCCCCTGCCATTTCGTTTGCTGCTTTCTCTAGATTTACTGTTTGAATCTGGTCCTCCTTTGCTTTTCCGATCGTGTCGACGAGTGTCTGTCTGTTGCTTAAAGCTAGGCGAGAGGATCGTGTAACTGGTGGTGTGCAGTGGAAACCCTTGTGAGTTTCTCACTGCTGTCCCTGACAGTGCTGTGCCTCTTTTGTTGGTTAAATTCCTAAAGACGGTGACGGAATGTTGCACTGATGATCGGTCATTCCACTAAAATGACGCTTAAGATGCTGATCATCTGAGGAATTTTAGACTTACTTTGCCACGTTTCCTGGATTTGTGAATGTCTAAGTTTCTCGTTGAGTTCTAGGTGGCTTAGGGTTTACTAGAGTTGCCCTGTGGTGTTACTTTCTGAGTCTCATGGTTCTTACACTTAGTTTATGACTTCGCCGGCAAATCTCTTGTTGATTGACATCAAGATTTGGGTTTAGTCTCAATCTAATTACGCCGTGCAGTCTCAACCTAACGTACCTGGCTCATTTCATTTTAGTTCCAGAATAAGAGAAAATGAAGAGATTAAAAGTAATAGAAGGAAAGGAATAGAAAGTTCACACAGGTGTTTCCTATTGCACTGCAGTAATATGTGGTAAATAATATTCATAATCTCAAGTATACTGTTAAGTATCCAAAGGTTTTGGGGATTTCTCGAGGCACTCTGATGTATCATAATGACGTTGACAGTGCACACGCTGATCAGCCACAGGCTACTGGAATTTATTCACGTTTGAGGCTTTCAAATGCAAAGTTTACACATCTATACTTAAGCTTTTGGTGACTGGTTCCGTTGTTTTCCACATCTATTCAATGGATGAAATGAGGAATCTTGGAGGAACTAATTTTATAGTTGAGCTAATCCTTCCAAATTAGCTTTGTGCAGCAGCCTCTTATGACTCATGCTGTGGAGAAGTAGTTCTTAGGTGCATGGTGTCTGCTTGTATCATAACATGTTCGAAAGAAGCCTTTATTTTGCATCCTAAAGAAAACCAAGGAAAAAAAAGTTGAAAAGCGAAGCCTTTGTCATTCATCGGGAAGTGGAAGCAGTGCTTTCAATCTCTTTTGGTTTCAGTTTCCTGTTGCTATTGCTTCATGTCACAGTGATATGTTGAATAATGATCAAGCTTTGTCAAGCTAGAATATGTGCTTCAATTGGTGGTCTTGAGAGAGTAACAGTGTATCATGACTTAATTACAGATCCTTATTCCATCAACTTCATCCATCAAAAGCAGCTTTAGTATTCTTCACCAAGTGCCAGAAGGCCATGTTGGTGTATATTGGAGAGGTGGTGCACTACTTGAAACGATTACAAGTCCAGGTACAGCTTTGCACCAGTTTTGGTTAATGGTTTTGGATCCATGTTGCTGGCATAGGATTCATAATATTTTTGCGGTGCTTATTTTATTTTTCAGGCTTTCATCTAAAGATGCCCTTTATAACTCACTATGAGCCTGTTCAAGTTACCCTTCAGACAGATCAGGTTGTCCTTCCAGTTTCCTTGCGTACAGCTGTTTGCTTATATTTAGCTATGTGTTTCACTTGTTGACATAATGTTTATTTTGGCTTGCATTTCCTTTTTGGTCCCCTTATGCAGGTGAGGGATATTCCATGTGGTACTAAAGGAGGTGTTATGATAACTTTTGAGAAAATAGAGGCAAGGCTTTTGGGTTGTACTATTTAACTTTATGTGTGTACCATTATGTCTTTTTTAACTCGTGCATTGACCATTACAGGTTGTTAATCGCCTCCGCAAGGATTATGTGTATGATACACTGCTCAATTATGGAGTGCAATATGACAACACGTGGATTTATGACAAGATCCACCATGAAATCAATCAGTTCTGCAGTTCTCATTCCCTGCAGCAAGTGTACATTGATGTGTTTGATCAGGTAAGTGAGAATACTATCAAGGCATCCTGCATTTACATGGAGAGTGGAGAGATCGCTTACATTTACCAAGTGATATGTCACCTGCACACTGGCTCGTTCCTTATAGTGTTTTCACCTGGGCATTTTGACCAGGTACCCTTGATTTTATCGAGGCATCCTGCATTTAGACTTAGATTGGACAGAGCACTTACAATTGCCAGGGGACGTGTCATCTGCACACTAGCTCTTTCCTCATAGTGGTTTCACCTAAGCCTTTTGACCGGGTGTCACCTTTTTTTTCCTGCACCCATACTGTATGCAGAGGATGTTTCTTATCTTTGTCATATAATTCCCATTGTTGATTAAATGTCATCTACGTGTGGCCTTAAATTAATGTGGATTAAGTGACTAAACTGTTGAGTTAAACCTTTTCAGATTGATGAAAAGATGAAAGATGCTCTTCAAGGCGATTGCACAAGATATGCACCAGGCATTGAAATAATTAGTGTCCGTGTAACGAAGCCTACTATTCCAGAAAGTATAAGGTACAATTATGAGCAGATGGAAGAGGAGCGTACAAAGGTACACTAATTCTAAAAAAGCAAGAGTTCTTGATTGCTAGGTTCTTATTAAAAGTAATTAAAGCACCTAGGAATTCTACATTGGTTGAATAAGTAGAAGTTTATGACAAAGGTGCTCTGTATAGGTCCTAATTGCGATTGAGAAACAAAAGGTTTCTGAGAAAGAAGCAGACACAATGAAGAAGATGGCCATAAGTGAAGCTGAAAAGAATGCCAATGTTAGCAGGATAGTCATGGACCAAAAGTTGATGGAGAAAGACAGTGCCAGAAGGCAGCAGGAAATAGAGAATCAAATGTATCTGGCTCGTGAGAAGAGTCTGGCAGATGCTGATTTCTATCGGTGAGATTATCCTTTTCTCTTTAGCACACTATTAATTATTGACCAAAAAAGATTGTCATTGACTGCTGTTATGTGCTTTCCATGCACAGTCTATTGAAGGAAGCCGAAGCAAACAAATTGAAGCTTACACCTCAGTTTCTTGAGCTGAAATTCATAGAGGCAATTGCTGGTAACACCAAGATTTTCTTTGGGGAAAAGGTATGAATCTCTCTCTCTCTCTCTCTCTCTCTCTCTCTCTCGATGTGAGATTCACCAATGGCTCTGCCTGCAGGTACCAAATATGGTTTTGGACCAGAGGTTGCTGGGGAACTTCTTGCAGAATGTGTCTAAGGAGGTATCTAGGGTAGCTTCCAGAGATGGCTACTCAGACACTTAAGAGTACAGGGCCATGTGTGTGTTGGCTTCTAAGGCCTCGTGAAAACATTCCAACTTTCTGCTGCTCTTTTCGTTTGATTTTGTTTTTTAAGTTGTGGAAAAGTGGCCTTAGAAGTATGGAACGTGTGGTGCCATCTCCAAAACTATTGGTGCATGTATTTTCAAGTCTTTTTACCGTCACTGCGATGATGGCACACCTAATGAATTTCATACATGACTTCCTCCATAATTATCATCTGTGAGGTTAGCGAATTGCGGAGAGCATGTGAAAGGTGTTGAGTGAATAATATCAGCATTTAAGTTACGTCCTCGTGATGTTTGGCACACAGAAACTCCTCATTATAACTTGCAATCTTCTGGAAAGCCTGCCCGTGAGACAACCAGTGTCTTACGTTCATTGGTGGGGGTCATAAACTTGACGGTGATAATGCGGTTTTTTTGCAATTTGAACAATAAGGATGTTTTGAGTATTCCAGGAAGATGTTTTAGATGCCATTTCCAATGATTTGTACACATCCAATTTCATAGATTACATTCAGTCATCTGAATTTCTTTTAATATAAGTCTGAATTGGATATGATATGAAATTTAAGGATTTTGTTATATCCTATCTATTGTTCGGTCACTGATAGTAATAAAGTTGAATATATTTACATTATATCACATATATTATTTGGTATAAACAACAAATTAATATAAATAAACCAAAAAATTTGCAAGCGGATATGGTAAAAAATTCTCATAATACTATTGCCTACTTTATTTTAATTTTATTTTCCTCTCTTTTCTAATTAATTTCTTTTCTATTTTGTTCTTTCCCTTCCATCATTCTCTTAGAAAATTTTCTTAAATAGTAAATTGTACGAATATATCTAAAACATGTAATAAATATAATATATATTTATATTTATAAAAAATGTAATTAAATTTGAATATATAAATAAAAATAAGAGTGAATTAAAACTAAATTATTATTTTTGTTTTTTAAATTTATTATATAAAATTCAAATTTTAATTTTGTTAATTTAAGTATATTATTTGAGCAAAATAACTTTACTATTATATATATTAAAAATTCTATTTACCTTTATCCCATCTCTTCTCTCCCGAGATAATTTTAACCGGTCTCTATTCGCTTAGTCTTTATTCACTTTACATTCGACGTTATTTTATTAGACACAGAATCAGGATAAATTTTATTATATCCTGAATTTTAACCTCACTGAACCCCATCGTAAAGTGTAAACATCTAATGGAAAATGTTCAGCAATAACCCCTCTACCACTCAATTCCATATGTATTGCATAACTAGCGTAAACATCTAATGGAAAATGTCCAGCAATAACGCCACTCCGTTTCAATTCCATATGTATTGCATGACTGTCCCCTTCGCGAGGAGAACACGAAATCCAATGTCGAACGATAGGTTACAATTAGAAAAGGATAGAGTACCCTAGTTGAAGGAAGGAGGGTAAGAACCAAAATCGCTACTTTGCCAATTCTCATCACCATGCAAACTATTGTTAGCAGTACAGTTGAGCTGATCAGCTCAACATCTGCAATCGGATCATCCACACACGGGGGATGCCTGATGACATACAAGATACATTGCAACACGTAAAGCAAATGGCCTCTTGATACCAACAGAGCCCCGAAATCCTGTATCGGATCACCCTATACAGTACGCTCAAACTCATGTTCGCTCGAATTGGGGGGAATCACCAGATCCATCGCACCACTCACCAAATTACCTTGCTAAAAAGAACAATCACCAAGCACCCGTGCCTGTACACACACAAGAATTCACACCCCACGCAATGCCACTAGAGCAAACGCTATTCTGTTTAACAAACAAGCGACATCTCTGGAGGAACCGCCCCCGCGACTGCAATCATCAGAATTCAAGAACCACTTTGGCGGTATACCGGCACCGATATATGGCTACATCTCGACAATACAGATCTTATTTCGCATTGCATTTGTTAACTTAGGCCGAGTAACATGAGAAGAATGGTCGGGATCTGCTCTCACATAGTTTCAACATCAGAAACTAATGGGCACGAAAGCAGTGGAACCATGACGGGGTAACGAAAGCCAAAAAGGCCTCCTCCATCTGAACCAACACCACTCACGACAGGCAAGAGAAGATATCTCCATTAACAACATCAAAATAAACGAAAGAGAGATACCCAGCTGACAATAATATAAGAAAATGTCATTACATTTCAACTTGCTCAAAAACGTAACTTCCATCCATTGAACTCCAAATCAAAAACCCTCGTCAACAGTCTTACAAATGAAGCAAAAATCTCCATCTTTTTAATAGAAAAAACAAAAAACAGGCTCGAATTACGTCTAATCCGCCTCAAAATCCTAACTTGGTGCGGCGCCAGTGCCTGCGCTTGGCGTTGTACCTGGAATCGAAGCCGAAACCGCTCTAATCACTACTCGGCCCTCTAATTAACGCCGACCGACGACGAGAGGAAATACAAAACGAAAAGCGACGGCGAGAAGAGGAGATCGAACCTGATGGTGTTGTCGGTCCTCATGCGGATCCAGTGAGGAATGGGCCTGTTCTGCCTCATCTTCTTCGCCAACTTCTTCTTGATCCTGAACG
The DNA here is from genome assembly GCA_014182565.1 of Eucalyptus marginata. Taxonomy (NCBI): domain Eukaryota; kingdom Viridiplantae; phylum Streptophyta; class Magnoliopsida; order Myrtales; family Myrtaceae; genus Eucalyptus; species Eucalyptus marginata. The sequence goes on along the minus strand of CM024586.1, from coordinate 42,636,881 downwards.
TCTTGTGCGACGGCTACAGACCGAAAAACACACGAAAGAACAGACCACAAGTTAACCCGACAGACGATAACATCCGCGTACCAACGTTTCCACAGAAATCCCAGATCACAAAAACCATAATTTTCAGCTATCCCATGTATGCACGCGCGGAGAGAGGGAGAACGACTGTTACCATCTTCGCTGACGGCGAGCGGACGCAGGGGGAGCCGAGCTGAGAGGGAGTTCCGTAGATGCCGAGCGACAAGAAACCCTAGCTCTGCTTCATCTTTGCTTTTATAGTGAGGGTTGAGTCCAGTTTCATGGGCCGGGCCAGGTAGATTGCGAGTGGCTTCCATCAGCCCAGTATGGCATTTTCTGGGCTTTTGGATAGGCAGTCTTCTCAATGTAGAAGTACAACTCAGTCCTCCTTGAAGTTCAATTCTTTCAGCCCAGCAAATAAAAATTGTAACCACAATTGGTCGATAAAGATGAAAAACTTCGAAAGTGCAATTTGATTAAGTTGAAGGACTGACATGCTTTGGCTTATTTTGCATTGAGATATCACCGGCAAATCTATCTCCCATATGTTTTTTTTTTCCAGGATGATTAATGCCTATGATTCGATGAATGATATTTCGAACGAGTTTTTCATTGATCCAATTTTTTATTTCGAAAGCAAGTCCTGCTTGGTAATGTTTGGTAATTTCCGTGTAAATGAGTAAAACATAGGTAAAAGTATTGATCGCCAGTCTAGAGACGATGGCTATTTTCATTTTTGATCATGAAAAGAAGAAATTGAGAGAGTTTTCGCTTGCTATACTGCCCTAGAGTTCCTCAAAAGCTTTCTCTCGAAACAGGAAGGAAAATATGTTATTTACAATTCTCACAAAAAAGAAAACGAAAAAGAATTTCTTTAAGTGGAATAGTCTAAAAGGTCTTTTAAGGGGTCGAAGCCCCGCTCCCTAAACAGGCTTAGCCCGTATCGAAACTGCAATATCACTATTATCGATAATTGAAAGCTCCTCATTTTCAATTTAATGATCGCTTGCATATTCCTATTTTTATAGATAACATATAATAATTTTCTAAGTAAATGCCCACATTGAAGAAATCAAATTACCACTCTTGCGTTCTCGGCATTTGTATGGGCGTAAGTGTAGGACTCCTATTTATTGGGATGATGTTGGTGAGAAAATATTAACCGGCCCTGAATACATACAACAATCAGAAGAGAAAATCAGACTCATTCGAGAGCGTTTGAAAACAAAGACAAAGCCGTCGAGAAAAGTTATGCGGACCTTAAGAGGCGCAAAGTAGAATTTAATGTAGGAGACCATGTATTCTTGAAGGTTTCTCCTATGAAAGGCGTCATGAGATTTGGCATGAGTGGTAAATTAAGCCCAAGGTACGTGTGACCATTTTTTATATTAGAAAAGATTGGTGAAGTTGCTTATAAACTAGCGTTACCACCAGTATTATCTGGAGTCCATAATGTATTCCATGTGTCCTTATTACGGAAATATGTGCCAAGTCCTGATCACGTTCTGGATTTTACACGGTTGAATTTGAGAGAAAACTTATCATACGAAGAGCAGCCCATTCGTATTATCGATAAGAAGGATCAGGTGTTGCGACGATGCACTATTCCTTATGTGAAGATCCAGTGGAAAAATCACACGGAGAGAGAGGCCACATGGAAACTCGAGGAAGAGGCAAGGCGCAAATACCCTCACTTGTTTCATGATTGACGTCTTTGTAAATTTCGGGACGAAATTTTTTAAGGAGGGAGAATGTAATATATGGGCTTTAAAACAATAAAAGAAAAAAAAAAAAAAAAAAAAAGGGTTGAAAAGTCAAAAAGGGAAGCTGAAGGAAAGTGGAGGAAGCTTCGGCTGAGTTTAAAAAGATAGAGAGAGGGAGAGAAAGAGAAGAGACCGGTGGAAGCAGGGGAAAACATGAAACAGGGGAGAAGAGAGAAAGAAAAGAAAGGAAAAAGGGAAAAAGGGAAAAATTTTGGCACGCTCGTGGTCCGGACGCCTTATCAAGCCGACCCAAGTGTATTTTGCAATGCCGGTAAGGAATCGAAGCTTTTAATCACCTACTTCAAACAATCGCCGCAATTAGGGCTCGAAATTCGGATTTCTTTGATATTTGTGTGGCGAAGCCTGATTTTTGAGTCGTTGAGCTGTATATTTTTATAGAAATGGTACTTTGGGACGTTGTGAAGCTATAGCATCTTATGGATTGTGGTTTGAGCTTGTGGTTTGTCCGAAACGAAATTTTGAAGTTGGGGACACAATCTAGTACTGTAGTGATAGTAGCTTCGAGCCTCTTTTTTTTTTTTTTGTCGTTTTCAGTTCTGTTTTGGGACAGCTTGAGTTGGGGTTGTTGTTGTACATTAAAAAGAGCTTTCTAAAGACGTAAGATGGCTTGAAACGGAAATTTGTGGAGGGAGTTATGGCGTGACGAAGTTGGCGCATGGACCGCGTCTAGTTGAAAATGTTGGGTTTCTGCTAAATTGTGTGCTTTTGTGGCGAGTAGGTGTCGAATAGGCCTAGTTTAGGCGAGTCGTTGTAAGAATATTCCTTTTTACTCGGCCTTTTGATATTGTTTTTCCGTTAATTGTTAGAGATCCGAGTGCGTGGTTCGAGTGAGTGTCGTATTTGATTTTTGGCTTTTCCTTGGTGAGTGACACTATTTATTCTTTGTATTTTAAACTCATATTTTGAGAAACATGGTGGATTATATAATCCATGAGTTGATAAAAAGCATATCTTGTTGCATAAAATAGGATCGAGCTATTACTGCCATCTTTGTTGTTTGAAAGGAGTTATATTTCGATTTCGATTGGAATGGTTGTTTGAAAATAGTTTGTGAAATTCTTTATGAAAGAATCGAAGAATGCTTTGATATTTATTTATCAAATTTTGAGTTGTGACATGATTTCCTTTTCGATGTTGGATTCTGGATATTGTGATTGGTGGTTGGTGCTTTCAATGTCTCGTGGACCCCGAGGGGTGTGGGTATGCGCATACTTAATCTAAGATATCCTTGTGGGCCGAGCCACCGGCTAATAATAAGTGGAGACCTTGCCAAGGGGGGAATCTTGGTCGTTTTGTCACGAACGTTACGCGTGACCATGGTTAGACATTTGAGCATTAATTGATCAATGGGTGAACCATTGACGTGTGATTTGAGTTTGGTCGATGTAATGGACCATCGATGTGATTTGATGAGATTAATCAATGGAATAGACCATTGATATATGTTTTATGAGATTGACTAATGGACTGGACCATTGGTATTTTCGGTATTTGAATTATGATTATATTTTATGATAAAGTGAGTTATGATTGTGTTTTAAATATGCATAGTGATCTCTCGATCCGCTTAGAAGAAATGTGTTACTCACTGAGCCGTGGTAGCTCACTCCTCTCATCTACTTGCTTGTCAGGTTCTTCGCCGAGTCGCGAGTAGGCGTGAGCGTTCGTTCGAGGAGGACTTTTGTGGTGGAAATTTTTGGGTATGATTTGTGTATAGTTAAAAGGTTTATGTTTTGATTTTTTTGTGGATTATAGATATACTTTCGATTTTGTAACCAAATACCATTTTTGTCATATATATATATATATATAATATATATATATATATATATATATATATATTGTTTTTGGGTTAAATTTTGGTTATGTTGAGGCTGCGTCCTTTAGTAAAAGGACAGCCGTGTCATGCCCTTTTTTCTTGTGAATCAGGGTGTGACAGGAGGCGACTGGTCACTGGATGACACTAATAGATGCTTCTCTCCTCATGTACCTGCGAATTTGAGTTTTCGTTAAATCGTTGAAGGAACTTGCTTCCAGCCATGTCTATTACACTAAGTCAATTACTAAAAATGACGAAATCAGGAGCTCCTTTTGTCTGAGTGCTTACGATCCTTTCGCCAGCCGGTCCTCTATGTGACAATTATTCTCTGCTAGTCAGAGTTGGTCGTAACGGTTTGTGCCGGGTGAGAAAAAGCTTAGTCACAATCAACCCGGGGGGGGGGTGTTGATATCGAAGTCGTTATATCGTCCCCACGTTGGTGTTCGTACACGACCCCGCCCGAAAGCAACCCCAGCCCAGGCGTTGACCGAATCCCCTGGAAGAAAAAGAACACGTTCCGAATCATGAGAGGATCCTTTGTTTAGGATTCCTTAGCTGGGTCTTGCACCTGGAGAATCCTTTGTTTAGGATTCCATACCTGGGAATTGCATCAGGCTACAGCTAAAACAAGACTCCTTCAATGGAATGCTTGGTGGTATCCCGTTAAGCAGGGCCATCCAAGAGTCTCTCCCCCTCTTTCCAATCTTCGGGGGCCCTGCATTTTAGGACCGAATTATCTGATCATCACGAAATGGAGGGTTGTCGGGTCCTCCTTCTTTATGATGCTATAAATAACAGCGCCAGATTCCGAGAGCCCGGCGGGGAGATTCCAGGCTTTGATTGTTCCGGTGTTTCGGTTCTTGATTTTGGCCTGTCGGGTCTCCCCGGAAAGTGGCTTCGCAGCTTAATCTCAATTGCGTTTGGTTAGTTCCTGATCCCTCTCTCTGAAAGTCAAACTGTTACTATTTGCCGGTGCTAGCTTAGGAAGAGTTTGGAGGGCGATTGAGACAATGCCGAGTTATTTTCTTGTTTTGTCTTTGTATGGTTCTTAATGAAGAGTGAAATAAGTCATTTGGACTCTTGTCAATTCCGTGCTTCTCTTTGTCTGCTATACTCTGCTTCTGCTAATTGCACGTCTTATGCGATCTCTCGAAGAATCAATTAATATCAATTTCTTTCGGCCAGCGAAATGAACGCGTCTGACTATTTGCTGTTGCGAGCGTGTGGGCTGATGATAGTTCATGTTCCGGTCTACTTTTTGCAATCCAATGACCACGGCATGCTTCTCATAAATTGAGCACCGTAATTTCGCGACTGTCTCTCTTGACTCGTATTGACCTGTTTGCGTTTGAGAGTCCTCAGTTGTGTAGCTTTCTCAACGTCTTGGACAATCTAACTCGAATGGATTGACTTCTCTGGCCTATAAAACTAGTCCTCTAGCGAACAAACAAGAAGGAGGCCAAAAGAAGAGCTGCTAACTTCCCGTTTCACTAGCTTTTCCAACAGGGGTTTCAAGGAACTCCAGTCATCATAGCTTTTCAACAGAGGAAATTATTTCCAGGGGCAAGCGAGCTCTTCAACAATGTATCTGGTGGAGAGTAAAGGGGGCGCGATTGGGTGCATGTTGCTCGCCCTCTTCTTCTTGGGGACATGGCCTGCTCTAATAACTCTTCTCGAGAGGCGAGGCCGCCTTCCGCAGCACACTTACCTTGATTACACGATCACCAATCTCTTGGCTGCTGTGCTTATTGCCTTCACCCTTGGTGAGATCCGGGCAGGAACGCCAGAGGCACCAAATTTCTTGCAGCAACTTTCTCAGGTGAGTTTTTTGATTTCCTCTGTTATTCGAGGTTGATGGAATGTATGTTAGAAGGAAAAAGAAGAAAAGGTTTAGTAGAAGCACATGGGAGGGGAGTCGGCAGCAATTTCTGCCCGACCAAGTGAAGGACATGGGAACTCTCATTATATAGTTTGCAATTACGATTATAAACTGGAAAAGAAAGAGTCTTGTACTTCTTCGATAAATGCTGAACCAGTTAGCCTTACTTATCAATGAAATTATCAAATTTAAAGTGAGGCTTTTTGGATTAATAGAAATACTCAGTATTTGCAGTTCTTCATGCATAATTGCAAGTCTGGTTCAGATTGGGGGTACTTTTGAAAATTTACTTTTTCTTTGGTTCTATCTCTCCACTCTATTAATGGAGAGGGCTTGCTTTCATTTGTAAAAGTAGCATCTTAGTTTCAACAAGAGGCATCCGGCTTGGACATGTCAGCTGACTTAACTCTCTGTTCATGAACAAAATTATGGAGTTGGTGTAAAGCTTTAAATTTTATTGGTATCACATACAGCTAGAGAAGCCTGTTTAAGTGTAGATGCCCAGATAAAGCAGTCTATTTGCTGATTAGTTCGGGTATAATTTATTCTGATGTCATCCTTGAAATGGTTTTAAGACTAATCCATATGATTTTTGATAGCTCATCCTCAGTTTACCTACACCAAATGTCACATGAACCTGAAGTTTTGTTATATATTGTCCATCCATACCATCGAAACACACTATAATTCTATCTCCTGACTTATCAAGAGTGGAGAAGCAGTATACACAGTCATGCATGTGATGTTGCAGGATGACGTTATCTCATCTAGTTTTAATATCTGTAAATTGATTGATGCAGGATAATTGGTCATCGGTTCTATTCGCAATGGCAGGCGGCATTGTCCTTGGCCTCGGGAATCTTGCATCCCAGTATGCATTTGCTCTCGTTGGTTTGTCAGTAACAGAAGTCGTCACTGCCAGCATAACAGTCGTTATAGGTCTCTTCATCTTCCATCTCCCTTTACTTGTATTTGTGCCAGTGATGAATTTGTAGTTATATAGAGAAATGCTTGATGTACGGACAAATTCTACAAAGATTCAATTTATTCATCAACTACGGGATTTTTTAGTCTTTTGTACAGTTTAGACATTTTGTATTTGAAGCATCAATCCAAAATTTACGCATACATAATGCACAACTGCACATGTCATTACGTATGTCTCTCTGCATGAACAGATTCAACTTTATCTCCAGGAATTGCGTGAATAGGAGTGTACAACTAACATGATGCTTATTTCTTTTATCCAATTCTTTGTTCAGGCACGACCGTGAATTACTTTCTGGATGGCAAAATAAACAGAGCGGAGATTCTTTTCCCAGGAGTTGGTTGCTTCCTGATTGCAGTTTGTCTTGGCTCTGCTGTTCATGCGTCAAATGCTGCTGATAATAAAAGAAAGCTGAACAATCTTCCTGGCAATGGCAAAGTGGACGCCAGGTGCATCTGCTTGTTTATGAATTTAGAGCATGAGTAAACTCAAATGTGTGAAATGATAAAATTTTATTCCGTAACTGTCGGGAATTTGAAAGATTAATCACCATTTGATAGCAGGATTTTTTCACTCTAAAGTTGACTCAGTATCCACATGAAGATTTATTTAAGTATCTCTTTCAAACTACTCCATCTCTCCTACATGTTTGCTCTCCTCCGTCACTTGTTTACGTGAATGGAGGAAATAAAAGCCTATATTTGTGGAATTTATACGAAATCCCTGGTCGGCCTACTTATGCAAGTTTTACTAGTCAAGGTGAATGGATTCCCCATTTGGAGATTATTCTTTGATGTGTGTTGTTAATTTCGAAACATCTCTTAATGTCGATTACTTCAATTTTTAGGACAAGTGTTATAGCCTTTTCTCTTAGAGATAATGTATGATGCAATCGTTTTACATCTTCCTCAGGGCCATAGATGCAGATGATGGCACAACTGCCAATGAAGGTAACAGACTTTCTGGAGCGATGACTGCTTCTCTAATCCAACAAACTAGGAAATTTGTAGTCTAATGATGCTTGCATGACAGGGCGAAAAGACGCGGAAAATGGGAACGGATTCACACGTAAGGCAAAAGTAGGGACTGCTGATTTTCTGGTCGAAGTAGAGAACAGAAGATCTATCAAGGCTCGTGAAACCACTTCAACTATGCTTGTGGAACAGATTTGTTTAATATCTTTTCCATATTCCAAAGCCTTTAGCATCAAGAAATTGGAGTGTATTAGCGTTTCTCCATTTTTATAATTTAAATGCATATTTATTCTTGTAGGTGTTAGGAAGAAGTGCGGTGCTCGGACTGAGCATAACTTTCTTTGCTGGACTTTGCTTCTCTCTTTTCTCACCGGCATTTAATTTGGCGACAAACGACCAGTGGCACACGCTGAAGGAAGGGGTTCCTCACTTGTCTGTATATACAGCATTCTTCTATTTCTCTGTATCGTGCTTTGTCTTGGCCGTCGTTCTAAATATCAGCTTCCTTTACCGGCCGGTGCTCAATCTACCCAAATCATCATTCAAGGCTTATTTGAACGATTGGAATGGCAGAGGATGGGCTCTGTTGGCGGGGTTTTTGTGTGGATTTGGGAATGGTCTGCAATTTATGGGTGGTCAAGCCGCAGGCTATGCGGCAGCAGATGCTGTTCAGGTTAGTTGACCAAAGCTAGAGGGCACCAATGGATTGGTCCGATAAAAGAATTGACTTGACTTGAGAGTTAAAAATTTTCGGTTCATGGCCAAACTGTTAAAGAATTGAACCGAACTGAGAACCGAGTCTCCATTCAGTTTTTTATTTCAGAATCATTTCCAACTTCGTTTCTGTCTTTGTCAATAAAGCAAAAGATCATAGGACTGAAAGAGCGGACTTTTCATGGTTTTTATGGCCTGAACTGACTGTAAAACCCAAATGTATTCAGTCAACCTGATAAAAAACACAATCCATAACATTCTCATGCTATGACTTTTCTTTCTTTTTCTAACTTTCAATCTGTTCCGTCATGCAGGCGCTTCCACTTGTGAGCACCTTCTGGGGCGTAGTCATTTTTGGAGAATACCACAGATCATCGAGGAGAACCTATGTTTTACTTTTCGGTATGCTGTTTATGTTCGTTGTGGCTGTTGGAGTCCTAATGGCGTCATCAGGGCACCGTAAATGAGCCCTGCTGCTACATTGCCCCAGTAAACAGAGTTCCGATGGTCATATATAATGAAAAGGCTGGATGTAGCAATTGAAAGAAAGCCAAAACCAGTTCGTACTTGGTAATCAATCACTTGTTGATTGGTCTTGGCAAGAGGCCGGGTTGAAAAGAAACCGCAAGTAGATACCAGGACAGGGGCTTGATCCACATTGAGTGCCAAGGGGAATTGAATGTCCAAAACATAAAATGAAACTTCTTCCGTGGACGGACCTGACACGGATTTTATTTGTCGTGGACCTTCAGTTCATTTCTTTTGCTTTGTAACACGTTTAGATTAGCAGTTCCTTGAATATCTTTCCCTTGGTCATGTAAATTGAATCAAATGTATTTGGATTGCCTTCAATAGGTTTATATACTGCAAGTCTGCTGCTTGGTGAAAGAAGAAAAATTTCCAGTGGGAATCCAGGGCGCGGAGATTTCTGTTTCCAATATTTAGTATTTTATACTCTTTGTCTGTTTAATTAGAAATCAATTCATCCATATTTCGTGCTAACCGTAGTCTTAGAAAGTTCATAGACCTGGTGTACTCATATGCTCTAAACTTCGGACGGTTGCAAAATCATTTCATCTGACCATGACATACCTTTTTCTCTAGGCTCAAATCCATTTTAAGCTAGATAAGCCTCAACAATTGCTGAAAGATTATATGCTGTATGAATTTTTAAGTCACAAAAACTAAATCATCATCAAGTTTGTCAAAATTCTGAAATTCCAGAAGACCAACTTGGTTTGGGCTGGGGACTAGAGGGCAAGGCCATTTCATGCAGCTCCTTCTCTTGCATATGAAACCGTTATCAATTCGTTTCCTGTAAACAAGCAATTTATTCCGAAAGTGCGGTACTTTGGTCTGAACATCCCTTGCATAATTTTACATGCATCTAACGTAGAATGCATGGAGGCTCCCTTCCGCAAAAGAAAGGGGACAGGTATGAAAAAATTATCCAGAAGCAGATGCAGGCCTCAGAGGAAAAACTACATAAAAACCAGCCAACTTTGCCTTTTGGTTCGTCCAGATCAAAGGGTGAAACAGGAGGGTAACACATGGTCATGAACTTTCAACACAGCACTAAAAAAGAATGCAAAATTCCAACTCCTTTCTCCCTTGTGGGGTCCCGAAAAAGCATGCTGGTGCCCAATAAGCATTAAACCATTTCTCCCTTTCATTGTTTGCTCCAATAGCTGATGGATGAAAGAACCTCGCTAGTTTTTTCATCGACAGAACTGTAAATCCAGGTAGCCCTCCAGATAATTGATGGTGTTAAAAGGCGTTCTGTTTTCCATCCCAATGACTTCAACTGCAAAATGGAGGAGCAGCAGTGATGATGGCGGTTCTTGAAAGCTTCGTAGAAGACGAGCCATTCCATTCTTCTAAGATTAAAGTCCCGTCTCCGGAATTACCATCCGACGAGGGGATCAGTTCCCTTGCAGTTGAATCTCCCATGAACAGACGACGGTCAACCCGAGTTCGCTTCGCCGTCGTTTGTTTTCCGCTCAGCGGGACTTGCAACGTGCGTCTGCTCCCGAGTGTCCGCTCTGTTTCAGTTTCCGTAACCTCGTCTACTTCAGAAAGGTTCGACTTTTTCTTCTGTGTCTGTGCTAATTGGAGAAATAACATTTTCCTTATTAACAATTTATATTTAGGGTCTGCTACGGTAACTCTCCAGGTTTTCTGTTCTCTTGTTTTTATACTCCCCAAAATAAAAATAAAAACATAAATCCATTTGATAACGTCGGTTAATATTTTTATTCCCCAAAATAAAATAAAAAAAAGTGGCTGCGGAATAGATTTAAAATAGAAACAAGATGTAAAAAAAAATATATTATTATTTCCAAGAACAATTTTTAGAAATAAGTCTTTTTTTTTTTCTTTTTTATTCTTCTTCCTCTTCTAATTGGTCGGTGGGGACTTGCCACTGTCGCCGCCCACCGCTGGCCGCCGGTCGCTAGTCCCCAATCGTGACCAAACACATTGTTTTACTTAGAAATTAGTCTAGGAAATAAAAATAGAAAAAACTATTTTTGAAAATAAATTGTTCCATAAAACAAAAATATTACCAAACGCACCCTTACAGTAACCTACTTTCGATTTTAATTGCTACTAGTGAATAAAATATAGCGTAAACTATTATATGTAAAAACCTTATCATTATTATACGTAATTTGACAAATAAAAATATTATGGAATGGTGAATCATTTTTTTTTCCATTAAAACTGAAATATGAATTTGTTATGATGAATTCGTCAGAAATTTATGTCGCATGTTGAGCAATATAAATAAATAAATTAGAAAAAGAATAATGTTGTCGTCTCATAATTTGATAAGTTCACAGATTTTTTTTTTTTTATGGAAGAGCATAAATAAGTTCACATATCGAGCAAAATAACTGATATTTGAACTATGAAAATAGAACTCACGAATGATATAATAACTAAATATTGAATCTCATTAGACTTGCTCTATTTCCACCGTTTTTGGTTTCTAGTACCATTTTTTTCTTCTTCTATCATATTATTTTTTTTTTTTTTATCATAACTCTTTTTCCACACCCATTAAATTCTCACTTTTTCTTGATATTTGTCTTCTTCTAAACTTATTCCACAAATTATTAACTTTATTGCCCTAAATAATCCTTATGATTGTGAATTTTCGACTTCGACATTATCCATTGCAAGTAAAGAATAACCTTCACTTTCGATTTAAGATTATTTCTCATTTTTTTCTTCTTCTTTTTCAAATTTATAAAAAGGCAAATCTACCCACATTCTTTTATAACTTTTTTTTTTTTTTTTTTTATCATAACTCTTTTTCCACCTCGCCAGCGGCAGGCGAATAAATTGATTTACATGTTAAAATTAAATGAAAACCTCAAAGCTGCAATTTTATGCGTTTGGGAGAGTCATATTTTCGTTTTTTAGGAATTCTTTGTGATGAGATTTTGATTTTTTTCCTTGGTATTTCACCTTTAGGAAGATCGTAATTAAAGTTGTTAAGATGGGTCATGACCCATATGTTAACCACATTTATTTAAATGGATCATATATGGATCACCTTAAACTCAAAATTGGTTCATAACTGACTTTTAAAAAGTAAATCCCAAAAAAGATGAGTGTTAAAATGCTACTTATTCTTCAAATGTGACAATTTAAGGAGAAAAATCACTAATTATGGATCCCGGATTGGGTTGGGTATGACTCATTGAATTTATATATTATATAAATAGGTTGAAATGGGTTAAGTTGATCAATTTAAGTTGGATTGTTTTTAATTCGATCCACTCAAATTTGACGTCAATCTAGTGGGAATTTGACGGGTCTAATTGCAACACCAAAGAGTTCATTTAATAAAAAAAGTACATGTCCCAAGAAATCACCTCTTCTCAAATAATAAATAAAAAAATGTACAAATTCCAAACTAAATCATGAGCCTTAGGATAGTTGAAAGGTCATTTTTTAATATCTTCCTATTTAAAGAAATAAGCAACATGAGCAAAAATAGGTGATTGGATACCTGTCGATTGAGTTTTCGTTGGATCGTTTAGGCAACTTGCTTCCAGCCATGTCAATTACAATTAGTCAATTACTAGAAATGACGAAATCGGGAGCTCCTTTTGTCCGAGTGCTTATGATCCACGCAAAGCGAGATCTTGATTCAGCGATCAGGACATGATGACCTCCTTGATTTCCACAAGATCGGGAACACTACAGACAAAAAGCTATCACCGCATCTTAGAACAGACTGTAGAGGATGAACACGTGGATCTTGATACATCTTTCACTAGTGTCTCATAAATCCCCTGTAATACTGCATCCAATATTGATTCTATAGTCTGTGTTAGATCCTAAATTAACTCACTCAAGTATTATTCATCACTTTGGCTTATTCCTACCTAAATTTATGTTATAGATAGGTACTTTGCTAGGAATTTTTTTTTTTTTGGTCGGTCCTACTCTATTTCTATTCTAACGCTTACTCTCAGACTTTTGTCCTGCTTCCTTACAGGGCGTATGAGTCGAAACCTACTCCTGAAACTACAACGTTCCCACCCCAATCTCGAGAATGTGGGGATTCGAACCCCCACCTCCCACTTCCAAGATGAAATGGTGGCCACTGGAGCAAACCCCAATGGTTTGTTAGAAGGTTATTCATCCGATAATGTTTCAAGTCGAAAATATGTAATTTGGTTTATTCCTGTCCTTCCATTATCTCAAAAGCCTATTAGGAGCCAGTTGTCTACCGAACGATTACACCGGCTGGTCAGATCAGATCGCTATGGTTTGTACCGGGTGAGAAAAGGCTTTGTCAAAATCAACCAATGGGGGCGACGCATCGAAGTCGTTAGATCCGTCCCCGCTCTGGTGTTCGTACGCAACCCCACCCGAAAGCAACCCCATCCCACGCGTTGACCGAATCCCTCCATGATTTAGAAATACGTATCCCTTCATTTGCGGGTGGTAAACGCCGTGGAAAGCTGGGAACCACGCCGCCCACCAAAAAGAAAAAAGAAAACACGTCTGAATCATGAAAGAATCCTTTGATTGGGATTCCTTAGCTGGGTATTGCATCAGCCTACAGCTAAAGGAAGATTCCTTCAACGGAATGATAGACTAGTATCCAGTTAAGCAGGGCCATCCAAGAATCTCTCTCTCTCTTTCCAATCTTCAAGGGGAGCGTTTTAGGACCGAATTATCTGGTCATCACGACGTGGAGGGTGTTGGGTCGTCCTCCTTTATGATGTGCTATAGATAACAGCAGCGGACTCCGAGAGCCCGGCGGGGAGATTCCGGGCTTTGATTGTTCCGGTGCTTCGGTTCTTGACTTTGGCTTGTTGGGTCTCCCCGGAAAGTGGTTTCGCAGATTTATCTCACTTGCGTTTGGTTAGTTCCTGATCCCTCTCTCTCTGAAAGTCAAACTGTTACTATTGGCTGCTCCGGGTAGATGTTTGATGCCTGAACGCTTCTTCTTCGTTCTTCGACTGCCGGTGTTAGCTGGGAAGAGTTTGGAGAGCGATTGAGATAATGCCGAGCTATTTTCTTGTTTTGTCTTCGTGAGGTTCTTAATGAAGAGTGAAATAAGCAATTTGGACTCCGTCAATTCCGTGCTTCTCTTGGTCTGCTATACTCTGCATCTGCCATATGCACGTTTTATGCAATCTCTTAAAGACTCAGTTAATATCTCTTTCTTTTGGCCAGTGAAATCAACGCGTTTGACTTATTGCTGTTGCATGCGTGTGGGCTGATGATACTTCCTGTGTTCCGTTCTACTTTTTGCAATCCAATGACCGCGGCATGCTTCTTATAAAATGAGCACCGTAATTTAGCAACTGTCTATCTTGACTCATACTAACCTGTTCGTGTTTAAAAGTCTTCAATTGTACTAGCTTTCTCGACGTCTTGGACAATCTAGCTCGAATGGATTGACTTTTCTGGCCTATAAAACTAGTCCTCTATCGAATAAATAGGAATCCCAAAAGAGGAGGCACTAACTCCCCGTTTCGCTAGCTTTTCCAACAGGAGTTTCAAGGAACACCAGTCACCATAGTTTTCCAACAGAGGAAATTATTTCCAGGGGCAAGCGAGGTCTTTAACCATGTATCTGGTGGAGAGTAAAGGAGGCGCGATCGGGTGCATGTTGCTCTCCCTCTTCTTCTTGGGCACATGGCCTGCTCTATTAACACTTCTCGAAAGGCGAGGCCGCCTTCCACAGCACACTTACCTCGATTACACGATCACCAATCTCTTGGCAGCTGTGATTATTGCTTTCACCTTTGGCGAGATCCGTGCAGGAACTCCAGAGGCACCGAATTTCTTGCAGCAACTTTCTCAGGTAAGTTTTTAAATTTCCTCTGTTATTCGAGGTTGATGGAATGTATATTAGAAGGAAAAGAGGACAAGGTTTAGTAGAAGCACCTATAGGAAGGGAGTCGGCAGCACTTTCCTACCCGACCAAGTGAAAGACATGGGAAGTCTCTTTATTTAGTTTGCAGTTGCAATGATAAACTGGAAAAGAAAGAGTCTTGAACTTCAATGAATACTGAACCTGCAGTTACAATGATAAACTGGAAAAGAAAGAGTCTTGAATTTCAATGAATACTGAACCAGTTAGCCTTACTTATCAGTGAAATTATCAAATTTAAAGTAAGGCCTTTTGGATTAATGGAAACACTCAATATTTGCAGTTCGTTGTGGTTCATGCATAATTGCAAGTCAGGTTCAGATTGGTGGTACTTTTGAAAATTTACTTATACTTTGGTTCTATCTCTCCACTTTATTGACGGAGAAGACTTGCTTTCATTTGTGAAAGTAGCATCTTAGTTTGAACAAGAGGCATCCGGCTTGGACATGTCAGCTGACTTCACTTTCTGTTCATGAAGAAAAGTACTGAGTTGGTGTAAAGCTTTGGATTTTGTTTCAAACGTTTGGTATCACATACAGCTAGAGAAGCCCGGCTAAGTGTAGATGCCTAGATAAAGCAGTCTATTTGCTGATTAGTTTCGGGTATGATTCACTCGTATGTCATCATTGAAATGGTTTTAAGACTAATCCATATGAATTTTGATGGCTCATCCTCACTTTACCAACACCAAATGTCAGATGAAACCTAACTTTTGTTATATATTGTTCATCCATATCATGGAGACATACTCTCTCCTGACATACCAAGAGTGGAGAAGCAGTATACACGGTCATGCATGTGAATTGCAGGATGACGTTACTTCATCTAGTTTTAATACCTGTAAGTCGATTGATGCAGGATAATTGGTCATCGATTCTATTTGCAATGGCGGGTGGCGTTGTTCTTAGCATCGGAAATCTTTCAACCCAGTATGCATGGGCTTTCGTTGGTTTGTCGGTAGTAGAAGTTGTCACTTCCAGCATAACAGTCGTTATAGGTCTCGTCATGTTCCATCTTTCTTTACTTGTATTTGTGCCAGTGATGAATGTGTAGTCATGTAGAGAAAAGCTCGATGTAAGGATGAGTTTTACAAAGATTTGATAAATTAATTCGGTTCCATGCACTCTCAACTACGAGATTTTTGAGTCTTTCAAATAGTTTTGACATTTTGTCTTTGAAGCATCAATCCAAAATACATAATGTACAACTGCACATGTCAGTATGTATGTCTCTCTGTATGAACAGATTCAACTTTATCTCCAGGAATTGCGTGAATAGGAGTGGAAGAACTAACATGATGCTGATTTCTTTTATCCTATTCTTTTGCTCAGGCACGACCATGAATTACTTTCTGGACGATAGAATAAACAGAGCAGAGATTCTTTTCCCAGGAGTTGGTTGCTTCCTGATTGCAGTTTGTCTTGGCTCTGCCGTTCACATGTCGAATGCTGTTGATAATAGAAGAAAGCTGAACAATCTTCCTGGCAAAGTGGATGCCAGGTACGTCTGCTTTTTTATGGATTAAGAGCATGAGTAAACTCAGATGTGTGAAGTGATAAATTTTATTTCGTAATTGTCTGGAGTTTGAAAGATTAACCACCATTTGATAGCGGGATTTCTTCACTCTAAAGTTGACTCAATATCCACATGAATTATTTTAGCATCTCTTTCGAACTACTCCATCTCTCCTACATGTTTGCTCTCCTCTGTCACTTTTTCACGTGAATGATGGAAATAAAAGCCTATATTTGTGGAATTTATCGAAATCCCTGGTTGGCCTACTCTTGCAACTTTTACTAGTCAAGGAAAAAAGAAAGACGAAAGTGAACTTTTGCAGGTGAATGGATTTCCCATTTGGAGATTATTCTTTGATGTATGTTGTTAATTTCAAAGCATCTACTAATGCTGATTACTTTAATATTTAGGACAGCTGTCATAGCCTTTTCACTTAGAGATGATGCATGATGCAATCGTTTTACATCTTCCTCAGGGCTAATAATGCAGATAATGGCACGACTGCGAATGAAGGTGAGAGACTTTCTGGAGTCATTACTGCTTCTCTAATCCAACAAGCTAGGAAATTTGTAGTCTAAATTTGATGTTTGCATAGCAGGGCCAAAAGATGCAGAAAATGGGAATGGATTCACAGATAAGGCGAAAGTAGGGACTGCTGATTTTCTGGTCGAAGTAGAGAACAGAAGATCTATCAAGGCTCGTGAAACCACTTCAACTATGCTTGTGGAACAGATTTGTTTAATATATTTTTCATCTTCCAAAACCTTTAGCATCATGACATTGGAGTTTAGTCATGTTTCTCAATCTCTATAATTGAAATGCATATTTATTCTTGTAGGTGTTTGGAAGAAGTGCTGTACTCGGACTGAGCATAACTTTCTTTGCTGGATGTTGCTTCTCTCTTTTCTCACCGGCATTTAATTTGGCAACAAATGACCAGTGGCACACGCTGAAGGAAGGGGTTCCTCACTTGTCTGTATATACAGCATTCTTCTATTTCTCTGTATCGTGCTTTGTCTTGGCCGTCATTCTAAATATCAGCTTCCTTTACCGGCCGGTGCTCAATCTACCCAAAACATCATTCAAGGCTTATTTGAACGATTGGAATGGCAGAGGATGGGCTCTGTTGGCGGGGTTTTTGTGTGGATTTGGGAATGGTCTGCAATTTATGGGTGGTCAAGCTGCAGGCTATGCGGCAGCAGATGCTGTTCAGGTTAGTTGACCAAGCTAGAGGGCACCAATGGATCAGTCCGACAAAATAATCGACTTGAGAGTTAAAACTTTTCGGTCCATAGCCAAACTGTTAAAAGAAATAAACCGAACTGAGAACCAAGTCTCCATTCAGGTTTTTTATTTCAGAATCATTTCCAACTACTTGTTTGTTTCTGTCTTTGTCAATATAGCATGAGATCATAGGACTAATCATTTCCAACTGATCAATCCATAACATTTGCATGCTATGACTTATTTTCTTTTTCTAACTTTTAATTTGTTGCGTCATGCAGGCGCTTCCACTTGTGAGCACCTTCTGGGGCGTAGTCATTTTTGGAGAATACCGCAAATCATCAAGGAGAACCTATGTTTTACTTTTCAGTATGCTGTTTATGTTCATCGCGGCTGTTGGAGTCCTAATGGCTTCATCGGGGCACCGTAAATGAGCCCCGCTGCTGCATTGCCCCAGTAAACAGAGTTTCGATGGTCATATGTAATGACAAGGCTGGATGTAGCAATTGAAAGAAAGCCAAAGCAGTTAGTAATGAGTCAAATCACTTGTTGATTGGTCTTGGTAAGAGGCCGGGTTGAAAAGAAACTGCAAGTAGATACCAGGACAGGGGCTTGATCCATATTGAGCGCCAAGGGGAATTGAATGTCCAAAACATAAAACTAAACTTCTTCTGTGGACGGACCGACACGGATTTTATTTGTCGTGGACCTTCAGTTCATTTATTTTGCTTTGTAACATGTTTAGATTAGTAGTGCTTTGAATGTCTTTCCCTTGGTCCTGTAAGTTGAATCAAATGTATCTAGATTGCTTTCAATAATTGTATATACTGCAAGTCTGCAACTTGGTGAAAGAAGAAAAGTCGCCAGTGGGAATCCGGGGAGCTGAGATTTCTGTTTCCACTGTTTAGTATATTATACTCCTTGTCTGTCTAATTAGAAATCAATTCATCCATATTTCGTGCTAACCATATTCCTAGAGAGCTCATAGGCCTGGTGTACTCATATGCTCCAAACTTTGGACGGTTGCAAAATCATTTCGTCCAACCATGACATGCCATTTTCTTAAAGTTCAAATCCATTTCAAGCTAGATAAGCCTCAACAATTGCCGAAAGACTATATGCTGTATGGATTTTCGGAAGTCTCAAAAACTAAATCATCATCAAGTTTGTCAAAATTCTGAAATTCCAGAAGACCAACTTGGTTTGGTCTGTTTCATGATAGGAAGTTTGTCAAATTAGCTTTTGTAATAATGGATGAAGAAGAGACAGTCACAAAGGGACGTCAAGATATAATCAAACAATCAATAGCTGTCTGGGGACTAGAGGGCAAGGCCATTCCATGCAGCTCCTTCTCTTGCGTACGAAACCATTATCAATTCGTTTCCTGTAAACAAGCAGTTTATTCTGAAAGTGCAGTACTTTGGTCTGAACATCCCTTGCATAATTGGAGATGCATCTAATGTAGAATGCAAGAAGGCTCTCTTCCACACAAAAAAAAGGGACAGGTATGACAAAATTATCCAGAAGCGGATGTTGGCCCCATAGTTTCTGTGGTCCCGAACAAGGATGTTGGTGCCCAATAAGCATTAAACCCATTTCTCCCTCTCATCGTTTGCTCCAAAAGCTGATGGATGAAAGAACCTAGCTAGTTTTTTTATCGACAGAACTGTAAATCCAGTCAGCCCTCCAAATAATTGATGGCGTTAAAAGGCGTTCTGTTTTCCATCCCAATGACTTCAACTGCAAAATGAATTAAGGGAAGGTGAGAAAAAAGTATTCTTCATACGATATATAATCCCACACAACATTATGGTCTGTGCATAGCCAATTGCTCTTGGTCAGTAAGGGGCTAAGAGTGATTCATTCTATCCATTCAGCACGAACTATTTGCATTTGCCAACTTCTCTCTGTAAGGTGAAAAATCATTTACACCTTAGACGTGCGGGGCAATGGGTTAGACTCGGTCGGCTGTCGCATAACCCGACCATTTCTCTCTAAGTTCGGCATTGAATCTTATGCAACAATCATAAGGAATTGAGATGGCAAAGAGGCAAGCACGTGATGATTCATGAAAATGGACACGCGAAAAGGATTATCTGACTTTTCTAACAATAATTTGTCTTACTCCATCCAAAAGGGAGATTTGGCATATAAATTGCTCTAAGTTGGACAGTACCTTCAGAAGAAATACTTCATAATTTTTATCCATCCATGTCTGGCTTTCTGAATGCGCAGAATCATCTTTTATTTGGTATGCCTCCACAAGTGCATGAATAAATGACTGCAAGACATCAGCAGATGTTGCATTTTTATGCATGACAATGCTGATGTCTTTGCTCCTTTCAACTATCAAGTACTTCCCTACACAATCAAAAGGTAAAAAGATAAAGTAATTTCTCTTCGAAAGATGAATCCACTAACAAAAATTAGAAAGAATCACACCTTTGTAACGATGAGATTCTGCTGTCTGCAGAAGGATCATCCTGTACAAGAATGTAAAGAGCATGAAACAGTTTCACAGGCACTGATGCAACTCATCTGAAATAACATTTCAACCCAGCATTTTTTTGGGCGGTTAATCAAGCCATATTATATGATTTGGTAAAGTTAAGATAAAGATCAAGAGCAATCAGGATGATTATATACCTTTTGCAAAAGCATTCTAAATCTTAAGCAGTTAAAGCCACCATCACCCACTCAGAGATGATCATCTCCAAAACTTGGAAGAGATCTCTACCTAGGTTTGGGTTTAATTACTAAGTTTAATTCTATAATTTCCACTAATCAATCCATACTCACATCTCCTGCTGACTAAGAGAGGAGACTCTCACACCCAGTTTTATTCGTGAATGCAACAACTTCACTTTCTTCGAGCCCCATGAAGATATCCTGGTAGGCAAAATATGCTCCAGTTTGGAAACCTGTGCTGGGGAGAGGACTGCCACAAATTTACGCAAGGAATTAAAAATCCTCTTTGAAGGGAGAAAGACAATATAATCCATAAAGAGAAAAAACTGCCAGTATTAATACTATCATGTTAAACTCAAAGGCAGGAAGACTATTCAAAAGCAAGGAATTTAAGGTGAAGAAATTATATGCAGGCAAATCAAATGTCTCCATATAATTTAAACACAATCATAGCACTTGCAGTGGCATTACCTTGTCCAGTTTCCATAAAATGCTTCAAAACGATTGAACTCCTTTCAACATTTAATGAAGTCAGTGCAAGGCACTGAACAGCCTTGTAATTTGCTGCGCATAAGGACAATAAAAGTTGTACCACCAGATTAGTGAGAGAGAGAGAGAGAGAAAACCTCACAGGTTAACTTTGCTGTTTTAATTAAATGGTCAAGTTACAGAAGTCATGATATTTATGTCTTAGAATTCTCTGATAGAAAAGAAGTGATTTTTCATAGATCTAGAACAGTGGTAGAGCTTCACAAATTAATAAGAACCACTTGTATGACTAGAAATAGATTTTCTAGAAACTGGACAAAATCACTGCCCCTTTTAGTTCTGCCAGCAGAATTGGCACCAAAAGTTGTTTACATGCCAACAGAGAACTTTCTTTTGATCAGCCCAATTGTTGTGCATATCTTTCCAAATCCATGTTCTGCTGTATAAATGAGGTTGCTATCATCAACATCATCCGATACTGTGTTGACACAGAGATTTAGATTAAGCTCCTTGGTAGTACTAAAACTAAACTGATTCTGGTTTTCTTATTCAAATGGCAGAATCAACTTTGCTGAGGGAAACAAGAAACGTGAGTGACAGATGATGGAGAAAAGCAAGTGAACTTACCATACATGTGGAAAATGGTAAGCGAGAGAAAAGAAAACCATATAAACAGAGGATGACCAATTGTCACGCGTGCAAGAAGCATCCCCAATGCCATGCCAATCATTGTAGCAAGAGTCTCCTGACTTCCCTCCTGTATGGACACACACCCAACACATTGTTTAGTAAATGACACTAGCACATGGAAATGGCATACAATAGTGTAGCAGCATACCTAATAGCCATACAGTACCTTCGCAGATATATCCGCTGCATTATTCTGAAGGGCAAAATGCTGAGTCAAAGCAGCTCTAGTTGCTCCACTAGCAACACCAGCTAATCAGGAAAAATGCGGAATATGCTCATCAGTACGATAATATCCCATTGTTCTGCAACTAGACATTCTAACTGCCTTATTATATCCCCCCAAAAAGAGGGAAAGCAAAATTGATAATTTGGTGAGCAAAAATTCATTTTACAGTCTAATGGATAGCTAGTGTTGCATCAAAACCAGCAGTCTCAGTAGCTTATGTCACATGGCCAAAAAGAACTTATCTCACAGAAATTCATAATAATCAAGTGAATATAGCGTGACTAACAGATTTGAAGGTTTTATCTAATCGAGATGTCAATAATTGATGTTGTTGAAGGAACAAAGCACTTACTGAAAGATCTTGAAAGGCTTCCTAAGCAAACGACGAAAACAAATGCTGAAGGATACAATGGGGAGACAAGATCCATCAACATCCCTGCAACCAACATTACAGCATCTAGTGACCATTTTTCCTTCTCCAAATATATGCCAAAAAAACATCTCTCCTCCCTTAATGGTGTGCAACTTGTTGTGATGATAGCAGTAGACAAGTAATTCTATCACTTTAGTTTTATATGCAATGAAACAACAAAATAGAAGTAAAGGAAAGAAGGTAACCACTGTTAAACTGACCAAGGTAGTATATTATTAGTTAAAATGAGTAAGATATCTTGTTCTTTGGTAGTTAAACATGAGTGTGTCAAATGATCGATCTTTCTCCTATAAGTTACACACTAGTTAGCAACCAGGAGTCTTAGCTGAAATCAAAAGATTTACATGGCAGTAAAAGCCCAACAAAAATTTTGAAGTATGTTCTTCATATGTTGGCATGATAATTGAACTAAAAGGTATAATAAAAAGGATACATGTGTAAGAACATATCTGTGTGTGTGTGTGTGTGTGTGTGTGTGTGTGTGTGTGTGTGTGTGTGTGTGTGTGTGTGGTAACAGACCGACAGCATATAATAGTCACAGGCAAAGAGCCCATCAAATCTAAATTTTCTCTACATGGATTTCCTACGTTAGCGTATTAGAAAAAGATCAGTGAAGTTGAAGATAGACAATAGATGAAAGGTAAGTTAGAGCCATGGAAGGTATGAAGCAAGCTCAAGTTGAGATAGAAATGATGAAACATACCAAGATCATTCATGAAGTCGGCAACCAAACGCCACATTTTGGCATTGCTATCCAAATTTGAACCCTGAGTATGCAGCATGTCAACCGCTTAATTTACCAGCTCTAACATAATCAAGAATTCTATGCAAATAATAAAGCTCATTTCTGAGGGAGCACATATCAAGTCATGCATCCAGAGCCAGAAAAAAAAAAAACTTTGTGCCCGAAAGAACCATATTCTCTCTGCAAGACCATTTAACAGAAGAATAACTAATTGACATTATTCAGATGATATCAATGCATACCTGGTAGAATGTGAATAAAATGCCTCCAACCATGCCAGTTAGATCCCTCAGAAACCACTGTGACAAATTACATAGTTAACTAGTTAGCCATCAGTTAACTTGAGCCGAGGAAAAGAAACCACGTGGCTAGCGCTAGCAGTACCTGGAATGTCGCGCCTAGAACAGTCGCTGATTTTTCACCGACTCCAATGGCACTCAGAAGAGCCTTGAAGGTGATTAAAACGCAAAGCAATCAGATGCATAGCATTAGTGGTAGATTATAAGACCACTTTGATGTGAAGCAAGCCTCACCTGAGTGGAAAGCATGGTCCTTATGTATGTCGAAAGGCCCTACAGAGGGAACCAAAGCAATTAATTCTTATAGTAACAGATTGATGGAGCTAATCAGATTGATTGGATCCCGCCAATTAATTGAAAAGTTCAATGCACCTGCAGTGAATCCCAAACTTGGAAAGGGACATAGTCAGGGGTCACACTACTGGGAAAACCCTGCATTCACACAGAACACTATGAAAATCGCAAGGGAATGTCAGAAACTCCATAACTTTACACAAAAAAAGATCAAATTTTTCCTCAGAAACTAGCACGAGAGATCAACAAAAAACAAACCCAAGACAGTCAATCATCCGAAAAACACACAAACAGAGAATCAACAATCATAGAGAGCTAAAACACGATAGCCAGCAACCTCAGGGACAAATGCTTCAAGAACACGTCTCCAGACATGGCCGAAACGATTGCCCGATCTGCGGGAGAAAGAAAAAAATCAGCCCCGGTCAGCTAAACACCGAGCTCGAGCTATTAACATGCGAGCGATGGAGTCTGAATAGTGAAAAGGAGCGACCTTTGTATGGAAAGAGAAGGAGCAGCAGTGATGACGGCGGTTCTCGAAAGCTTCGTAGAAGCCGAGCCATTCCATTCCTCCAAGATGAAAGTCCCGTCTCCGGAATTACCGTCCGACGGCGGGATCAGTTCCCTTGCGGTTGAATCTTCCATGAACAGACGACGGTCAAACCGGAGTTCACTTCGCCGTCGTTTGTCGTCAGTTCAGCGGGACGTGCAACGTGGGTCTGCTCTCGAGTGTCCGCTGGGTTTCAGTTTCCGTAACCTCGGGTACTTCCGAAAGATTCGACTTTTTCTTCTCTGTCTCTGCTAATTGGAGAAATTACATTTTCCTTATTATCTACTTTCGATTTTAGCTCCTACCAGTAAATGAAATAAACTATCGTCAATGAAAAGCTTTATGGGATAGTAAATCATTTTTCTCTATTAAAACTGAAATCTGTATTTATTTATAATGAATTCATTGGAAAATATGTCGGCATGTTGAGAAAAATAGATAAAAAAATTTCAGCTAAAAATTTATATTTTCTGAGGCATGACTCAGACAGTAATTATTTAATAGAAAATGAAAGAGATATGAAAATAAAATTCAAAAAAATGACAGCTAAATAATATCAAAAAAGATTAGTATCTAAAAAAATTCTCAGATTTATATACTTCCCTAATAAATTTACATCAAATTAATTTTTTAACCCCCAAAATTTAAACTATAATAAATTTACCCTATCATTAATTTGACATTCGGATTAAAAGGAGGATAACTTCTCTTTTAGCTTGAGTGTTGATTAATGGAAATTAATAATGAGTAAATTTGTTATAAATATATGATTTTAGGTTTTTTGTAGTAAAACATTTGTTATGAATATATTTATTATGCAATGTATTATTTTAGGATTTTTATGATCAAAAAATTTAATTTGTAATAAATTTACTACTGCCGTACAGTTAGGATTTTTTGTGACATTAATTAGAGTATCAATTGGAATTTTCAGTAGCCTTCCTGCACATAGCATTTTGGGCCACGGCGATTCACCCTCGCCCATTCTGTACTTAGCCATTTCCTGCAACTCCTCCGGGAGAGAGAAGGGAGGCGCAAGAGGGAAACTAAAAGCAGCGGAGCAGCCTCGTTCTCAATGAACGGAAGATGTGGAAGAGAGCTCTGAATCTGTATCGCCCGCAACGCAGACTCGCCTCCTCCTCCTCCTCCTCCTCTTCTGAAGCCGAGATCCCATCTCTCTATTCCTTCCTCCAACCTTCCCTATTCTCCCGCCGCAAGGACTCCCCTTCGTCTCCCCGCCGCCGCCGCCGCCGCCGCCGTCGCCGCCGCAGGCCTTGACCCAGGAACTGAAAACCGCCCTCGAGTCCGCCCTCCACAGTCCATCCTCGCCCACAGCACCGACGACGCCTGGAAGTCCTTCAAGGCCCTCACCTCCCACTCTTCCTTCCCCAGCAGGCCCCTCGCCAACTCCCTCGTCGCCCACCTCTCCTCTTTCGGCGACACCCACAATCTCAAGAGGGCCTTCGCCTCCGCCGTCTACTTCATCGAGAAAGATCCGGGTTTGGTCGAGTTCAAGACCGTCGCGGCGCTGCTGGAGTCCATGAGGCGGGCCGGGGCGGCGGCCCCGGCCTTTGCTCTGGTCAAGAGCATGTTCAAGAACAGGTACTTCATGCCCTTTGAGCTGTGGGGCAACCTGCTCGTTGAGATTTGTAGGGAGAATGGTCAGTTTGTTGGGTTTTTGCGGGTTTTCGAGGAGAGTTATAGGGTCGCTTTGGATGAGAAGCTGGGTTTTATGAGGCCCAACTTGGCCGCTTGTAATGCGGCATTGGAGGGGTGCTGCCGGCACCTCGAGTATGTCGGTTTTGGGTGTTAGGCCGGATGAGTCGAGCTTTGGCTTTCTGGCTTACTTGTATGCCCTCAGGGGGCTTGAGGGAAAGATATCAGAGTTGGAGAATTTGATGGGTGGGTTTGGTCTTTCGAATAAAAGGGTGTTTTACAGTAATCTAATTAGCGGGTATGTTAAAGTGGGTAACTTTGAATCTGTTGTGGGAACTGTACTGCGGAGTCTGGGAGAGAGCAGTGCGGAGGATGCAATATTTGGTGAGGAAACTTTCTCTGAAATAGTTAAAGGTTTTCTCAAGAATGGTAGTATCAAAGAACTAGCACGTTTGATCATTGAAGCTCAAAAGTTGGAGGCTGTTGAAACCGAGGCCGATCATTCGGTTGGGTATGGCATAGTTAATGCTTGCGTCAATCTTGGGCTGTCAGATAAAGCACACAGTATTCTTGATGAAATGAACATTCAAGGTGGTTCTGCAGGGCTCGGGGTTTATGTGCCAATCCTCAAGTCTTACTGCAAAGAGCATAGAACAGCTGAGGCTACTCAGTTGGTCACGGACATTAGTAGTTCAGGGCTTCAATTGGATATGGAGACCTATGATGCCCTGATAGAAGCATCTATGTCGAGCCAAGATTTTCAGTCGGCTTTTTCACTGTTCAGAGATATGAGAGATGCAAGAATCAGAGAGTTGAAAGGGAGTTACTTGACTATAATGACAGGCTTAATGGAAAATCACCGGCCAGAGTTGATGGCGGCCTTCTTAGATGAGGTTGTTGAGGATCCTCGGATTGAAATGGGTACCCACGACTGGAATTCTATAATTCACGCCTTTTGTAAAGCTGGAAGATTGGAAGATGCTAGGAGAACTTTCAGAAGAATGGTGTTTTTGCAGTTTGAACCTAATGGTCAAACATATTTATCCCTCATTAATGGGTATGTAACGGCAGAGAAATACTTTAGTGTCTTGCTTCTGTGGAATGAGATTAAAAGAAAGTTTGTTTCAGCTGACCTAGAGAAAGGGATTAAATTTGATCACAGTTTGGTTGATGCATTCCTTTATGCTCTGGTTAAAGGTGGTTACTTTGATGCAGTCATGCAAGTTGTGGAGAAATCTCAGGAGATGAAAATTTTTGTGGACAAGTGGAGGTACAAGCAAGCTTTCATGGAGAACCATAAGAAGATCAAAGTAAATAAATTAAGAAAGAGAAGCCACAGAAAAATGGAGGCACTGATTGCTTTCAAGAACTGGGCAGGTCTAAATGCTTGAGATTGTTGTTACTTTGTCAACTCATTTTCACTCACAAACTTTGATGGTTTCATGTGGCTGAATAGTATGATGTGTAACTCAAAGAAAGTGGAATTGCTGAAGTACCGTAATTCACAGATGATCCTTGCCTCACTTTCACATCTAGAAGATATGGCAGGTCTAAAAAACTGTGAAGAGGAGGAGCATTTCATCTGTGTTCAGTGCATATTGTAACTGATGATGGATGAACTCAGGTGATGTTATATGATGGAAAAGACCAAGACATATGATTAATGCCCATTCAAATATTCTCAAAGGCCTTGCCAGCAGTCAGCGCTTTGGTGACAGCGAGAGCTCATTGGCTTCTTGCTGGGACTGGAGGGAAATCCTGTGTTTGCCCTGTTCAGGGGTTTAAATTGAGCAGAGGAGGAGGATTCAAGTTGTGAAGAGATCAGTAACGAAACCTGATGAGGCTTTTTATTTCGTCATGTCCGAGATGAAAAGGACGATGGATAAGCAATATATAATATGCCCCAGGCGTGGACCTTTGCAGTTCCGTCATGTGGTTCTAAATTTTTCTTTAGATATTTCTTGGAGAGCATAATTGTTCTTGTCACGGATGAGGAACTCTGTATATTTTTTCGTACTATCTGATGTTTAAGAAGACATGTTGATTCTTCCGTGACTCACTACAATGCGGCGGGCACTTGGACAGCAACTTGATCGTGCCTGGTTGATAGAAAGAATTTTTTAGCCTAATCCAACGATGGAGACGATAACTTTGCTGTGCGTAGAAGCATGGCATTGTGGACAAGCCCCTCAGATATGTATTATCTATGAATAGACTTAATGATTTTCTTCTGTACAGAACTCAGCTTTTAACATGAAAAGTTGCAAGTGCCAATCTTCTCTTTGATTCACTTCCAATTTGTCGTTATATTCCTGTTATTAAATGAGATCTGGTGGGGTTCAGTAGCTGCGAAGAAGGCTAGTTTTTTCCATGGATAAGCGAAATTCATTTTAGTGTATGGGTATTAGGTAGACCTGTGTGTGAAACTGGATCGATAAATGAGAGAAAACTCGGTACCAAGGGTCAGTTTTTTCTTCAGGCCTGACAAAAACATTGCTGCATAAACATTTTTTTGCGGTCTTATTGTATCTAAGTACCATCTATTATTATTGGTCGCATGCTCTATATTTGAGGACAGCTTCGATGTCATCCAGCTAGAACATTTCCATTTTCTGCTGACTTCTTTTGCCCTTCTGCACAAAGTCCCTGACAAAAAGCGCGTGACGCTTTCACCTAGGTAGAACCCACATGAGCAAAGCAGGCTCTGCTTTTAATGCAGGAAACATGGAGGGTTTTGAAATGTGATTTGTCTCCACCGAAAAGGTACCTTCTGCTTCCATTTCAAACGCGAACCTCCTCCATCCTGCTCAGCCAGAAACCTCTCTCAAGCCATCTGCTTCACTGCTTAAAACCCATTCACATTCGAACTCCCCCACATTTTTCTCTCATGTCAGCTCCTCCAGTTACATGGCTCTTCATGCATCTCTTGGTCTTGTTTCCTTTCCTTCCGACCGTGTTTGCCGCCATCCCTGCCATTCCGATGAACTTCACCTGTCACAATACGTGTGGCACCATCCCCGTGAAGTACCCATTTGGCACCAGCTACGGTTGTGGCCACCCGGCCTTTGCTAGAAACGTGAGATGCAGCTCCACCGGCAAGCTCGAGTTCACTACCGGAAGTGGGATTTACGACGTGGCCTCGATCGACTACTCCACCGGGACAATGATCGTCACTGACCCTCTTATGTCGACTTGCGAATCGATGCAGAACTCCGGCAGCTTCAGCCTCGATCGAGCCAGCCCGTTCAGCGTCATGGATAACAACATCTTTGTGCTGCTCGGGTGCTCCACGAACTCTCCCGTGTTCGACCCATACCAGGAGCTGTGCGCCACCGGCTCGAGCTCTCGCGTTTGCAGGGGCCTGTATTCTTGCAAGGGAGTGACCGGCATTGGACTGCAGCAGAACGCGCCGGTGTCCACCTGTTGTGTCTACCAATCGCCGACCGGGTTCGGCTCGAGTTATGCTTTGGATCTTCCGAAGCTCCAGTGCTCGTCCTACAGCGCCATATACGGGTTCGGAGACGACCGTGGAGATCCCTCGAAATGGAGGTTCGGGATCTCTGTGCAGTACAACGATTCTGACTCTACGGCGGCGTGCACGGACTGCGAAGCGAGCGGGGGATTTTGCGGCTTCTCCGGCGTGGGCGAGTCGTTCGCTTGCCTCTGCCATAACGGCGTGAATACCACGAACAACTGTTACGGCCGAGGTTTGTGCCCATGTGAAAACCCGATACAGTCTGAATGGTCCGTGAATCTTGCTCTTGTGTGGCACGCTTGGCAAATCCATGTCATGAAAAAGGTGGCACAAGGGAGAGCATTGTGCCATTTGCCTTGAAATTACCAATTGCTGTATCATTACTGTTTCTCCTTTCCTCTGATGCGGTAGAATGTTTCAAATCTTTGCGCTGTTTGGCTTAAGACTGATATGTGTTTGATGTGATCAGGATACGCTTGGAGTGGAACATGGGGACCCAAGAGTCAAGCCAGGATCATCATAAAAGGTACTGAAGTAGCCTCACCTTTCTTCTTTTTCCCCCTCAGTTCCACTTTTCCACCGATGACCTTTTTCCCACCTCTCCTTTTCTCCCCCTTTGCTCCTGCTACAAACTTTAGCTTGCCTGCAAGATTAATTGTTTAAAATTCACTTCGCGAAATGATTAAGCTTTCAACTGAAGCACTCCAATTGTTCTGACTAGACTTAGGGTCGGGTCTGTATGAGATTGGGATGGTTGCAACAGTTCAGCTATGGGGGGAAGGATGATTCGGATTG
Source organism: Eucalyptus marginata (assembly GCA_014182565.1). Classification (NCBI taxonomy): domain Eukaryota; kingdom Viridiplantae; phylum Streptophyta; class Magnoliopsida; order Myrtales; family Myrtaceae; genus Eucalyptus; species Eucalyptus marginata. The sequence continues at coordinate 42,607,223 of CM024586.1, read as the reverse complement.
TAAAATTAAAGCTCTTTCTGAGATTGCCTCACAATTTAATACAGCAAGAAAATGAACAGTCTGAGCTCTGTTTCCTTGGGCAACAATGCAATTGCATACTGTGGTGACAGAAATTCTTGGCTAATATCTAATAGACAAAAAATCATAGCAGGGCCTATACTAGACTCCTAAATTGTGTATACCATGTCTGAGGTAGAGACTTCTAGCTGTCCGATCATCATTATTACGTTTTCATCCTGATGCTGCCGATTACTCCAGTCCCGCTTTTTGAAGGAAAGATATATAGCCGATGTTGGGATACTGCTGCGTTATCTCCTCTTATGTATTCCCGTCACTGGGGCTTCCCATAAATTTTTGCTTTTGTTGTAATAGGATTGATGCTCTGGTGGATTCTGCTCTCCATTTCACTGCCTCTAATCTGAATGTTCAATGCGCATGGAGGGGACTTGGTGATTTTCTGAATGCCTTATCTAAGTTTTCCTGGAGCTGACAAGGTTTTGCAGTTGCCCAGATCAGGGCGAATTTTTCTGGTTACTAGATCCTATGGTTTTGGAATGTGCTGTGAGATTCTTTGTTCAGAATTAATGTGAATTCCCAATTCGCATAACCTCTGAGTTTCGAGGGTGAAAAGTACATCCAAGGTTCGTCAGTTTTAATCGAGTAACATCATGAATCACATTTTTCTTGTGTTTGTGGGCTTGCGATTAAATTTAAGAAAACAAACTAGCAGCAGAAGCAGATGATGTGAATGGAAGTTGAGACCGTCTTCGTGGTCATCTCATCTCTGCTTATTTGATGATTTACGTATTTATCTTTCCATATTGGAAACAACTTAATTTCCGACAGATCATATCAACATGTTAAGGAAGATTAGCACTCCTGTCAACTGCTTTCGAGACCATTTAATGAGATCAGTGGGCCTTACAGAATCCATATATCCGTGAAAGTCGAAAGGGTTGATTAAATTTCAGTGACGACAAAAGGGTTGCGTCTCTCTTAATTAAAGAGAAAACACACTTCAGCGGATGTAACGGGGGCAATGGTATCATACATCGAACAAACTCATCGACTCACCACACTGTATATTTTCTACTTGATGTGATTGCCATTGCGTACAATTGTGCATGGTAAACATATCCTTATCATCAGTATACCATCAGTATGCCATATGGGTTCGCCCATACGTACAATCTGTAATGGATAGAAAAGTTTCTGCTTTATGGCGTGTTTGGTAATTATTTTGTTTAGAACAATGTTTGAAATGATTCTTTTTACTTTATTCCCGAAAACAATTTTTATTTTAATCGAAACATTTTAATCGAAATGATTCTTTTTACTTTTATTCTCGGAAACAATTTTTAAGCATTTTAAGCGATTTGATAACTGTCCAAAAATTTTAGAAATAGAATTGTGTTGGGTATCTGTTCTAAAAATTTCTAATCCAAATAATTTTTTAAAATTTTTAATAATTTTATTACTTTTTTTTTTTTTCTTTTTTTTTTTTTTTTTTTTCTTTTTCTCTTTTTCTTCTTCAAGGTTTGCCAATCGCGGCATTGGGATGACCGGCGACCGGCCAAACGAGGGCCAACGACCTCGTTGGAGCGTCGCCAATACAAGGTCATCGGCCCTCTGCAAGGCTGTGCCTCTTTGGCTAAGCCTCGCCGACAGTTGGGCGAGGCTCAGCCGAGCCTTGGTTGGGCAAGCTCGGCCTTGCCAGATTTGGGCTAGGTCAAGCCTCGCAAGTGGCCGGGGGATGGCGAGGCGAGGCCCGCCTAGCCATCAGCGAGGTCATCGGACCTCGCCCAACCAATTGCCGGCAAATGGTGGTGGCAAACGGCGGCATCGGTGATGGCAACGGTTGAAGAAGAGAGAGGGAAGAAGAACAAGAAGAAAGAAGAGAGAAGAGAAAAATAGGTTGACTTGATTTTGGAAATGTTCTCGAAAACAAATAATCAACTTTTATTTTACTTCTCGATTCTGTTCCAAATCCATTTCCGAAAATAAAAAAATAGAAATTTGTTCTGAAAAACAAAAATTTTACTAAATGGATTTTTATTTCAAATTTACTTTTGCGAATAAAAGAATATAAATTTTCATTGTTTGGCCGGTTGCAAAATGCACCCTTAATAGCTACTTTGATGGCACACTTCTATTTTCTTATCTCATCAATTTCTATGACAATAAGTTTTCCAACTTTTTGTCATATCAAAAGGGAATTTTACTCGGAGCATTGAAGTTCTCTACTGAAATGGTAATCTTGTTCATGCTGTTCTTGCAATGATTCGTCTCAATCGAACTTGTGGATTCCACGAAATGTAGGAATTTTGACTCTTCCGATACAACACCTTCCGGATTCAACATGAGGCCAAAAAGAAACTTACAAGAAATCCCTTGCATGGATGCTACCAGACAACGTAGAGATGTAGAACTTAATCTCCACGAGAAATATCGTCGGTTATCTTTTCTGAACCATGTAGTTTCATTCTTGTCTGGTTGCTGCTGGACTGGGCGGTTCAAGTGGCCTGGAATGACCTGCCATCTTTTATGTCATTACATGAATTCTCATGGATTCACTTCCCAAATGCCTTCCCACGGATTGAAAAGAAAATTAGAACTCTACGTTCTCATTACAAGTTTGGTTCGGTCATTCCTTGCTTGGTTCGGTCATTCCTTGCTTTCAAGGGGTTTCCTTCCTGTTTCTGACTCCTAAAATTTCTCCCTCTTACCAACGGCAGTGTCTTCTCAGCTGTATCACCTTCAATTTCAGTCTTTGGACAACCCATCGGTTTCGACCTGAATCCTTCATTTTCTTGATTTTAAATGCGGTAAATTGCATCAGTCTTCGATTTTTCCCACCCATTTGTGTGATTGAATTACCCTGTATGTGAGAGAACGAGCACGTTTTCTTTAGTAAAGAAGTCAAGCATGTGAACAGAAAAGTCGAAGACGCATGTTATCATCTTCTAAATCTTTTCTTTGGCTGAGATTTGATTTAAGTTATATGTTCCTGAACAGAGAGTATGGATTTATGGGTTGTGGCAGCAGCTGCTGGCGCCGGTTATGCTGCGAAGCATTGGCGCAACATCTCGTCTCAGGGGAGGGAAGAGTCTTCATCTGAGCCATTTTGTAATGACTTTAGATTTAGACAAGCCAAATTGAAGAGCTTTCTACAGCACATCAGGGAGTCTCCTTTGCACAGACTGGCTCTTGCCCAAGTCGATGACCATAACTCTTTCGGGGGCAAGTTTTGGGAATTCGACAATTTTGATGGCGATCATGAAGAGAGAAAGAGGCCTGCAAATTTGGGTAGCCATCTTAATCACGACGTACTATCGCTGGTTAGTTACCAGCCAAGCTTACATGAACATGAGAGCCCTCATGAATTCGGAGTGGTTATCCAAGGACATAGAGAGTCTGGTGACGAGTCTTTTCAGGGTTCAAGAGCTAAAAAAAGCAGTAGGTTCAATGGGAGCAGGCAGTTTAGGATTGCTGTGTCTGATGAAATAGCACTCAAGCCTGTCGATTCATTTGGGGATTTCATCGATATCGATGCTCAGTTTTATAATGAATATGTTAGAACCAAGAGGAGTGAGCATGACGCGCTCATATCGCCCTCTAAATCTGTGGTGAGGCCTCTGCTGGTTACTGATGGGAGCCGAATAATCATAAGCAGGACCAGCGGCGGTTTCTATGTGGAGAGCGAAAATGGGAGAAAGATGCGTCGAGAAGAAGGCGAATTGAATGAGGTAGAGACAGTTTTAAGACATTTGGAGCTTCCCGAGATTGGTACACAAAAATCATCGAGAAGACAGAAGCCAAGTACTGGCAAGAGGAGTTCTACAAGGTCAAGCTCTAGCGTAAGCGCATTTGCCAGTTCATTGCAATCACAAGGTCTGTTCTTCTCTTCATTGTTCTAATTATCTACACAAACATTATGAAGAATCTTAGGACTTTCTTTGTATCTTCACTAATTCTTATATGACTATCATGTTTATCATCGTGGTGTGTGTCCTCCTCAGGATTCTCCAATCGAATGCCGCTTTTCTCTCTCGGTTTAACAATCGGCGTGATGACCAGTGTAGTGGAAAATAAGAGGGAAGTGGACCTGTTAGATGAGAGGTTGAGGCAAGCACAAAATCTAGTTCAGGATCTACACGAGGAGCTGAAAATGAAGGACCTGTTAACTGTGAAGGAGATTGACGCCGATGGTCCAAGGATCCCCGGAACCGGTGCTCACCCTTTTGTCGATGGGACAATGACCGCATCTTCCCCTGTCGATGAGATGGATAACTCCTCGAAGAGTCATATGAGAGAGCCGAATGATGGTGCAGCAGAGAAGTCTGATGCAATGAGAGAAATTGAGGCAGAGCTTGAAGCTGAACTAGAGAGGTTGGAGCTGAACGTGAAGCTGACTAGCGTGAAGAACGCATCAGATTTCGTTGAGGTAAGTCTGAATCTACAGTTGAGCTGCACGACATTTTGGCCAAAGTCTCGACTACCCTTTGTAGAGTACCTCGTTACCTATGTTAGGTTGTAATTGGCTGTCAAATTTGGAACCCGTATTGAAACATATGCACATGAAAACAAACGTGACCACGCTTGCATCGCCTTTAAATGCTTTAGCATTGGTACAATAACAATTTGATCACGACTAAAAATTTCAATCATTTAGACCCGGTGAGCACCAGTATCGATAGAATCAGCAGTGAATTACATTTAGATGAGCACATGAAAAAATGGCTGGCTTGCATGTGTCCGCCACCTCGAAAGGGATCCTAGTTTCTGCACGAACTTCACTTTCATCCAGTAATTTCAATCTGTGACATTTGATATAGATGAATTAAATTTGCTCGGGATAATTTTTTCATGCGAATCTGCGCTCGCTCAGGGACATCTAAGACCAGGTGGAGTCGATTCCATGCTAGAAAGTACATTAAAATCCGACCACGATGTCAGTGGGAGTTCAGACGGACGACCTTGCTCACCGAATTATGCTGTATCACCTCAAGAGCTGAGTTTGCGTCTTCATGAGTTAATCGAGTCGAGGCTTGAGGAACGCATTGCTGAACTTGAGGCAGCCCTCGAAGCTAGCCAGAAGAATTTGCAATACCTACTATTCGAGAATGGAAACTGTCAAAGAGAATCAATTGGCGCTATTGCATCGACATCATCTGACCAGGAGAGCCCGACCCTACCCAACGACACTTGCGAGACAGATGGACCCTTGGTTGCAGAATTGTTGGGGGAATCTCTGGATGCATATAAGGAGGCTCGAGAAGAGAGTACTGGGATAAGTCAATTAGATGGAGCAGATCAAACACACATTAGATACAGCATTGAGCATAAAGAGATGGAATCGCATTCTCTTCAGGAAGACCAAATCAACCGGGGAGATAATTTAAGCACAACTTAAGGCCGACAAAGGGAGATATCCAGATAGTCTTCTTCATGAAAATGACAAAAACAGTATGGAATGGACACCAAGGAGCTGGGGATCAAGTTGAATGAATGCAGAGACATGTGGGAGACAGCTCCTTAACCAAGCTTCCTGTACTTGCAAGGTAGGTCATGGAGGATACAACCAGAACTTCACTTTCTTGATAGTGTAAATACCCAAAGTGAAACCACGATAAATGTCCTCACATATTGCTCAACACTAGACTAGGGCAGTGACAATATCTGTAAGGAAAGTTGAATGTCAACAGCATATGTGGATCAAAAGACCTATTTCAATGATAAATTGATATCACTCAACAACAGTTAACTTGTGATAGATTTCTTCTTCCCGTAATTATTGACAATCGATGAGGCATCCATGAATTAGGACGGTCATCTTTTTGTTCTAGCCTGCTTCATCATTCAATAGTAAGGCCGTACCTTGGGATACACAGCTCAAAATAAGAATCGGAGTATATTCGCATTGCAATAAGCTTCGTCAGAAACTTTACAAGGGGAAAACTTTCTTATACCTAAAATAAAGCACAAAGGAGAAGTATAAGCCAGCACAAAATAAACCAGTTACGAGGAGAACCCAATGGAAAGCAGATGGATAGTCAAAAATTGTAGCCGCAAAATTCATCCCAAAGATTCCCGTCACAACAGCAAAAATCGTAGCAACAAATGTGGCTGCTGTTAGCAGCAACTCAAATTGTATTAAATGGTTCTGAATGTTTCCCTGAAATGAAAGAGAAAAAGCTCATGAAGCATTAGTTGTCAACCAAATGAGATGAAGATAATAAATGCAGACACTAGTACATATTCAATTCCACTCACCAGTTTGATATTGATCATATCTTCAGTGTCATCGATATACTCCTTAAGCTGCATTGCCAAATAAAAGAGCAAACAGTCTCAGCAATACCAGTCAAGAAAGTAACATGTTTGTTGTTGATTATCTCTAGGAAGCATGTTGAGACAAGAAAGTACAGATATCGATGAATAAAATCGAAGACTTTTTAGGCCTAAGAGCAGTCAAATTTCAAGTAGATTTCTGCAAATCAATCACATGGTATTCATTCTTTGGAAAATTTAATAACAATGCCTGGAAAATCATAGAAATGATGAAATATGATCGTAAAGCACACGGAACTAGGAGAGGAGGCTAAGTTGTTTAAAGATGTATTCATTTGAAACATACTGATAACAGTTTGCTGAGGGTGTTGTCAATGACGACAAAGTATGCTTCAAGCAACATCTCCAGCTGATCAATGTTTTCACCAATACTAGAAGAACTCAGAAAGCTTCCATGCTTGCTTGGACTTATGATGCTGCTAAAAGCCCTTTGTAATCTGTGTCCCCCACTGAGTGACGCTACAGGTGAAACAGGTGCTGATTTGGAACCTGACCTAGCCACACCTAAATCATCAGTTTGGATGTACTGATCGCTTACAGAATATGCCTCAGATCTTTGTTTTTTCTCAGTGAGGTACATCTCGGCCATGTCGCCATCATCATCCATGAGATGTTCAATCTCATCTCGGACCTGAATTTGCAAGAATCTTTGTGAAGAGGAGTAACACAACCATAATCATCTGAAGGTGATCAGAATTATCAAATTACCTTCTGAACTCGCTGTGTCAAAGCAAGTAGATGACCCTTGAATCTACGGACCTGCTCTAGGTTAAGAGTACTTACAGATGATATCAACTCCTCCAAAACTGGATAAATTTCCATCTCCAAGTCCTTCACCTGTCAAATATAAAAGCTTCTCATATCATATGTTACAAAATACAAATGATAGGATGATTTCAAATAAAGAATGGCAGCTGCATCAGTCTATCAAAGTCACTTTAGTTTGAGTGTCCCTTGGTCATGTTAGATTAACAATATCAGGTCAGAGAATTTAACAATAATCTCCATGATCACTACTCTTCTTGGGTCCAATTTTTTCTGGGGTTATAATTCTTCCATTATAAACAATTGTCTAGGAAAGGTCCACATATACATACTTCTAACCACACAATTAACAAGCTCGACACATTAAAGAGAAAGAAGAGACTCTCTGATTCATCTTATATCATCAATCACTGCAGAAGTTACTGCATACCTGAGCATCAAGCGACATGCATGTGAGATCCAAAGCTAGCTCCAGTGCCCTAAATTCGAAAGGTAGGTCATCTGAATTAAGTAGGCAAACGTAAGCAATTTCAAGTGGCATTATCTTTCAAAGAGAAAATATCAATCTAAGCAATAATTTTCTTGGGGAAATTTATTGCATGACTAGTGTATAGTCCAAATATAAACAGGGCAGCATGTTGAAAACACTTCTTCCTCAAGAAGGCTTGGACTTCTAAAAGCCACTACAAGGACCATATGATCCTCATTTAGTGTCACGATTTCCATTAGTCAGCTTGGGAAATTATGAAGTACAAGCTGAGATGCATTTTGATCCAGGAGATACTTTACCAGCTTGATCTTTGTTCATCTGCAGACTCCTGCACAATTCTGACTCATACCGAAGAACGCATCCATCCAAGGAATTCATCAGGAAAACCTCCTCGGCCGTGATTATACACCTTATCTGCTCAAGACTGACCACAATGGCTTTCTCTCTCCCTAAAATTGAAGAAGGATAAATGAACAAAGGATCTAAAAGCCGTAGATCTCTCGCCGGCAGAGAGCAATGTCTCATTATGGTAGCTTTGTCTAGCTCCAAAACTTTAGAGTTTCCTTCCTGATCAATCTTTATCCAAGAGCGACTTCCATGACCTCTCTTCTTCGCATTAGATATATTAGAAGCACGGCTTCCATACCCATCCACACTAAACCGTGCACTATATCGAGAAGAAGCAGACTCAGCAATAATGGGTGAGAAGATTGGCCCTTGCCCACCTTCCATGGGACAATAATCGTTCTCTCTGGAGAGGTAACTATGAAATTATGCGAATGGAATCTACCAGCATGCCACAGGACTACTGCTACCTCAGTGATTCTGTGAATACAGCAAGCTCTCATTCCCAGCCAGTGAAGGAAGGAACTCACATAACCATCAATCTTCTTCCTCCAGCCGCCACATTCTCTTAATGCCCACCTGAATATAGAGTAAACAACAACAACAGTGAGAACTTCCGAGCGATGATCAGCTGACCGAGCGAATCCGAGTTCTCCACTCTCTTCATCCGACAATACCCACAATGAGCCAAAGTAAAGCTAGAGTTTTTCATTTCAAAAAGCGGCCACAAGAAAAGGGAAACCTCCAAACTCACAAAAGTCACGGCCAAACATATTCTTTCACAATCCTGTTGACCCTCGATTTACCTCCATGTGATCGAGGCGATTTTCCTAGGAATCGAGAAGGGAAAAACTTCACACACAAAAATAAAAAATAAAACTTTTCAAAAGCTTAACTCACAGAACATGGAGCTGAATCAAAGGACGCCAAGAAGAACCCTAGCTGCGAACGCCGCGAAACCCTAGAAGCTCTAATGCCCGCAAACCAAACCGTCGACAAGCTACGTCAAAATAGAAGAATCGACACTTCAGACCGCAGGCAATGATTGGTTCCGCCAAATTCGCGACACCGAACATGGAAGATCAATGGACTGCAAATGGGATGCAACCGAGACCGGCCACAGGACGCCATTAACGGAGAATGAGGACGGAAGAGGCAAACGAAGACGCAGCAGAGCAACAGCGAGAGCGAGAGCGAGATCGAGATCGGGCAAGAGGAACTGTGTACCTCTCGGTTTTGTGAAGATCGCGAAACCAATGGCGTCCGACAGAGAAAGAGAGAGAGAGAGAAGGCGGGTTCGATGTCGCGGGAGCAGCGAGAATCACCGGCACCGAGGAGCAAGCGCGGAGGTGGTCCAGTCAAAGACGCCCGTGGATAGAGACACCGCGCACCCACGTCGTTCCATTTTTGGAGCTTTGTGCTTCCACGATTCAGTCCTTACGATGTTACGTCTTTCTGTCATTCTTAATTTGGCTTCGGAGCCTATTCTATTCCTTTCGTAAGCATGTCTCTCCACCACCTCTACTGGTCAAATCGTGCACGTAAGAGGGGCGTTGCGTTATCGTTTAATATCGTTGACGACGTGTCCTAAATACTTTCAATATTCATACTGTTTTCTCCACTTATCAACTTAAATTTTTAATTTAAAATTTTTATCATATATCACGTGGTAATTAAGACTTAAGTGAAAAAAACGATTATAAAACAATAGAGTAGTTGCCTGATCATGACAAGGGAGAAAGCATTTTATGATAAAGGTGGTACCACGCCTCGAGTAATGAAGATTGGCATGTTTACCAGATTTTTTCATCCTATTTCTCATTCTTGTTTATTTGTTCGTTTTAGTGATTGGATAATTCTTTTAAGAAAAAGGTTGAGATTAATATCTGATTTTTAAGATCCAAGTGCTACCATAGTCTCTAATTTCAGAAACCTTCTGAAAATAAGAAAATTCGTGAAAAATATTTAACAATCTTCAACCACTCGTAATGAGATTTAATAATACTATTTAGACTCGGTTCCACTCCAAAAATTTCTCATTCGTCAAGCGTAAGTTTCCTCAATAAGCGAAGGTGGTCGAGAAAGATTGCAGGCGAGTAATGATCATCTCCCTTTTTGGTCGAGATGGCAGCCGGCCTAACTATTTCTTTAGGAGATTTGGAGCAAAGCTAGCTCAGGTTCAAAGACGGATTCTTGCTTCAGCGAAAAAGGGTCGACGCGCGGGGATGCCGGCGGGGCGTAGAACAGCCTCTTCTCAGTGGAGTATATGACTTCCTCGTACGAAGCGCAACGGCCAGGCAGAGGTCGCGGCTCGGGGAGCCCAGGGCAAGTGAACTCCGTCTCCATGGCCAAGGAGGCGGGCTTGAGCTTGTGGGAGAGGCTGGAGCAGACATATTGGAGGGTCGTGACGGCCAGGAGGGGGACGACGGGACCGTGGGGGGCAAGAAATGAGGGCGTGGAAGAGGTAGGAAAACCGGGTTTTCGGGTTGATGAGGAAGAGCCAGCCGTGGGCAAAGCCACCCCGGCCGGGGCTCCCCGGACAGCACAACGTCCTGGTTCCACTGGCTGAACCGGTCGGTGGCAGCACCCTGCCGCCGCATTGTCCATCACGTGGCTAAACAGGTACCGGCTGATGCTTTAACCAAAATCCTCAGCTGCCGAGCCACACTGGTTTTGTAGCCGGTTATGGAATGTGGGCATACGCAGCCACGGAGGCGGGAAGGAGGGGCCGGGCGGAGGCGGAGGCGGCAGATGGAGGACGCCGCCTAGAAGCCGCACTCTGCGCATGGGCGAAGGATTGCATTGTGAAACCTCCCCACCATTTTTGCTTCCAGGTTCATATTGTGCCGCTTAAAAGGCACGTTTGCATAAGCAGCGAGGGAAACGGCTGTTTGCCTGCTTAGTGCTTTATATAGTAAGTTGGGTAAATGAATCTTCTTGCTCAGTTCTATTTAGACCTAATTTTTATATGATTTCTTTTCTTGTTCTAACCACTTTTGGCATTCATCACTCATGGACGTTGGAGTCAAATAGCTCTTTTAGTTTAGTTAATTTCAATCTTCTTTTCCCAAACCATACTTTTTAATTTTCGGTTTGATTTGGAGCGCGAACCAACTGTGATCATCTCGCGTCAAATTAAACCGTCCAATCACCCTAGTGGATAGCATCAATTCTTAAAACTCAAAAGTCTTAAGAGGAGCCCAAAATCCATCAAAATATCAATGATGATTCTAGGTAAATGATGTCATCAATTCCATTGAATAACTTTTGTTAATCCCATCGAATAACTTTTTCAAGCCAAAAGGCTAAAAGAATATAATACTTTAAGGACATGTAACCAACCAAACGGTAATTATTTATGTTCTTTTATTTTATCGAACAAGAAAAGAACAGAAATTCGTTTAATAAAACTTTTATTTTTAAGAATAAATTTATTCTTGAAAATAGATTTGTAATAAAATCAATAAGTAGACAAAATTTTCTTCTTTACTATCAAGAACAACTCAAAAATCAAGCCAAATTATTTTCTCTTTATTATTTTTTATTTTCATCTTCTTGTTTTCTTTCATTTTCTCTTCCTTTTCTTCTTCCTGCCACAAGCCAGACAAGGACCTCATCGAGGGCTGGCTAGGCTCCCTTGAGGCCAACACTAGTGATCGGCTATAGGAAGAAGAAGAAAAAAAAAAGAAAAAAGAAAGAAACAATAAAATTGTTAAAAAATTAAAAGAAATTTTAAGTCACAAAAAATTTAAAAGTCATACCAAACGCAATTTTATTATAAGAATAAAAATTTTATCCAGTTACCACCTTCGAATGCTTAGAAAATCGTCTAAAAAATTGAATTAAAAAAAACTATTTCTAAATAAAAAATGTTATTGGAAACATAATTATTACCAAACGTACCATAAACTCTCTCTCTTATAAACTCTCTCTCTCTCTTGAGATCTAAAAACCAGCCTATGTTCGGTTCATCATTCCCTCCAATCTCACTCACAGAATAATTTAGAATTAACAAATTATGATTAACGGGTTAATTAACTAAGAGTGTGTTTGGTAACGATTCTATTTCCGAAATAATTTTTTATCAAAAATAATTTTTTCTTATTCTAGTCTCGGAAATAATTTCTAAGCAAAAGAACGCGCTTAATAATCCAAAATTTCTATTCCCAAAATAAAATACATTTAGTAGAATTCTTAAATTCTTTTAATTTTTTAATAATTTTATTATATTTTTCTTAATTTTCTCATTTTTCTTTCTTCTTCCTCCTTTTTCTCTATAGCCAATCTCGGCCTCCCAAGCTAGGGCGGCGAGCCTCGGCCTCGCCGATGGCCAGGCGCGCTCGTCTGACCACCGGCAAGGCTCAATCTTACCCAAGTAGCGGGAGGTCAGCAGGCGAGACCGAGTCTCGCCGTTGCTCGGCGTCGCCGACCATAGCCGACGCCAAAAACCAGCCAAAAGGAAGAAAAAGAAAAAGGAAGAGAAGAAGAGAAAAAAAAAAATAGGACCAGATTCTATGAACTGTTCCTGAGAATAAGAAACTACTTTTTTCTTAATTATGTTCCAAATATATTCTCGATAACAAAAAAATAGATTTTACCAAATAGATTTATGTTCTTTTTTCGTTCCGAAGAACAAGAAAAAAAAAAACAGAAATAGTTATGGGGATTACCAAATAGGGCCTAAATGATTCTGGGCTGCAAAATCCGAATGCCGAGATCAATTTCTTCTATGGTGAATGTACAGATTTGATCATACAGCGTTCAATATTTGTAAACAATATGAAACATGCTCAATCTTCGAATAAGCCTCTCCTTTCTCCCTCCCAAACCAATTTTAAGGGGTTTTATGAAGCAACAGATGAGCAAGAGAGTTCACTGCGGAAAAGGACCTGGGTTCGGGTTTATGACAATCTGCCTGAGAGGGTGAGGCGACCTCACCTCCGCCGGCGTGCCTCACGAACTCCGCCGGAGAGTGGAAATTCCCATGGCACACGCACATTATTCGGACTTCCTCCCCTTTCCCATACTTGTAGAGGATCCCATCGACCCTCCGCCCATTTGGACCATCACCCTTCGTGAAGACACAAGGCATGTCCTCCATTGTGCTGGCGCTGATTTCCTTGCCCCTGCTCTCAGAAGAATCGGGTCTCTGGGTGCTAGTCATCTGTTCTACTGAGACCCCCCCGGATGAACTGACAGTGTCCTGATTAACCCGCTGTTGCAGTGTCTGACTGCCAAGAGAGCTTCTTGCATCGCTGTAGCCGCTTGATCCTGACATAGAAGATACAGATGATGAGCTTAGCCAGTAATTGATTCTCCATTATTCTTGTTCTTTATATTTTTTGCCCTCGACATATGTTAGTTTCATAGCAAGGGCAAAATAAAGAAAAAAAACTTCGTCTAGTTGTACAGGTTCTGTTTGTCAGCATCTAGGAGCTACTTTTGACTTCACGTTTTGAAGGATACAAGAATCCATGTGATCATATATGTCAAAAGATCAAATAAACAACAAACATGAGTTCCACAAAATTTACAAAAAGACAAAAATCAAACGTAGAAGCCCCTCCAGAGGACATTATATGACATGCAGTATGCAAAATGAACCGAGCTATCAGCAGAAGAGGCAGAAAATATACACACATTTCCCAGGGTGAGAAGCTTCAGAATATCCAAATCCAATGGATTACTGTGCGCACTGGGGTGAATAGTATTACCTAAAAGATTCAGTATTGAAGTTCCATAGTTACTTTAGTAGCAACATCTCCTGCAGAATGTCTGTTCTCGTCTTTGTTTTTTCCCCGATAAGTTAGGAATTTTCACAGATACAGAAACACGGCAAGAGACCATTCCCACTACAGACTCCTGATTCGAATAAGCACCACCTCATTGGCTCTTTCAAACCCCAATTGCACTCGGTTACTATTCTCTTTCTATTGTCCTTAAATGTACAATCTGCTGGAAATCCTGTCTAATACACATTGATAACTGCTATTCGCAATTGAAAGCTAGAAAACAACACTTTTTATGAAATGAGAAGCATTAAATTACCATCAGGAGGATCTTTCTTGCTGTTCAACTATAATCTCTTGGACTTCCTCCAATATCCTTCCTTGGAAGTTTCATGAATCGCTGTCCATAATTTTTATGCATTCTAAGAGCCTTCCATAGTCTCCAATAGCGGTTTCAAGCTACAAGTCACAGACATTGCAAGACAAACTTGATCTTGCGCCAGACCCCATGGGTTGGATTAGGCACAACTTACCCATACCATCCGAAGTGTAAACAGTTACATTTTGAGCCAATAACCTGGACTTTGGTTTAAATCATACCAGGTCCAAGAGGTGAGCAGGGTCCTTCATGAGCCTAACCTTCCTTGTCAAAAAAATAATTGTGTTTTTTGAACTACAAGCACATTTACATCCCAGGATGCAATCATTTGTTTTTAATCTTTCTCAAAAGGATAAGTATATAGATGGCATAGGCAAACTGCTAAATCAGTGGGAACTGAAGGTTGGTACAGCCAAGTGTGCTTAGTCAGGCTCCCTCTCTCTCTAAGCCCAAAGAAACTGTCCTTTGACACTCTTTAAGCATGTCAGAAAAAAGACTATTCAACTGTTACTACGTCAATGGTGAATTGCATTCTTTTAAAGGGGATAGATAACTCAATATTTGACTGGAACCAAAGCGGAGGCATGAACTAGAAGGTAATTTTCCATTTTACCGTAAGCTTCTGCAGAAATAAAATTCATTGTATAGCTGAAAATGCACTTTTATCACTCCAACAGTTTGACAGCATCACAAGAAAGTGAACCAATGTAACTACTAAAATTATCTTTCCTTCCACAGCATTTGATAACCAGGAATGTCCAAGAGGGATTCTAGGAAACAAGATTTGAAGTCCTTTCTGAGATCTCCACTTCAAACAGTTTCGATGTCACACCACCAAATTTTGGCAGACCCTATCTAGCTAAACTCCAGCTCCCTGTACTGAAAATAATAACAGGCATCTGCTCATCAGTCTTTGAAAATAACCATCCTGATTAAGCATTTTTTAATTTAGGAGTAGGCCACGTTTGCTTCAAATAGTTTTCACTTCAAGAATAAGAATTCCCTGAGTAAGACCAGCGCTATATTAATCTCCAGAGGAGCCACACCTAAAATGTCTGGATTCCAAGGTTAGAACCATGTCGTACTTTGAGCAAAATAATACTCGACTAAAATGAATTTGTAGATCAGAAATTCCAGTGATTGCCTATACCCTCTCATACAAAAATCTTGTCCAGCACGTCTCAGAGCTCCACCCCGTTTTTTACTCTCAGTTCCAATGTGTTGCATTGTCCTATCTGGACTCTTGGTTCTTCAGTTCAACAGTCATCTTTCCATCCTAAATGAGTCTAAGCTGGAGCTGACCCCACAGGCAAATCAACACGGCGCTAGGGAAAGAATTAGTTGCTATTATAAAAATGTAAGCCTGAAATGTTCCTAGTGTTAGGTGAGAAATATCTAGAAAGGAGACTTTCTGATTTACTTACAACAAGCAATGAACTCACATCTTCGGGCTGCTTGGTGGCCAAGAGATTATAGCAACAGTCCTAGGAATTCACATGGTATTTGTCAAGACCAGTATACCTCAAGTTAAGGCTTTCAAATCAGCTTTTTTTGTTGCCCTATATTTGACATATATCATCGATAGTCTTATCGATGGAAACTCTATAGACTCCCAGATTGCAGCACCTGATCAATCCACACCATTCAATCACACACTAACCTTGTTTTCTGCTTTCTTCCAACTTGATGGAATGTAACACCCAATATATGATACGGATGGACAAAAAATGCCGAGCCATCATTCGCTCAAAACCCTACCTAAGCAGGATATCAAACACGAAAAAAAAAAAAAAAAAAAAAAAAAAAAAAAAAAAACCAAGAACACAGCTAATTTCACTTCTTGTGCACGTTCTTCCATTAATGCCTATGGAAATATGTTCCTTTAGGAACAGAATCATCCAAGCCAAAGTCAATCCGACTCTCAGTAATAGACCTAAAACAACCAAAACAAAGACCCCAGCAAAAAGGATAGACACAAAAATGGAACTTTTTTAGGCCAGGCTTACCTACCAAAACAAGAAATATCCAGAGACAAATCCAGAGGAGAAAAAATAACTACAGACACCGACAAGTTCAAATTGCACAAATTCCGCACGAAGTAGATAAAACAAAATCCTTAAGTGTCCACAAAAACGGCGACAAGAACACGCCAACGGCGAGGACATTACCTTGTTTAGCAGCCAGAACACCCACTTGGGTCTCGATCTCGAGCCTGTCGTCCTTGACGCTCCGCTGCTTCTCCGACCGCCTCCGCTTCGCCTCCATCCGCCGCAGCGTCTGCATCTCCTTCCTTTTCCTCCATTGCTCCTCCGTCTCCGCGGGCAGGGAGCTGCTCCTCACCAGAGCCGTATAGGACGGCGCGGGCGGCGTCGTCTTCGTCGCCGCCGAATCGTCCTCCCTGAACAGCGGGAACGACCCGGCAATGGAGGACGACCGGGTCAGTCTCTTGGAGCTCTTGTCGACCCCGAATCGGCCCCCCAGCGAGAGCCCCAGGCTCAGCTCGAGCTCCTCTGTTTCTTGGTTCGGCGTCTTGTACTCCGACGATGGCTGCGACTGCGGCGCGGCGCCGCTGCCAGCTGCACCCGTGCTCGACGACGTAAACCTCTGGAGCAGATCTCTGGGGAACCGCTCGAGACGCAGGGAGACGTTCTCCATTGGACTGGTCCTCCCAACTTCCTTCTTGTCGCCCATGTCCCCTGCTCTCGTCACGGAAACGGACGCTCCCCCCCGTTCTGCCTATGACCCGGGCGATGAGCTGCACGGCGATACTGGCCTGTCGAGGGAAGAGCCGTTCCATTTGCAGGAGCAGCTCGCGTCTCTGGTCCAAGACCCGTTGCGGAGGACGGGCGACGGATCATAAAAATCAAGAACCCAGATAAACGTTCGGACCAAGATGGAAAATTTTTCCGAGATTTTCTTCCCCTTTTCAGTTCCGGGGAAAGAAAATAATGGGCAGTGATTATCGTCCCGTTTCACTGACCATTACCGCAGAGAGAAAGAGAGGGAGAGGGTAAACCCCGAAGCGAGGGAGGAGAAGAAATATCTGAAAAAAAATAGAAGAGCAGGGAAGCAGGAGGAAGGGGGGAACAGAGGAACTGAAAGCGGAAGGGCAAATGGAATGGGGTACGTGCTAGAGAGAGAGGGAGACGGTGAGTTCGATTTGACGAAAATGCCCCTGGTGTCTGGACAAGAAAGTACCCAGACAGGACAAGTGTCGATCCTGAAGTCGCTGCTGGACGACACGTGGTCTGACCGAGCACGGTTGCCCACTGGCGATTGCCCCACCCCCCCCCCTTCCTTTTTTTTCTATTATGAATCTTCTCTTTCTTCTCGAGACAGACGTGTTTTCCCAAGGAGAAAAACAAATTAAAAAAAAAGTTATTTTCATCAGATGAATAATAAAATAAAAAAAAATAATCGTATCGTCACAAAATTGACGGACGAAATCTGACGGATAAAAAACCCCCTAAAAAATCCTTTATTATACAATTACCCAAACTTCCCTTTTTTCCAAATAACAAAGAAATGGCCTAGAAAAAGTGGTGCCTCGTTCCTGGTCTGGTCGGGGAAGTCTTATCTATGGTCTACGGGGGAGCAAGTTGGGGGGCTGGAGGGACACGTGTCTGGGCGAGGAACAGGGCGGGCTGACTGGAACACGTGTTCCCCCTCGACATGATTGAGGGGTGGAAACCCACGTGTCCGAAATCCCTTGGCTTTTTTAAGATGCGGCGTTGGATTTTGTGCCCCGCGAATTTCTCCCCCTTCTCCCTTTTGGCCCCGGCCTTCTCCTTAGCTGTCCCTGATCGTTACCCTTTCCGGTAGTATTTTAAACGAGCCTACTTTTCGTATTTATGTTTCCACGTACCCCCCCTCCCCTCCCGCGCGCCATGTTAACATTTCTCGGTCCCGAGATCGAAGATCGGACAATACTATATTGTCCGAGGTCGCCACGACATGTATCTTACGTATAAATATCTGAGTCGAGCCGGGCGGGGTCGGGTCGGGCCAGGCCACCAACCATAGTCGGGCGGGCCGGGCTTCTTCGTGTACGTCCATTTCGTGCGGCCATTCTGTCAATTACTCCTAATTACGAGGTATTTCAATGATTCGCTCGATCGATACCGCCCTATATTCCTGAATCGCAGTACATGTATCGACTAGAGTCTGATCGATAAAGTAACAAGCATGGTATCGGAATTAGTTAATTCTGGACGCAAGTCTGATTGATCGAACCAATTACTTCATGTATTCCTTTCCACCTTTAAACCTACTTCCTTATCCTTAACGAATGTTATCTTTTCTTTAAAAGTTAGGTTTCTTGTGGTTCATTAAACAAACACATGTTGAAGAATGCGTATCCTGCGATGCCATTTGTCTTATTAACTTTGGTAGTTAATCTAAAACAACAATTTTGGCACTCATTGAGTATCAATTTTAGTTTTACTTTTTCTAGGGGTGAGCATAGGTTCAAGATAAAATTGAGAATTAAACGAACCAGCTAGAAAAAAAAAAAAAAAGTTGAATCGGTACCATACAGTTCTATTTTCGGTTTATAGGTAATGAAAGGATTATTTATTGGTTGGTCAAAAATCAAAACACTTACTTATTAATTCTACTCACAAGTTTTCCTGCAAAATTCAAAAATGAAAGGATTATTTAGTTTTTTAAACAGACTTCGAAAAATTATATACAACTCAACTATTGTTTTTGTATATATTTTGATAATCTGCAAACCCTTTTGGTTAAAATAAAATTTCAATTGAAAGCTCGACATGAAAAGTTACTCATCCCCAAGGAGAAGCGAAAAAGTTAATGGTCAGCATACTCTATTTACGTGAAAAGTTAATTGATCACGGTAATTATAATTGCTTGTCGTAGTGATGCTTACCTATCATATGAAAAGAATTTTTGACCCCGTCTTGCAACTTGGGCGCTACGTCCAAACCCCGCCGCACTTTCAACCGCGATCTACTTCGTATCCTGCGGATGCCTCAGTGAATGATTCTCTCGACCATGTGATGTGCTACGTGAATTCCTCCGCATCTATTCCGTCGAATTCTTACAATGGGAGCATTGCCCACCACACGTTTGAACCACCAGGCCGCGAGCACTAAAAAGTGCAAGACCGTTGTCGCTTGTGGAGGCAGAACTCCGATGTCCCTCGACAAGCTACGTCGACTTTTTGGGCGGCGGAGTAGGTTGAGGTTTGAGCTTTCTTTGGTCGAGAGTCATGCACAACCAAGGACCGTCTTGGTGGTTGTGAGGTAGCCTAGTCCTCCGAAGATCCATCGATGAAGCTGAGCCTCCTGTCACTCCTAGAAGAGGAATATTCAGTGGTATGCAACCGCCACATCAGTTGCCGATGTGACATGCATGTTTTTATTCATATCCAATCAGGGATTGACACATAAACATTGACCTGAATTTAAAAAAAAAAAACTAAAAGAAGTTTTCTCTCTCTTCCTTCCTCTCTCTCCCTAGCCTGACCTTCGTCCTCTCTTGTCGTCACCACAAGCAGAGTCGCCGGCACCTTGATTAGGCTGAACCCAACAATGGAGTTGCCGGCCATAGACTGTGTACAAGCTCTCGTCATCTTCCCCAATGTCTATTCCTTTGAATTTTCTTTTGTTGTTTGAGCTCGCAATCCATGGCCGTCGAGATTTCGAATATGCCGCCTCCTCATGAGCTATGGATGAGCTAGGCTTGTGGCCATGGATGAGATTAGATCTGGAGGCTTGACTCCAGTCCAAATTTGGACCGAATCTGGACGAGCAATGACCACGAGCTGCCATGACGATGGAGGGTTGGTTTGGCCATGGATGAAGCCGACCACAAGTAGAGGGTGGGCAATGATGGAGGAAGATAGAGCCCACCACAAGCACGACGGAGGGGGAGCTTTATTCCCATTGCCATGGTAGTCCATGAGTTGTTGTTGCTCACGACAAGACTTCCAAATCTACAACCTAGTTGTCTCTGGCTCGGCCGTGGAAGGGTCCAACCACGAGTTGAGGGCGGTCCATAAGTCGTCATCCTTCCCATTAAAATGGCAGTCCATAAGCTATGATTGCTCATGATAGGACTTCTAGATCTGCAACTCCAGCGACAACGGCTCATCCATGGCCGCAAGTGACGGCCATCGACTTGCAGATTTGCAACTTCGGTGGTCAACTTGCAAATCTACAACTCCACCTAGCAATTCTCTCCTTGAACTTGGCGTTAGCAACTCTGCCAGTGGCAATAGCGGAGGGAGACGAGAAGGTTGGGCTTGAGGTGGCTGAAGAAGGAGGAGAAAGGGTAGATGGAGGAAAAAACTAAGGCAGACTGAAATTTTTATTTTGTTTAATTAAATCCATGTCAGTATATACGTGTCAAATTATAATTAGTTTAAAATGAAAAATGCATGCCACGTCAGCGAATGACATGGTGCTTGCAAATCAATGAATATATTCTCCTCTTGGAGAGTCGCCAACTCACATGAGGTCTTGACCCTGGGTTGTCGAACTTCTAGTCAGCCTACAATGCTTTACCAGTAAAGTGATTGACAAGAGGTTAGCAATGCTCCGATTAAATGCCATCTCCTAAGCCGTCATCATACTAGATCAAGGTCGGGTCTTCCTTCACCTACTATTAGAGTTGTTTAACTAGTTTTCTTATCGGCGCGTACCAAAAGTGCACAATTCCCTATTTCTCGACCCTCGAATCATAAAATTAAGGAAAATACGGCACCTTATATCGGGATCCATTACGCACGACCTCTCATTTTGGTACGTGCAGGAGGCATGCTTCGTGCTCCGACATCATTTGCGACGGGGGCCACGGCATGAACATAACTCGGACAACTTGCGGTTCTGCACGAGCGCACATACGCATGGAAAAAGATAATGGAACGCCCCCAGCCTTTTTTCTCTCGCTATCTTTGGGGATGTGTCGCTTCCATGTTCGCGAGGATTTTAGCGGGTGGCAATGATTTGAACGACCCCCAATTCCGAATTCAAAAAGGAGAATTCAAAGTGATGATGGGCCATGGAAACTTAGGAATAATTGTTTTTTTTTTTTTTTTTTGGGGTGATCGAGTGAGGGTAATTAGATCCACGTGTGTGGTGAAGTCCCCTTCCCAGTGGTGGGAGATGGTCTGGAAAGTAGGGGACGCGAAAAAGCAGTCTAAATTCAGCTAAACGCCAATTTCCGGGAAGCACGTGCACACTGAGTGCGCTGCATTTCGCTTTTCGATAGATCAAATCGAAGATCAGATTTAAACTCTCATTGCGCCAATTCACGTGATAAAGGAATCGCTGGCTTTCCTTTTCTTGTTTTCTTTTTCTTTTTTTATGGCTTGATGTACAGGTGGTGTTTGAATTAGTTGCAATGATGATTTGAGTGCCGCTATACTTCGACTTCGTAACTCATCTTCGCTCTTAATTAGACCTATTAAAATGGGTTATAAAATAATACCTTAACCTGTATCTATTAACTAAATTGTTTTATGGATTAATTACATTTGGTTAATAGGTTATAAATGGATTTACAACTTACATAACCTGAACTCATTTCGATGACTCTCTTCTCATTCTCTCTCGCTTATACTTGGTCTTATGCTCACTTACTCTGCACTCTATATAGGTTTTCATAAATTATGTTGAATATTGACATGTTTTAGCAATATGGGTGAGGATGGGTATGAACAAATTAGCACCAATATCAATATGTGACACGTGATATAACAGGACACGCCGACATATTATTTTTCAAAAATAAAGAATTTTGACACATTAAGACATATTGTACATTAAATGTATAATTATATATATGATTATTTCAATCAAATTAATTGAAAAATAAATAAGTATAGCCTAAAATGAATTTACACGAAAAATATTAATCTATAATTTGTTAATATCATCAATTATTTCAACTTGACAAATTCAACTACATTCCATTCCAATTATCCATAAAATTTGGAGAAAAAAACAAGCAATCCATATTCTACTATTTAATTTAACATTTAACAATAAATCCCCCAAAAAAAAAAATTCATATTTCAACATCAAATATAAAAATAAGTATTTCCCCCTTATTATTTTTATTATTTTTTATTTTTTAAATATTTACATTTTGATATCTTATTTATTGAAAATGGTTAAAGTTGACCTCATGCGTGTCAAAATTCCAAATTCGCGTGTCGGGAGAGTTGATCACATGCTGGAACATGTCGGACATATGTCGAATTGTCCAATACGACACAAACGCTCCTGAAAAGTGTCTATGCTTCTTAGAATATGAACATCTAGATTTTTTTTTTTTGTCAGTCTTATTCTTTCCTACTCTAACTCTCACTCTCAACTTTTGCCCTACCTCCTTGTAGGATGTGGGAGTCGAAACCCACTTCGAAACTACTCGTCCCCAACCCCGAGAAGATGGGGATTCGAACCCCCCACCTCCCCTTTCACGCATTGAAGAGTGGCGGGTTGGGAAAAACCCCACAGTGATTTGAATAAACGTGTCTATTTGGATAAGACCTTGACCCACTCGTGATTTGCTGTTCGATTTAATCGCATAAACCCATGATTGATTATCATGAAGGGGCTTAAATTTCTCGATGGGCTTAATTAGTGAAGTTTTGCGATTGTACGATTTGTAAAGCGAGGAAGGCCACGACGCGGTATGACTACGAAACGATCAAAAGCCGTGGGGACACAGAACGATTGCCTCTTGATTTTCTCCTTCAATCATAAGGTGCCGCGATCATTATTACTGGATGACTAGTACAAATGACCCTTGGTGCTTACCACGCGTGTTGAAACCGGAAGACATTTTCTCGATAAAGAATAATTCATGCGACCGTTGCATCATTGATGCATTGCAGCAAGCCAATTATCACTATTGACAAAATAATTGTGCGTGCACGCCATGATGAATATGGGATTTTTTATCTTCCGAAAAAGTCACACACGTATGTGTATATGTGCATCATTAGATAACACGAAATGATAACAAAGTTGGTTTATCAAACTTGGTGTTTTATCAAATATCACAATTAGAATAGGTATACTTTCATATGCAAATTTTACTCATTTGTAATGTGGCTAATGTAAACTCATGATAAGTTGATAACCATGTTTTTATACTTCATGATAGTGATTAGTGACACCAATATTTTTTTCACATTCTTTATAGAAAAGTTATAACATATATATTTCCATATCGAGTATCTTTATGCTACATTTGGTTGTCGGGATAATAATCATAATAGGATATGATAAAGTAGGATATTAAATCTTTTGGATAATAAAGGTGGACATATATAATCTTATTAAGTATTTGGCGCACTTTATGATAAGATTAAAAAATAAATATGATATATCATTTAAATTATAAGATTAAAAAATTGAAAATTCAATTAATTAAAGGCCATGGAAAAACCCTAGATCTAGGAATTGTGGCCACCTCTACAGTGGCCACCATTGAAAACGGCAAGCACCAACATCGCCGTGCAACGGCGACGCAAATTGGTAAATCTTAGACTACGATAGAGAGCATGGGTGGGGGAATTTTAGGTGACCACCATAGTAGTCTTTGCATTGCCTCAAATCGATTGACGCCCCAAGTTGTCAACGATACCAAAGATTTATAGTTGCTTCATCACCATTTTCCCATCTTCCCTTGTGACGTCCAACATAGTTCATAAGGATTTTAGCATTGTCAATGAAGTGGTGTAGGTGGAGCCAAAGTTCCAGCCACTAATGTTTGAGGTGGCACAAGCAATGCTTTAATTAGTACTACAGATGCCTATGACAAAACTTATGCCCTATTTGTCTCAAAAAACCACTCTTGGTCATTAGATTCAGCAAGTCCATGATCCAAAGGAAGGGGCACCCAATTGCTGGCGTATGAGAAGCGAAGATGGGAGAAGAAGTGAAAGAAGAGGGTTGACAATGAATCGGAGAGGTGGAGGCATCCATTTGACATAGATGCTTTATGATATCTTCTCTTTTTGTTAAGTTCTTTCTTTCCTTTAAAAAATATTCTTATCCAATCCGGGCTTATCCCACCTCCTCCCCCGGATTTTTTATCCGACGTTTTATCCAGATATATCCGAGTTTGTCCGATCCAGTGGACATTCCCAAACATCGGCTATGATAGCAAATTATCCTATCCATATTTAAATCCGGACTACTAAACGCAGCCTAAACTTTTGTCAACTTTTGTCTTGTATATTACTTATAGAGCTTTCTTGTAATTACTATCATAAAAATAATAATTTATATTGATTGAAATAATTAATTAAAAAATATTTATATTACCGCCACAACAATTTATATATATATGGATGATGAAAATATTTTTTATTTCATTCATCTTCATAAATGATTCAAGCAATCATTATTTTTTGACTAAATTGATCATAAATACCATATTAACAAATTATCAAAAGGTTTAGAATTACATTAACAAAAATAAAGAAAAAATTATGACAGAATTGGCTGTTGTACACCGGACAATTACCTCCAAAACTAATAACAACACTTGTTTTATAGATGCCCGTATTTAAGAAAATTTATGAATATATTTACTTGTGAGTTGTCACGAGACTAAAGTAGATTTCATTAAATCGTGGATTCTCAAAGATAAGATCAGCTTTAATTGGCATAGCTAATCGATATAATTAAAGAGGGAGAAGAAGGGAGGGGTGCAAGACACGTCGTCGACGTCGATGCGAAAGCGAAAGATTCTCGCCCCTTTGCGATGCCACGTTTTGGGACATCGTCCGGCTAAAGCAGACGAAAAGCTACAATTATAAATAGATCGTAATGCTGGTGACGGCGGCGGGCGTGACCATCGCTGTCGAACTTATGCAATGCGAATTTTCCGAACTCACATAGATTTTATGTAAGAATTCGAATGGCTCACGTGTAGCTTCCTCGATGGGTTTGACTTGACCTTCATTCTTTTCTTCTCTTTTATTATTTAAGGGGTAAATGACTTTGACTGAAAGCGATGATTCCATCTTTTTGAATTAGGAGAGCCTTCTGACTGTTCTTCTCTCTTTAGATGGACTAGTCGCTTGTTTGTTCCACCCTTATTCGTTCCTTCTTCTTCTTCTTTTCTTTTTTTTTCTTTTGATGGGTTGTTGGATCATTGTTTGCTGATTTTCTCCTCGTTTCTCTAGCTTTGATGGAAGCAGGTAGATGGTTAAATTGAGGCAGGTTGGCTAGGCAAAAAGATAGACTTGCGACACTTTTTTCACCTAGAGAGAGAAAAGAAAATAGTGTTAGGAGAGTGTAGTGGAAACCCGATACTTTTCGCCCAGGAAGATCACAAAGAGAAAGCTCAGTTTAAGCTTATAAACATATCCAGTCGGATCATCTTCACTCAAAAGTTTAAGTCGATAAATTATGAGTCAATCGGGATATATTAACTACGCTACATCATATCGATCCTCTGATTTTAAATTTTCTCAAAACACAACTCATATGTGCATCTTAACACATAAACCATCCCTAAAAAGGTTTAATATTGACTATGTTTTAGCCTAGCTCTAGGATATTTAAGTTAGAGCTTGAGATGATTGGCGAGTATGTTATCAATCTACTCTTCAGACATCAGCATGACCCGACACACTCCTAGGTTTCCTCTTGGGGATCATGTTCTTTTTCTTTACATACGGTTTTTATGTTACATCTGTCTATAAATCCCGGTTTCGAATCAACATCCATTAACCAACAAGTTAGTCTTGTATAATGAAGGCTAGACATTCAACATCATCAACATTGTGGAACAACAGAAGTCGAAAAATCACAAAAATCACTAGTGAAGAAAATGCTGATGCATAAATACCACCCGCTATGAGTAATTTATTACCATCACTAACAAAAGAAGTCCCTAGGGATTTGCTTGTGGGACTACGTGATGCCTACGTCAATAAATATCATCAAGGTGAGTATCAGTTCCAATCCAACTATGGGACCAAACTAGTCGATTTTGGGTGTTTCCGGCAAAAAATTATTTAATTCCCAGCTCCTGAAGAGGGACCATATTGACCAGCCCATAGTACGTAAATTTTTCAATTTTTTATAGCAAAAACCATAAAATATAGATAAATAAATAATAATGTCGGTTTTTGGGACAACTCGAGAATTTGACTGGATTCAATCAGTTTGGTCCGATTCTAAGATAGGTAGCTCGTTCTTGATTCCAAGATAGAAACCGAACCACTCTAGAACTGAACATCTTTAAATATCACCGTGATAAGAACAAGCGAGAGAGCGTACGAGAGAACCCGTGTTTCTTGGGGAGGATCGAACCTTAACTCAATGGTGCCTCACGCCCGTATATAAAGAGGGGGTATCATGGACTTGGTTAACGCGCCTCGTGATGGGCCTGTCATCTGCGTGAGCATTGCACGACACCGTGGGCCTACTGCTTTCTTACGCATTTCGCCATGTCAATTAGGATGGTTCGGTCGATGAAGGAGACATGGCTCGTGTTACGCCTATTGAAAAATCGATCGCTTGAGCTACTAATAAAAATGAATTAACGAAATATATTTTGATTGTCCGTAAAATTATTTAGATATAAATTATTATTGAAATCAAAATATTATTCATTGGCTAATTATATTAAGTGATACGAAAGATTATTTTTTGAATTTTTTTTTGTAGATCACTTATTTCTCATGAAACAAATGGAACATAAGAAGCCCAAAGAATTGCGGGTTTCATCCATAGTATAACAAGATGTCACAAATGCAAATAGCATAGATTCATCAAGGAGATAAGTTATTATTATAAAAATAAAAAAAATTTGCGGCGTCGTTGCGTCACATCATAAAAAGTCCATAATCCGGCATTTGAAATAGCTGCTCCGATTTCGACCCCAAAAAAAAAAGAAAGTTGCTGCTCTGATCTGGGGATGTGGGCCTCCCAATTTTCAATATATCTGTTTGGATCTTTCTTCTTCTTTAATCGTCGCGTTCGGAAAGTTTGGCCCGAGACAGTCCCGTGTGGAGCCGGAGTCTACGGCCCGGCCCGGCCCGATTGGAAGGCCCAAGGTGTCAGGAACGATCAGAAGTCCTCCTGTCAATCAATTGTCGATCGTTTGCGGACCCTTCGAATGATTGCTAGAGCAACATGCGACTGTGACACACCAGCTCTGACCATCTCAGCGTCCTGTGTACGATTTTGATACCCAATGATGCGTCTGAGGTTGAAATCATTGCCAGAAAACATGCAAACGTCAGAGGTGTTTTAAAGTATTCGTGGTACTCACTCAAAGCTTGAATTTAAATCGCGATGATTAGAGCGACGCACGCGAAAGTTCGTCCGGAATGCATAGGAAAAGTTTATTTGATGTTAGAGGGTTTGTTTGTCTGGGTCTGGACTTTTGAAAAGTCAAAAGTTTGCTTGTTTTACATTCCGACCAAAAGCGAACTTTGAAAACTATAAAAAAAAAAAAAACCGTATGTAAATTCGAATGTCAGATGGTACAATCATTAGAAGTTTAAGCATTTTGTGTTTAAAAAAAGGGAAAATAAAAAAAAAATATAGCTCATTTTTCATCCAATGACCGAAAAACTATGCCTGTTTTAAAATACTAATTCGTTACCTCCAGGCAAAATTCATGCTTTGAAAAGACCAAATCTTGCCTCTTTGCAAATCCTCAAGCCATCAAAGTCTCCCGCTTGTCCCAGCCTCCATCATCCCTCCATCGCACACCATTTGTCCGATGACACCGTGGACCTCCTGCTTCACCGCCACATTTGTCATAATTAGGGCAGTCACATGGGTGATTCATGTCGAGAAAAAAAAATCACAACCAAATTGATACATTTATATGTAATATATATTTAGTAATTCATATTCGGTCCGATCTGTATTTTACCCATGCTCGACCCGATTTGTACTTTACCCGGTTGGCATAACTAAAACATATAAATATTTAAAAGCAATAACTTTTGTGCTATGCATGCGTGTGGTGTAAAAGATTAATTTTTTAATAGTTTTAGAAGGTTTCAGATTTTCGACTTGTTTGGGACTTTTTTTATTGTAATTTTTTTTAGTTTCACAATGAAGTATTGAACATCTCTTAAAATTAATGAATCAATAAATATTGACATGTAAAACCAATAGACTAATTTTCATGATTTTTGAAAACTTGAAAAATCTTACATTTTCATCTATTTTTGCAATTTTGAAGAATAGAAGAAGATCGTGGATAGAAGCTGAAGTTACAAAATAAGTTGCCATCATATATGACTTAATAAATGGGTTGACACCTATTGTCACAAGAGATGGGTTAGATGCATCGGGGAGAGGGGTGGAGGTATTTTCGAAAAATGAGACGGTATAATTATTAATAGGTTAAGAATTCTAATGAAGTGATGCGTGCGTAGAAAATAAAGAAAAATAAAAATAAAAAAGTAAAACTCACTCCAGACGTGATTAGTTTTTTTTTTTTTATTTTTTTAAATATTATTGACGGAGACATAATATAATACCACCGCACCCTCTTCCACGTTCGGTCGCCCTCACCCAAGGTGGGGGGACACGAGCGTTTCATTCACGCGAAAATGCCAAAACGGTGGGGGAGAGCGGAAACCAATAAAATATTAAAACATTTTCTGACCCAAAAAAGAGTGCCTAAAATATTTAAATATTTGGAAAAGAGAAAAAAGGTCCAGTGTCCAGTCACCATCGTCTCTCTTATTTATCTCTCTCTATTCCCTCTCTCTCTCTCTAGCACCTTGCTCTCCAGTTCCGCTACTCTCAGATCTCTCTCTCCTCCTCCTCCTCCGACGACGATCGATCCGATCCGCAGGCGAGCCCCAAGGTAACGTCCTCGAGCTCCCGCCTGACCCCTAGATCTTTCCCGACCTTTCGATTCGCCGTTCGACAGCAGCCTCCCTTCGCCGCCGCTGCTGTCGGCTCATGCCGAGTCGATCGCGCGTCTCGTCCGTCGCGTCGAATCGCGTTCGTTTCGTGAAATGCGTGCGGATCTGCCGGCGGCGTCGCCGTTGCTTTCTGCTCGTTTCTTTTTTCCTTCGCTTTTTACGCTTGCCGAGCTGCGGAGCGGTTTTTTTTTTTTTTTTTATCGAGGCTTCTGCGCTGCTCGAACGTGTAGCTTTCGATGATGCACGTCGCCGTGCTCTCGAAGATCTCGTGGTGGCTTGACGTGCTCGGTCTGTTCGGTGGAGATAATTTCGCGCTTTCCGAGGTTCTGTAAGGCTTGCGATTCGCGATTGGGGTCGCCGTCGCGGCTATCGGTGCGTGATGTTGGAAGCCTACGTGATGAGTCATTATCATGCGATAGTCGCATTTGTTCGATGGCCATTATCGGTGTGGATCTAGAATTGTTATAGTCCCCGCATTAGTCCTGAGTTGTCCTCCGACTTTTCGATTTGATGGAGTGAAAATTCGCCGGAGAAGGCAGGAGTAAGTTGTAGTGAAGACGGTGTGGTAGAAATTCATAGCTTCCCAGTAGAGTTCCGTAGATTGATCGACCTTATATGTCTCGGGACAGGGTTCGTACAAGTGTTTGAAATTTGAATTCCTGAAAGGAACTTTTTTTCCTTCTCATTATTGCTATCTGTTCTTTGTAAGACTCTCTCTTTCTCTGTAGGTTATGTGGGCTACAGGTTTTGCTCTGTTCCGTCGATCGTGGAAAAACTCGCGCTTGATTGAAAAGTTCTGTTAAAGATGTGTTCTCCAGTTTACTCTTTATACTTGATACTTATTTTCCGAGTTGCATGTCGACTTTTGCACAGAGTTCTATGTGGATTCAAATTGAATAGAATGAATTTGTCCTTATGGTTTTTAATTTATAGTTTTTTCCGAAGTCAAAAGTGTCCGAGTTATCTGGATCTAATCTAAACATCTTCTCCGTTCATCTCTTGATTATTTCGGCCATTGAAGTTCTCTCCGTGATAAGCATGATCGGAGTATTGAAAATTTCCTTTTGTAGAGGAACGGATTTTGTTCCGACTCTAAAATTCTTCTTTTCGTAAAGAGATGCGGCGTGAGCCTCACGATTGAAGGAATTTATCTGAGCTTTGCTTCCAGATTCCATAACTTGTTTTTTGCATATGGATGTGTTGCTTGAGCAAGGTGCTTAAATGAGGGAATAGAAACTTTTGCTTTTTGTCACATGAGGTCCTTGGATTATTACAATGTTCTTGATCTCATCTCTCGCAGTCACCCGTCGTCACGTACCTAGTCCGTTTTCTCCTGTCATTGTGCTCCATGGATAGTCTAGCAATCATATACCATGAGGGAAAACTCATGTAGGACTAAAATTTTCTGTGCATATTAGTAAGATATAGCTAGTATCACAGGTGTTTGTGCCTTTCTGCCCTTTTGCTTACCTTTTAAGATTTGTTTTTTATTTGATATGAACAAATCATATCTTGAACAAATGAAATAGCATTTAAGCTCATGTAGAATCTGTGACAAGAAGCTGGGGGAGACATCATAAAGGGGTTGCTTTCTCATGAAAGTACTTTTGTAGTTTCTTGTTTTAAATTCAATGGTAACTCTAACTCATGATTTGACTGAGTTCGATTTCTGAAGTTAGTAGGCAGAGGAAATCACCCTTAGTCGAAACATGTTTTGTTTTATAACAGGAGAGCACTGTCACGTGATCATATCTTGGTAATTGTCAGAAGTTCTCTTTATGGCAGTGATAATTGCCACTTCATTTGAGTCTTTGGAGGGAAGGATTTAATGTTGTGCATATACAAGGATGAATTGGCAGTTTGTGAATGGAAGAACAGATGAAAATTTGGATTACTTGTTTAATGGCGCTTTGAAACCACTTTCTAGTGTTCGTGTTGGTTCACTGTTTTATGTTGGCATCTTTCTTTGATTCCATTCCATCCCATGTTCAGCTCTAGAGATATCTGTAGGTGTGGTCGATTGATCTTTTTTCCAGAATTCCTCTTGATCTTCTGCTGCTTTTCCTCTTTTTGCTTTTCCTTGTATCCAGAGCTTCAAGAAAGTAGGCACAATGGGTCGTGGAGTTAGCAGTGGTGGAGGACAGAGTTCTTTGGGCTACCTTTTTGGTAGTGGAGAGGCTCCAAAGGCAGCTGCAAGCAGTCCTCAGACTGCTCCAGCTGAGGTGGATAATCCACCTCCCTCAAAACCTGTGGTGGTTTCTCCTCCAGTAGATGTTACCAAGCAGATTCCTGCTGGGATTCATAGTACTTCCTCAAACAACTACATGAGAGCTGATGGTCAGAACACTGGCAACTTCCTCACGGTAAATTTCTAGCCATGACAGCTTTGTCATTCAACATTTAACAGGATAACTGTTTTAGCAACTTTAGTGAGTATTTGCCAACCAAAGTCCTATGCCTGGAGAGATAATTGGGAGGATTATAACCATGTTATACAGGTAACTCAGAAGTTTTTGTCAGTATGATATTTGAACTTTCATATTGATATAACTCACGTTCTGCTTGCTTTCTGAGGGAAGTTATATCGTTTATTTGATTGTAATGTCACTATCGCTTGATATTTCATTTGTAGAGTGGAGGCCTTTTGCTAGTGAACCCTAGGACAGTGTCAGCGGAGGGTGCAACCGTTTTTGCTAACAAGAATAAAGAACAGTACCTTTGATTCTTTTACTGCCTGTGGAATCTATTTGATTGCATGTGAAACATGTCTCCTCTTTTTTGTGAAAATGCAAAACTTGTATGCTTGTTTGCTGTCGTCCACACAATGTTAATACTTAATGTAAGCTTGTTCTCTCTTTAGCATGGTCAAGCTAGTCAAAATTCTTAAGTCAGTTTTATGCAAAACTTAAGGGTGCATCCTTAAGGTACAAGAAGAGAAAAATCTTTGCCATAAGGAATACAATGACATGAAGTGCCTACTTTTTGATCAATTCTGAGTTGTATGAGGAGTCTTAACTGACAAAGTTTTAGACTTGTTTTTATCCAATCAAAATCCGTGTTGGAGTTTACTGGTTCTGTTTCTTAGGCCATGTAATCCAAGAAGTGGCCAATTATTCCACTTTTCGCACAGATGTTGCAAGCTCAAAAGTTTAATCCTTCTTCAAATTTCTTTTGCCATAATTAAATTGCAGTGGGGTAACTTTTGAACTCAGTGAGGTCCACATGTTCGAAACTCTTTCTTGTCAGTACAGGTTTGAGCTGGTACTGGATAACATTATCATTAGATAGCAAAGTCTGGTTGTAGATCCGCATGTTCATTTCTGAAATTAAACAATTTTGTAGAGTAGTAATCGTGGGATCATAAATAACATCGAGAAGTCCAAAGTTTGACCTCAATGTCCTCTATATTCTTAGATATATGTAACTGAAATGATCATTTTCGAAAGAATTTAACTACACTAATGTGTTCATATGGATGCTGCTTTATCTCTCTTCAATTAACTAGACCCTTCCTTGCATGCATGGCCCTTTTTTAAAATGACATGATGTTAGAGGAACTAATTAATTGATGAAGTGTCCAAAGAGGCAACGTTGGACATCGTTGATGATTGTCTATAGATGGATTTCATGCCAATAAATGTTTTAGGATTTATGCATCCAGTGGAGTTAGGTAAGCCCTTGACATTGTGTGGGCTTTGGTTTCTCCTTTTTGGGGTATAGACAAAAGTATATCATCTTGTCATATATTCTAGAACAATGTTTCATAAGATAGAGCTTTTGCTGTGTGTACTCTTCGTGAGATACACCTGCTAAATATTATGGTCCTTTGACCACCCCCAGGCAGATTAGTGCCCATTTCTTACAAGCCTCCAATGTACTCGCCTGAGGATTTTTTCTGGTTGCCAAGTAGTGTTATTCTGGGCCTTCAGGATAAAGCTCTGGATTGTCCTGACACCTTGTAAGTTAGGGGCAAATTCTTGCCTGACCTGGATCCACAAAGACTATATTCATTATGGCATGTGATCCTTTGTGCCTCATGTGTGGGTCTCAATCCCCACTGATCAAATGCTGTTAGCCTTAGGTCCTTGAACCGGGGTACACGTAGAAGTTTCTTGATAGGGCATGTCGTGCCGATACTTTAAGCTTCACGCAGCGTT
This sequence comes from Eucalyptus marginata, assembly GCA_014182565.1. Classification (NCBI taxonomy): domain Eukaryota; kingdom Viridiplantae; phylum Streptophyta; class Magnoliopsida; order Myrtales; family Myrtaceae; genus Eucalyptus; species Eucalyptus marginata. Next base: position 42,574,120 of record CM024586.1, on the reverse strand, counting down.
CAAGAATGTCAGATTCTCCAGTACTTTTGGCACCTTCCTTTCTCTTGTTGATCAGTCCTGCTGTCAATGGCCTTACTTAATAGTCTCATGAGATCATAAAGCATTTCCACTGTACTGTTGTCAAAAAACCTTATGGCTTGCTGGACCCTGTCAAATGGGTATCGGAATAGTCTGGAATGTCATGGCATTGGCATGTAGCTTGTTCTGTGAAGTGTTTCGTGTAGGCTATGAAACGTTAGCCGTCACATGAGGTTTTCTTCCTAAGCCTGAAGGTTGTCTTATATCTTCTGGAATTTTGATGAGGTTGGAAGAAAGGTTATGGACGTAACAATTCTGTTTTGCCTTCTAAGGTTAAATTGTAGTCATTTGGCTACTCATCTGACTTTTGTTCAGCATGGATTTATCCAGTTCATTGATGACCTGAGTTATACATGCAGGATCGGCCCTCGACCAAGGTCCACAATGCCCCTGGGGGCGGATCATCTCTGGACTACCTTTTTGGTGGTGCAGGTAAGTGAGTCTGGACAGGCCTTTGCGCATGTCTCCTCAATCGAAGGTTACCGCTGAAAAGATCCAAGTGGAGCCCGTGACTTCGGACAATCGAGTGCTTTTATTGTTTTGTAATCCGAGTACTGAAACTTTACTGCATCAATTTGTGTAATATGTTTGATGTGGTTGCTGTTTTTTTGTTGGACTCCAATTTGAAGCACAATATCAGCTTGCGCAGCAGGTGCATATACATCTGCTGCGAATCTTGATATCAGCAGAACTTGTTTTCTTCAATCCATTAATTTTTTACATTTTGCGACTTTGCGCCGTTTCTCCTGTGATACTGCACATTAGTATGGGAAAGCTAGTATTATTTGTCAAAATTACAATTAAAAAACTAGTTATTGCTTTTCCTAAAGATCTTTCAATTCAAAATTTGAAAGTGAAAGAATTGTTCTCAATTATAAGATATATTGAGAAATTTGTGTATGATTAGTCATTTAATTATGTGACGTTTTTATGCGAAAGGCAGCACCAAGAAAATATTTCAAATTCCATTTTTCACTTCTAAGGTGGATGCTTCTAACTGGGTAGGAAGAATTTGTTGCGGATCAATTTTATGGGGAAAATAATTCTCAGGGCGAATGAAATGTGTATATTTTTTCTTTACTCGTATTTTGCATTTGCGAAATAAAAGAAAAAAGAAGAATAGCCTTCTCAATAGATTAAGCAAACATTTGACGGTAATTGAATCCTAGTTCTGTGAATACAATCTTATTATGTGATAAATGTGTCTGTGGCTACCTGATAATTATACCTCAACTTCATTATCAATCTCACATATGAAAATAAAAATAAAAATTTCAGAACATGTGCCACATGTGTGGTGAAAAAGCTCATTTATAATTGAAGACTAGTTTGAGCCGTGCACATTGCGCGAGTCACAGCATAATCTATATAAACTGTCTTATACTGATCACATAAATTATTGCATGTAAATCGCAAGTGTATCGTTTTAGCACCATCCATCGTAATTGGTTCACGTCCCGTGCTTGCTTGTCTTTTAACTGGAATTATGTAGCGAATGAATGGTGGGTGGGTTGGCTCGTGCTTGTGAGCTTTGCTGCGTCGTGTAGAGGGATTCAACTCATGTAGTTGAAGTCTCGATGTTGTATCGAAAAGTTAGTAGTCGGACCAAATATTTCATCTTAAATATAAGACTTTTATGGTAACAAATGTAAGGGCTAGTGAATGTAATTCACCCCACTCTAAGGCTGTCAAAATATGGGTCAAATTCATATATTTAACTTTTAGTTATGAAAAATATCATAAATGAGCCAATTTAAACTTAAAATATGGATTAAAATGGGTGCTAAAGAAAACAGTGAAAAAAAAAAAAAAAAAAAGAGATGGATTGTGGTGGGTTAAATAACAAATCCATTTTCGATCCAAATAAAGTATTCGTTTGTTTTTTAAGAAATGAGTGGTGTAGAAAATATTTTTTCAAAATAATAACTTATATTACTTATAAAAATAAATGAATGAATGAATAGTATTTTCATCATTCATGATGGTGTATAAATATAAATTATTACTGATTATTTAAAATAATTATTAATACATTATTTAAATAATAATTTATTTTTATTTTTTTAAAATTACTCGAAACAGACGAGCCTAAATCTGTCCTTCCTCCTCCGTTCTCTCTCCACGACGAAGCAGCAGCAGCACCACCACCCTCCCTCCCTCCTCTCTCTCTCTCTCTCTCTCTCTATCTCTCGTGCCCTGTTTCTTGGATGATCAGTGCTGCCAATTTCAGGCGAACAATCGTAACTCGAAGGTACATCTCGTGATTCCCTCCTCATGTCCGCGTCAAGCTTTCCATTCGTTTTGTTTCGACTTGTTCGTTTCCCTCGCTGATTCGGGCATTTTCTGCTGCGATGCTGAAACACCCGCTGAATGCCGGATTAGTGTCGTGATTATAAGATATTATCATGTGCCTAGAAGTACTTTGAAGGAGGCTGGGCTTCTATCGCTGTTCAATCGTAGATTCTCATGCGATCTGATTGGCTTCTGGAAACCGTCTCGTAATCTCTAGTTTTCCATATAATTTGGGCTCACGAAGTTGAAGCACCTCTTTCTTTGCTTGCCCTTCATGCCCTTTTCCTTTTGGGTTGTGTGACTCCTGATTTTGAACGGTGGATGCTTGATTGTTCCGTAAGGCGGTTGCGCTGATTAGTCACAACCTGTTCGATGATATTCTTATAAGAGCAAATCGGGATGAGGGCTGGCATAAAGTTTTGAATTTTATGCTTCCCGTGAAAGTTCCTAGCAAGTGATTATTGTTTGACTTGTAGATGACTTTGCGCCTTAGGGAGCAGCCGGATAAATTAGCATTTTGAGTTGATCATCATGAGAGGTGCGACTTGGAAAGATTGTGAACAGAAATCGAGTAACTAAAGATTTTCTGGATTTTAGAGCATTTGAAGCTACTCAAACTAAACTTGTGTTTTGTGAAGGCAGAGCATTTTCTTGGTTCCTCTTGTATCATCAGAAAACATTCTTGCCAGTGTCTGACAACGAACTCGGCGCATGTTTAAAGAGTTTTTAAAAGAAAAAGTTATTTTCGTGTCGATGGTTAGCAGTTCAGAGTTTCTCTCATCAAGAGTTCTTTATAAGTATTTCAATTTTTAGGTTTTTTACGTTCTTTATTTTATATACTAATTTTTTTATTGTTTAATTTACTTTTTTAATTTGATGAGGAGTTTTTATCCGAGCAGCATATAGAAGTGGGTTAAATGGGTGGTTATGGGTTTTCATAGATTGGGTTAAATGTATGAATGTGTTTTAGTAATATTGATCGGCTCGGGTAAGTTGACCTAAATACGACATCTGAAAGTTGAAATCTGAAGATGTTAAGCTTGATGCTTCTATATTTTAGTCTGCAGACATCTGAAAGTTGAAATTTGTGGATTACAGGGTAAGTAGAAAGAGCTGGTAATCACTTTCCTGGAGTTAAAATTTGGATGTTTTAATAAAAAATTGTAGCTTCAAGTGGATTTCTATTGGATGACAGAATATGTCAGTGATATAAACCTGTAGGGCATCTCTGGTTTCTAGTATTTTTATGCTGGATTGATGTGAATCATTCAACGGAATCACAATGGAGTAGCTTCTTCCTCCCATGAGCCAAATTGCCTTTCTTTTTCCCACTGTTACCTTCTTGTAGTCTCTTAGTGGAACTACTTTTTTCTAATTTTACTCCTTGGATTAGCTTTTTCTTTCCACAAGCCAACTTGGATTTGAAGTTCTGTATCAATTACAAGTAATTAATATCTTCACTAGAGGTATCTTTTTAGTGAAAAAATTGACAATTATATTAGACTAAAATTATGGTCACATATATTATATTCTTGTGTATTAGATTAAAGGTTTCACTGGCACTTTGATTTGTCTTTGTAGATCTTTCAAGTTGGATGGTGTGGCATCTTATATTGTTTATTCATGTAGTGTGGCTGCCTCAGTTTTGAGTCTATTGATCTATTGCTTTTCTAGTGGCGGCACCAGTTTGAAAGCATGTCCTTGTTGGTGTATCTCGTATTCTTCCAAGCATCATGGTGAACATTTTCTGAGGTTTTGGATCATATAAATGAGTTTTTGTTTGTCATTGGATTGTTAGATAATTGGAGAGATATTAGCCATGATAGGAGGTGCTCGTGTCCACCTCAATAGGTGGCAGCAAGCAGCAGTTGCTGTAGGTTCGGCTGTGGGTGCATTGCTTGACCCTCGAAGAGCAGATCTTATAGCGGCTCTTGGTGAGACAACTGGTAAGCCTGCTTTTGAGAGAGTCCTTGAGAGGATGAAGAGGAGTCCAGAAGGCAGAGTAAGTTTCTTAATTCATCTCAACTGTTTTTAACTCTTAGTATATGTATTGTGGTTTTTATATGCAATTAAATGTGAAAGAAGAAATTATTACACGAGTGATTGTAAGGCTGACACTGTACATGGGATGTGCAGTATTTTGGTGAGAAACTATTAATTGGTTAAATTATAGATAACTAATCGCAAGTTAGTGATCCAGACATTCTGATTTTAATTTGTCTTATGGCATGTCTTTGGGGACTATTTTTTGGACTATTAATTGGTTGAACTTGTGCTGTTTGCTCATGGCATGTCTTTGGTACCAGAAGAGCACTGTCCGAGATTCTTTACATGAATTTTGGGCTGTTCGCTTCAGATGTGTCTTAGCATACCTAATTATGTTCTGTACATGCTGAACTTGTGCTGATCTGCGTTGAGGTGCAACTTTCTAACATTCTGAAATTATACTTTGAACAGTCATGTTGTCTTTTTAGCATTGGAGTGTCTGACTAAAAATTTGAAGTCTTAGAGGGCATCCAGCTGGAAATGAAATGCCATTTTGTTTTGTTTTTTGTTTTTATTTTCTCATTGACACTGGAACTTCACACTTACCTCTACAAGTTCTCTTCAAACTCAGCTCATTAGCATTTTTGTCGAAACTCAACCTGCTTTATTCTCTGAGGACTAGTATGTCTGATGTGTCTCTGCTACGCATTTTCTCTATTGCATGAGCTGGCCAGTAACTAAACCCATGTTCAAGAGAATTGATCTTTTGTTTATATTGGCACCTACCTTACTAACAAAATCAAATGGGATCCTTCAAGTTAGTGATACATTTTTATCGTCATCTTTTGTTCTTTTGTGGGTCGGTTTATATTGTCATCTTAAACATTACTTCCTACAGCTTATTACCAAGCCATCCAGTGTCAAGAGTTTCTTGTTTCTTGAGTCCCCGTTTTGTTTCTGAACTGCAATTAGATAAAATCCTGTTTTGGCAGGCAGTTCTACTGGACCGACCCCGAGTAATATCTACAGAGGTCAGTCACGCGTGGGACCTACCAGAGAACACATTTGGTGCTGCATATGCCAGATTTATGGGATCCAGGAACTTTTCCCCAGATGACCGGCCACCTGTGCGGTTCATGGAGACTGATGAATTGGCGTATGTGGCTATGCGGGCTCGAGAGGTGCATGACTTTTGGCACACTTTGTTTGGTCTCCCAACTAATTTGATTGGCGAGTCAGCTCTTAAGGTGATAGAGTTCGAGCAGATGTACCTGCCTATGTGCTTCCTATCTGTTTTAGGAGGCACAGCGAGATTCAATGAGAAGCAAAGGGCTTTGTTCTTCCAGCATTACTTCCCATGGGCACTTCAGGCAGGTATGAGGTGCACGGACCTCATGTGTCTATATTATGAACGGCACTTCCACGAGGATTTGGAAGACGTTCGAAGAAGATGGGGAATAGTTCTTGCACCTGCTGCGCCTAAATAAAGAGCTGTCTGAACTTTCTGCAATTTTCACTACATCAACATCTATAGATAGGTTGGCACGGACCGAAGTGATACTGACAGTTGTTCCTCAAGCCTCTGCATGAGATTTTGTGCCCCTTGACTCTCTGAGTCACCAGGCGCTTTTGTTGTTTTGACAGAAAACTAAACCGGAGATGTTTCGTTATCAGGACCTGCGGTTCTTTTCCAATTTGTACAGGACTACGACCCAAATGTTACACTTTTTTGTCTCTGTATCTTCTTCTCCCTACTCTTGTACCGCTGTCGAATCCAAAATGAGAGCAGAAATGATTTTTTTAAAGAACGTGTGTACGTGCTCTAATCTTACTCGACGATGGTCGAAGAAGCAATGACCACGGATGGAAAATGAAGGGGAAAAACACAGCCCAAGTGAAATCGTCGTGAAGTCGTGACTTCTCGCGAGGAATTCTGGGACGGTCCACGACGAAACTAAATCGGATTGAGAATTCGAGAACCAAATTGAATAGTGATGAAAGTGGAGCACACCTCCCCAAAAGTCAGCAACGAAAACTGTCTTTGTGTACATATATCGCATGCAATTCGAACGAGAAGGTCAAGGTTGGCGCCAAAAGATTTTCTTCGTCTTCGTCTTGCTTCGCCCCGTTCGATCCGGTCCCCCCCTTTTCGCTCGTAGTTCGCGATCCGAAACGTTCAGGCGAAGGAAGGGAAATTCGACCTGGCCGTCGCCCCAAATCCATCACTTCCGTTCATTCATTCACGTTTGCTCTTCAAAGAAGAAGACGAGGAAGAAGAAGCAGCAGCAGCACTGCGGCGCTGCCTCTCCCGCTTTCGACTTCCCAAGCCGTCTTCGCATCCCTTCCGACTCATGAGATCCCTGTTCCGCCTCCCTGCGCCCTCCCTTTGCGACTTCCCCAGAATCTTCTCCCTCGCCGCGGCGTCCCTCGCCACCGCTCTCCTCCCCGCGCCCGCCACCTGCTCGACCCTTTGCCCCAACGAAGACCCGCCCCAGGACTCCGCCGGCTTGCTCCGCCAATGGGGCTGCAGCGACGACGACATCTCCAGGCTGTTCTCCCGCCGCCCTTCCCTCCGCAGGGCCAACCTCGCCCGCCTCCGCTCCAAGCTCCAGATACTGACCGACGTGGGCATCACGGGCCCCGACCTCGTTAAGGTCATCCACTGCCGCCCTCGCTTCCTCAGCTGCCGCATCAACAACCACCTCGAGGACCGACTCCAGTACTTCGTCTCCCTCTTCGGCTCCAAGGAAGTCCTCCGCAGGGCCATCGTTCGCAACCCTTCCATCCTCACCTACGACTTCCCCGGCAGGATTAAGGACATCGTCGACCTGTACGAGAAGATGGGCGTCGGCAAGGAGGACTTGGTCCTCATGCTCATGTCTCGCCCCACTTTGATACCCCGTACTTCTTTGGAGGATGAGAAGATGGAGTACATTCGCCGGACCGGGGTTCCCCGGAACTCCAAGTCTTATAAATATGTGGTGACCATCATGGCCATCTCCAGGCTGACCACCATCCGTGAAAAGGTGGCTAATTTGGAGAAGTTTGGGTTCTCAGAGGAGGAGGTGTTGGGCCTATTCGGTCGCTCCCCTTTTATGCTCACCTTCTCCATTGATAAGATCCAAAGGAACATGACTTTCATTCTTGGAATCATGAAGCTCCCTGCAAAGGTGATTTTCGAACACCCATTTCTCTTGCACTGTAATTTGGAGAACGTGCTGAGGCCGCGTGTTCTTCTCGCTGCGAAGATTCAGGACATGGGTCTCTCTCCTCAAATCCAAGGCCCTACCATCTTCAGGGCTCTCAGGATGACGGAGAGCAGATTCTTAAAAGCATTTGTTGGGTGTCATACGGGAGATGTTGCCAATGAGTTGATGGAGTTCTACAACACCGTCAAAGGTGTTAAGCGATTGGCTGAAGCCTCGAAGAAGAACTATACCAAAGGATTCCCTTTCTGAAGGATTTCGATTTTGATGCCAGCGAATTCGAGACTTGAGAGAGTGTAACTTACACAGAGACACCAAATATTCATTATTTATTTATTTCAAAATGGGGCTCTAAAAATGAAATGTGGAGAGCTCACTGTACACTGCATCTCTTGCTCGCCCCTCCTCAGGTCTCTTTTTATTTCTCTATGGCAATTTGTGTACCTTGCTTTGTTTCCATTGACAAGGATATAACTTTGTTGTGATATCAAGGATTTTTCCTATGTTTCTCATTGTATTGGTGCTTTCTATTTGTTCTCGACTCCGCTGTAATCTATCTGAAGATTAGTGGTAGGAATTGCCCAACTGTAGTTACATGTGCTATGCTAGATTTGTGATTCCATTTACGTCCGGAAAGTCATTGCCTCCAGTTTGGCTGGTGCTTGTTGCTGTTTGCTAACATGTGTGTTGCTAGGATTCTGGCATTCTGTTCTAAGTGATTGTCTGCTGAGCTGTTTTGCCTTTTTCCCTCTGGCTTGTCAATGATTTACCTGGGAGTTCGAAAATTCATTTGATTCTACTCAGCTGTATAAAGATGGGGCTGCATGAGCTTGAACAGGGAAAACCATGAAACTAAGCATTGGTATTATGTCCAGAAGTTGGCACAAGAAGAATATAGGAAAATTAATATTTCTCTTATGGACCAGGATCATCCTGTTTTTCCTTCTGAGGTTGAAAAGCTTGACAAGGTGATGATAGATCTCATCTCTTGATGCAGGTAAATCTCCATAGGGGCAATGTTGATTCCCTCACATTTTTGCTCAAAAACAGCCATAGAAAATAGCCCTAAGTATCTGCCTAACCCATCTAATTTACCCACGGAATTTGGTTATTCCAAAGTTAAGAATGATGAGGGTTTGTAATTTGATTCGGTTGCAAAGATCGTCCTTCTTTTGGAATGTTGATATGAGCACTCTGCAGGTATGATGCTTGAATGAGCAATTTTACCACTGAACCTTTTCAGTCATCCATGATGGTTTTGGTCTGCCGCAAAATCCTGTATCCTCATGAGTTAGAGCTATGCATGCCTGGTAGCTGACAATTCAACTGGAGCTAGTCTGCTACCCCATGATATGATGGGGATTTTTCCAGAGATTGGGGTTCCAATCTGATCCTTTTTCCTTTTAGTAGGTAATGTTCATCATTGGCAAGGTTGTTTGCCTTTAAATGAGATCCTTTTTGCCAAGGTCATTCTTCCCTTAAGAATTTTTTATGACGAGAAGCCAAAATTTTGTTGTCCTCCAAGTTCCTGCAGATTCATGTCGTTGTAATGATGAACCAGGTTGTGTTCTTTGGGGAAATGGTGTGGTGGTTATAGGAAGTTAAGAAGTAAATATGGATCTGCCTGTAGAATCTTCTTGGGAGAGCTTTTGACATAAGCTCTCTTCAGAATTCATACACTAGGTAAGCCTGAATGACCAATACCATACTTGACAGTGGTGGAGCCCTTCTGCCATACTGTAGTGTAAATGTGAAAATTATGGTGCTGGCCTCTTTTATAAGACTCAGTTGTACAGCCTGTACCAACATCCATAGCACCAGGGACAAGTTCTAATAATAGCTCGCATAGACATGACACGCTTTGGTCTCTGCATGCTTCATCTATTCAAAATTACTTGAGGGAGTATACAATTTTTTTCTATCATTTGCTCTGCTGACACTGCCACTTAGTTTGTGTGGATTGTCACTGTTCAGGCATTGATCATCTCTTTGCTGGATGTTCTTCTATGAAACTTTTGTTTTGACTTCTTTTCACCAGATTTTGTTTTGCCAGCTTTTCTTTTTGTCTTTTGGGTGACCACTCCACATGCTCTTAGTCGGTAATAAAGAACGAAGGACTTGAAGAGCTTAGAGAACTGTGTTCTGATACATTCAGGATCTGTTTATCATGGGAAATGGAGAGGGACGGGTGTTGCTCTCAAGTGAATAAATAAAACTTGCTTCACAGATTGATCTTCAAAGCAGGAAAAATTAGCGAGTCCCCTTTTTAAAAATTATATGTAGACTCCATTGTGGTTTTATTATGGGTACTATATGCGTGCAACCAGAACGTCACTCTGTACTTTTGAGGTTACTGCTAATAGCATTCTCTGTTTCGTATCATTGGGTCCGATTTTTGTGCATCTCTAATGCTCTATCCAGGCTAATTCTTGTTTTTCAGATATCCAAACTTCACCATGTGAATGTTGTGGCATTTTATGTGTTGTGCAAGATGGACCTGGAGGAACCTCAGTCACTATTGCGAATTTACGATTGATGGTTCCATGAGGCATGTTTTACTCCACAAGGATAAGTATTATCTCCAGCATATCTTCTTCAAATTTGATGATGCATTGAATCAAAAATTTTGTTTTTTAGTTGTTACAATTGGCATGATTGGATATTAGAACTTAGATGGGTAGAAATATATCGTTAGCCACAGCAACAAAGAAATTTAAATGTCTTGGAACAGTAAGCATGTCATCTTGCTTGTTCACTTCATTCAATGGTCATTCCTTCTTTTCTGTTCTTCTTAACTCCAGCTTCTAACCTGCATAATCTGAAGGCATCTAGACCATCGTAAGGAGCTTGTAATTGGAATGGATGCTGCACTGTTGCAAATAGAGAATGTCCTGCATTTTGATCTGGAATGCGACAATGTGCTGGTGAATGTGAAGATCTTCTGGAGAAAAAGAAATATGGATGACTTTCTCCCTCCAGTGCCCATCAGGTTCTCATGCATAACATAAGGAATCGGAAATACAACCCCACCGACCGAGAATGGATGAGACCAGCAGTACTAGTCCTTGAATGTCCATTGGCATTGCAACGATTGAATTTTAAATTATGCCCTGCAGCCGTCAGGTATGCTGCACATTCCTGAGCTAGAGAGAGACTAATGACATGGCATGCGCTACTTGCATGTGCGAAGTACAGTGGTTGTCTATGGGAAGAAATTGGTAGTTTCATGCATAAGGCACCAGATGAAATGAGAAGTTACAAGAGACATGCTAATTATATTCGTGGTCTTTTTATTACTTAATAAATGAGTAATTTGGAAATAGATACATTCCCTTTCATTTGTTTGTGGGGGCTATATTGGAGCAAATGCAGAAGTTAGAGAAAGGTTTTTACTTTATTTGGAAAAGAAACACATGGCCGCCTTCAGAAACTAGTTGGAGAAATGGAAGTGGGATTTGAGGCCATGATGAGAAGCGTGTGCTTTGTCCCTCTTTTGCCAAAGAAACAAGAGAGCGCGTGATTCCTCTGTTTCGACCTAAAAGGGGCATGCAATGATCCCAAAAAAAGAATAATTGTAAGATTTTGATGAAATTAGATTCCAAATAGTGGGGTAGCAAGGCCCTTGTCATCATTGGAGTTCCAATTTTCCGTAGTCTTTTTCGGACAAATTATTAGATGGTCCTCGAGTATCAGGTGACATATTCCCGGTAAAATCAATAAGATATGCTGCTCAACTAAATAACGAAGAATGGTGAACTGAAGAAAAACCTTTCACTTCGTTGATTTTCGTTGATACAAATATACCATCACGTGAAACTGCAACTTTTCCCACTTTGCTGTTTGTGATTAAAAATTCTAAACCTTCCTTTTGACATGGCATAATGGCAGTGGAGGTTAGAGAAATCAAAGAAAATGATGGATAGCGAAATGATAGCTCTTCAAATCACGATGACATAAAGTTGAGATTTCATGAGCAGTGAACAGCCAGCCTAGAAAGACCAAAATGGCATAACCACTTTCGAGCAATGGAGAGTTGGAAACTACAAATTAGTGCAGCAGAAAACAGCAGATATATACAGGAGAACATATATTGTATCCCAACCAAAATAAATAAAAAAACATATAATATATCAGCCCCAAGCGTGTCCACAGGAGGAGGATTTGGATGGGAAGAAATCTACTGTTGGAGTATTGCTTAGGCAAAAAAGCTCATATACTTCATTTTATACAAGATTAAGTGGCTTATCTAATAATTAAAGTTGGACCCACAAAAGCTTAGCGCAAAAAAAGAGACTCCCATTATTTATAAACTTGCGAAAGCTTAGTGTGATGCCTGGTTTTAAAATATCTCTAATATTACATATGTCATCGAACAATCGATAAACATAAGCAAACATTGAACTTGTAGGGTTTCTAAGGCAAAATATGTACTTTTGTATTAGTTTATGCATTTGTCGACCACAAAAAAAAAAAAAAAAGTTTATGCATGAAAAACTAAATAAGGAACTCCAATGGGCCAACGTACTTTTATTAACTATCACCTAATGAGGTGCAAAAGCTGACCTTGAGGTTCATTAATGTCATTGTTAGCAGGTAATTCAATCCATCGGCTGAGGAATGGAGTTTATGGCACCGTGAAGCCTCGACAAAATATTCATTTGAACTCTACTTTCAATTTTACACGGCGATGCTAATTTTTTCATGGCAAAACTAACCTCGATATCTTCGACAGCACTTCTTTCGGAGTCACTGGAGATCACAAGGTTTGAGGGATCTCATACGGCTTCCTGATATCCCCACTCCTCATTGCTCAAGGACTAAGCAAAGTTAAGAGGAATGACGTCACGTGTTTGCCCTCTCCCCAAAATCCAAGGAGAGACAAGAACGAGGGCCACACGCAGAGGAAAAGATCATGTTAAAGCAGGCAATAAAAAGGGGGAGTTGTCAATTGATTGACATGTGCGGCCATGTTTGCTTTGCTCATCATCAGATATAAGTGGACCCATACCACATCAATGGCTAACTAGTGGATTTTTTTCCCCTCTATTACTCGTCCTATCATGTTGATTAGGACATTCCTCTTATTTTTCATGTCCAACCTAACCCATTGGAGTATATTATCCTGTTTTCATTCCAAATTTTTGCAGCAGAACCAGTCTCCATCTTCGGTAGACAGCTCCACCTTGTGTTGCCAGGGACGTTTCTCTGTTTCGCATGTAGCTGGAAATCATTCCATTGGAGATAGGTGGGGTGGTGGGTGGATAATTCAATGGAAGAGAGCTCACAAGTCTCGAGTGGTCATTTCGATGATTGACCCCACTGTGTGGATGTTGTTATCACCCCCTGTATGTAAAGTCAAGCTTTCTCGGCTCGGTGTTTGGATTAGCTAGCATTATTGATCTATCATGTAGGAGTGTGCATTATCTTCTCACTTGGCGGCAGGCCTTATATGGATCGGGTTTCTCTAACGTACTGCAGTTGTCCGGAAAACCCGTGAGGTGTTTGCGGTTGAAGCATGATGTATATTGACCATGTATGATGACTGTCATGTCGAGTATAGATTGTGCTGTGTAACCTAAGGAGTGTGAAACCCTAATGAAGGAGAAGAAGCAAGTTCCTGAACTGCATGGGGTGGATAGGGAAATGGGTCTCGATTCGATCTGTCGTTGGGATTTTGGAACCCATCGTCTAAGACCTGTGTGAACTATGTGGAATCTACTGCCGTATGGTTTGCTGATAATTCTACCAATCACTTGATTATCTACTGGAATTGGCTCAACCGCATCTTACCAAATTCCAATAGCTGCGGCGACAAATAAGCATGAAAACTAATCATGGCCTATGACATACGTAGGGGTCTACCTGGGGATTAGCTGAGCTCAGCTTGAAAAAGAGGGCATGCAAATTTTAGAGAAGGACCCAATTATCACCTTTATTTGAAACTAAACTTATGAATTGAAAGGACGAAAAAATGTTAAAAAAGAAGAAGAAGAGAGAATCAAACAACAGGCAAGAGTGTCACTTAATTAGAGGGAAGTCTGATGCAGATGTCTTCTGGATCTGGAATTATTATTGGGCGAGAGGGTTTAAGAGGGACCGGCTTATCCTGGCCTGCAACATCTGCTCTCTCCAATCGTTTTCTTCAATAATGAAGAGTAAAAGACCACTGAATGCACAGTTTTTCTTTCTGAAAGCGAGGGCATTGGGAGATTTCTAACAAGTAAAACGGAGCTAGTCTGAACAATTCAAAAATTCTATGACGATGCACGTCGACATCTACGCTTGAAATGACAGGATGGGTAGGGACAAGAAATTCAAACCTTAATACGGCAATATCAAATTCGGAGCAGTTGATCGACATGATGAATGACGCATCATTGACAATGATTTTACTATATGGAAGATGAAAAATATCTGCAACTATGTCGAGAATAGGCACCGAGTTAATTAATTCATATAGGAGTTGCGTCATGATGCAAGTTACATGTGTTTGTACATATTCCTCAGGCCAAAATACATTAAAACAGAAAAATATTCGCATCAATGTATGTCACTTAAACTTTGACCATCGAGAATTCATGATCAATGAGCTCATCAGGAATTAAATATCAAATCAATGGATACTGTTGAAATATTGTCTCATATGACTTAACAATAGATCATACACACTCTTTATATCTATGTAGTCTCTCTCAACTTAATAGTCCAAACCTTTAAGTTGAACTTTCTTATATGGTATCAAAGTTAATGCTATCCCCTTTGCATGTGTGCATCCACCCCTATCTGTCAAATTTCACATTCTATGGTCAAATTTCATGTGCCACTTTTAATTTGATTTGTGTGTGAGAGGCATGTTGAAATGTTATTTCACATTGTTTCACAAAATGTTCTATACACTCTTTATATTTATGCACTCTACTCCACTTAATAGCGTAAGCTTTTAGGTTGGAATTTTTAATACTATAAGTCATGTTTGCAATCATGATTTGATATGACGATTAGCTTCTTTTTGTTTGGGCCCATATTCTAATCGTGGTGTCAACATCCATATGAAAACTCTCATCTATCTATTTAATTATCATTTATGTAATGAAATTAATCTAGACTATGATTATATCATGCAGAGACTAATTACTGCCTTCGATTCAACCAAGAATAATATTCACCCTTGACTTTAATTGCACGAAAGTTATTCGAAGCGGTGAACTCATCAACTTAGGTTGCATTTAGTCATCTGGCTTTAAAGATATGATAGATTATGAAATCTAGAAATCTTGCTATATCCTATCGTTTGGTGAATTGTAGTGATAAAGCGGAATCATATTCATTGTTTAGTAAGAACTACAAATAAGTGTAAACGAATATGGTAAGGTATGAAATCCATAGATCTTGTTCTATCCTACCCAAAATTTGGAGAATGATGATGATAAGTCAAATATTTTCATATCTCATCATGTTCATTCTTTGGAAAGAATTGCATATCAGTGTAACGAACTTGAAATGCATAAACAAAAATGGCAAGAATTTCTGACGATTTACCTTTAGAGTAATCACAAATGCACAAACGGAGATAGCCTCTAGCAATCAATATGTGATTATTGTGAAATCTGAACCTCAAACAACAAAGGAGCTTATTGTAATGTTCTAGAGTTGCGGGCTTGACCATGCCAATATAAATAAACGGGCTATGGCGAGACTAACGAGATAGATTAGATAGTGTATGCCAAATCTAATACAAGATGGAAAGTATGATCATTTACATTTGCAATTTCGAAAATATAATATTTCGACTTTCTCGTCACTTTCGTGAAACTTTAACTTGAATCCATACGTTATGAAGGAGAATGAGCTTTGCCTCACTTCGACCCTCTCACTGTTGCTGTGGAGTTTCAAGGTAAACTAAAGAGTGACAAAGGAGTTGTGAATTTGAACGTGAACCACAACTACATAGGAGAAGGAGAAGGAGGTGATAGGGGATTTTTAGTGATCTCCTCGCCTCTCATTCTTTGAAAATTATAAAGATTACTTTAAAATTTAAATTTGTTCATTTAAAATTTAGGTTTTTCTACTTCATTTTTATTGACTTATTTTTTTATTATATTCCCCTCTCTTATTTATTTATTTTATTCCCTTCCATCATTCTTAATTAAAATTTCATTAAATAACAAACTATAATAATTTACTTCAAATACTAATACACCTAAAATATGGAATACAAATATATACTATTTATAGTATATATTATAGCAAAAAAAGAACTTCAAATATGTATATATATGTATATGTAAACAAAAATTGTTGTTAACTTTGTCTTGTTATTTTGAATTTTTTTTTTATATTGGAACTTACATATTATTATATTTAATTATTCATTTAATTTTATTATCCTAAGAAATTTGCTATTCGAGAAAAATAGGCTTTATATCACGAATATAAAAAGTCTTATTTACCTTTATTCCACTCCTCACATCGGATATTTCTATTTGGGTCATATCCCTGTTAATCTGGTCTTATCCTATCTTGGACATGATCCAAACACGGGATAAAATAAAATTTAACTTGTTTCAACTTTTGTATTGATCATCGAATGTAGCCTAAGTTTTGATGTGCTCATCAAGCAACAAACTTCTAAAATGCATTTTCTAAATCAAGTGAGCTCAAACATCTAAAGCCTCATCTATATCATTAGGTTACACAACCGCCGAGCAATAGGATTAAGAGACATCATCAATCAAGAGAAGACGTTGTCAGTCTTTAACTCCAAGGGAAAGAATCTCTTGGTCGAATAGAATAAAAGATCCCCGGCTAGCTATTTTTATGGTGAAGAAACGAAGATACCCATGTGCTTTCCTAAAAGACGACCCCATAATTTAACTGGAGAGCATGATTTTTACCTTTGAAGTTAGATCCCCACACGCTAACATAATGACTTCTATTAAGGAACTGTGGATCGACAGTCAATCATTTCGAAAGGCCTAAAGTCGTTCCTTAGGTCTTTAACGTTGATTATAAGTCATTAACGTTGTTGTCATCTGCGAAAGCTGTTTTGTAGCTTTCCCAAGAAAAGAAACGAGGGAACTGCTTTTGCAATCGCCATGACTCTTTGAGATGTTGAGATGTCTGCTTTCTCTCAGCTCAAGACAGTTGCGTGGCATAGAATATGTGACCCGACACAACAATTATTATGGGGATTCGAAATGTTTTTTGCTTTAAGTTGCTCGATATCATGAGGTTATAAGACCCCACACTCGTTTCTCACGCAGGACATCAAACATGAGATTAGATCGGATGTTTAAATAAATTAGATTCATGCGGACTTGATAGTTGGTTTATTACTAATCTTATTGAGTCATTTAGTAAATGAATAGAGCGAGAATTTACGGTTCATTAGATCGAGATCCCATTGTATTCAAGGAGTCGAGGGTTTTGCCAAGAATTCTAGATCGAAGAAGAGGTAGATCAAAATATGGTGCGGAAAAAACCTAAATCAAGATACAATAGAAGATGCTTTAAAGATCCTGCTTCATTAATGAGCACTCGGTCAACTAACAAGGAATTGTTAGTAGAAAGCTAAAAATAGCAAAATCTACAGAAAAGCGGAGGAGCAAACATGAAAAAGACACAAAAGAGGAAACTTATGAATGAGTAAGCTCAGTTTTTGTTTTTGGGGATCAAATACTTCTTTTTCCCTCATGATGCTTATGAACTTTTTTTTTCCTTCTTAAGATAGCATGGGAACTCGTTCAATGATCCTCTAGGAAGAACTTGATGTGGGGATGATTTTAAGTGCGGTATTGCCAACGTTCAACATCTCTTTAGTGTGAAATTGTTGGTATTCTTTGATATTAGAAAAGAAAAACTTACACTTCCATCGAGAGAGGGGGTAGGTGAGGCTTGCAGGTATTGGTAAGTAAAAATAAAAAATGCAGTCCTATTGGTGCCCTTGCTAGAGGACTATTGGGGACGGTCCTCATTGATGAAAACACCCCTTGGCTACTAGGGGTGAGCATGGTCCAGGTGGGGCGGTCCACCTCTTAACCCTAGGACCAACTTGCACAGTGTTGGTCCTCAATTTTTGGGACCAATGACCGATCCTATTGAGTTTGGGACCGAGGATCAAATCGACTTAGTGGGTTCGATTCGGTTTTAGGATCAACCCGAGACCAACAATTTTTTTTTTTAATTTCATTTTTTGTACTTCCTAAAAAGGTGACCGAGGACCGGACTAACCCAATGGGTTTGGTCCGATTCTAGAGTCAATCCGGGATCGATCAATAATTTTTTATTTCATTTTTTTGTATTCCCTGAAAAGCCGACCGAGAATTAGACCGACCTAATGGGTTCGGTGACTAGTGAGGTCAGCTAGGAGAGGTGAGTGGCAAGTGGCGAGCGTCGAGTGGGGTGAGCGTTGAGTAGAGTGAGCATTGAGTGTCGAGTGGGGAGCAACAAGCTAGGCGAGCATTAGGGATGAGCGGCACGAGTGACCCAAAGCGAGTGTTGAGTGGTGAGTGGAGAAGTTGTTTATTTCGATTTTGGCAAATTGAAGGCTAAGAGGACAAATAAGACAGAAAAGAATGAGCACTAGAGGAAGATGCCATGATAAGTTGTTTATCCCTTTTTGGATGCCGTGAGGACTCCTCACAAAAACATTTTCCTCATTTATAAATTATGACCGTTGACGTCTTAAAAGATATTAAAAATCTAATTATTAAAGAATAGTATAAAATTACTTGAACTTATCACTAAGGAGCTATTTAATATTGTTGACACCGTTTATTTTAGGGTTTTCTTTATATAAAAAATTATAAATAATATATTAGAATGTATAAGATATATAGAGTCAAGGTGAGTTCGGGTTGGATCGATCCTGAACTTTTAAGACACTGAGGACCAACCCGCACAAGCTTGATCT
This sequence comes from Eucalyptus marginata, assembly GCA_014182565.1. NCBI lineage: Eukaryota > Viridiplantae > Streptophyta > Magnoliopsida > Myrtales > Myrtaceae > Eucalyptus > Eucalyptus marginata. The sequence goes on along the minus strand of CM024586.1, from coordinate 42,555,646 downwards.
TGGATTCGGGATCAGAGGATCGACCCGGCCGTCTTCTTGGGAATTGGACTAGGATCAGTAGGGTTGGGCCAGTCTAGGATTGATCTGGGATTGACTCTAGACCGATACTCACCCTTATTGGCTACCACTTACGGCTTGAGAAGTGACTAGGTAGTCCAAGGCCCTCGATTCTATCATAGGCAAGATTGTCTTTTCACACGAAAAGACGTATTGCCAAACTAGAGAGAGATGTACAAAGTTGCCTAGAGAAACCTAGTTGAAATAGAGACAAGGAAGTGGGATTTGAGACCATGATGAGAACTGTACTTTGTACCCTTTTGTCAAAGTTAGGAACGAGAGAGTACATGGGGCAGTTTCGACCAAAAAGGGACAACCAATTATCCCATTCTAGAAATAAAATGCCAGGCTTTGATGGAACTTGACTCCAAAACATAGTAATCTAGTGGGAAAGATGTCACGCCATCGTTCATAAAACCACAAGTTCTAGCCATATTATGAGCAAACATCACTAGTTAGCTTGTGTTTTGGGTTCTTACCATCTCACGTGGAGAGTTTTTCGGGTTTCCAACACATCGATCGGGTTTAGGTGGGAAACTCGTGCACTTATAGAAGGACCGAATAATTATGAATCAAGTTGAACATTTTGTAATAAGTGTCAAGCCTTCATGATAATTGATAAAAAGAGAAAATCGTGTTGGTTTTTTTTTTTTTAATCATTAGAGCCTCAATTTTCAAATTTCATTTTCGCAAAAGTTATTAAACAATCCTAAAATATCACAAAACTTCACATTATTTTTATGAATGGCGTCGATTTATTTCACAGCTAAATAACGAGGAATATCAAAACTAAATAATCTGATATAGCTTATTGACTTTCTTCATCCTTAATAGAGATTCCAAACCTTCTTTTCGATATGCCCATCATTTCACTCAATGGTGGTGGAGGTTAGGGAAACTGAACGAAAATGATTGATGTTGAGCTCTTCAACTCAAAAGACACTTATGAAGGTGACATAAAGTTGAGATTACATGAGCAATCAATAGCTAGCCTAAACTGACTAAAATGGCATAAACCTTTTCAACAATGGAAAGTAGGAAATACATAGGAGGTGCAACTCTATCGTCCCTAACATTTCCTTTGCGAAAGAGAAGAGGTCTCTCAATAATTGGAGCAGTACATAGGTAGCGCAAAAGAAGGGACTCACAAATACAACTTCCGCGTTATAAATGGTTTTCACACCACCTCTATTTATATTTTTACGGTTATATGTATTGTGAAATCATTAGAAATAAGCAAACATTGAATTCTTATGGCATTTATTAAGATGAGATATATGTTTTTGAATTAGATTACACGTGAAGAACTACATAACAGAAACTCCAATTGGGCCAATTTCTAGTTTTATTATTCATCAATTGGTAAATACGAGGTTTGGAAAAAAATAAAGAAAAAAAAATAATAAGGTACTATATTGAAAGATATATGTCCCACCCTTTTATAAGGGGACAGCATAGAATTAGCCATTGAAGTAAAAAAAAAAAGGAAATAAAAAATTTGTGAGACACATATCAAATTTGCGAGCTTTAACTTAAGGCTAAACATGATGCCTAGATTGTTGTTGCGTATGTCGAGCAATAATTATATGATTATAAGCAAGCCATACGTCAGAAGATGATAAAATCAGATCACTCTTCAATAATTTATTGAAGAAACAAAAGTTGTGTCAGTGGAGGGAAATTATGGGATCAAGATGAGGTGGGGTAAAGTGCAAGACACATCTTTCCCACACACAGGCACAATATAATAGAGTGTATATTAGCTGGTTTTGAGGAGACGACCAAAAAAAAAGTTCTATAAGAATTTTTTTAATTTAAAAGAGAGAGAGAGAGAATATTTTCTTCTTTGTATGCCATGGAGATGAATAGCAAGTGGAGGAAGATGTTATGTGCCAGGGGCAGATAGCTTATAGAATAGAATAAAAAAAACTGAATTTTCAATCGATCCCCACTACCATACAAGAGTAATTACTAATAAAAAAAAAACACTGTTTTTGTCTTGCAAGACAGAATGCACTATTGGTACATCTGTCAGCAGCTGAGAATGGACAGGTGGGGAATAGAGAAGAATGGAGGAATCATCAGAAATTCAGGTGATTTGGGTATTATATATATACACATATATATTATACTTATGGCTAACTGAACAAAATTCTATCAATAAAAAGATAAAAAAAGGAAAATTTATGTATCCAGCGCTTGTGGGTCTCTGTCATCCCAGAGGTTACCGCTGATGGTTTTTCTCTTCTTCTGTATACCCAAAAAGAAAAGGGGAAAAAGAATAGTGCATTGGCCCCAAAAATGGAAAAAATGGATGAGGCTCATTATATTTAACTTCCCTCTCTGGGCGTCTCTCCATCTGCCTTCATCGAAGCTCTCTTCAGTTTACTTTGTGTAGAGAGAGAGAGAGAGAGAGAGAGAGAGAGTGGGTTTTGCGTTTCGTCACGATCGGTGGCTGCACGTGGGACACCCAGAAGGTGAAAAATTCTCCCTGAATTTCTTGCGAAATTTATATGAATATAGCATATCAATAGCGTGATTACATCCCTCTCTGCCACCCTCTTGTCCCTCCCGTGTAAGCCTCTTGCCTGTTGGTTCTTTCTTTTCATTAAAAAAAGAGATTTTTTTGGCCAATTTGTTCTGGATGAAATAACTTTGCGTTTATCTGTCTGCAAATTGGTAGATTGCCCGTGATTCTTCTTGATCGTTTCGGCTGTGTATGACGTTTTGTCGCCAATGTTTAAAGGAGGGTTCTGATTGAGTTTCTGTAATCAGGGAACTGGGTACATTTTGTGTCTGCAGTAGAACTGAAGCCTGTTTGTGATGTATGAAATGATGGCTTTGCTCTTGATCTCTTTACAAGTACCGATCACCAATTTATGCACGAAAGCATTTTTCTTGCTCTTTTATTTTATCTAATTCCATGGTGGCTAATTGCTTTGAATTTGGGCTAAAGAAATAGAAAACCCTTCTGCGGCAGATTTAAGGTGGACTTTTGGCTTTCGATAATTACTGTTTGGATTTTGAGTATGCTTGTGATTTAGGGATCCAGACATTTATTGTGCTTGATTGATCATACAATGTGGCTATGCTTCATCTTTATCGTCTTTCGTACATATATATGCACGTGAGGCATAAACATTGCTGGGTTTTTCTGGTGCTGTCTTTCATTTCCAGGCTACTTCAAGATCTATGAAACATGTAGTTGATTAATTAATACCATTTTTTTCAATTTTTCTTATTGCCCGTTGCCACCTGTCAGTATTTGCTGTTTCAAGTTGCTTATAGCAAAGTTTTTTAATTGTTCTCCTCTAGAATTTTGCATCTTGTCTTTCTTTATCATCTAAGTACTGATTTTCGCTTAACTGGACTTGCATATAGAATGGCTCTCTCTGGGGTGGTTCGTAAAGATAGAGGAGAATTGAACCACACGGTGAATTTTGCATCTTGTCTTTCTTTATCATCAAAGTACTGATTTTCGCTTAATTGGACTTTCATATAGAATGGCTCTCTCTGGGGTGGTTTGTAAAGATAGAGGAGAATTGAGGATCCATGAAAGTTTGGATGAGCTGAGCACTGACTTGGCGGACTACATTGCTGAATTATCTGAGGCATCGGTGAAAGAGCGAGGTGTTTTCTCCATCGCCTTATCTGGTGGTTCTCTCATTGGCTTAATGGGGTATCAATGCTTGCATTCCCTCTATTTGCTTTTGTCAGATGGACAGCTTCAGCTCTCTGTGTGACATTTTATTTCTCATTGCAGGAAACTCAGTGAAGCGCCTTATAATAGGACAGTGGATTGGGCAAAATGGTATATTTTCTGGGCTGATGAGCGTGTGGTAGCAAAGAACCACACCGATAGCAACTATAAGTTAGCGAAGGACGGCCTCTTGTCCAAGGTGTGCATCTTTTTTAGACTAATGATGTATAGTCCATTAAAATCTGTCAGCATTTGTTTTTGCGATGATGGAGAATGCGTTTGTTTAATCTTCTTTTGGGAACTAACTGCTACACTTTCACAAGCCCTTCCCAACCTGGGAGATCACTTCTCTCCTTAGCATGTAGACAAGCCTCCTATTTTGCATCGCTTCTCCCACTGAAGTCTGCATTTATTATTTTGACTGATTCCACAATGATATTCGGGACTCTTAATGTGGCTGGAAGGTCACTACACATTCTCTGTACATGCTCAGTTTTGTGTTCTTGTTGAATGCTTTATTGTCATCTGGTCACTAGATAGACTTCTTCATTAAGCTCTTCCTGGATGTATGGACCCAAAATTGACAACAACGGGGCTGTAAAGACTGTTGATATAATTGGACTAAGTTCCATCAAGTAATGCTTATGTATCAACCATTATCTCTTCATTTTCGAGTTTCAGGAAAAAAATTTTCTCTTGTATAACTTCTAAATCCGGGCCTTTAACCTGGTGGGTCAGCCAATTTCATTGGAAGAATTGTTCACCAGCCTTTAGTTTATTTTGGGTTTCAGTTAATAGGCCAACACATCCTAGCATGTATTGCACATCTTCCAGCATTTGTATCTGACTATGTTTTGTTTCTCCCTGTTCTCGGTTGAGTTTTAGGGTTGTCCTTTTAGTTGCTCTCGATAAATGCTTAATCCGCTTTTTAGGTAGATTGACAAGTGTGTGCAAGTCTCCATCACTCTACCTAATTTACATTTTCTTCTGAACCATTCTGAAGGAAGCATTTTCTATGTCAGCAGATAATTATTGAATCACCACAAACTAAGATGACAACGAACTTGTTTCCACCTACTGTGATCTATAGCTTGTGATATGGAGTCATCATCCAATATATACGAATTCAACTATTTATGGTTCCCCATTAGTGCTACTTCTAAGACGTGACAAATGTGTGGCATCTTTTGCTCCTCATTATCTTTTTTACCTCTATATATGTGGTTTTATTAGCATATTGCATGCAGGGAAGTTATAGGGAGAACCATTGGACATTGCAAATTAAGTGTCCACATCGAAATTCATGCATCTGATAGAGATGATAAAATAGTATGCTATTCCATCAATAACTAGCTAACTGAGCTGGCAGTTTTCCATTCTTGTCTGCAGTTTTTAATCTTTCTTCTTCCAGTCTTCAATGTGTCCTAACAGATGCAAAACATAGTTTCAAAAAAGTTGACTTTTGAGGGAGAAGTTTTATAGCAATCAAGTAATCTGTGTCAACTTTTGCATAGTGCATCATTAGCCTTTAAACTTTGGTGCTTGTTGACTGTTCTGCTTTTCTGAGTTGAACAGATATAACGTGCTCCTAAAACAGAAATTTAACCAAAAATGGCTTTATAAAGTCATTATATTTTAGCTTCCCTTAGTTTTACTCTATCTTGCTGGAAACATCTTTCCATTTCTTTACGCTTCAATTCATCAAAACTTGTGACGTAATGCAATAGCTTGGCTGTCTTTTGATGCTACTAAAATCTTCCATATTAGCTCCCTGTGTTGCAATGATTTAGTATTATAGAATTTTTTTGGCAAAGTTACTGTTTTATGGAAAAGTGCCAATCAAATCATTAATTGGAATTATTTTCTATGAGCTTCTAGTAGCCTGAAAATCACAGGGCAATAGTTTATTTTTTCTGTTCATGTCGAACTTTTTCACATATAGATGGAGAATCTTTGTAGATGCAATATTGATCATTAGGGTATGATTGGGAAGGACTGATAAGCACCAGATGAACACGTAGTTCAAACAGCAAGTCTCCTTGTGCTAGTTTAACTCATTCATCAAAGGTTCATACATTGCTTTCTTTTCATCTTACTTTTACCTTGGCAGGTTCCCATTATCCCAAGTCATGTGCACTCCATCAATGATGCGGTCTCTGCGGAGGAGGCAGCAAGTGAGTACGAGTTTGTGATCAGGCAGCTAGTGAAAGCTCGCATGGTCAGTGTCTCTGAGGTTAGCGACTGTCCCAAGTTTGACCTCATCCTCCTAGGGATGGGTCCTGATGGACATGTTGCCTCACTATTCCCTAACCATGCAGTGCTGAACGAGAAAAGCGAGTGGGTGACCTTCATAACTGATTCCCCAAAGCCTCCACCGGAGAGGATCACATTCACATTACCGGTCATCAACTCTGCTTCCAACGTGGCTGTGGTTGTGGCTGGTGAAGCCAAGTCAGAGGCTGTTCACTTGGCAATCGACGATGTGGAACCTGACTGCTCGAAACTGCCTGCTAGAATGGTTCAGCTGATGACGGGGAAGTTGGTGTGGTTTTTGGACAAGGGGGCTGCCTCAAAGCTCGATGGCGATCAATTTAACAAGTCTTGATGTTTATGTTTTGTGTGCAGTGGAGGAATGGAACATATGTGGATTTTGTTTATGCTTCTGCCCTTTTCACATTTAGAAAGTGAAAATTCAAACTCTAGATCTGGTTTAGTTCTCCATTTTTGAATTGTCGTCCTCTTTTGTCGGATGGTGGAGAACTATGGTTAATCCCATCTGTAAGAAGATTTTGATGAGGTCGGAGGATCAATAAAAGGCCGTTATTGTACTAGCTCTCTTGATATATAGACAATGAGAAAAGCTCCAACCGTGACGAACAGTCTGATATTTGTTTCTTCTATGCCTATTTACACCAGTGAAGTAGTGCAATAATCAAGCTTCCCGTTGAATTCTCAGTGGGCTTTCACCAAGTATACCAGTTACAAGAAGTTCAAGAAAGGGAAAGAAAGTTTTACAATGTGTCTACACATGGGACTGTGAATTTGAAAAAGGCGGGAAACAAATGGAGAAAATTTATGAAGAGACGGAACAAGAAAAAAGAATAAGATCGTCACTTTACAGGGAAGAAAATGCTGGCTAGTCGAAAGCGAAAATGATCATTGCGAATGTTGGGGATCAGCTTGCAAGCTGCACTGTCCGATACTCCCTCGCTGATAATGATCTTATGCCGTTAATATCAGGCGACACCTCTTCCTCCTCATCTTCTCTAGGGGGGAAGCCATGTGTTCGTGAGACAGCCCATTGATCGATGACTCCGCAGTCAATGGCATACTTGATTGAGTGCTCTAGGTAGTCTCTGTCTGTGTGGAGGTCAGGCTGAACCGTCAGCATCCTCATGAGACCTTCAAACATGGGCAAAAGAGAACTTGGTAAAGCAGAGTACCGTTTTATCATGCCAACAATGCAGAGCTTGGTAAGAAAGTTCGTTTCCATCATGTTGACAATACAAGATGCAGCAAATCACAGTATTAGTATCCAGGAGAAATGAAGCAATCCTGTCGTAAAACCGATAAGAATTGCCCTTTCAAGCAAAAAACTTGTTTTTATCCAGTGAACTCACTCTCTTTGGGGCTTCAACAAATAAGTGATTGCTCATCAAATTTAGATATAGGATGTTCAGAGAAGTGGTCAAAGTAGGTGAGAGAGATCTAACAACTTGAACAATGATGAGGAGCAATGACGACGGACGATGCAAAATCAGAATGTCAACAAAACGCATAGTGAATTTTAGAGGAAGAAGCTAAAAACTGATCAAATCATACATACGAAGTAATGAAATATCTTATAAAGTATGGATATACTATGGTTGTAATAAACTGAAAAGAAAAATAACACAAATTATGGCACAATGAGGTCTAATTATCTCTTTGGCCCCATATGGGACACTCCATGAAAAGAATGAAATATCTCTCTAGTTTCCACTAGGATGAGTAGTTCCAAGTTTCGTATAGATTTCACTTGAAACCTACAACCTATCCGTCGATACAATTTCATCATTTTTTTGAATCTGGAGCTTACCTTGCATACCCTAGAACTAGAACTTATCTTGTCACAGGTTCCGAGATCTACCCTAGTTCACCTATATTATTATTAAATGAACGTGAATCATCACTTTTAATGACTACTACTTACTGTTATAATCTACTGATCACAACTTATTTTTAGACATATGAAAAATATGAAACATTAACAAAGTATAAGTCTCAATTATGAAATTGAAACTCAGACTAGTAGTTTCATATTATATACCCATTATCAAATGCCATGGAATACCGCAAGATCGCGCAAAGATATAAACCAAGAAAAACACAAAAACTTATTTCAGGTATCGGGTTTTAGATTCTAGATAGGTGGAACCTGGTACTGGACTGGGTCCCATCAGTCCGGTACTCAAATTCTAAAATCTACCTTAGGACCATGTTTACCCCTAGTCTCCACTAATCAGAGATTTGAAAGAGCTTTGAACAAGCAAAAGAAACATGATTGTGAGACATTGGAGAGATCAGCCCTAGAATAATACGCCAGCAGTACATAAGAATAAAATACAGCACCGACATTTTCTTTGGGGTATCATGAAGCAACACTACTTTCAATCATGACGTGTCCTGAAGAAACATTCCTATGCAAGACCATTCACAAAAAAACTACATCCTTAAAAAGAGCATGTGGAACTTTTAGATTTCTTGGTGTAACAGACAGGCACCATTATAATAGATATTAGTATTGCATCTCAAAAACTCATACCTGCAACAATGCCATCGCCAGATGCTGACATATCACGAGAGAAGGGGGTGATGGGAGGATCCTCCATCCCATGGACAGCACCATTGTGCTCCTTCGTGTAATAGTGAATCTTGGAAGTTCCATTCGTCACAAACAAGACCTTAAGATTATCGTGCCAGAGAGGTGCAATAATGTCTGGTTCATAATGGATAAATTTAGATTTCGAGTTATTTTTGGTGTCAAATTCCTCAGATGGCACAATCCCACATAAAAACTCAAGTTCCTGCTTGGTGACCTCAATAAAATCTGCTAGCTCCCAAACTTGCTGAATGAACGCTTTGGTTTCCTCAGCAGAATGCCAAAGAGGCAAAGGAAGATTCACATCATAAAATATAAGCCCTCCAAATCTCTTTGAGATCTTAATGGCTTGCAATGCAGTTGATCTCATGTTACGCTCAAGCAACGAATGCGTGTTAATATAAAGCATTTTTGCCTGCATCAAATTCCATAATATGTTAAAGGACATCAGGGATACACAACATTTTGAATAATCAATTATTCAAATGATATAATAAATGATAATGCGAGCACTGATCTGTTCTTCAGAAGCAGTACAGAACATGCATTTCGAGTCGAAGGACTGCATTTATAATAAGCAGATCCTTCACCAAACATTAACCATTGTATGATGGGACATCAGATACATGATCCAGGTTGGGGCATTCAGGTGAATAATATAGGGACAGAGATGATAGCAAAAAGGGATTGTGGGGTAAAGTCCATCCGGTTCCTCATATGCATGTGTAGCCTCCACACTGACCACACCTGTCTTACAATTAAAATAAGGGAGTCATGATGTCCATTTTTATTAGTGCTCATTACTATTAGACAGGTCACTGAATTTAGTGATTTTTCAGAGATCCACAAGTCATTGAACCAAATCACTTAAATATCAGCACCACCAGCAGAAAAATACATGCTTAAACATTAGATTTTGTAAAGATGTTAAACAATAAATTTTCCCTTTTCAGTTCAGTAATGTATATCACTCTGGAACTCTGGTGTAACATTCTCAAGGGTTTTCTCAAAGCAGCAAGATAAATTACCTCCTTCAATACATCAACATTGATGTCAGACTTCGACAAAGAATCTTCTGCACAAGGTCGAGCAGAAGTCATTCTCAAACGGCCCCTTTTGCCAATCTTCATCAGTGATACAGCTGATTGCCTCTTGCTATCAATGCGAAGACATCGGGTTTGAATGTTGTTCATGTTCAAATAATATAGCATGGCCTGGCCATAGTCATCATCCCCAAGTTTACCCATTAAAGCAACCTTACCTCCCAAGCTTGCAAGGGCAATAGCCACACTTCCAGCTGACCCCCCTGGAGCCCTTACATATTTATCTGGTGCCCATAAAGCATCTTTCATCCTTTCATGAATTTCATAATCTACAAGCCTGTTCGCTGGCCTTCCTGATGGTACAAAAGCATGCTGCGCAGCTCCAAAGCAACAAACAAGAGGAGGCCAACCGTATGTATAGCTAATATCCTCTCCCTCGTCTTTTCCCAGATCTAGGTCCTCATCAATCTCTTGATCTGAACTTGCAAAGAATGTGGAGTCCTCATTATCCGATAATTCAGTTTCAATAGTTTTGTCCTCAGCAACCTCCAGAGTACTCTTTTTCCGCCTCCTTACCTTCTTAGTTTTCTCTTCCTTCGTTGTTGTAAGAGCAGATGCAGCTGCAAAAAAATATTCAAATCAGATGCATGCCTCCTGGCTGTAGATATTAGAAATGACCATGGCTCAAGACAAGCACCAAATTAACAGCAAACTCTGAGACACTACCTTTCTTACGGGTCCTTTGCTGTTTCTTGTTGGAATCTTCCAGCGCTACAGATACGGTCATTTCTTTATCACTAGGAATCAATTCAGAGGACTCCTCTGGGGTATCTACAACAGCTTTCTTTCTAGTACGAGTAGTAGCTCGCTTAGAAGATGTCCTCCTTTTAGTAACAGCCTTATCTTCAATTTGTTCTGGAGCTGAAGTTTCTACAAGTTTTGTTTTAGACGCACTCGCAAGAGCCCATTTATTTGGTGATTTAACATCTTGACGGAGCACCAAGATCTGGGTTGAATAGAAAGGGCAATTCTTATGCCATCTGCAATTGCGGAGTTCATGCCTTAGAAAAAAAAATCATACCTGACAAATTGATAACTATACTGGTGGAGTGACCCAAACCAGCCCCATATAAACTTTCAAATAAGGCAAAAGCAAATAAATTTCAGATTGAGGTGATGTTTGTCGCAAGAAAATGATAAATGGGGCTAGGTCATCTCACCTATGGTATGACATCAAATTTATCATTTCACCTATAATCGCCGAAAGACTTTAACCATCAATTTCTTCTCTCACACAATAATCAATTCAAAACCTATGTTAACGGTTTCAAGCCTTCATTTTTACATGACAATGCATTCCCACCCCCAAAACCAAGGAAACGGAAGAAAAACAGAACAACTAGAGGTTGGAACCGCACAAAACACAGCGAAACACTCAATTGAACACCAAACAGCATCCGCATTTCCGGGACAACAACATGTTTTAAAAGAAAGCGATTCTTCAATATGAACAATCAAGTGCTCACCCAGAAACATAAATCATAACACAGACAAGACATGTTCTTGCCGCTGAATTACAGCCAACCAAGCATAACACACTTCTAAGAGTAATGCCCATCTAGACAAAGTTTTCAAAACAAAACATATCATTGGACAAGCGCACAAGCAAAATGAGAAGCCGACCGCGAATAATCAAATCAACCCACGAAAAGGCACAATTTCAAATCACGAAAGAGGAAGCAGGAAGCGAGAAAAGAGAGAGGTAGAGAGAGAAGCGAACCTGGGCAAGAAAGACGAGTGAGTGAAGGAGAGAGAGGCCACCCTTGACATCCACTTGGTGAACTGGAACCCACGAATCGACTACGGAGTAGGGAGGGAGCAGACGGAGGCGTCGGGAGAGAAAGACTTCGGTTGAGGGGTTTATCTCTTCCGGGACCTGCTCGGGTTTAAGAAGCGAGGGCGTTCGCAGTTAATCGTCGATTCTTCTTCTCTTTTCTTTTACTTTTCACTGGCGGATTGTCTGCTTTTAAGTTATTTACCCCCCCCAACCCCACCCCAAAAAGAGCAACTCGCCGCCAGGAATTTTCATCTCCACCGCCGGCGGGGCGGCGGAGCCGGAGGCAGGACATTTGGCCAACAGAGATATTGAAGAAAAATGCGACTATTTTCAATGCAAGGGAAAAGGATTTCCGATTTTAAATTTTAATATCTTTTCAGGAGGTTTAGAACTTTAGATCATGTAAATTACTTTGATATGATCTTGGTTCATAAATCTTATTTGCTTCGAATGGATCTCAAATCACAGGAAAGATTATGGAGGATGACAAAGCACTTGAGCAACCACTCAAAATCAAAGCAGTCAAAACGTAATCAGAAAGACCGCGTCGAAAAGCAAAAAGTTGGCCAAAGGCACACTGCAATTTGTAAATTATGAGAGATAATGTTTAACATGGAATGCTGCAAGGAAGCATAACTTCAGGACAAAAATTCGTCATTAACGCCCCCCGGCAATCAAAAAGTCCGTCAACGTTTTAGCATTTTGTCTCCTCCTTTCAAGATCCATTCGTTGTCATGTCTTTATAAGCAACAGGATGCAGCGTTCGGATGGGGGTAGAGAACGTCTACAGACCGGTGCCTTGTGTTGCAGACAGAGCACCTGCCCATCATCAATTCGGATTTGTGGCTCAATTTGCAGATGATTCGTGACTGATAGGGATGATGTCTATGGACATGAGGACTCACATTTATCCAAGATTGGGACCAAAATCCCGAAAGTATTACGAGTCCCTGACAGAACAATATTTAGGCATCGAGCGCGAGCATGATTCTAGATGTGAACGGTTGTGAGCGCATTTCTTGGAACAGGATGACCCTCTTCAGTATTTCGCGAAAAGACTGTGCCCTAGATCGAAAACAAAACCCATATAGATCATGCAACATCCATTAGAGTCACCCTGATTATAGGCTCACAATGGCTCGTCATTTAATCAACCAAAACCAACTTATTTAACAAATTCATTGACCAGCAAGGAAGTCTACAAAATAACGAAAGATGAAACCAGCGGCAGAATGATTAGCACCTCTTGCGCAATGAACGGATGCGTTGCGCTAGGCTCACTCCTGCTGGAATAAATGAATACTTAAGCATGTCCTCAGAAAGCTCAAACACAATCCTAACTAAATAGCCCAACATACCACCCCACCAAATGAATTCTCAAATTCTTATAAGAGTTTGATAGTATATGATGCTATTTGAAAATAGCAAAAATACAACATTTCTAATGACTTGCAACAGGGAGAATTCCCTCGACAATCTTGGTGACTTCTATCCAGATCTAAATCCAACAGATATAAACGGTTTCTCTAAATCATTGTTAGATGACTCAAAAAATCATTTTGAAAGGAGACATGATGCAAAAAACAGACTTCTTCACTTCTTACGCAAATATAAGAAGCCAACAATCACTGAAATGCCAGCACAACAACAGGAACAGCCCAGTATTGTTTTGTCAGGGTCATGAGCTTCTGAGGAGAGTCTGTTCCTTTGGAGTATATTTCGGGTTCTGGGATGGCTGGGGAAGATGTGTCAAGCTCCCCGATGCAAAAGGTCTGCAACAGCTCCCTTGCTTCGTCACTATGGCCAGCATCCTCAAACCCATCGGTAGCATCTTTTCCTTTAGTAAGGAAAAAGGAAAGATATGGTCATCTAACCAATACCATGAGATTTATCTAAAATGGATCGTATTCAATGTGATCAAACTTAAGTATTATCAACAAGGTGAAGAAAATTACCAACTGTCTCAAGGATAACATCATCCCCACCAGGATGATCATCCATGTATGATGACACATCATAGACCTGTGCAGAAGAAACACAATTAGTTAGAGCATAGACATGCACATGCCATACTCACTCTTATATGTTCCTTATTTCTTTCTGGTCCTTGCATTAATCGGTACTATTTTTCTCTCCAAATATTTCGCACAACTGTTGTTTATCAAGTGGCAAGAGGAAAATGATGCCAAAATTAGCATTCCATCTAATATAGCATTGACCCTATCATAAGGTTCCGGAGTTAGAAAACTTATATCAATTAAAAACTCAACCACTTTTCGTTAAGTCCATGAATTCCACATGCTTCCGTTCAAAGAAAAACAATTTGATTAGTGTTAATAAAATGCAACTGGAGGATTAAACAGTTCTAATACACAAGTGATCACTATAGAAAATGGTTTCCCTCATCCACTTTCTCCACTTCTATCAGCCTCTCTCTTCCCCAATCCAGATACCAACCATTACTCTCTCTCCTTCATTCACACGCGCGCGCGCACTCCTTTTTCTTACCTCAAATTTATAAGCAACAGAATTCATCAACATAAAGACCACTATAATTTAGTATCGCAAGTAATGATTTTATCAAAAAAAGAAAAAAGAACACCATGATCCAACATCAAAACTGTGCTCCAACTCAGAGAATGTACCATTTTTTTGTTAAATGGTACATAACTAAATCCTGAAAAATAAAAGATATTAGGAAGGGTGGAGCTAAAACTTCACGATCTCCCCTGACATTTCTCTCCAAAATCAACCCAAGAGTAGCATTTTCATTACTAACTCATTGAAAGTAATCCATAGCATTGCGGAAGAAGGTTCCCTTTTACTTCACATCACCCAAGCCAATGCCAAGCAACTAGCTTTGACATTGCTGTGAATGACAAGAAGAATTTTTAAGCTCAGAGGAGATGACACCTTGTTTTATATTTTCCTTTCTAACTGCTATGAACAAAAGAACCTAAGAAGCAAATCCAACTAAAAATGCCAAAAGGCGGAAGGGAGTCCCATGCATTGTCCACCGGTGCATGCCACCACTCTATAACAGGTCTTCGTGTCTGTCATTTGTCAAGAATAAAACTCCTATAGCTAACTTCAACTCGATCTTAGGATTCAACGAGAAGCATCTTGAAGCCAAAACCATGAACACTATGTATAACATTGTGTAGCCCAAATAATTCACACAATCGGGACCCCCAACTCCCCCATGTGTTATAACCAAACTCGACACCTCCAGTAACAGAGTAAATTAATTCTCAGCTAACCTACAAACAATGGCAAAACTCAATGAACTTGATGACATGCTACTGTATAGGGATCATAATATTCTTCATAAATCCCTCTACATATTTCCTCGACTAGAACTGCAGGTAGCTGGCCATTTATTTTTCCAAATGGTTTTCATCTTTGATAGAAAGGACAAAGGGACTTCTTTTGGCTCATTTTCCGAATAACATTCATTTCTTAAATTGGTTCTTTCAAGTACTTATTGAGAAGGGCTTCAAATTTGACCAATGACTATAATGAAACCGGATCGCTTCAGGCTACAAAATTAGCAGAAATGGTCAGTAACTAAAAGGTCGTTGAGGCATAAGAACTTCCAACCACAGAGCATATGGGACAGGACATTGACGTCACTAACTAATCAGACACGAGAACCGGAGCCTAAGCTACAACAGGGGACTGCAAACACAAGCAAGCAAGACAGAATCACACCGAACAGAAACGAAGGCGGCGAAACAAAATCTGGGTCACAGCCCAAAACCCCGGAGGAAGAAAGAGGACCGAGAAAGAGACGACCTTGCCGTCGATGACAATCCAGCAATCTTCTTTGGTGTTGTGCTGCGACGCTTCCTGCATCGAGAACATCTTCGTGATGGTCGGCATTTGGCCACCGGCGACGACGGCTCCTCCGGCGCCCGGTCAACCAAACGACGGCGGCGGGAATCCTCTCGGCGGCGGCGCAGATTATTCGGGTGTCGACTTTCAACCCTCCTCCGACATTTTTATCTTCATCCTCCTCGTCCCTTCTTTCCGGAATGGATGGATCGTTGGGCTTGAGCCCTGAACTTGAGCTTGGTTGTAATTCTACCAAATTGGTTTTGGGCTACAAGCCTGAAAACGGTCCCCCACCAACTGCAGCAGAAAAAAGGAACCTTTTTCAACTAATCCATCATACTTACAAAACCACACCCCCACCCAAAAAAAAAAAAAAAAAAAAAAAAAAAAAAAAAAAAAAAAAAAATCCATTACGCTCATTTTAATTAATTTACCCACATTTTCAAATCAGCTTTCACATGATGGAAGGGCGTCAAACTTTTAAAATAATATATTAGGTATCATAAAATTTTAATTTTTAGAACAAACGGTTGCGTATTCAATTTCAATATGACATAGGTGAACATACATTATAGAATTTATGCATCATGACTGATGATGCCAATGAGCAGATTTCATTATCATCGGCGTCATGTGGTTGCAAATCCAAGGAAGAAATTGAATTTGAAATCTTACGTTTTTGGATTAACTAATTACTTTGATATGATTCCGAAATGTTGTAGTGCGCAAATTCTCAATTTGTCTTAGCCAACTTTTACAATCTTTTAAGGAAGGTTTGAGTGGTTAAAATTAAGAGGGCGACTAATGGTTCCAAAAACACTCACCTTGGTAAGAGAATCTCAAAAGATAATGAAATCTAAGAGATGGTATATTGAGTTTTTGAAAGGTCCATAAATAAAGAGCTAAATATCTACTTAATTCAGCAATGAAAACTTGATGTGACGATGCATTTCTAATGCATTGGTTGCCTAGTGAATCTCTTCAAAAGTCACTTTGGGATCCCGAAACTTGTGTTGTTTGTTAGACAAAACTGTTTTTTATTAATTAAATATTCTAACACATGTATATATTCTAGGATCTTGAAAAGAGAGGGAAAATCAATGATTGATACATCTTTACTCATTAGACTTGACATTAGACTTTATTAGATAATGGTATTTATACCACAACTTTTTTGTTCAGACAACACAACACAATGCTGAACATATTAGATCTTGGAGAAGATTTGAGACAATCAACGCCTATCGGGACGGGAGCATCAGATGGAGATCGATTCGGTCACCCTTGGGCTGATCGCGAGTCCCTTCATTTGCCTGGCCCTGTTGAAGTGGAACGAGATGAGGTACAAATTACAATACAGAAGGCTTGCCTCTGGGAACATTGGGTTGGCCACTTATGGGCGAAACCATAGCCTTCCTCGAAGGAGGACCGAGCTTCATGAGTAAGAAGAAAGCAAAGTATGAGTTTTTACGTTGTTTTATTCGTCCCGGTTTCTGTGGTGTTCTTGAACATATTGAACGAACGTGCATGGATGCATCTTTAATATGATTAGCATCGAATTTTGGTGAGAAAAGTTTATGCTATGACGAGTGATGTGGTGTTCAACCTAGAGGAACATCTCCAGCTTAAGGACTGATGACACCGAAAGTGTCCACTGTAAAATTTGAAGACCTGAACTTTTTGCAATCTGTCTATTTCATGGGAAAAGAACTTTGCAATACGACACCAGGATCAAACGCCCGGTCCCCAAGTCCAAGCACAGGGGACCCGGGCTAGCCCACCGGGCTTTGGCTGCCCCCAGGGACTTGGGTCCGGCCCCTAGGCACCAAGGGTCAATCATCCGAGACGGATATCAGGTACCTTAGTGTTCAAAATCTGGATCAATACAAGCTTCCTTAAATATATGAATGGAATTTGCTGATATGGCCTAATGTTTATCCTGTCATTTTATCTATCTTCTTAAGATGATGTCATGTTAGCGAACACAATGAATTAGCTAGATGCTCCCATTTTGCCACCACATGAAAATCCTGAAGCTTTTTACTGAGTTGGAAGAAATAAGCGAAATGGTTGTTTATGCCTTTATCTCTACCGGATCATTGTTGAAATATATGATACAACATTCCCTATAATGAAAGTATCATATTGAATTTGAGTTGCATTTGAAAAGATATGTACTAAATTAAAATAAAATAAAAAATTTACATATTAAATTACAGATCGAATAGAAGTTCAGTAGTTTAGTTATTATTAATGAACTTACTATGAAGTCTAAGGGCCCGTTTGGTTCAGCTTTTGGGGAATGCATTTGCAGCCTTCCAGTGAAGGGGTTTTCCGAAATGCAAATGTCGTTTGGTAAAATTTGCATTGAGAAACAACTTTGGCCAAAATACCGTTTGGTAAAATTTGCATTTGTAATTAACTTTTATTAAATTAAAAAAACAAAAATATGTTTATATTTTTTTTTTTGAAGTCCGCCACCGGACCGCCGAATCGCGACCAAACCGCCCGAATAAAAAATATGTTTATATTTTTATATAAACATATTTTTATATAAAAATATAAAAATATAAACATAAAATATATTTATTAAACATAAAATATATATAATAGATATGTTTATATAAATATATATTTATATAAAAACAATCGGAGAAAAAAAAATAGATATGTTTATATAAAAAAATAGATATGTTTATAAAAAAATAGATATGTTTATATTTATAAATATATATTTATTTATTAAACATAAAATATATTTATATAAAAAATAGATATGTTTATATCTATATAAAATATATATAAAATATATATTATATATTTTTATAAATATATATTTATTAAACATAAAATATAAAAAATAGATATGTTTATATTTTTTATATAAAAAAATAAACATAAAATATATGTTTATATTTTTATAAAATATAAACATATTTATTTTTATATTTATTTTTATTTAGGCACGTAGACGAACTTCTCCACCGGAGAGATGAACAATCTGGGAAGTTGCGAAGATGCAACTTTCCAAAGGACCTCAAGAAATGCGTTGCTCGAGCTGCGCCTGGCCACTCTGGAGATGCAATGCATCTCTTACAAAGCACGCAAAAAACTTACCAAATACCTGCGTTTGGCCAAGACTTAAGAAATCAAATGAAAGATTCCAAATCTTTGCCCAAACAAATGCTAAAAGGGATTCCACGCATTTTGTACCTTTGATTGACTACCAAAATCTTGAAGGTACACGTTCTACATCAGACAATCTTTTCATAAACAGTTTGTCTCAAACATTCTGTTGCCTTTGCTTATTGCACATCACCCTTTTTACTGCGGCATTATCCCCACAAGGAAAGCAGTCCCACTATGATGGCTCCACCAAAAAAGACAAAAAGAAAAAGATCAATTCTTTGTTATACTTTCTCTTTCCTTTCATGATTGAACAGGTACGGAGTGTATTCATATCACGTCTCAAGCTCTCCCACACTGATTTCCATGGACCTAAAGATCATCGGATACATCCTCTTGAATGAAGCGAAAGGACTCCGTTCCTGGTTACCCACAATCCCATTTGGAAATACTTGGGAGATCCAACATTGCCACTGTAGATGGCGCCACTCACAAGCGCATGAGAGGGGCACTTCTAGCTCTCGTAGGTCCTGCGATGATGGAGGACGATGATCTGCTGCGCAAAATCGATAAGAACATGAGACAAAATCGGCTGGTAATTCGTCTTTTAACAACAATTACGAACCATCCAGAACATAATATTTTGCGACAACAAAAGACGGTTTTGTAGAACTTATGTCATTGGAGATTTGTATTGTTTCGTGATGGCCATAATGTCCAGTCAGACAGCTTTTTCCATTGCCTTCAAGCAAATTCTGGAGTTGGAATCGGATTTCATATTTGAAGCTTTCGAGCGAGAATTTAACAAGCTAGCAAGAGGAACAATATCACTGCCGATCAACATACTAGTGTTGAAGATCACCGCCTTTCTCTCTCCCGGAGCTCTCTAGATCTCTCTCTAGAGTTCTCCATATCTCTCTCCTCCAGATTTCTCTCTGCTTGGATTTCTCTAGATCTCTCCATTCTCCATAATGTTCTAGCAAACTCCATCAAGAAAAGCTGCACCACTTCTAGACTTCTCCAAAGAAATCTAGTTGTGAGGCTATAATAAAATAATAATAATACTTTTAGAATAGTGTAGAAAGCTAGGAAAGTCACCAACTTTCCATCCTATGAATAGGAGCAACTTGCTCCTCATTTGAGTGTCCAACTAAGAGTGTGTGAGTAAGAAGTCCAAGGGGGTGTGTGGGTGTGTGTAGGGGTCTTGAGAGTGTGTTGAGTAGAGTGTGCTATGTATGCACGTGAGTGAGAGAAATTGTGTAGAGTTGAAAAGAAAAAGAAAAATTATATAAAAAATTCGAAAAAAATTATAAAAAAAAAAATTATAAAAATTGTGGTGTGAGAAAATATTGTAATAATATGAAAGTTATATTTTATAAATTATATTTGTACCACGTTTCCGCAAGATTCAACAACTAGGTCACACAATATTATCGTGGGATGCAGGTATCGTATGGCACAAAATTCCATAAATAAGTATTGTGACAAAATTTATACATGAGTCATGAATTTTTTTGAATATTACGGTGAACGATCATTCTAAGTTGATTTAATTTATAGGCAAGGCGGGAAGTCATTGATATGCTCAAACAAGTTATGAAGGAAAGAAGGGCTTCTTCAGCTAAGCATGATGACATGCTTTATTACCTCATGAATGATGATTACGGAGCCGCAATCTTAATGATGAAGAGATAACCGATCAGATAATTACCGTCTCATACATGAGACGTTGTCGACCACGTCAATGATGTCTATCAGGTATCTAAACAATCATCCAAACGCTCCTCAAGAGATTAGAGTAAGTCTTAAAGTTTTTCACATCTGCGTTCATGGTGTTTACTAAAATTTTCTTTACCTACTTTAAAAAATAATCCCAGATAGAAAATTTAGCATTCCGCCAAAGGAAAGAACTGGAAGAAGCGATCCACAGGAATGATTACAAGTCCATGCAATTTACACGGGCAGTATGTGTCGATTCGAGTTCCCATTTGGTTTCCATTGCTCTTTCCTTTGTATGTCCTAATTAGTTAGCAGAAAATCCTGAAGTTTTAGATGATTGCAAGCTGGTCATCTTGGAATCCTCAAGGTTGGCTACCATCGTAAACGGTCTGATGAGGAAGAAGACTACGTGGAACTAAATGGTCCTTTCATAAGCTCTCACTTCATTACTCGAGATACATGTTTTATTTGCTCAGAAAGCAATTGTAGTTAAAAAAAAAGCTTTGCTGCAAGCACCCTCGATTGCATCACACACATAGGTTCGATTCGACTATTTTGATTCACTTATCATCTACACGCATCTTTGTAATCCATGATCCTTACGAGTAAGTTCTGAATTCCAATTTCAATGCGTGTGTTGTTCTCGGAAGTTTGTAATGCCATGTTCTCTTGCAAAATTCTTGGTTTGCTATTCCAAAAGGATGGGAATATGCGTCCACCTTAGAGATATCAACTACGACCCAATGCCATGACACTCATTAATCAATTTGTTCTGTAATTTATCTAATTTTTCCATGCGGTTCGTTATCTTTCCTCTTTTTTTTTGGGACTAAAATGCAGGACAAGAGCTTGGAATCCCGTAATTATTGCTTCCTCTTTGGTGGAGGAAGTAGGCCGTGCCCGGGAAAGGAGTGGGGGCATTGTCAAAATCACAAGAGAATTATCAAAAAAATTCAAAACTCATTATAATTATATTAATTCAATCATAATCCTTTTTCTCGATAATTAAATTCTAAACCTTTTGTATTTATGCCAATTTAGATCATTTGATCAATTTTGGCTGACCGACATTGACATAGACACCCGACCGTCTTACGTGGTGCAGTCGGTGTTGACGGGTACAATTTTTAATGATTTTTTTTTATTTTTATTTTATTTTTCCCTTTTTCTTCTTTCTCTTTCCTTTTTTTTCCTCTTTCCTTCATCTTCATCCTCTAAACTTAGTGACCGGCTAGTGGCGCAGTTGACCTTGCCAATAGCTAGCGAGTTCGAGACTTGCCATGGCTAGGCGAGGCCAATGCCAGTGGCTAGGTGAGGTCAAGTCTTGCCATGGCTTGCCCTCATTAGCAGTCGGTAGGGCCAATGATGCCGACCCTTGCCTCCGGCCTTAGGGAAGGAAAACAAAAAAGAAAGAGATAAAAATGGAAAAATAAAAAATAAAAATAAAAATTGAAAAAAATATTAAAATATTATTAAAAATTATTCAGGTTAGTGACACTTGCGCCATGTAAGATATCTAGCTTCCATGTTAGTGTCGGCTGGCCAAAATTGACCGAATTGACTAAATTAAAATAAATATAAAATATTTATGACTCAATTGATAAAAAAAAAAAAAGAAAAAAAAAAAGGTCAAAATTGAATTGTTATAATTACAAAAAGTTTATGATTGTTTTGGTAAAATTTCCTAAAATATCTCTATGTTCCTTCACTATTTCTCAACTAGATACAAGTAAATTATGTTGCTCTAATTTTAGTGTAAGTTTTTTTTTTTAATCATCTGGGCTTTTATAATTGCTAAAGTATTGATCAGGTCAATTTACAAGGGACTGCTATAGATAATTTTGCTTCAATTGCAGGAGGGAAGAAGTTGGGAAGAGCGAAATTCATGAGTTTCCGAGAGTTGAAGCACCCAACAGGCTGCACATTAGAGTATCAAGCTACGGCTGGGGCTTTAAAAAAAAGAAATTTATGATGCTAAGAGAGTCCTTGATTCATAGAAGATAATAAATAAGACATAAGCTATAGTGGTTGTTTCTTTGATCATTGATGTAATGTTGATGTTGATGTTTTTTTTTTTTTAAATATATTTTTATATAGAGATAAAATGCATGGGAAATTCTAAAACTTATCACGAAAATACAATTGAGCTCTAAAGCTCAGGGTGCGTTTGGTTCAAAGATTCCCAAGGGGCTTTCAACCTCCAAAGCCCCTTGGGAAATGTTGAACTTGTTTGACAACTATTTTGAAGTAGGCTTCAGTGAAAGTTAGATTGGGAAGGCTACCAAAACCCAATGCTAATAGGGACTACAGCTTTGAGCTTTTAGCATTTGGCCAAATGTTGAAACTTATTTTTTTCCAAAACTATTATCACTCATTCTTCAAATTTCTTATTTTTGCCCTCGTTATTATTTTTTAAATGCCAAAATAATGCTAAAAAAATCAAATTTATATAAATGCTAAAAAAATTAAATATATTTTGGTCTTTTTAAAAATAAATTATTTATATATTTGATTTTTTTAGCATTATTGTCAAAATTATATTTAAAAAGTTGCATACATTATTTTTTTTTTTTTTTTCAATTTTAAACAAATAAAAATTAAAAAGTTCCAACGAAATGTTTGGTCTTTTATAAATATATATATATATATATATGTATTTGATTTTTTTTTTAGCATTATTTTCAAATTTATATTTAAAAAGTTACATACATTATTTTTTCAATTTTTTTAAAAAAATAAAAATTAAAAAATTTCAACGAAGGATTTGGTCTTTTTTTTAAAAAAAGTTATATATATGTATTTGATTTTTTAGCATTATTGTCAAAATTATATTTAAAAAGTTGCATACATTATTATTATTTTTCAATTTTAAAAAATAAAAATTAAAAAATTCCAATGAAATGTTTGGTCTTTTTTTTTTAAATATATATATTTTATTTTTTTTTAGCATTATTTTCAAATTTATATTTAAAAAGTTACATACATTATTTTTTCAATTTTAAAAAAATTGAAATTAAAATATTTCAACGAAGGATTTGGTCTTTTTTTTTTTAATTATATATATGTATTTGATTTTTTTAGCATTATTGTCAAAATTTATATTTAAAAAGTTGCATTTTACATTATTTTTTTGGTCTTTTTAAAAATATATATATGTATTTGATTTTTTTAGCAATTTTAAACAAATAAAAAACAAATAAAAATAAAAAATTTCAACAAAGGATTTGGTATTTAAAATATATATATATATATATTTTGATTTTTTTAGCATTATTGTCAAAATTTATATTTAAAAAGTTACATACATTTTTTTTTCAATTTTAAGCAAATAAAAATTAAAAAATTTCGATGAAGGGTTTGGTCTTTTAAAAAAAAAATTATATATGTATTTGATTTTTTTAGTATTATTGTTAAAAAGTTGCATACATTATTATTTTTTTCAATTTTAAACAAATGAAATTAAAAAAAAAACTATTATTAATCATTGAAATGGCTTTTCAAATATGTTTTCTACCAAACAACATTTCTCTCAAAGTTACTTCTCAAAGCATAGTTTACCAAACAGTCTTTGCATTTGCCTAAAGTCCTTTAGGCTAAACTACTTTGCATTTTCCCAATAAGCTTTCAAAATGCTGAACCAAACGCTAAAACTTTCAAAAAGTATAATCAAGTCATAAACTTGTTAAATTAGTGTAATCAAATCCTTCAATTAACTCCGTTTAACTTAGATAATGGAAATGCCGATGTGGCTTTTAAAATTATTTTCTCCCTCCTACGTGGCGCGAATGTGGCAAAAACATGAATGATAATGCTAAAATGATGTCGTTTTGGTTTAAATTTGCTTTTTAATCTGAATATTATTTCAATAACATGTGAATCGCTAGAAATATATGAAGTGTATAACCAACCCAATAACGAAGGTTTTATAAGGGGATTAGAGCTGGGTTGGAATCCCATTCTAAGTAAGGATTTTTGTGGTTCTAGAGGGTCTAGCTACAAGAGAACCAGGAACGAAGAGTTTTCCCCCCTTTTTCGCCCCACTCTTTGGGAAAAAAAACGAATGCAAAAGAGCATGAGGGCCCATGTAATTGGTGTGTCTAATAAGGGTGAGCAATTCCAGGTTCCATACAAATTCTACCTAGAACTTGAAACTTACTCGTTAGAACAGATTCCTCATTTTTTGAAACTTGAAACTTACTCTACATATTTTAGAACTAAAAACTTATCCTGTCACAAGTTTCAAGATCGGTTCAAAGTCTATCTAGGTTCCACATATATTATTTAATTGAACTATTGCAATGAATTAAAACCTTTAATGACCACTACTTATTACTTCAATTCACTAACCATAAAAGACACATGGAAAATATGAATATTAATAAAGTAAAAGTCTCGATCAAGAAATGAAAGCTCAAACTAGTGCCTATAGATTATATACTCATCATCGAACGGTGTGGAATATTGTAAGATCATGCGAATACATGAATTAAGAAAAATATTAAAACTTGTTCCAGGTTTTAGGTTACAGGTTCTAGATTTTAGGTTCCTCTAAGTAAGTATCTGGTACCCACCCATCGAGACAGGTTTATTATTTTTTAGAATCTGGAACTTACCCAGCATACATTAGAACTTGGAACCTACAAGTTTCCATCGATTTGCTTCTTAAGTTCCTGATGCTACATTGAAACCATGCTCACTCCTAATATCTAATGCGTAAGTTCACATGTAATATATATAAAACTAATATATTGAATTTGAGAAAGGGAAAAAAAAATACTTTTCGCTCGGTGAATACTTCCATTCTGATATCCGATTATTTATTGTCAAACATTATGAATTTGGCATGTATATTTGACCTCGTTATACCCCTTGGTGTTCTTTGATTTACCTTTAGTTCTTTGTACGGCTTCTGTGATGCATAATCAAGTGAGAAACCAAAATCAAAAGTTCTCTATACGCATGACTTATCATTTTAATGCTGGCTGATCATGGCATCCATATGAGAAACCTACAATTGATGGGAAAATTATTTAAAAAGTTCTAAACTTATTACTTGTGCTAATTCAATCCTAAATTTTTAATTATGCCAATTTACTTTAAACATTTTGATGATTGGCTAATTCAATCTCTTTAACCAAATTTGATATGAAATCATTGACATGATGGTCTTGTCAATATCGATCATTTTACGTGTCATAACGGGCATTGTCGTAGAGAATTTTTGCAATTATTTTAATTCTTTTTCCAACTCTAGGACGGCAAGGGTTGGCAACCCTCGCCAACCACAAGCAAATGCATCAATTGCAACCTTCACTTGGATTTGGGCATCAATCGCGATGCCCTCCCTGGACCAGGTGAGGGTCCAACAATATTGCTGGCCTAGGATTGGAAAAAAGAAGAAGAAAAGAAATAAAAAAATTGCAAAAATTATCCTTGTCAATGTCTGCCATGTAATGTAAGATGGCTAAAGCTGACTAGGTAGTCACATTAGTAATTTCCATTCAAAATTGGCCAAATTAAAAGGCTTGAGACCGAATTGATACAAGTACAATACATTTAGAACTTTTTTAGTAATTGCCCTTACCGTTGTTTGAAAATCATATCATCTATGTAGTGAATATGTTGTGTAAGGTGATGGGACGATTCATGTAGTAATATTGAGCCACGTATATAAGTGTCGCGGTACCTTTCTTTGGGTCATAAATATCGTAGTACTTTAAAAGATATGTTTCCTCACTTTCTTTGCCCCACATTGCTTGAAAAATGGGTGCACATCTCCAACCTTCGTTTTTGGTACTTTAAATTGACGATCAAACTGGCTATTCTAGTTGTTTCGACATTTACATTTCCTAGTCATTACTTGACCTAGTTTACTTTCATATTGGTTCCTCTATACATACTGACTATTTCTTTGTTAGGTTTCACATACCGGAAATTTTAATACGATACTCTCTTTAGTCTAGCTCCCTTTTGATTTCATGTTCATTTATGATCTACTTGATAGCGGGATACACACTAATTGAAAGGTTTGTTGAACGGAGAATAATAGTCACATTTAACATTCTGCACTCTATGATAGGCGGATATTATCCTTGTGGACAATACTTAGCACGCCTCAAACATTCACCAATTTTCATTTTGCATTTGGTGGTTCTCAAATATTTTGAGACAGTATAAAAGGATATTCTCTTTTGAGCTTTAAAAGAATCAGGTTTTTTTATGGATCCCATCGATCGCATGAGAGTAACCTAGAGAGTACTTTTGCCTCGATACCATGGAACCAAAGCCAGCTCTAGAGTTGTTAAAGCCACATTTGGCAATACCCTACGAGAAGGGGCACTACCATGCGACTCTTTCGTTATCAAAACATAGAGATTGCAAAGAAAGTGCCTCTCCCTTCAATTTTTTTCTTTCTTCGTTTTGTCCTTTTTACTTCTTCTCATTGTTTATGACATAGGGTTTCAAGTGCCACCAACTTTGGAAGGTGCATTCGTATAAGAGCTAGTAATTTCTCATTCTTCTACTGCGTGTTTAACTCATGAGCGGGTCGAGAAACTTCTGAAAGGTTTCAGCCTCGCTTATGAGTGAATTAATTCAAATGAAGCAATAATTTTGAAAATTCTAAACTAAACAAGTTTAGTTTTTGAATGAGCTTAACTAATAAAGCTAATCTGTTTAATTTCTTAATTTATTATCATTAATTTATCACTAACTATTTCAAATTCTTTATATCTTGATGAAGTCCTCTGAAACCCAAAAATATTTGTGGAGTGGTCAAATGTTTGGTTCAAGTACATCGAAATTCCTTATTCAAATAACATCATACTTTACTTTTCGAAATATGATAAAAGAAGTTCTCTATTGATTCTTTGATTAATAACGAAGAAGCAAGCTATTAAAATAAGCAAACCTTGTCTTTGGTAACATATTTTGGATTAAAATTCACGCAAGTATATAATAATTTGATTTGAGCTCTTGAAATTATGACACATTGTCTTAAAAGACGAGAGACTCAGATGCGTTTGTAAACTATATAACCGACAAATTGGAACAACAATTTTTAAAATCTAAAAGGGTATCGAAAAGAAGTTCTTCAGGGGTGAAACCAGCAAGAGGTAACCAAAGTTTCATTTCCTGGGAGGAGCAACCCCACGAGTCGCACGAGAAGTAAGATGCAATTCGTTCTCAGAGAGAGAGAGAGAGAGAGAGCATAGCTAGAGATGAGTCAAATCACAGTTTCCAAATAGAGGTACTACTGTAGGGTGACAACAGATCTAATGATTGTGTCCAAATCCGTTAAGGATCAGAGACCACAGGGCAGAGAAAGAGAGAGAGAGAGAGAGAGAGAGAATGGCCTGATGCAACTAGCTAGGGTTTCAAATCCAACCACGTCCATGCGACAAATAAAACAAAACGGGGGGTTGAGGAGGATTGGATTGAATTGAATTGAAAGAGAGCGAGTGCGCGTACAACATATATTTTGTGGGGTTCTTGGGAAATTATTTATACCAACAAAGAAAGCTGGAGAAATCAAGCGTGGGAATGGCCTTCTTTCCAGTTTTGGCAATCCAGGAATCGTCCCATCATGTCCCTAAATAATCCATTGGTCGACAGTTGTCATGTGATTTGAGCACTTGTCTCTGTCATTTTCCTAAAAATTAATATTGCACCCCCTAAAGTGGAATGGATCAAATATCAAAATGATAACCCTAATCTCTCTCTCTCTCTCTCTCTCTCTCTCTCTACACTGACATTTTCTTCATCCATGCATTATTCTACTCAACAGGTTATTTATACGTACTTTTCTTTTCGAATGATGGTACATATAGAAAAACGTGAAAGATCTAATTATATATTCATGCATGATTTACCTTCATGTAATAGAACAAAACTATAAAGGACAATTCTCTCGGTGATGATCCTGACTTCTTTCCACTCATGTCTACTGGAGACCGGTCTTTTCTTAACTTATGTATCCGAGTGGACGTCTTTTGCTAATTTCCATGCTCATTAATGAGCTTTCGTCAATATCCTTCTTGCCACAATAGGGGCAATCGACAAGATACCTTTGCCAAAATGGTTCTCTGAGATTCGGTCTCTCGTCATGCCTAACTTGAAAATGTCTACGTTAATATGGTACTAATCTATATTGTCCAAGATTAACGAAACGAGATTCTTCTAACGATCTTGGTTGATGAACAGCGATTTTTCCTTCTTTTCTTATTTCCATTTTGCTTTATTATACACAATGACTTTCACTTATCAAAGCAGATCGTGGCCTATTTTTATCTGGGTTCCATTGATGTGATCGACAAGGGTTGACTTCATGCATTTTCAATCACCTCCTACTTCTTCCTCTCGGCAATCACCAATCATTACAGGATTTCTTCTTGTGTGTGGTTTTCTGCTGCCTTAACGTTATATACTAGATATTTTAGCCGCTGCAGCATTTTCACGTAATTCAACTTAGCTTGCAAAACATATGCTTTTCTGTGTCCATTTTGGCCATAACTATACTTTGATCATAGATTAGTGTAGATACATCCATGTTTGAAAGTATCGACAGAAATGACATCTTTCCTTCGTGTTAAAAAGCCATTCAATCGCAATCTTATACAGCCTTGGACGGTAGTTGGGCTATCATCAAATTCGCTCATCCTGTTGATTAATCCTCTTGCTACCATTATTCTTCACTATGCGGTTTTTGACATGACAATATTATGCTAATAAACGTAGGCATTGCATGTCATTTCACAAAGTGACTCGACAAAATGCAAGATATATCTATGTAGCAACCTACTCCATCAACCTATAATAAGTCCGTGTTTGATAAATATTCCAAAGAGAGTAATTTAAAATGTCGTGAATGAAAATAGGAAATAATTCAATATGTTTCTCCTTTATGTGAGTATGTTCTATGATAATGATAAATTGACCATGGAATACTCTCCTACACTTCCATTTGTGTATGAGATAGAAGTTATATGCGTGTAATAGAGAATGGTTGCATGAACTACCATGCGAGCACAATATTGGATGAGTAACTATATTGGATATGAAAGTATCAGTAATGGAAAATATATAATAGAAAGCATATTATTTTGCTACGTGGCGACTTCAAGAATCTCCATCTTGGATAAATTAAACAGTATAATTAGTGGCAAATAAGAATAATATGCAAATCATTTTTTATTACTTTAACCAATGTAATTGAAAATTTATTATCTCCTACATTTAAAAAATGAAGTAGTAAGATATATAAGTTGAAGATCCATTCTTATTTTTGTAATATTACACATAAACTCGGAGAAGAATTAAGTCACATTCCCCAATATCTCACGAGTCTACCAATTAATAAATACACATAAGACATCATAAGGTACATTCGATATATATTCTCATCGTCTCATATGCGATGTGGACCTTACTCATAATGAGAGGAATAATGATATCCATCTGTAATGCATAAAATAGTTCTCATTCTACTTCATATCTATATCAGATGGAACTCAAGCCAATTTAACCAATGAGTAATGATGAAATCTACCTGACCTATTAGTCCCCAAATTGTCACCCAAAGAAATCCATCCCAGTAATAATCATAAGTAAAATGGAATCAGATTAATGGCGGGTAACATTTGAATTGACATTATATTACGGAGCTATTATGATTGTGCATCTGCGCGTGCATGTGTGGCAGAAGAACATCGTGAGACTAACGAGGGATACTAAGTTTGGAGGATTGAGTATTTAGTAAAGCAGAAGTACCCCCTAGAGTAGCAGGAGAGAGTCATAAGTGCAAAAGACCAAAAACCAAGTCCCCGTGCAAACTTCCGTATCTGCAAATCGCAGTGCAGGTACAACGTTATGACCTGGTGTTCACAAACCCTAGATTTTCCTTTTGACGCTTCTCCCATCCCCTTCTGCTTCAGTCACTCGCTCTCTTCTCTCATCTTTAATATCGTTACATAGCCCCTCAACCCCGAGTTCTCTCTCTCTCTCTCTCTCTCTCTCTCTCCTTAGATATATACCTTTTCCTCTGGTTGGGTTGAAGGAGTCACGAATCATATGGAAGACAAGGCGAGCATGGAAGTCCCGCCGTCCGAGCATCTGTGCTATGTCCGGTGCAACTTCTGCAACACCGTTCTTGCTGTACGTCTTACCTCAGTTAATCACTTTCCAATCTAACTCTCATTGCCAACTTCATGAATTTATAGCTTTACGAATAGAGAGAGACAAGCTTTGAGCTTCCTCTCTACGCCAAGAACGAATATTGTTGCACGCGTATCTCTTTTTCCTTTTTTTTGGATCAATTTATGAAGTCCACAAGATGAGTTAATGAAATCATGTCTAGAGAGCATTATGTCTTGTAATAATGGAAGGGTTTATTCTTCTTCCTCCTCTTCTTCATCAATCTTGAAGGTGGGGATTCCATGCAAGAGGATGCTGGACACAGTGACGGTGAAATGTGGGCATTGCAGTAATCTCTCGTTCCTGAGCACCAGGCCTCCCCTTCAAGGCCAGTGTCTTGATCATCCCTTGAGCCTTCAGGTCCATTTCTTCTCCTCTCTATCTACTTCTTTCCACGCATCTACCGAGCACAAGGAATTCCCTTTATAAGCAGTCCTAACTATATCTTCATGACATGTCTGTAATTTAGTATGGTAACTCTAATTCCATAAATGATGCATCAATACTGCATATATGTTACTCTTTCTAGCACCGGCTACTCAAATCGATCTTTTGCCATGTCAAGTTTCATACAAATCGTTTTAAAACTTATTCGAGGCTTTTATGCTGTTATACCGGCTAAGTGTTTGTATTGTTGGGGAAGCAGGGGTTTTCCAGTGATTTTAGGAAAGGCCAGTCATCATCCTCCTCGTCCTCAACTTCGAGCGATCAGCCATTATCACCCAAAGCTGCCCCCTTTGTTGTTAAACGTACCGATATACTCATCATTTAACTTCGTTTCTTTCTTTCATTTTTTTCTTGGCCCATTGAGTCCTGTATGGATCGTTAACCCTTTTTCAGCTCCGGAGAAGAAGCACAGGCTTCCATCTGCTTATAACCGGTTCATGAAGTAAGCATACATAAGTTTTTACTCTCTTTCATTTTCTCTTCTGCTCATAGACATGTGGAAAGAAAAAGAAACTAGCGAAGAACTAACCAATATATACCTGTGTGTAAAATATATGAACAATAGAGAGGAGATACAGCGCATCAAAGCAGCGAATCCTGAGATACCACACAGAGAAGCATTCAGTGCAGCAGCCAAAAACGTAAGCACCTTTTCAAGACCTATCCGCATGTTCCCTTGCCTTAACTTTTAGTGAGATTCATTCCTTTCAAGGAAAAACTATTTTTACTGTGGGATTTTCTATCTTTGATCTGCCGTTTCGTTCTCCACAGTGGGCGAGGTACATTCCACATTCGCCTTCTGGATCGGCTTCTGGCAGCAGTAACCATGTAAACAATCATCCCTTCCTATTTCTGCTTGGTCCAATTAAAAGGACGTTCATTAATAATTTAATCGGCTACAAGCTGGGGAAAATGTGGGAATCAGTTCTTAGGGCACGGGGTTTTAATTACCAAAGAAAAACTGTATAGTGGTCTCTGCAATTTATCGAGAGACTGATACCTAAATTAACTCTTATGACATGATATATAATCATTTAGAACTTGAGACTTATATATTTAACTTCGTAGTAAAAAAGATATTCCACAATACTAATGATTGCACTTACACATTGTAGAATAAATTAACTATAGTGATTGAATCTCTATGCGTGCTATAATTCTAATGCTTGGATAAACATAATCCTCCAATGACTGTGGAATGACCCCAATAAGTCTAGAGAAGTAATTTAAACTAGATAAAAGGAGGAAAATATGATGTGAATGTCAATAAGCTCTCTAGATTAGTTGGTTAGCGATAAAAAGTCATTCTCTCGGTTACAGGAATGAAGAGAATTGCAGTCACAAACGGCATGATAGAGGACATGCAGGGAGCACAGCGGCATATCGGATGTTCCGTCCTGCTGATGCTGTGTATCGACATAAGCAGAGCCGTTTTACTTTCCTTTCTCCTTCTGTGTCCTTTTTATTTCGCTAAATAACAAGCTACTAGATTGAGCGATTTTAGAGCTATCTAATGTTGTCACGTTAATGAAGATTGATGACCATGTGAGGTGTATAAGTGTTTTCTATGTATGTGTAACTTTATGTTTTATCAATCAATATACTATCTTAGATTACTAATTAGCTCAACTTAATTTCACACACGCCATCAACTCAAGGGTAACCAAGCAATTAACCTAGCTAAGAAAGTACTCTTTTTTAATAAGAGTTGGGATCCAATTTATATTTTAACATGGAATCACTATATTCACGATTCATAGAGAGACTTCAGCTGAATAAGATCAATTACCTGACTGAAAAAAAAAATACTTGGATGATAATCCTAAAAAAGGTCAAGAAAAGAACTTCCAACTGATTATTTATGCATAAATAGTCCGACAAGCTTCCCAAGTTCTTGACGAAGTGTTGGGAAATGAAAATCATTACTTAGTATTTCGATACTTGTAAGAATACCAGTTTCTTCCCATTTGCAATGAATGTACCAATTGAAACTTGTAAGAATACTGGAACGATGTTTAGCTATGTACGTTATGGAATGTTTGAAAAAATCTGTGCATGATTAGATATAGATGTGTATCAAACTGAAAAGCGAGTTATTTTCCACAATAAATTTCGGAAAATTCATATTGTCGGTCATCCATATGTATTTAATTGCTAGAAGATCTCAAGTCAGTACAGCGTATTGGATGACATGCTGTGTGTAAGTTAAGGTTTTGAAAAAAAAAATAGTGATTCATATTTCAAACATATCCAATGACGTGTATCTTTTCACATAAATAATTTTATTTGCATGATCACTCAAGTTGAAAATTGTAATATTTTAACACTTTATGGACAAAAATGCTATATACTTGGTAGAAGTATTGGTAATTTCCAAACAATCAAATAAACATCGGCAAGTAACTCAAGTAGGAGTTGGTGACTTAACTGGAAAAAAGTTAGCAACTCAAATTAATACAAGTTGATAAATTCGACACGTCAATAAGTTATACCAATAAGTTGTTAAATTAGTAAAAAAGTTTGTAATTTGCCAACCAACAAAAATAGCTGGCAACTAATTTTATGCATACGTTAGTAAGTTAGGAGTAAATTACTGATAATTTTTTTAACCGACAATTTTTTATCCTTACCAACTCTTTTCGAAATTCGCCAGCATAAAAAAAAAGTCTTTTTTCGGAACGGAATTTAGAATCGGTCGATGAGTGGGAAAAAAAATCAATATCAAAGTGCGAGAATGTGAGTAGTGAAAAACTTATTGGGCCAAACTTATTGAATATCTATATCGATAAGTGGGAAAAAACAATATCGACATGGGCAATCATCCCTTCCTATTTCTGCTTGGTCCTATCAAAAGGAAGTGTATATAAAAATTTTAAAAAATTTTAAAAAACTTTAAAAAAATTAAAAAAATTTTAAAAAAATATTATTATTATTAAAGAATTTTATTTGCTCGATGACGGTGCCTAATAATTATTCAAGTCAATTAATAACTTAAGCGGCTACAAGCTGAGGAAAATGTGCGAATCAGTTCTTCGCCCAAGTGGTTTTAATTACCAAAGAAGAAATGTATAGTGGTCCCGCATGAGGTTTTAAGGCTGCAATTTATCTAGAGACACTGATACCTAAATTAACTCTTATGACATGATAAATAATTATTCAGGACGTGAGATTTATATATTTAACTTCGGAATAAAAAGGATATTCCATAATACTAGTAATTGCACTACATACTGTAGAATAAATCAACTGTGGGGATTGAATCTCCATGCATGCAATGAAGTTTCGGTGCTTGGAGAAACATAATCCTCCAGTGACTTCGAATTGAGCCAAATAAGTCTGGAGAAATAAAAGAAACTAGATAAAAAGGAAAATATGATGTGAATATCAATAAGCTCTCTAGAGTAGTTGGTTAGCAATAATAAGTCATTCTCTCGATTGCAGGAATGAAGAGAATTAGGGGTGTCAAAAAAACCCGACCCGACCCGACCCGACCTGACCCGATCCGAACACAAAACAAATTTGGTACATGTTTCGGGTCTTGATACTGTTCGGATAACAAATATAAAACAAGTGGAATACATGTTTCGGGTCAGGTTTAGGGTAGGAACATTGTTCAACCTGAAACACGTTAACGCTCCTATTCCAAACAAGCCACTAAACACAAACAGATGTGTTTTCAAAAACCCCTCCCCTTCGGCTTCTTCTTCGACGATGCACCTCCGCCTTGCCGTCGCCGTCGCCACCCCTCGTTTCCGGTGAAGGTGATGGGCACGGTTGGAGCTTCGGCGAGGTCCGGTGAAGGAGCTCGGGCGGCAAAGAAATAGACTAGCAACGGGGGGACCCGAAAGGGCGCATGGACAAATCCATAGTGAAGGCAGGGGCGTCGGCGAAAGGCTTGGGCAGCAGGGGAGTTGCTCGAGCTTCGGATCTGGTGGCAGGGTAGCAAGGGCGTCAAGTGTCGCGGTGAGGGGGACGGAGGCGAAGCAGCTGGTGGCTTCACTCGGGCTCGGGCAGAGGGCTCGGGATCTGCTGCAAGGCGGCGGTGAGGAGACGTCGGGCCGTCGCGGGCGGTGGAGGCATGCGTGGCAGAGAGGGCTCGGGATCTGCTCGAGCCGGATCCGGTGGCGGGGGGTAGCAAGGGCGTCGTGTCGCGGCGGGGGACGGAGGCGAGCGGCTGGCGGCTTCACTCGGGCTTGGGCGAGGGGCTTGGGATCTCGCTACAAGGCGGTGGTGAGGAGACGTTGGGCCGTCGCGGAGGTGGAGGCATGCGCGGCGAGAGGACTCGGGATCTGCTGCGGGGCGGCGGTGAGGAGACGTCGGGTCTCGTGAGTTGCAGCGGCGGTGAGCAGTGGCGGAGGCTGGTAGAGGCGCGAGCTGTGGCGTCGTGGGTGAGGGAAAGCAAGGTGGGCCATCGTGTGACGAAGCAGAAGTAGGGTGGTTGGCACGGAGGACAACAAGCGGGGCACGGTGATGCTATGCGGGGGTCGGTCACAGCAAGGAGGTTTGGAGTGACGGTGACCGGCGGTAGTGACGGTGGGTTTCGTTCGGCGAGGGAGGCTCGTAGGCGCTGCAAGTCGCGTGGCGAGGGAGTTGCAGGCAAAACGGGCGCCGGCGACGGAGCTAGTTGCGGCACGCAGTGACTAGCGAAGAAGACAACCTTTTTTTTTTTCTTTTTTTTTCTTTTTTTCTTCTCGGCCACACGTCCCTCTCTGTTCCCACCTCTACACACCTGCTGTACGCTGACTTTCCCTTGTTTCTTGAAAAGAAAGAAAGAAAAAAGAAACCCAGCAACCCGACCCGACTCGACCCGAACCGACCCGAAACACATTAGAATGGTCTAATGTGTTTCGGGTAGGTTCGGTCGGGTCGGGTAACAAAAAACCCGACCCGACCCGACCCATTGATGTTGGATGCAAATTATGCAATCCCTAGATCACCATAACCAGAACAAGAACATGCATAATTGAGAAGAAAGATTAACGCACTTGTTTTGGGATCCATCGGTCTTGAAGCGGAAGCGGAAACACAATGTTCCACGCTCAAGTCCTTTTCCTCTATTGCCTTCCGTATCACTGGCTCAATGAGGCGGCCCCCTCACGTTTAGCATTAGGTAAACACTCCTTAGGTGAGGATACATGTGAGAAGGGTTAGAGAAGAGACTTGAGCACTATTTATAGAGTTTTATTACGGGCTAGGCTCAACTCGGCCCATACTAGCCAGCCCCATATTAAGACTAATTAAGAAACCTTCTATCTCACTTTAGACCAACCCCATAAAACGGTAATCGTTAAACGGTAAATTACAATATCAATTAATGTAGTCCATATTAGGAAAACTCTTACAATTGACAGAGGATACGCGGAGAGGATGAGGGCATATCGGATGTTCCGGTATGCCGATGAGCTGTTTTACTTTCCTTTCTCCTTCAGTGTCCCTTTATCAACATAAGCTGAGGTTTTCTTTTAGTGGGCATATTAAAGTTCATACTTCTCTTCTTGCTGTAATTTCCTTTTGTTAAAACTATGTTCTCGACTCAAAGGGCAAAATTAAGTTATGCTTTTTGCTTTTTGTCTAGTCCGTTCCTCTTTGTTTTAATTATAAGAATAATTATTAATTATTCGAGTCCATTATAGATGCTCCATAGTCCATGATTATACCATGCACTGTGGTGGTTTGCCTCGTTGATAATTTCTTTTTTACTTTTTTTTTTAACTTCCCAATGACGATATAGACATTCAAATTCAACAACCCATGTTTGTACATTTAAATATATATAAATAAGAACCCAATAATAATTACCTTAATTTTCTCGTTTAAGCAAAATTAAAAAGAGAAGCCACTGGAGCGTAAGCCCCGTTCTATTAGCCCAAACTTGATTTAGGCATTTGGGCGAAGTGAATAACCGTGAGAATCGGCCAATTCAAGCTTCGGGAGAGCCCCACAGAGGCTCCGCACGCTTCTCAGCCTCGTCGCGCGGCGGCGACGGATAACCTAATCTCTCGAAGCTCATCTCGTTCCTGAGACTGCAATCTCTGCAGAGAGTGGCCCGGGGACTTTCCTGAGCCCGGCTCAACATAAGTCGGGTTACGGTCCATCTACTTCTTCCAGCGGCTTGGTCCTGGAGTAGTTCACACGGTGTTAAACTTCAAAAGGACAGATAGGGATCCTGCTATCGATCTGGGACAAGTAGAGAGAGCGAGCGCCACAGATAGATACACAACATCCAGTGAAAACGTGTTCAGGCTCGTGAATCTCTGTTTATCCAAATCGATGTCGGAAAGTTTTGGTAAAGCCTTTTATGTGCGGAAGCCTTTTGTCTTCTTCCACGCAGGGATATTACACGATGACATCGTCTCTTCATTGTAGATTTTTGTGTTAATCTTGTATTATTAAATCTTTTCGCAAAAACGTACGTGATGTGATTTGGTGGCTCCTATCCTATCCCGTCGTAGAAATAATTTCGTCTTGACAGCATCTCTCTTGAAGGTTATCTTTGCGTACCTTGACATCGTCGATTTTCAACTTTTCATCTAGAGTACTTTCAGTTTCGACAAATTTCGATGGCACAAATTTCACCCACTTGAAAATTTCAAATTTTTACATGAAGTAAATATATCAATGTTCGAAATCGTGTTTTTGTCGAAAGCTCACATTATCTCCACCCAGTTTTAGATACACATTGAAATTTAAATTAGTCCAAAATGGCCCTCATTAAAACCTCATCAGTAATAAGATTGATGACAGA
This sequence comes from Eucalyptus marginata, assembly GCA_014182565.1. Taxonomy (NCBI): domain Eukaryota; kingdom Viridiplantae; phylum Streptophyta; class Magnoliopsida; order Myrtales; family Myrtaceae; genus Eucalyptus; species Eucalyptus marginata. The sequence continues at coordinate 42,518,086 of CM024586.1, read as the reverse complement.
GGAAAAGTTATAGCTTTGATATAATGATTTTTATCAATCGTTCCTAAATTTGTTTCTTCTTTTATGCTTAATTAGAGAAGTTTACATGTCTGTTGTCGTTTTCTTTTACAAGAATTGATGATCAAGATTCTAATAAATTACATATATTTACGATGTTTCTCTTAAGATCAATCCGGCATAACTTATTGTAGCATACAATTCTTAAGTTTAAGTTTGTGTTGAGGAAAATCTTTGGTTAGAATTGTGAACTCTTAATAATAAAATTATTAGAATATTTTAACTAACAAAGATTATCAACAAGATTAACGAACGGAAAATTACATGAAGTGGTGGAATAAAATATTCTTGTTACGATCAATATAGTCAGTCTTGTGTTTTCATAACAACGCGTGGTCTTTGCATTCTCAATAAATAGCAATTCTTACCCTTTCCATTTGTTATTTCAATTAATTAATTCTCTTAGAATTATTATCGTCATCTCAATAAGTTAGAGATTCTTATAACTATTTAGAGAGATAAAAAAGCGTGAGCAGTGATCAGACAATAAAATATACATAACAAGAAAGTAAATTTGACATCGGATTTATGTGGTTTATTTGGTATGATGCTACATGTACATAGAGATCAGCACAAGTCGGATCACGCAAACACTTTTAGTGATTCACAATCTCCAATTATACTCAATAACTCACATAGTGTTCGGTCCTATAATTATTTACGAAATAATTTCTCAATCTTATAAAGATATTTCACTAATCTATCAAGTGTTTTATACACATATAAGTAACTTTATTTTTTTTCAATCAATATAGTATCTTAGATGAGGTCCTTAATTAGCTCAACTTAATTTCACACACGCCATCAACTTAAGGGTAACTGAGTGAAAATTCATTTAGAATGACAATCAATTAACCTAGCTAAGAAAGTCCATTTTCTTCTTCTTTTTATTTTTAAATAAGATTTGGGACATAATTCATTTTTAAACATGGAATTATTGGATTCACGATTCACAGAGAGACTTCAGCTGAATCGGATCAATTACCTGACTAATAAATACTTGGATGATAGTCCTAAAAGACGGTCGAGAAAAGAACTTTCTACTAATTATTTATGCATAAATAGTCCAACAATCTTTCCATGTTCTCGACCAATTGTTGGGAAATGAAAATCATTACTTAGTATTTCGATACTTGAAAGAATACCGGTTTCTTCCCATCTGCAATGAATGTACCGATTGAAACTTGTAAGAATATTAGGAAAGTGTTTAGCTATGTATTTTATCAAATGTTTGAAAAACTTTTGCAAGACGGGACATAGAGACGCATCAAACTGAGAAACAAAAGATGTAACAGTTTGCGTACATTGAAGATCTTATTTTCCACAATAAATTTAAGAAAATCCATGTTGTTGGTCATCCATGTGTATTTTATTATAGCGTGTTTGGACGACATGCCATGTGTAAGTTAGGGTTTTGGAAAAAAAGAAAAAAGAAAAAGTGAATCATATATGAAATACTACCACTGTCGTGTATCTTTTCATATAAATAATTTTATTAGCATGATCATTCAAATTGAAAAATGCAAATTGTAACTTATTTAACATTGTATGTACAAAAATGCTAGTAACTTGATCGAACTGTTGGTAATTTCCAAACGATCAAATGAACGTTGGCAAGTAACTCAAGTGGGAGTTGATAACTTGATCGGACAAAAATTTGCCACTCAAATTAACAAGAGCTGATAAATTAATAAGAGTTTTCCCAGAAAAACTCAATAAATTATACCAATAAGTTGTTAAATTGATGCAAAAGTTGGTAATTTGCCAACGAAAAAGTATAGGTGGCAATTGATTTCATGTATATGTTGGTAAGTTACGAATTAATTACTGATAATTTTATTAACCGGCAATTTTTTACCCTTCCCAACTCTTTTCGAAGTTCGCCAGCACAAAAAAGTCTTTTTTTTTTTTTTAGGCAAAAATGTAGAATTGGTCGATAAGTAGGAAAAAACAATATCAAGTGTGAGAATGTGAGGAGTGAAAAACTTATTGGGCTTAACTTGACCGACCCCCCAAAACGGTTGGGCTAACTTTTTCAATGCCCAAATCTAAGCTGATGAGGCCTAAGAAATGTATAATAAGCACAAATAAATCTAACGGAGGAAAGTATGCCGCCATCGTCGTCGTCATCATCATCATCATCATTTCTGTCTTAGCTTATGAATTAACTTTTAAAAGGTGTCAATTGAAGCTGTGATAGTTTATAATTCAATAAGGTTTCCTTCAACAGGACAATTGCTTGATTTATCACTTGCATTAAATTATTTTTCTACCAGTGCTTTCAAAGAGAAAAGACATTAGATAATTTAACATATCCTAAACTTACCATATAGATCCTTTGAAGTCTGGACCTCTCGAAACCTGTCAAGATCCATTACTTTTGAAAATGAAACCTCTCGATATGTTTACTGACTTACCACTCGAAGGACATGGCCACGCGATGCTCTTAGATCCCAATATACATTTTGATCATAGATTCAATTAGCTATCTGGTGGTTGTCATATGCAAAAAAAAATTAAATGACTAGATTAGTTTTTTTTTGGGTCAGAAAATGATTAGAGTTGACACTTCAAGAAAAAGCAATCATAAGGACAACCGCATCGGCATAATCATCAAAAGAAATGATGCGATGAACTTACCTTGCTTGCTTCTTATCCATGAAGCTTGATCCTTGCTTGAGAAAAGCTATATGCTCTCACCAAACAGCGGCCAACCCGATGTCCTTGGAGGCAATCCTGTCCTGCGATACCTAATCTTCATTCCACTTGAACAGTGCAAAATGCACAAGAATACTGGCCACAAAACACCCCAGGGTGACCTAAAAGGGAGTCATTTTGTGCTCCTAGCGGCGTCGAATGTCTGAATCCATCTGGAAGAGAAGATGGGTGGAGAGATCCATGGTCGGAAAATGCGAATACGCTGTTCCTAGAGATTTATGGTAGCTCTCGATGGGCCACTACAGCACCTTTTGCTTTTGGTAAGGGTTTCAACCTTAGATTTGTCCATGTCGATTCGAATTGGCCCAAGAAAAAGGGATACAAATTTTATTAAATGGGGAGAAACGAGTATGAATTTTAGAGAGCCAACCTTTATTTTGGAAGGGCGGATCTGGAAGATTTAATGATTAACTTACTAATGAGGAAGAGAATCGGGCCACAAAACAAAACATTTGATGGATCGACATTTACGCATACCCTCGGATTTTGGGCATCCATGTTATGCAGATGGACTTTGGTGGAGAATCTTAAGGTTATGAACAAATGTCCTTTTAGGTACAAGAAATTAATTAATAAGTTTTCGTGGAATTGCACCATTAATAATGATGCTCTTAGTTAGGTAACCGTAGCTAATTGAGTTGTTGCGATAACTCCTTTACAATTCGACTTTGATCCTTCGCATAATTAGATGGATTATGTTGGAATTCAAACTGTATGCAAAACTACAAATAGAAAAGAGAGCCTGCTTTCCTCTCTAATTACTCAGGATGTGGTCTGGCTGCCTAGACGCCTGTAGAGGCCGATGGAATAATCCACATTACGAACCGATTATGTCCATGCATTTGGCTTATGCAAGCGGTTAGATCTAGAGTAGTTTGTATGATTGGTGGGATTTAAATAGGCGAACTTCAGTTCTTAAAGTAGAAATCTCCTGATACTCCAACTAATTATGCCAGTTCTAGAAATTACAAAGAGAGTAATAAATCTATAGAGCTATGCTAGGTTAACTTACGTTGTTTATAAAATTGGTATACTAAATGGTATAAGGTAGGCCAGACCATATTAAATAGTGAAAAAGCATAAAATGCATCACTTGATATACCAACTTTATAGATAAGTTGTTCATGGCCTATTTAGTAATTGGCCAAACAATAACTATTTCTTTTCTTTCGTCCCTTGAAATAAAAATAAAAAAACAGAAATTTGTTTGGAACAAAAACAGTAAGTAAAAAAAAATTTACTTATTTATTTCGGAGAAATTACTTCTAGTATCCTAATTATCGTTATCCATCATTTCACAACTAATTTTTTATATTATTGTTCAAAATTCCTATATATCAACATCGATTATACTTTTGGCGATTTAAATTATAACTTACTCATTCTCTATATTTACATTTCTCTAATAAATCATGAGTTCCTACTTAGAAGGAGAGAAACCCTTCTATACACTTTCAACTTTAGTAACAGAAATATGAATAATCGTACACGTAAAGCAACAATAATACTTGAAGTTCAAACAAATATGTTATAATTATAATTTAAAATTTACCCTTTTAAACCATGAATAAATAATTCATATTATAATTATCACTAAAAATCTAAATATATATTTTTGTCTTGGGGAAATTATTGAAAAAGTACTAGACCTATTGCATTTATACCAATTTAGTCTTAAACTTTTTGATAATTTGTCAATTCGGTCATAAATATTTCCATTATGCTAATTTAGTTCATTTGATGATTTGCTAATTTAGTCATTCCAATTAATTTTGACTGGAAATCACTAGCGTAGTAGTGCTAATCATCATATATGGCATAGTTGACATTGATACGAACAATTTTATAAAGTTTTTTTTTAATATTATTTTTCCTTTTTTATTTTTCTCCCTAATTATAATTATAGCCTAATGAGGTTGCTAGCCAACCCTCGCTTGTTGGTCAGTGAAGGCTAGCGACCCTCGCCTAGTTTAGGCAACAACCATGATGCCTTCACCTGTCAATAGGTGAGGGTTGCGGCCCTTACTTATGGCTGGTGAGGTCACTGCCCTCGCCAGCCTAGGGTTAGGAAAGAAAAAAAAGAATAAAAATGAAAAGTAATAATAAAAAATTCAAAAAATTTTAAAAAAATTGTTCAAGTTAGCATTGATTGTGTCATATAAGACATTCGACATTGACGTCAGTGATTTCCAACCAAAATTTGCTGGAAATATTAAATTAGCAATTCTTCAAAATGTTTCGTACTAATTGATAAATCGTTAAAAGATTTAGGACTATATTGACATAATCAAAATGTTTAAGACTGAACTAACAAATCATTAAAAAAATTTTAGGACAAATTGACTAAATTGAAAGATTTATGATTGAATTGGCATGATGAAATATATTTAAGATTTTTTCAGTACTTTCTCCTTTTTATTTTAGAGTATACATCTTCTGTTATTATCGTTAGACTGATGGAATGGGCTTCGCTAGTAAAATTTATTCAACATTTTCTTTTATTAACTCTAGTTATGTCTATTGTTATATTCCCATGCTATGGATCCGAATAACATAGCGCCACATCTTCAATTGTAGTCGAACCTTGAATCTTGTTTATCTAGAAATTCAAATGCATTGTACTTAATTATTTTTGTTATTAACTCTCATCATCCTCTAAATAATACAATCTAAGCAAATTGCTTTTCGCACACGTATAGCGCGTGCACATATGCAAGTCGTGATCGAAAACGATGGAATGGTAGTCTTCACTAGCAAACTCTTAGCTATTGACTGCCTCAATTTCCTATTAAACACGGAGACATGCTACCAATCATTTGGTCAGTGAGACATGCCAAGAATCGAGTCACGCTATCATAAAATCGGCCAGGTTTTGATTCCAAAAATAATTTGACCCTACTCACGCCGGGACCATTCCTCTTCACGAGAACGAGGCAAACGAGTTGATAGCGCTTGTCCATCGCACACATCCATCGAGAGATGGAGAGGACTATTAAAGAATTACAAACTGGTGCGTCTCCAAAGTCAAAAGATTAGAACTTTTCCACATGGGTTCGTGATTTGCGAGTGTCATCAATTTGTACTCATTATTTTAGTTTGGAATCAGATCTCGAATCATTCCACATATCTTTAATAAAGCAACTCTAATGTTTGCACCAAAAAATGAAAAAGATGGCTTGTAATTTTTCTTGTATCGTTAAATTCTAACTAAATATTAGATGCGACCTGGTTATTAAAATGTCTATTTACAATTTGTCATGTCGCTTTGTTTGTGTATATAGAATCAGCCACCGTGGGAGATCTTTTAACTCTCTGATCAAGATGAAAACAACAGAAGAATTTGGGTAAAATGACAAGCAAAACAAAACAAACGATTCTGATCTGTACATCAAAGAGAAATAACTAGAGGACTTCCAAAGATGCTGACCACCAGCAGGAAAAACCAAAAAAGAAGCAAAAATCTAGGACACGATACTGACAAAGAGTATCAAAAATCAAGATTGATTAACCGCAATTGAAAGGCACTAATTACATCTCAAAATGCAGCACCAGAAACTGTTGTTGCTGTTGTTGATCCTCTCTTGATGCTTTCAATACAAGTGGTCTCGTATACCGGCAACCCACTCGAGCAGTAACCGCCGAGGTCATAATTCTGCAACTCAAACAGATCGGAGCTTGAGTCGCTCTCTGCGCCATCGTCTTCTTCTTCCTCATTGAATCTCTTCACGGCTGTGCTCTCTGATGCATGTTTCTCAAAACCATTATGGCCAAAACTCTTCTTCTTCTTCTCCGAGCTTGGTTCTATCAGCTTAAACTTCTCGTCTAGCCAGCTCAGGTCGTTGCTTCTCTTGTTTCCTGAGACAACGTCGTTTCCCAAGTTTGGCACTTTCAAGTGCTCGTTGTTGCGGTTGTTCTTTGGAAACGCCACTTGCTTGTGATCGGAGTAGCTTCTAAATTCCTTGTAAGACTTAGTGGGAGTGTTTAGTATGTATGCTGGAGGAGTTTTGGACCCAGAGCTCAAAGTGGAATACACCGACTTCGAATCTGCCACGGCGCTCGAGCTCCTGAAATGGCTGATGCTGCTCCGCCTTCGCCGCCTCCACCCGGGGCTCTCGTCCTCATCCTTCATCGACTGTGTTGAGGAAGACTTCGATGATGATTTCTTCTTCTTCGAAGAGGACTGGCTGAAGAGGGAGTTCAAGAAGCTTGCGAGCCGCCCCCCGGGCGAGCTCGGTTGCCGTGGTTTGGTGATCTTGTTCTTCTCTTTCGTTTGCTTGTTCTCGCTTGGGATGAGATGAAAGTGTTGATGAGCGACAACTTGGTGATGTTGATGATGATGGTGGTGATGTTTCATTGGCACGTCTAAGCTCATTCTTCCTCCTCTAGAATTGGCTTGCCTTTCTTGATCTCTTGCCATCGCCGCCTTCTGCTCCGAGGTAGTGGCGTCGTAGGCAGAAACAACGTCGTTGTAACCGGAGAAGTACCGGGCAGCCTCAAACACATCGAGCTCACCGGAGTCATTCCTCCGGTGGAGCGACTTCCGGCCGATCGTCCTGTCGGCATCTGGATATGGAGTGATGGACGTGGCCATTGCCAGGAGTCTGATATTCCTCTCTCTCTCTCTCTCTCTCTCTCTCTCTCTCTCCTGTGTTCCCTTTTTTCAGAGGTTGTGTTTCTAAGGCGTGGGAGGTACTTATGATGAGAAGAGCACTGTGGGGAGAATGGAGATCTAGGAATTAGAAAAGTGAGAATTTGTGAGGTTGTGTGGAGAGAAATAAATCAGTGATGCGATTGGGAATGATTGAGAGGTGGGAGTAAGGTGGCCTTTAAGAATTGTTAGTTCTTCACTGTTCATAATACAGTGTATGATGAGTAATAATTGAATTCGATCTGTTAATGGGTCAAGTCAATCACCTAACAATATACATTTACCAACAAATTTGTAAGCGAACATTTATGTCAGTCCATTGCATTATAAAACTAGTCTATCTAATATTACATCATCATGTTAAAATTGGGTAACCCGCTTGTTTTTTCACTCATATTTTATGTAACTCATGACACTATAGAGGTATTTCACGCATTGAGTATTCTATTTTTGGCCCAAAAACCGCTTATACAGATTTAGGGTACGTTTAGAGTTTTTGGAAAGAGAGAACCACCCATGATGGATTTTTTTTTCTTTCTTTTTTGCTTTTTCGTTTATGAAGGAAGAGCTGTGGGGGCAGAAGGGAACAAGCTTTCATGATTTTATGCTTCTGAGATATGAATTAGAGAGAAGTGATGTTGGGGATGATGGGGGGCAATGATCTGTGAAGAACCTTGGATTCTATGGTAGGACTTTGGTTCTTAGTGGAATTGATGCATCTATGGGCAATCTGTACTGTATGGGGCTTAGCCTTTGATGGTCTGGATGATCATGATAGTGATGAGGAATTTTTCATAGTGACCCACTTGTTCTCTTTTCAGGAAAGACATTATGTACAACTATCTGTATCCCCTACATGTTAAAAGGTAATGAGAAAGTATATATCAGTGGTGTGGAAGGGGAAAGAAAAATTGACAGTTTGGTCTTTGCTTTTGAAGTTGGAAAGAAGTCCACATTGTTCAATTTGGGAATTTTTTTTTTTGGTCGAACTTCAATTTGGGATTTTGTGTGGTACAATATTACACTGTGAAAAGTTTCTTGCCAACATAATTGCATATAAATACAACGAAATGTCTTACAACAAGAAAAACTGAAGGTCAGTTGCACCGTTTTCATTGTTGTACTATGGACAATCCCCATTTAATTTTTTTTTTCCTTATGCTTGGATTGGAAGTTCTTAAGGAACAATGGGAAGATAAAAAAGCTTCCAATAGCCCATGCATAGCCATTGTAAGAGAAATACAGATTGTATTACTTTAGGTCTGACGAGGTAAACTCAAATTTACCTACAATCGAATGGGAGGCTCAAACTAGACTATATCTTTTAGAATATCCTAATATTATCAAAGTACCTTCATATTTGTGAAGAAAGGCACCTATCAAGTCCTACCCTCAAATTCTCTCTTAGGACAATCACACAAATGGTCCCTAAACTTTCATCAAATATGCAATATCATCATTGGACTTTTAATTTGTCCAATATAGCCTCTAAATTATTAGTAAACATTGACTATTTCCACTAATCTATTGATGTGACTATTAATCCATTGAGTTCGAATAGTAAACAACAATAAAAAGTTATATTTTTAAGCAAACATAAACACTATATTAAACATTTACTAATAGTTCAGGAATTATATTGAACTAATTAAAAGTATAAGGATGACTTTAAATATTAAGTCAAAGTTCAATAACTACTTTTGTCATTTTTTCTTCTCTCTTTGCTCTATCTAACCCTTTTGGCCTAACACCCCTCTATGGTGGTTCTGTCACCAATACCTACCATTGATACGACCTCAGCCACCCTGGCAAAGAAGGGAGACGGAGGGAGAGCCGGTTGTGATGGGCCGATGGCTAGAAGCGGATCGGTGCGGATTGTACTTGCCATCTTGGGGAAGAAGAGAGAGAAGAGGGAAATAAGACACATAAAAGAACAAGACAGATCTCAGTTTTTGAATGTGTTGATGTGATCTTCAAAGGGGACCGGTTTACTTAAATTTGCCCTAAGCACTGTAGATTAGTTAACACATGCAAGTCTATTCTAATGGGACTTTTATTTCGCATGCATTAGGAAATTAAGATATATTACGAGTGCACATAGAAATCCAATACTTTCATCTAGGTACATTGCCAAAATAAGATTCAAGTCCGAGCCCATTAGTATATGTGGTTAGATCTACCATCACTTAAAAGTTTATACTAATAAGTTATGTGATAATTAAGATGTATTAATCACTTTATATCACACCAATTCTTCAATATAAGACATTCTAACAATCTCAACAAGACGTACATGAAGAGTGTGTTTATTTTTTTGGAAAACTTCACAATAACTTTTCATGAAAAATGTTATTTTTTTGTAGATGGTCTGGTGAAAAAGTACGTCTGAAAATGTTTTCAAATGTTAGGATTTCACTTGGAATCTAGGTATTGTGTTTTGTGAGTTGGTGTGTTTGTTCATCAGTAAAGAACCAATGAAGAGCTCCCCTTGAAGAAGGTGAAAGAGGGACTGAGTCTCAAGGAAGAAAAGTGGAGAAGAGCGTTTGTTAAGATGCTTTTATGCTTCGGAAAATGATTTTCCTATTCAGAACTTGGAATCCATTTTCCTAATATGAATGTTTTCATTGGCCATAAATATTTTCCCTTGACTAATTATTTTCAGCAAATCAAATATGTGAAAATCTGGAAATCTAATTCGCAAAAACTCTGTCACCGAAACCAGCACAGCCGAAGCTTGGATTTTTGCTCCATATTCAAATTTCATTAGTAAATTGAGGTATTCATTCGGATACTTTTTGCAAATTAAATTGGGTTTTTAATACGATGGATCATATGATGTAAGTACCCCGAATAAACAGCCAAAGAAGTCCTACAGCAACCCATCCTATTCGGGAACATATTTTAGTGCATCTGATTCCTGGAACATTAAAGGTTTTTTGGCACTAATATCGACTTCTTTTTGCAAAAGCAAAGCAAACCAAGCATGGCCCAGTAATATTTGCATGCCTTCCACTCACCACGCCGGTGATGGAGCCTTTAGAAAAAGGGGTATGCTCCTAATTTGCATCTTCCTTGATCTCTGTGTCTAAAAAGGCTACCACATCCATATATTTAGATTCACAATATAGAAATGGAATTGATGGATACCTAGCTATGTGTGCGTGCGGCTTTGAGCCACCTCGACACTATACATTTTGTAATACAAAATAAAGGGAACCTCTTGCTTTTATGATATCTCAAACTTTTTCCCCAAATTGTATCCCGCTGTCAGCATTTGTGTAAATCGATGATTCTATTTTGATCTCCCACTTGTTTGAAATATTAAAATTTGAATTTTTTTTCCGGCTTAAAACAATGTTTCAAAATAGTTCAAATCTTGAAATACCTTTATCTTTTCAAGTGTAATTATACAATTTCATTGTATTGTATGTATTTTTCTATATAATTTGTCTTCACTTTTATATTTTAAGTATTTAATAAGAAAGTAGTTTTACTTAGTCTTTCAAGGGTCAATTTTTTTTTGTATACTCGCAATGCATGTGCACGTTTGTTAGTAAAATTGATTTAGAAGGACGGTGCCACATGTCAAGTTTGTTTAGGAAGTAGGATTTCATTTTTGCAAGAAGCAATTAATGGGCGTGAGAATATATTAATGGGCTTGAATTTGAACTACAAATATTGATGAGCTTGATTTCGAGTTATTTTCGGTCATCTCTCAAGTGAGAACGTAGTAGTGATTCTCCTCCTTGCTCTCAACAAGGGGCGTTGGGGATCATGGCTGATCACATGAGCCACCCCCTCAATATGTATGGACATTTTATGAATATCTCATGGGAGAAATATGGGATGAATCTTGAATGAGGTGCCGAACAGTGATTTAAGAGGAGTTGGAATCGGTTCTTGCCGAGTCTGGTTAAACCAAGATGGAGATTTTAGTTGAAACACGGTCAAAAGGATATCTAGAATAAAAGGTTTAACATCAAAGATGCACACGAGGAGGGATTTGTTAAGATGCCATTGTAGGAATGTTGGCGAAACAAAATCACACATCCCATAAGTTATGTGAAACAAGGCAATTCTGAGGGTGTAAGTTTGAGCTACAACTGTGTAACTTGCTAGGATGTCTTAGCATTGGCAACACATAAAGATTTTTTTTTAAAGTGCGAAGTACCATTGGTGATCAACGACTTTAAAAAGATAAATGAAAATTTTCTGATAGAAAAACTTTTGCTATCTCTTGTTTGGAATTTGATTTGAAATGACGAGGGTGAGAAACAAAAGAAAAAGAAAAAGTGAAAGGAACTTTTGACTATAAAAGAACGAGATAGAAAGAGAATACTTGGACTCCATTATTTTGCGAAGAATGAACAATTTGAAAAATATTTTCAAAAAAATAAATTTTTATTGTTTACATAAAATGAATGAACATAAATATATTGAACAAAAATGTTTAGATATAAACTGTTGTTAATAATGAAAATATTTATCATTAACTAATTATTTCAAATAATGCAAACAATCATTTTTAGGAATTTTTTTTGCAAATTATTTGTTTTCTGTAAAATAATGGGAAGTGTTAATAACTCAACGGAGGAACATATTTTTAAAAACTAATTCAGTAATAGGACTGCATAGACTTGATTAATCGGAGATCAAAAAAAAAAAAAAAAAAAGTACGAGCTTTTGGCATGTATAGATAGCCTTGCTCCTATAGGCCGGGTGCTCCATAAAAGCTCGCGCGTAATTGGTGGGAAATTCACCAGCCGATATCCTGTTGCTGCGCTATAAATTAATCGTATAAATAAATGCAAGTGCTTAGTACTTGTCGAGAAGAATCTGTAAGGATTTGCGCAATAGTAAAATCCAAAGAGATTAGCTAGCAATCACTTCATCTAGGCAACTAAAGAAAAGCTCCATCTCCTTTTGTGTCGGCCTGCGCTCGTGCCATCGCTGCTGCAAGCAATGGAATTCCACGCAAGAATGCGACACCGAACCCATCTAAACGAACGTACGCTAGCAAACAAGAAATTGGCCAACGCCAGACCGGAAACCGAGATGATCTGATCTCGACGGTTGCATTAACCATGCGATGATGAGGGTTTTGTCAGTATCCAACAGCGATCACTTTTTTTGCCCTGGATTCTGGGGAATAGCCTTCGCTCCGAGAGGGTTGAATGGCGATGGCCCCTTGCTCTTTCGTCAGTCACCACCGCAAACACCAACCAAAGGGCTGTGATCATTCACCGTCCACCTTCTTGATCGAATCTTTTGTTGATATGTTTCAGGAACTCGCGCGTAGAAACCCCATGTGAGAGTTTGGGAGCTGCAAAAGCCGAACTTTCCGTTGGATTTTAGAAGCATTTTGTCAGCTTGCAGATCATGTGACCAGACAGCCCTATAGGAAAATTGACGTTTCGGTGTGAACGTGGGGACAGGAGAGAAGACAAATGGTGTCGGTACTCACAGTTCGTATTTTAAGTTCAAACGCCAGAAGCGGACAAGAAAATTAATATCACTTCAATCGAAGCATCGCCTTTACAGTAACACAGAGTTATGATCAAGATTCTATCGAATTTACCTATAAATGTCATTATAAATTTAAAAAGCAATCAGACAAAAATTCTCGTAGGATTCTCATCGGTATGCTCTACTTCGCAACACTTGAAGCTTCTGAATATTTGGCAAGGAAGGGGCTTATTTAGCAATGTATTCTGTTTTGCCAAGAAAAAGGATTGATTGCCGAATGGAAATTCCCACAATTCCATGGATTAGCCCCCATGAGTAAGTCGGACGCAATTACCTTTTCGTGCCGGAACATCAGATGAAGGTGGTACCTTATTACCATATTGTGATGCAAGAAAATCGAACTGTCTTCACTAGATCAAGGAGTTACAAATTCCTAAACATTCTGCCATTTGCATTGGATGGTTGTTGTCTACTTTATTTCAAATGACAAAAGTTAGATGCTAAAAGACTATACTTTGTGAAGTTAATTAAAGACTTACGGACACATTAAAATATCTCAGCCTCGCCATCTGAAGTTGTGTTTGGTGGATTGAGTTTTCTTAACAGGATTGGATAGGATGTAGGATAGGACATCTAGTAGCGGTGTTTAGAAAATGACTGGAAAACTGATCCCAACTTGCATATCCTGTCTTTTGGAGTGTTTGGTGAGTGTAGTAGTTATAGGACTAGATTTAAATAGAAAAGCAAAAATCCGAGAGATCAGGAAGATCGATAAAAATGGAAAAGTATTTGGTCTGATAAGTCAGGGAGAAAATCCCCGATCAATAGATGCCGTCATTAAAGGTCTATTTGGTAATTATCTTATTTTTCTATTTTTCTATCATTTTGTTTCCCAAAACAGGAAAAAAATAGAAATTTATTTAGTGACATAAGTTAATTTTTCTATTTTCCGGAATAGAAAAATGGCTAAAGAATAGATTTGGAACGGAAATAAAAGTAAAAAAATTTACTTTTTGTTCCCGGAAACAAAAATGGAAAAAAATCATTTTTGAACAAAAATTATTTTTTAAAATAGATTACTAAATGCACAAAAAATTGATGAAGCCCATCTCCATCGATTGTGGAGATGGTGTTTCTCAAATAGTTACCACATTATTGTTGGTAAAATTGTTTAAAAAGTTTTAAATTTATTATACTTTTTCTAATTCAGTTCCTAAATCTTTTAATTTTGCCAATTGAATCCTAAATTTTTTAATCTTTTGTGAATTGAGTCCATTAGCCAAATTTGGCCAAAATTTGCCGATATTGATAATTTTTAATAATATTATTTTCAAAAAATTTAATTATTATTTTTCTTCTTTTCCTTTTTTTAAGAAAAAAAAAAATTAAGGCTTGATGAGATGAGAGTCATTGGGTCCTCATCAACCACTAGGTAAGGTTGGCAAGGGTCATGTGGTGCTTGACTAGCCTTGTCTAGATTTGGGTGAGGGTTGCGAGCGAGGCAGCCTCACCTCGATCTGGGCGAGGCCAGCCTTGTCGATTATGGGAAAAGACTGCTTGCCTACGGGCAATGAGGCCATGGTGAGGCTACCTTGCTCGTGATTGCGGTTGTGATGGCCTCGCCTAGACTTGGGGCAAGGCTAGACGAGGGTGTTGTGGCCCTTGCTAGTAACAAACGAGGGCTCAGCGATGCTCGTCGGCTGCATTTGAAAAAAAAAAAAAGAAGGAAAAAGAAGAATAATAAAAATTTAGAAAAAATATTAAAATATTATTAAAATTGTCCAAGTTAGCATCGATTATACCACATAGAGTCAGTGTTCAAGTCAACGAATTATGGCCAAAATTGGCTGGATGGACTCAAAGTTTAAGACCTAATTCAAAATTGGAAGGCTTATGATCAAATTAGCAAAAATATAATAAATTTAAGATTTTTTGGACAATTTTCCTAGCTAGAGTTCAATAGAAAAGCAAACCCGAGAGCTAAAAAAAATCAATAAAAATAGAGAAGCGTTTGGTCCAGTAAGCGGAGAAGACAACCTGAGAAAGAGAGAGAGCGACAATCGCCGATCACCACAAAATTGATGAAGTTCACCACCATCAACCGGTGGAGATGATGTTTCTCATACAGATACCACATTATTGTCAAACGATATTATGTCGCTCATTATCTCTTCTTCTTTTATTTATTTTCCGGACATGACAAGTCGTACCCGGACCACACACACGATTAACTCAACCTTCGGCCAACGGTTTTTGTGATCCCGGTTATGTACATATTTAATCATGTTGGGGTATCCTTCATATCCATATCTTGTCTGCCAAACTTGGCCCTGGACTTAAGAAGCTAGACAGATGTGGTTAAATGGGAACATTTCTATTCTGATCCCGATAAACGGGCCAATGCCTCTCATGTATCGTTTTCTCTTCGCATTGCACGGTCGAGAGAAGGAAACAAGGTCAATCGACCAGCCCTACTGGTGTTCCATATCAGACCTCCATGGATGACCCACCCACGCTCTCATCAAGAGAAACCCGCCAATAAGATACTCACTCAGTGCCGAGTTATCGACTGATTTTTGCCCAAAAATCAACCACAGCCTCATTAAATCCGAACAATTGCATATTAAAAAAAAAAACAAAAACCCAATTGCGGCGATATTTCTCCGCACACCAATTTGATCTCATCGATCACATCACTCGCGGAATCGAGTCTACGTAAAAAGATGTTATGATTTCAGGGTAGGATGAGCTTGTCATCGCGAAGCTCGAAAAGCGCGTGACCCATTTTGTAGCTGCACACCCTGGCCTTGCCTCGCCGCCTGCAAGGCGAAAACCGACATGCATATCCTAGTTTGTCTCGGGGCCGATCTCTCTCGTTCTCTTTCTTATCCTTTGGATAGATACATATGCCTGCGATGTTCCGTTGCTTTCTTTGGTTGCGCACCATGAGTTCTAAAAGTCATCTTTTATGGCCTTGGTTCGTCCGCGAGTCCCATCTAAAATATCGCCCCCTCGTGTTCCCGTTCAGTGTCCCAAAAGGTCCCCATTACAACGTAGCCCTACTGTCGTTATTAGGAGTCCTCGAGAAGTGAAATTTCTCTTCTTTGTGTCGGATGCCACAAAATACATGTGAGTGTCCTTCATATTGAAGGAAATGCATGCTTGGTTCAATGGATGTGGCCGCGGATCGATCGATCTTAATTTTGTCTGGTGCTTGGTCGAGTAGGAGGAGATCGTACACCATTGAGTCCAGTTAACATTTTTTGTCGAAGAGTCGTGTTCAATGCATGCACGCTCATGAGCTTAATTTATTAGGGATAAACTAATAAGAGGGAGGAAAAACGTTAAAAATGTTTAAAACTTGATTGGCTAAAGACTGCCGTAAAGTTTTCGTGAAAATTTCAACGGATCTACTGACTATATCTAAATTCAGCTTAGTAGTGATATCCGCCAATTGTAAAGGTTTTAGTGTCAATCACTTTAACCAAATTTGGATCGATGATATGTTTGCATTGCTTAAGTGATCTCATGCTATTTTCAGGACTTGTCCTATCGGTCGTGAAATGAGCTCGATTTGGTTTAAGCTTAGAAACCCTTTGCGTAATAAATGTACGATTGGCTGATTAGCTAGCCAGACATGAATTGCCGCTTCAAATTGGAACAATAGCTGGAAAAGGAACTAACTTAAAATATATACAAAGTGGAGCTTTCCCAACCCCCTCATCAAACCCTAGTCACACGTCTATATCCTCAACTCTCGTAGATAGTTTCATTATCTCCAAGCTGAGTCTTGGTTGAAGTGAGCATGTTTCCTCCAATTCATCGGACCTACATGACCCAACAAGGAATTGCTCATTGTGCCCGGTCCAGATGTAACACGACCCGAATCTGTCCCTCCATGTCGCCTCAAAGCGGTCATCAGTGGTCTGGTTGGGTAAGAGCTAGAGGCCCATTCCCAACTGAAATGTGCAATCGGTTTGAGTTGGCCAGTGCTTACCTACCCATAAAGAGAACGGATGAGATAAGATGAACATGTGCGAGGAAAGTTCGTGGGTTTTGAAGCTCGTTCGTAGAGCAAAATACATGCATCTGATAAAGAAGCGATAGGGTTGTGATCTGTGAAGCCAATCTGTCCGCGCAAGCTACGCCTCCTCTTCCGAGTTTAAAAAGGCTTATCTTTTTCTAGGTCATATTTTATTATATTGCATGCTTTATCGTCCGAATTTGAGTGTCCTTGGAAAGGCAAAGCTCCAAGCGGCTTATCCTGTTGGTGACCTCCCAAGTTGATGAGACAGTTTCTGATGATGATGTCGACGCAAGTAGACTATAGAAGATCACGTATGGTGAATGTATAGCAGCAGCACGCGAAAGTGGACTTCCAAGGCCTTGCTCTTCAAAAGTGCAACCGCACTTGGGTGTCCATGATTGAATATCTAATATACTCCCTAGATCTAGTAGGACTTCTAAGTGAGCTAGACGGGGAAAAGAGGGAGGGAGAGATTCTAAAAAGTGGTCACTAGCTCGTTTTATTCTGCGGGAATTGGTCCCTTGTGTTTGCTTGAATTTCGCTAACGATATGAAAATTATTTATGAATACTTATTATAGAAAATTGTAGAATGCACGTTTAAAAGAAAGTCTCGGGTATAACCCCAAATGTAGGATCTAGTTGCCGCGGACCATGAGCTTGGGCACCAAGGCGGCGGTTGAGGCTATGAGAGACCTGGGCCTAGCCATTAGGACTTGTCCCGGAAGGACCAAAAGATTTTTCCCAATTGTAATTAAATCTTAAATGTGGATTCAACTTCTGAATTCTTAAAAGAAAGCTTCTTATATTGGTACATCAAATGATAAATGCATTCAAAGGCTTTACTTGGGAATGTGGAGGAAAAGTGTCAAAATAATCCTAAACCTATTGTATTGTTGTCAATTTAGTCGTAAACTTCTTAATGGTACCAATTTAATCATAAATTTGTTGACCTAGTACCAATATATTTCTAAATCTTTTGACTCGGTACCAATTTAGTCATTCTAGCTTTTGGCTGAATATTGCTGATGTGGATGCCGGTTAGCTTACATAGCACCGTTTTTGCGCTAATGTGGACCATTTTTAATACTATTTTATTTTTATTATCTTTTTCTGATTTTTTCTTCTTTCTATTTTTTTTTGGTCAGCAAAAAGAAGAAGAAAGGAAGGAGAGAAAAAGGGAAACAAAAGAAATAATAAAAAATAAAAATAAAATTATTAAAAGTTGTTCACATCAGCTTAAGCGGTGTCATGTAAGCCAGCCGATGTCCAAGTTAGCAATATTTGATCAAAATTAAGCGAAAGAACTGAACTAGTTCAAAGTCAAAAGGTTTATGATTAAATCCGTAAGTTTATGACTTTTCTGACACTTTTCTTAAAAATTGGTGCGGAAAGAGCATCGCAAACTCACATGCATGAAATTGAACCCCAAGACCTAGGGAGTTTGATTTTTGCGGTTTGATCAATTTTCCTAAGTGGTTAGATGATTTCTCCTTGAGACCCAGAATTTTTAGTATTTCAATCAACTTAACAAATAAATCGATAAGTTTGATATTAAACAATTCTTCAGTTTGTAACTTTCCTCGAATCTAGAACGATAAAATATACCAAGTGTTTTAGTTCTGCTCTTTCTTCCCGTAGGGCTCTATAAAGAAGCATACCTTGTGGAGGGTGCTAAAACTCTGAATTTAGTTTTCACATCGATTTTACAATGGTCTAAACATTTTTGTTCTATGTATAATTGAAATCGGCAACATCATAACATTGGAGACAAGCCATATATTCAACCAAACATTATAATGCCGACACAAAGCAAGAAAATCGCACCTGACAGAAGTTCTGTAACTCACAACGAGAAGAAATGAACAAAGAATAGTACTAACAATATGCAACAGTCTCAAAGCAAACTATATATCTATTGAAATTTCCTATCCTCTCATTCGAATCGGCAATTGGTGGGTCGAACGTGACAAAATGTCCTTTCATTAATCGCCGGCTCATGTGAAAAATAATTTAATTTTGTCAACCTGGATAGGCTTATCGTCTTTCAAATCACCCTTGCCTCCAGCAAGGTAGACATAATGTTCCTTTGCACTCTCGATTTGACAAGGGTTTCTCGAATGAGGAAGATGTTTCTGAGGACGCGCATGACAAAATTTGTGGAACGGAAATCAATTTCTATTCCATGGACGAGTTTTTGAGTAAAGAAACGCATTTGATAACAATTCAAAATTTCTATTTATAAAATAAAAATTTGTTTGATAATAGAATAAAATTTCTATTTCTATGAGTGGCAATGACCGGCGTCCGATGGCTGTAGTTTGACGTTCAGCGACCGGCATTTAGCATTCGGTGATTAGCGGCGGGCGGCCAAAGTCCGAAGTCCAACGTTCGGTGTCTGGCGGCAAGTCCAATGATCGGCGGCGGGTAGCCAAAGTCTGGAGTCCGACACTGGAGTTTGACATCTCGACATATGACGTCCAACATTCGAAGTCCCGGCGATAGGAGGCTAGCGGCGGGTGGCTAGTGGCTGGAGTTCGGTGGTGGGTGGCGGTGGGCGACATCCGGCGGGCGGTGGCGAGTGGCGGACGGTTGCCGGGAACATCCAGTGGTTGGTGATGAGCCTCCAAAGATCTAATGATTGGCGATGAGCAGCCAACGACCGGTGGGCGTCTGGCATCCGGTGACTGGCGATTGGTGACGGGTGGCCAAAGTGCGGTGGTCGGAGACCAACATCCGGTGGCCGGCGGTTGGCGGCTAGTGGCCGGGTCGGTGGCGGCGGCGGCAATCGGCGGCGGGCGTTCGGCATCCAACGGGCGGCAAGTGAGCGACGGGCGGTGACGAGAGTGAACAATGAGAAAAATTTTGATTTCTCATTTTTGTTCCAAAAATAGAAAAGCTAAAAATTTTAACTTTTGATTTCTGCTCCAAATCTATTTCTAAAATAGAAATATGTTTCAAATAGAAAAATGAAATCATACGTTACCAAATTGATTTCTATTCCAAACTTTTCCGAACAAAAAAACAGAGAAATAGAGAAACAAAAATTTTGTCATGCGCATAAACTTTTTATAAATTCTTACCTTTACCAAATTTTTTTTGTCATGCGCACCCTTATTGGCGTCTCGACAAATTTTAACCACCAATAAAAATAATGCCTTTTGAAGTAAAAAGGTATTAGCCTAGCCTAGCCAAGTTAAACTTTTGCCCTTAAGAGTATAGAGTCAAATAGATAATTGTTTTGAATACTGCCACTCCTACATATCACGAATTGGATATGTACAATTTCTATAAGATTTCATTCTTGAACAAAAATACGTACTTTAAGTTATTTCATTTGTTCCATGACCGGAAGAGTGAATAATACACGTTACATCACGATTTTGAATCACCATTTAATATTTCTTGGCCCACAATTGGCCAAACCATCTAAGCATTAGGTTCAACGTGAGTAGGGTCATTTAGCCATGCTTTATAATTGAAAAAACAAGCATCATAGAAATACGTGCCACCTGAATTACTCTATCTATCCTCTTGAGGAGAGATCTGGTTTAAAACTTAATTCGAATAAAAGAAGCATGCCATGCTAGTGTGCCTTGAAATGATCCACATCTCAGATCATATGAGTACATCAAATAGTTTGAGGCAAATGAAAATTTGCTAACCTTAGTAGTTAGTGCCAGATATTATTGCCTCTAATCATCACTTGTAGCTACTATTTATGTGCCACTAGATAATTTTTCTAAAGCACACATGTGTATTTATATAACTATATGGAAGTAGACTTATTTGCCTCTAAAAAAATATTTGAGGCATGTAAATTTGCCTTTAAAAATCTGTTTTGAGGCAATAGACTCTGCTAATTGCCAAACATACTTGTAGTTACCTTGTGTTGTTGCATTAATAGCATTTGGAGGTAAATTAATTTCGCCCATGTCAAACTAATCAATGCAAAATTTTAATATCCACAATTAAATCTTTATTTTCAGATCAATTCTCATCAGATTAATTCTGGGGTTATCTTTTTTTGTATCCATTTTTTTATTTTATTTTCCTCTTTCACTCTATTATATCACGAGGAAAATTTGAAAAACATGCAAAATTAGTAGCGTAACAATCTAATCGCACTATTGAGGTCGGGAGAAGAGAAACTACAAGAGAAATAAAAAAAAAAAATAGATTGCTTCGTTAAATTACAAACGAAAAGTATGCTTAGAGAGCGATAAATTTCGTTGATTTTTTTCCTTTTCACAAAGTATAAAACCCAACAAAATGCTTCAAATATAATCACTGTCCCATATTTTTCAATGATATACGAAAGATTATTCGATTTTATTGTGCTTGTTTTGGTGTAACAATTTTAGAGGCACAAAAAGAAGATTGCAATCTATCGAGTTTTCCTATTCATCTTGTGGAGCACTGAAATCAATTTTGCTCAAAGCTTTGCTCTTTAACCACCACTGGATCGTCCGGGCCCAATCTCCCCCGCTTTTCCTTCAAAACACAGGCTGGCCCGACAGAGGAGAACCGGCCCACGCCCGATCCGACCCGTCGTCGTAAATAGGATTCGGATCGGATCCGACCCACCCCCGGTTCGTCCATCACCGTCGATTTGGGGAATCGATCTCTCAACCGTCTCCTGATAAAACTCTCATAAACCATAAAACCCTCGGTGTCACCGTCGCTCCTCCGTCGCCATGGCGAAGAAATCTGGGCCCGCCGGCTCCGATTCCGGCAGCAGGACGACGAAGAAGAAGAGCAAGGGCAAGTCGCGCCCCGACGCGGTCGCCATGAAGGCGAAAGCCCCGAAGCCCAATCCTTTCGAGACCATCTGGTCCCGCCGCAAGTTCGACGTCCTCGGCAAGAAGCGCAAGGGCGAGGAGCGCCGCGTCGGCCTCGCTCGCTCCCGCGCCATCGAAAAGGCAATTCGCCTCTGCTGTTCCTCGACTCCGTTATTCTGCGTGCCTTTTTTTTTTTTTTTTTTTTTGGTGCTTATGCGCGGATTGTCTGATTGGTTGGTTTGCGCGTGGGGGGTGGGTTTCGGTTGATTGCAGAGAAAGAATACGCTGTTGAAGGAGTACGAGCAGGGCGGCAAGGCCTCGGTTTTTGTGGATAAGCGGATTGGGGAGGATAAGGAAGGGATGGGGGAGTTCGAGAAAGCTATTTTGAGGTCTCAGCGGGAGTACAAGGTAAGGGATGATATTAGCTTGCTACATTCGCATGCCGATTTACTTTTGCTCGCTTGCGTTTAATTAGCGAGAGTTAAGTTGTGGTGGCCGAGAAGTGTCTACCTTCGTATGGGTTGCTAAATTTTGAACTTCATGCGGCGCACTTAACAGGGATGATGTCCTCTTCAGGTTGATATTTATGGAGAGGAATTTAGTATTGTGTACATAACATGTTTGACCACTGCTGCAGGATAAAATAATTTGTTTAATGAGATTAAATTGGAGTGTTGCCCTTCACCTTTCTATAGTTTTGTAATTGTATCTTTGATTTTGCAGTTGAAACTGAATAAAAAGAGCAGGTACAATTTATCTGATGGAGAAGAAGATGATCATCAATATGAAGCTGGGGAATTTATGGGAAGGGATGATTTTGAGGATGAAATGTTGCCGGACGATGATGATAATGGTGGTGGTGCTGAAACAGCTGGATCTTACAGTATGTCATGACCCTGGCAATTTCGTGCTAAAGTGCTATTGGCCAATGATGTGGGAAATTGAATCTATCTTATAGTTTCTATTTGGTCTTGTGAAGGGCATGAATACCTTATTTTCCTTGCTATGCATGATTTGGAGCAGGCATTGTTTTAATGACAGACTAGCAACATGGAATGCAACACGTAGTTATTGAATTAGTGAAGTTATTTCCTTGCACTTGGGGATCTATCTGGAAGGACTTTCGGAGGCCAAAGTGAAGTAGTTTTAAGAAAGAAAACTACTTTCATTATTCTTAAATGTTAACTTCATATGTGGGGAAAAGTCATTCAGATGAAGAATCTAGATTTGTTCCTCCTTATAAGAAGTCTCCCTCCCAAAAAGCTGCTTTTTATGAGGTGAATATTTAGGGAGATGCAGTTCATAGTAAAAATGAGTGTGGAGTTGATGACATTTCTTGGATTTTGCTTGAATTTGGACTTATGATCTTGCCCATGTCCATTCTTTTATCTGTTTTCTTTTCTGAAGGCCTTGTCAATGCGCATACTTGTAATGTATTCAATGTCAATTCTTTGTTGTCTTTTTTGGGTTAGCCTTGTCAATGCCCATTTTTGTGATTTGTTCACATTTGGATTGGCTGCTGATGACTCTTGCTGTGCCCCTTTTGGATAGTATTGATATCTAGTAACACTAACTTGCCTTATTGCAGATAAGTCATCTATCTTGAAACAACTCTCTACTCAAGGTGCAAATTCACTTGAAACAAATGTAGAAGGCGAAGAGAATGTGAGATTTACCGTATTATCTCACTTACCGCTTTGACATCACTTGAAGTGTGTTTCTGCTTTTAGCAGTAGGAACTATCCTCCTGGTTGCTAGCTGCAACATCTCCTGCATTATGTTTGAGATATCAGGCGAAAGTTGTTTCTCGTATTTTCGGCTTGTGCATCAGTATGGGGAGCCAATGTGATAATTTGGGTTAAGTTGCATCTTTGTATCATCGATTATATAATCCTTCCTCTTCTAAATCTTCCAGAACGATGAAGTTCCAAATCTTCTTTCCTGATTATATTGCAGGGCTAGCCTCATGATTAGACATTTACCTCTTTCTAGCAATTTTTTTTTTTTAATACAGTGAAAGAGCGATGGGTGTCGATCAAATATCTTCCCATTGTTGCATTGGCACCTGCATCATGCATTCTAATAATTTGTAACTGATGCTAGATACTGATGTGGTCTTCTTTTGATGGCTTTTGACTTCAGAAGCACAAAAGCAAAAAAGAAGTTATGGAGGAGATTATATTTAAGAGCAAGTTGTTCAAGGTGGGAACTTTTCTTGTTATTGTGTTGCTTCATTCTTGAGGCTGTATTGCACAACGTTTTGATTCTTCTCAATTTTAACCAGGCTCAAAAAGCAAAAGATAAGGAAGAGAACGAGCAATTAATGGAAGAACTGGACAAAAACTTCGCTTCCTTAGTGCAGTCTGAAGCTTTACTTTCTTTGACTGAGCCTGGCAAGATGAGTGCATTAAAGGCACTTGTCAACCAGAGTGTCCCGAAAGAGCCTCTGAAGATTACTAAATTATCTGCCACAGAGAAAGTGGAGACTTTTGCGCAGGTAGAGTTCTATTATAATTTTTCCCCCATATAATTATGGTTCTCAGATAATTTGAATCTTTTGTTGTGGTGGTTAGCTGTCAAAACAGTCTTTATCTACCTTTTTATTGGTTCCACTTTGTAGCTTATGCATGGTGGCCACCTTTAACACTCAGAATTTTTAATACATCCGGTGAATTGTGATCATTTTCCAGTGTCAGACTCTTTATTGGATCTGTTTGTGACAGGACAAGCCTGATACTTATGACAAACTTGTAAAGGAAATGTCCTTAGATATGCGAGCTCGGCCATCTGACCGAACAAAGACACCGGAAGAGATTGCCCAGGAAGAAAGAGAACGACTTGAGCAACTTGAGGTATAAACTGCAATAATTTGTATCTATTTCTCTTTGATTTCCATCCAGGGCAGTTCTATTTTGCTAGAGTTCTGTAATCAATTATTTGAGAAATCTATCTTCTAGTTCTTATATGGACAGGAAACAGTGGATTAATAATGGAAATGATATTCGATGTCGTAGCTCACTTTTTGTCCTTTCTGGTGTTAGATGTGCTGTTACTATCTTTGGAAAATATTGTCTCTGAATGGTGGAACAATTCAATTCATACAAAATAGTTGTTCTCAAATATTTAATCGGGTTGAAGTTGATATCTCATTCTATATTTTGAAGAATATTAGTTATTAAATCATTGCATCACCCTATTATTTTGCTAGTTGTCAGCTAGCTTTCAGCAGTATTTAGGAGGAACATGGCAACTCCAGCTGCTCTAATCATCTCAGCAGGATGCTTATGTCATTTTCTTTGAAAATTCTTGTAATGCCTGCGCGGACTTGCTATTTCACCTATTAACCCCATCTCCGACAAGGATATGCTAATTAGGTTTTGGAAGTTGGGTGTCCTCTATTCACTCAAAATCATCTAGAAGAGATTGAACCCTTCATTTCAAAGTCGAATGCGATTTTTCACTTTCTAATCTTTACTACATGCCAGGAAGAACGTAAGAAAAGGATGCTTGCCACTGATGATAATGGTGATGAGGATGATGAAGATGATGAGAAACCATCTGCTAAGAAGGTTAGATCCTTATCAGGCGATGACCTTGGTGATTCCTTCTCACTGGATGAAGAAACCCAGACTAAGAAGGGTTGGGTTGATGAGATTCTTGAAAGAGAGGCTGCTGCTAACTCTGAGGATGAAGATGAGGATTCTTCTGAGGAGTTAGAGAGTTCTGAAGATGATGATGGATCTGATGATCACAAAGATGATCATGACAAAACATATGTTCTCAATGACTGGGAGCAAAGTGATGATGAAAGAATTGATGCTGATCTGGAAGAAGAAGGAGAAGGAGAAGGAGAAGAAGAGGAAGAAGAAGAAGAAGAAGAAGAAGAAGAAGAAGAAGAAGAAGAAGAAGAAGATGAAGAAGAAGATCGCATTGATGCTGGTGAGAATAGTAAAGAACAAGTTGGGCGTGTAGATGATAAAACAATGAAGAATGTGTCTGTGCATGAAAATAAGAAGAAAGTTGCGAATTTTTCTGAAGGGACAAGCATCCTTCCCTTTTTGATTGAAGCACCAACAAGCTTGGAAGAATTTAATGTTTTGTTGGAGAATCGTTCCAATTCCGATATCGTTCTATTAATTACTCGAATTCGGAGTAGCAATGCAATAGCTCTTGCTGCAGAAAATCGAAAAAAGATGCAGGTATGAATCATTACCTGGCTATATTGTGCTTGTAGTTTAATTGTGCTTCTGATGGGACATTCTACTGCATGTAATCTTCTATTTCTTAACTGATTACTTTAGCCAATTAACTATGCTTCAGTTGTGGTTTTCTCTGATTTGATAGAGTTCTATTTGGTATAATTATTGTTAGTAAATGTTTGTTTAATATAATACTAAAACCTATACAATTAAACTAGGCATGTATTGCCTACATAAATTCAGGTTGTTTTCCAGCATTGTATTGTTGAATATCTATTTGTGTGTTTTATTATTATTATTATTTTTTATTTATATTTTTATATTTTTATACAGGCTGCAAAACTATATGTAGTTAATGTGGACATTTTAGGCAGGTTTTACAGTTTCACTTAGAGTAACTTTGCCCTTTTTACCAACGATTTTTGGTGATTCATTTGAGGAGTAGCCAAACACCATGTGACAAAATTTGTAGCTGATAGCCTGATACCTACGGTCTGAGTATTCACTTCTTATCAACACTGGTTGCAAGTATTTCTTAGGATGATCTGCGATGTATCTCATTTTTGCAGGTGTTTTATGGCGTACTACTGCAGTATTTTGCCGTCTCAGCAAGTAAAAAGCCATTGAACTTTCAGTTGTTAAATATGTTGGTCAAGCCATTAATAGAAATGAGCACAGAGATTCCATACTTCGCAGCAATTTGTGCTCGTCAAAGAATCCTACGAACTCGGACACAGTTCTGTGAGGTCATTAAGAGCTCAGGTAAGCTGCAGGGGAAAATTATACGACAATCTTATTGCTGGATGAAAGTTTGGAAAAGGTTTGTTGAATGACTAGATGCTAATTGTCTGTTGTTTCCTTTTCATGGGATAGAGATCAGCAGTTGGCCATCTCTGAAGACATTGTTCCTTTTGCGGCTATGGTCGCTGATATTTCCATGCTCCGACTTTCGTCATGTTGTCATGACCCCAGCTGTCTTGTTAATATGTGAATATCTAATGCGTTGCCCCATTCTTTTGGGTCGGGATGTTGCTCTAGGGTCTTTTCTATGTTCTATGCTTCTCTCGGTACGTTCTCAAAACATTTTTTTAGTTCAAGTTGTTGCATATAGGATTTCTTTCCACAATAGGTCACTGAGATATATTTTTGATTTTAGGTAAATAATGGCATGCAATGCACTATAGTTCAATGTCGCTAATTTGAGGGTTCATTATTGCTTTTGTGACCTGGACTTGTTTGGGTGTGTGAACAAGTTCTTTTAAATACTCCTTGTTCCTCTTATTGTGGTTCAGTTGGTTAGTTTTTCCTCCTGTGTGAGCATTTCCATTGCTGTGTTTTAAAATTTCATCTTGTGGGTAGTGCCTTCATAATGTTTAGCATTTCTTTAAGATCAGTGTTCACTGGTACAGCTGTCCTACAAATTAAGATCAATCGTAGTTGCTAAGTAGTTAGTTTTATTGATTTATACTTGCTTCAATTGTGTAGACCATGTATAACATCCATAATCCATAAATGTGTTCTTTTATGTCCTATTGGTTGTTTACAATGATTGGACATGATGCAAATTAATTGGTTGCTAAGAATGCTTGGATGCTTGGCTGCTTGGCTGCTGCGTTTCTGCTTGAGCTAAATAGTCATTTTCTTCAGCAGTCTTAACATGGTGTTTTCAGTTTTTGACTTTGCATTTGCAACCTTGATTATATAGTCGTTGGTATTTTGAAGCTTCGTTATTGGTTTTTAGATATGCAGCTGCAGTTAACTGATATCACTTGTTTTTTTTTGAAGGTAACTAAACAATCTCAGAAGTTTTGTCCAGAGGCCATCATGTTTTTAAAAACTTTGCTTTCTGCAGCGATGGACAGGAAAATAGGACCTAACCAAAATTCTCAGGTATCTGTCATGGTTTTCCTTTCCATTGTGTGAATCTGCCTGACAACTTGGGAATTTCAAGGAGACTGATAGGTTGCAATGGAAATGACTGGTATGCATGCATGTGATTTTTTGTGACAGTTTGGCAATCTGATTGAATTTAGAGTGCAAAGGCCTCTACTGTGTATTCGTGAAGGCGCAAGTGAATTCAGCCCTTTGAATTTCCTGAAAATAATTGACATGCCTGAGGAATCCCCTTTTTTCAGCTCTGATAATTTCAGGTTAGTATGTTTTTGGTTTATGGATTATCTTTTCTTTGCCTATTGCTCTTTTAAGTGCAGTATGGATATTAGCTGTTTGCAGTTTTCAAAATGTCATCAGAAAAGCTGAAATCTGCTCATAAGGATCTCATTGTGTATAAAATTTCATGTTCATCTGTATGTCTATGTTCATTCAAGAAATCTAGTTGGTAAGGTGATGGTGTGTGATTGAGACTATTGTATAGCCAGGGTACCTACATATATTTTCTTCGTTGAGAGTTTCAGGATTCAAATCATTTTGTTTAAAAAACAAACTCATTTATATGCAGGGCTAGCGTACTGGCATCTGTGATTGAGACCCTTAGCAGTTTCACCAATATATATGGGAAATTGAGTTCGTTCCCTGAAATATTCATGCCAATTTCAACTTTGTTACTTGAAGTGGCACAGCAACAAAACTTGCCAAATGAGTTGCGAAATAAATTTGAGGATGTTGCTCAAGTTATCAAGAGAAAAGCTGATGAACATCAGATGCTCCGGCAACCACTTCAACTGCGGAAGCATAAGCCAGTGCCTATCAAGCAACTTAATCCTAAATTTGAGGAGAAGTACTGTCTCTTTCTCTCTCTGTCTCTCTCTGTCTCTGTCTGTCTGTCTGTCTCTGTCTGTCTGTCTCTCATGAGCAGATGTAGAGGTGTCATGCACCTCATTATCTGTATGCTTAGTGTAGACTGCATTCATTGCAATTTTTCCCTCTGTTAGTAAATAATTTACATCAAGTATAATCTGATGGAGATATTTCTAATTTTTTTTTTCCTTCTTTACAGCTTTGTTAAGGGCAGAGATTATGATCCAGATCGTGAGCGTGCTGAAAGGAGAAAGTTGAAGAAACTTATTAAGCAGGAAGCCAAAGGGGCGGTTCGTGAACTTCGTAAGGACAATTATTTCTTATTTGAGGTGAAGGAAAGAGATAAGGCATTGCTGGAACAAGAAAGATCGGAGAAATACGGAAGAGCTAAAGCTTTCCTGCAAGAGCAGGAGCATGCTTTTAAATCGGGACAGCTTGGAAAAGGCAAGAAGAGGAGGAAATGAAAGCGGGACTTGACAATAATCAAAGAATATGTTGGACTGTAAAGGAGGTTCAATGCTTTGGAACTTGTGAATTCAGCTTCTGATTGTGCAGGCGCTGGTTGCTGTGTAGTAGAGGATATCGATGCTATGTGGTTGAGTACATGCAGCATGTGTAGATATCGCAGCAGATGAGTAAGTGATATACCAAGAGCAGTTTTCCAGTCATGCTCCAGCTTGTTGAATCAAGGGCTAGTGTGAATAGGGATCCGTTATTTTGAGGGACATTGTTCCTGTAGGAATTGTCATTTCAATTTTGAAACAGTGATGTAAAACAGTACTAATATTATTGTTTTGGCATTCAGTTCCAATCCCGGTGATTTTTGTTTGATGCTAGTTGATAATAATATACATTTATGATCTATGGTTGTTGCTAGACCATTTCCAATATCTAAAAGATATGAGAAATAAATGTAAAGGAAGAAATCCTTTATTGATGGTATCACAATGTTGAGCTCTTTTTGGACCAATGAGAATTAACATTAAGTGACGTTTTATTGAAGTCCAATTAAATTTCTAGATTAACACGAGGAAGTACATATTCTCAAGATTAGGCATCACTTGATCTCTTCAAGAACAGATTCAGTGCCGTATTGAGTGTGATTTATCCAGCTTTAAGTCGGATGTCACAGTAGCATAGGAGGGCATGCTATTTTTTCTTTTTCCAAAATTTATCTAGATGATATATTATGCTTGTCTATTTCCTAATAAGTTCTTTAATTATGCTTGTGTCTATGTAGTATTTTCTAGGCATATATGTGTGTCTATATATCTGTTGAATGTACTTACATTACATTTGACATATGACATTGGAAGTGTTGTCCTTCATCTTAAGAATATTTTAGTAGGTATGACCTGTAATGTATTCATGACATATTCCAAGATAAAAGATTATCGATTGATGATTTTTGGAGAGTGATGAGCAAAGATTGATCCGAAAGTGAAGAAGAAGACCAAAACAGCAATTACACAACAGTACATACTATAATTTAAGGTTTACAAGGAGCACCAGTGAACATAAGATACAGCTGCATCACAATAACCTATCTGGCTTCACTTATGGATCCTTCATCGAGCAGATGGGTGGATAATTTCAGAAAATTCTGCGCCAATATTCTTATCGGAGTTATATAATTGATGAGCAGCTAATATTGAGGAATCGCCGGCCAATATCTTATTTGCTGGACCACAAAGCTTTTCTCCATCCGCCCTGCTCTGCTGCTGCAAAGCTAGCTCTAGATTCCATAAAGCATCTCCCATTGACGGTCTCTCTCTTCCCGTTTCTGCCAAACACTTCACTGTTACATCAGTGAATGTCTTGAAGCATCCAGGGTCGATCTTTCCTTGTAGATATGGGTCAATGATCTGATCAAGCATGCCTGAATGATAACATTTTAAGGCCCATTCAGCCAGTCTCTGCGGTTCATCCTCATTCCCATGTGCAGGTACTATTGCAGGTTTGGCGCAGAGAACTTCAAACAACACCACTCCGAATGAGTACACATCAGACTTTGCTGTAAGTTTTAGGCACCGATAATATTCAGGGTCAAGATATCCGATGCTTCCTTTAACTTTGGTGCTAACATGCATGTCGCATTGGTTCATCGCATCAGGCCCAAGTTTAGATAATCCAAAGTCGGATACCTTAGCCTCCCATCTCTTGTCCAACAGTATGTTGCTGCTCTTTACATCACGGTGGATGACAATCTGCTTGGAACCTGTGTGGAGGTAGTGCAACCCGCGGGCTGCGCCAACACAAATTTTGAGTCTTTTCTTCCATGGAAGTGGAGGATTTTTGGTTTTGTACAGATGTTCTCGCAAGGTCCCTCGAGCCATAAAGTTATAGACGAGTATCATCTCTTTCTTCTCAAAGCAGTGCCCAATGAGAGAGACGAGGTGGCGATGGCGAAGCTTTGATAGCAAGGAGATTTCGGTTTGAAACTCATGCAAACCCTGGTGCGAAGAGGAATCTGCACGCTTTATAGCAACTGCACTGGCTTCTCCATCTAACCATCCCTTATAGACCTTCCCAAATCCGCCAGTTCCAATGAGAACAGCATCGGAGAAGTTGTTGGTTGCCGACTTGATCTTTGTCAGTGAGATGACATTCTCCCAGTGTGGCCCGCAGGGCTTGAGGCTTTTATTTCGGTATCGGGAGAAAAAGCTAAACCACCCCGAGGGTAAGTGAGCTATACAGAAACACAGAGAAATCAATGCTGGGATCCCACATACAATAAACAGGAAAATCCGGAAAGTTCTCCAATTGTTCTGAAGTGAGCTCCGAGAAGTACTGAAACCAAATGGATAGAGGCCTCCAAAATTACCAGTAGAGCCTGGCAATTTGAAAATTTCCAGTCCATTCACGATTCCCTGATTGTAAAAGCTGCGCGACACATTACTACGTATTGTGATCTCCAGATACTTCATTCCCGTTTCTGGTGCATCCCTCGATGAAGAAGAATTGATAATATAGTCTCTATAAACAGGCCGTCCTGGCATACTGCTCCACTTCATGATATCTGCATGATCTTCTGCAGTTGCATTATTAATATAGACTTGGAAAACCCTTCCATTTTGAGCGATTCCTCTTGTGATCTCACAGAAGTGAAACCTGACGAGGTAGCAGAACCCAGAACTTACAAGGAATGACCAGCTCATATTACCTCGAGGAGTGGTACCACCGTAGGGAATCAATGTTCTAGCTGTGGAGTAGACCTTCACTGGTGCAGTGTAAGCAGGCACCCCTGGGCTGTAACTTATTTTGACCTTGGATGGGTAAATAGCCGTGGAGGTTCCACGAGGCATAAGGTAATCCTCATCTCCTGACCAAAACGCAACATGCCAGTGTCATGTTCAGGGGGGATGGGTTGCCCGCCTATGTTTACCCTGTACATTGTTTTAAGCGCTCTATGATTGTAGGCATAGAATTGAGATGGATTTCCTATCAGTGGAAGTCGAACATCTCGGATGTACAGGTTTTGAGGCATTGACATGACCTCAATCTTGTTCACGAAGGCATAGGCATTGGAATGATTGGGCGAGGGGGTAAATGTTATGTTCAGGACGTGGAAATCCACCTCCACACTGAATTCTTGAATCACATACTCAATATCTGAAGGATTACTCGAATAGGAGGATCGGGAGGTTTGCAACAATGTGTATGGCCCTACACTGACAGAGAACAACGCATCGAATATGTCTAAACCTTGATAGGGGGCTGGATAGAAATGAAGTCGAATGAACTTGTGGCCGGGAGAGACGGAAAATGGGTGGGTAACTGAAGCGGGGAAAATACAAGCAGATGTCTTGGGATATGGGGTACCGGGATCCTGGGAGGCATCTCTGTTGGCTTTAACTCCAAAGCTGAGACTTTTTCTCTGGACGCCAGAGGGGATATCTCCTGCTGAAGGGTCGCAGTTTAGTGTTACCTTGTCGGTTGGCACGTAAGGAGGTTTACCTGCACGTATAAGGATTACAAAGTTCGTTTTTAGCAACAAGAACAGCATGGAATATAGCAAAAGAATAGAGGCATGTCTGTTTTTGCAATTCGTGTACATTGGATGGATTCCAAAGCGAAATTTTCCTAGAGGAATGAGAGAAAGATTGATGATCTCAGAGAAACAATACTTTGATACTTAACGTAGCAAGTCTTTGTTGAACCTTGCGGAAACGTGGTACAAATATAATTTACAAAATATGACTTTCACTATTACAATATTTTCTCATATCACATACAATACTTGAGCAAATTAGCTCCTATAATACTCGAGTACCTTGACTCCTACAACTCTCTCTTTTCTCACCCTCACGGATGGACTACTCTCTTTTCTCTTTATTTCTTTTACTCACGCCGCACACCACACCTCACACACACAAGACTCTCTACCACTCTACTCTTACACTACACAAGACCCCTACACCCACACACCTCACAACTCTCTACACAACACCCCCTTGGACTTCTTACTCACACACTCTTGGTTGGACACTCAAGGGGCAAGAACCCCTATTTATAGGAGGCAAAGTGGCTTTCTACACTATTCTAGAAGTATTACTTTATTATAGCTTGACAACTTAGATTTCTATGGAGAAGTCTAGAAGTGGTGCAGCTTATGGATTTTGCTAGAAGATTCTGGAGAAGGGAGAGATATGGAGAACTCTAGAGAGAGATCTAGAGAACTCCAGAAGAGAGAGAGGCGGTGATCTTC
This sequence comes from Eucalyptus marginata, assembly GCA_014182565.1. Classification (NCBI taxonomy): domain Eukaryota; kingdom Viridiplantae; phylum Streptophyta; class Magnoliopsida; order Myrtales; family Myrtaceae; genus Eucalyptus; species Eucalyptus marginata. The sequence goes on along the minus strand of CM024586.1, from coordinate 42,484,727 downwards.
AACAGTCTTGTGGTCAGATAGCTCTCCTACTAAGCGGAAAGGAGGAGACCCCTGGAGTTTGACCTCTGCCGGCCAATAATTCGACCACAAACAAACACGAAAGCAGTCAATCACGTAGGATATACGTTCTTGGCGAGTACTTGACTGCTTAAACGGTGAAGTTGTCAGTCCAAATCAAAGACTGCTCGATGTAGCAATGCTCTGAAAGTTCCCGGAAACAGGCGCTTCAGTACATTTCTATTGACCATCACTGTCTCAAAGTCCTAGTTTTGGATGGATTAGCCCCGTTAGAGAATCTATATCTCTCGACCAGAGAATGAATCTTGATTACAGGCGCTGGAAACGGGCTCTTCGGTACATTTCTATTGACCATCACTGTTTCAAAGTCCTAGTTTTGAATGGATTAGCCTTGTTAGAGAATCTACATCTCTCGACCAGAGAATGAATCTCTTGATTACATGGGCAATAAAAAGCATCTCTTGTGCCTTTTCATCATTGGGGTCTTCATCAGAAGGATTAAGACTTGTCCCAATGAAAATGAGATGATAATGATTTCTAACCAATAGCTAGGTCAGGACGGTGGATGAATAATCTAATCTAGTAACACACGGTCAAGTGGTGTAATTTCAATTTCAATTTTGGGAAATTTTGATTTAAGGCTTGAAATGGGGCCATTTTTCAAAAGAGGGCCTAGAGTGGATCTTATCTCAAATAAATGGTTGAAGGGGGAGGAGAATACTAGAAATGTCAAAATTTGTATATGGTTTGCTTTAATGCCAATTTTTTTTTTTTTCCGAGATCACTTAAGTGTCATTTTTTAAAAATAAAATAATCACTTAAGTATAAATTTTGATATAGGTCATCGGAAATCCAACATGGCCATATTTAATTAATTTTCTCAATCCTACGTGACTTGCAACATATCAGTCAGTACATAACCCTTAAACAACGTTATATAGCAGGTTAAAAAGTGATCACTTTAGTGACAATCCTTGCAAAAAAAAAAAAAAAAAAAAAAAAACAAAGTGTGTCACACCTCGATTCACAAGAAAAAGGGGCATGACACGGCCGTCCTTTTATCAAAGGACGCAGCCTCAACATAACCAAAAGTCAACCCAAAAACAATATATATATGACAAAAAGGGTATTTGGTTACAATATCAGAGTATATCTATAATCCACCAAAAAAAAAAAATCAAAACATAAACCTTTTAACTATGCACAAGTCATACCCAAAAATTTCCACCACAAAAGTCCTCCCTGAACGAATGCTCACGCCTACTCGCGACTCGCTGAAGAACCTGAAAAGCAAGTAGATGAGAGGAGTGAGCTACCGCAGCTCAGTGAGTAATACATTTCTTCTAAGCGGATCGAGAAATCACTATGCACATTTTAAAACACAAACATAACTCAAATACCGAAAGTATCAATGGTCGAATCCATTAGTCAATCTCGTAAAACATGTATCAATGGTCTATTCCATTGATTAATCTCATCAAATCACATCGATGGTCCATTCTATCGACTAAACTCAAATCACACATCAATGGTCCACTCCATTGACTAATTCATGCTCAAATGTCTAACCATGGTCACACGTAACGCCCGTGACGAGACGACCAAGATTCCCCCCTTGGCAAGGTCTCCACCTATTACTAGCCGGTGGCTCGGCCCACAAGGATATCCTAGATTAAGTATGCGCATACCCACACACCCCTCAGGGTCCACAGAGACATTGAGCATCAATAATCAATTACAATATCCAGTAATCCAACGTCAGAAAGAAAGTCATATCATAACTCAAAATTTGATATATAAATATCAAAGCATTCTCATTTCAAGATTCTTTCATAAAGAATTTCACAAACCATTTTCAACAACCATTCGAATCGAATTCGAAATATAACTCAGTCTTTCAAATAACGAAATGACAGTAATAACTCAATCCTGTTTTATGCAACAAAAGATGCATTTTATCAACTCATAAAGTATATAATTCACCGTGTTTCTCAAAACATGAGTTTAAAATACAAAGAAGAAATAGTGTCACTCACCAGGGAAAAGCCAAAAATCAAATACGATGCTCACTCGAACCACGCACTTGGATCCCTAACAATTAACGGAAAAACAATATCAAAAGGCCGAGTAAAAAGGAATATTCTTACAACGACTCGCCTAAACTAGGCCTATTAGTCGATAAAACGACACCTACGCGCCACAAAAGCACACAATTTAGTAGAAACCCAACATTTTCAGCTAGGCGCGGTCCATGCGCCAACTTCGTCACACCATAACTCCCTCCACAAATTTCCGTTTCAAGCCATCTTATAGTCTTTAGAAAGCTCTTTTAACGTACAACAACAACCCCAACTCAGCTGCCCAAAACAGAACTGAAAACAACAAAAAAAGAGGCTCGAAGCTACTGTCGCTACAGTATCAGATTGCGTCCCCAACTTCAAAATTCTGTTCCGGACAAACCACAAGCTCAAATCATGATCCGAAAGATGCTATAGCTTCACAACGTCCCAAAGTACCATTTATATAAAAATATACAGCTTAACGACTCAAAAATCGGGCTTCGCCACACAAATGTAAAAGAAATCCGAATTTCGAGCCCTAATTCCGGCGATTGCTTGAAGTAGGTGATTAAAAGCTTCGATTCCTTACTGGCGTTGCAAAACACACTTGGGTCGGCTTGATGAGGCGTTTGGATCATGAGCGTGCCAAAATTTTCCCTTTTTCCCTTTTTCTTTTCTTTTCTTTCTCTCTTCTCCCCTGTTTCGCGTTTTCCCCTGCTTCTGCCGGTACTCTTCTGTTTCTCTCCCTCTCTCTACCTTTTTAAACTCAGCCGAAGCTTCCTCCACTTTCCTTCAACTTTTTGACTTTTCAACCCTTTCTTTTTCTTTTCTTGTTTTAAAGTCCATATATTACAAAGTGATCGCTTCGATGCCTGGTGAAAACTTTTGGCACTAAAGTTAGCGCTGTATACAACTTTTGGCTTCTAGTGTCATTTTCTCTATATCAAATAAGAGCCTGAACTTGCTGGTCGGCCTAATTTTTGCCAAACAGCTTGCTCCAGTGACTGGAGCAGGGGTAGTATTGTCCAAAACAATTCTACTTTGGCTGAATTTGAATAAGCTAGGTTCTTTTTTCTCCAAAAAATTCATTTGCTACCGAGGTCAAAATTGATTTTGGAATTTGCTTCAAACTAATTGGGTTTATAGCTTGAATTAAAGAATTCGTTGGCTGTCTGAAGCAAACCCGAACCAATAATTCTTTAATATTGCAGAATTCGTTTGCTGTACGAAGCCTCCTGAATTTAAGTATTGTATTGCACAGATTTTAATCTGGAAAGTGGTTCCCCATCATGATGCTCCATCTTCAATTGCAACAGTAGACTTGGTGGTCATGAAGGTTCGATATTTCAAATGGCATGGTCATCTGAGGGCTACAAACTGGACTTTGTATCTGATCATCGTAGCTTGACATTTTAAACCTGCAGCTCCAGTGTAACTTTTTCAAGTTGCTTTCATAACGGTAAAGTTGCAGTCTCGGTTTACTTATGCATGTTATTTGAAAAGTTCATTGCAAGCTGCGACAATCTAAAGGCGCAGGGGAGGTTGAATGCTTTTTGGCCAGATTCCTTGAGTTTGGGATTGCCATATATCTATTAATGTAAGGTTAGTTAACTGAGAAGGCAAAGGGACAGAAATATTTTGGGATTGTGCTTCCAACATGTAATCTTCTATTTCTTAACTGTTTACTTTAGCCAGTTAATTATGCTTCATATGTGATTTACTCTAAATTGTTAGAGATCTCAATTATTTGCTATAATTTTTGTTCGGGTAAAATTTTTGATTTAATGATATGATCTATTCAATCAAACTTGGGCATGTATTGCCTACATAAATTCAGGTTGTTTTCCAGCATTGTGTTGTTGACTAGCTATTTATTTTTATTCTATCTGTAGTTAATATGAACATTTTTAGTCAGGTTTTACAATTTCATCTAGAGTAACTTTGTCCATTTGCCAATGATTTTTGGTGATGCATTGGAGGAGTAGCCAAACACTCTTGTGTACAAATTTGTCACTGAAGCCTATGGTTTGAGAATTCACTTCTTGTCAATACCAGTTGCAACCATTTCTGAGGATGATCTTAGATGTATCTCATTTTGCAGGTGTTTTTATGGTGTACTACTTGCTGTCTTAGCAAGTAAAAAGCCATTGAATTTGCAGTTGTTAAATATGTTGGTCAAGCCATTAATAGAAATGAGCACAGAGATTCCATACTTTGCAGCAATTTGTGCTTTGTCAAAGAATCCTAAGTACTAGGACAGAGTTCTGTTGGGCCATTAAGAACTCAGGTTAGCTGCAGGGGAAAATTATATAACAATCTTATTGCTGGATGAAAGCTTGGAAAAGTTCTGTTGAAGTATGACATGCTAATTATCTGTTGCTTCCTATTCATTGGATAGAGATCAGCAATTGGCCATCACTGAAGACATTGTTCCTTTTGAGGTTGTGGTTGCTGATATTTCCATGCTCCGACTTTCGTCATGTTTTCGTGACTCCAGCTGTCTTATTAATGTGTGAATATCTAATGCGTTGCCCCATTCTTTCTGGTCGGGATGTTGCTCTGGGATCTTTTCTATGCTCTCTGCTTCTCGTGGTTTGTTCTCTCAATGTAGTTCAAGTTTTTGCATATGGGATTCCTTTCCTCAATAGGTCACTGAGATATATTACTGTTTCTAGGTCAATAATGGCACGCATAAGCACCGTAGTTCAATGTCACATAATTTGAGGGTCCATCATCGCTTTTGTGCCTTGGACTTATTTGAGTGCATGAACAAGTTCTTTTAAATACTTCTTGTTTCTTTCTTTGTTGTTTAGTTGGTTACTTTTACCTCCTGTGTGAGTTTTCCATCATTGTATTGTGGAATTTCATCTTGCGGGTAGTGCCTTCAGACATGCGAAATGTTTCTTTAAGAGCAGTCTACATTGGTACACCTGTCCCACAAATTAAGGTCAATCGTAGTTGCTAAGTGTTGATTTTATTGTTTATACTAGCTACAATCCTGTAGACCATGTATATCATAGATAATCCGTAAACGTGTTTTTGTATTATAGGCTGTTACAAACATTGGACATGCTGCAAGCTAATTGCTCTCTATGAATGCTTGGCTGCTGGGTTTATACTTGAGCAAAGTAGTCTTTAGCACTCTTGACATAGTGTTTTCATCTTTTTACTATGCATTTCCAACCTTGATCATATAGTGGTTGGTATTTTGAAGCTTCATTATTGGTTTTTAGATGTGCAGCTGCAATTAACTGACGTCACTTGTTTCTATTGAAGGTAACTAAACAATCTCAGAAGTTTTGTCCAGAGGCCATAATGTTTCTAAAAACTTTGCTCTCTGCAGCAACGGACGGAAAAATAGGACCTAACCAAAATTTTCAGGTACATCTCGTGGTTTTCCTTTCCATTTGTGAATTTGCCCGACAACTTGGGAAATTCAAGGAGACTGATGAGTTGAGATGAAAATGACTGGCATGCACGAGTATGTTGTTTTGTGACAGCTTGACAATCATATGGAATTTAGAGTGCAAAGGCCTCTACTGTGTATTCACGAAGGTGCAAGTGAATTCAGCCCTTTGAATTTTCTGAAAAATAATTGACATGCCTGAGGAATCCTCTTTTTTCAGCTCCGATGGTATCAGTTAGTATGTTTTGGGTTTATCTTGTATCTTTCTTTGCCCATCGTTCTTTTTAGTGCAGTATGGATGTTAGCTATTTTGCAGTTTCCAAATGTTCAACTTTGTAAGCAGAAAAAGTGAAATATGCTCAAAAGGATCTCACTGTGTATAAAATCTCACGTTGTCTAAATGCAGCTGTACGTCTATCTTCAGTCAGGGACTCTAGGTGGTAAGGTGGTGGTGTGTGATTGAAACTTTCGTATGGCCAGGGTACCTACATATGTTTTTTCCATTGAAGGCCAGATGTGGAGGTGTCATGCATGTGGTGTTTTAAATACGTGTAGTGCACCTTTTTCACTGTATGCTTAGTCTGGACTGCATATACATAGTTTTGCCCTCTGTTAGTAAATGATTTACATCAAGCATAATCTGATGGAGATTTTTTTTTCTTCCGACAGCTTTGTTAAGGAGAGATTATGGTCCAGATCATGAGCGTCCTGAAAGGAGAAAGTTGAAGAAACTTACAAAGCAGGAAGCCAAAGAGGTGGTTCGTGAACTTCGTGGAGACAATTATTTCTCATTTGAGGTGAAAGAAAGAGATAAGGCATTGCTGGAACAAGAAAGATTGGAGAAGCACGGAAGAGTGAAAGCTTTTCTGCAGGACCAGGAGCATGGTTCTAAATCAAGACGACTGGGAAAGGCAGGCAGAGGAGATGAAAATGGGACTTGACAATACTCTCTCACCGAAGATTATGATGGACTGAAGGAGTCTCAACGCTTAGGAACTTGTGAATTCAGCTTGTAATTGTGGTAGTACCGGTTGTTGCCGTACCAGAGGATTAGTAGGGAGCCACTGATGCGATGCACTGATTGTATGCGGCATATAAATATTGCAGCGGATGGATAAGTGATATATCGAGAGCAGTTTTTCAGTCACGCTCCCGTTTGTTCCTACAGGAATGTCGTTTCAATATTGAAGAAAGTTATGTAAAACAGGACGAAGATTATCCTTTTGGCTTTACATTCCATTCCCGGCGTTTTATGTTTGATTCTAGTTATTAAAATGCTTTACGATCTACCGTTGTTGCTAGACACTTACAAGGTTCTATAGGATGAGAAATTAATTCAAAATCATTTATTGAGATTGGTTTTTGCTGGTCAAATTGGCATCTCAATGCTGAATTATGTGAATTTCCATTCTTTTTCAGCCAATGAAAATCAACACTCACTGATGTTTTATTGATGTGCAGTTAAATTTTATCAGGTAACATGAGGAAGTACATATTCACAAGATTAGGCATCACTGGATTCCTTCAAGAACGCATCCATTGCCACTTCTATTGGGGTGATTTGCCCACCTTCAAGTCGGATGAGGGAGGAGCACATGAAGGCATGGATTTATTTTTATTTTTATTTTACATCTATCAAGATGTTGGTTTATGCTTATATTTATTTAGTAATAGTAAGGTGTTTAACTACGCATATATGTCTATTTAGCATTTTCTAAGGCTTATATGTATGTGTCATGATCCGTGATTCTCCCGTACTTGTGACACTTGTGAATGGAGTTGGGGTTATTAGGTGGAGAGTGAGTGATGGAAAGGGGATAAACACAACTAGTCTATGGGAGTGGTGTCAGGACGGTTGGTACTAGGAATTTTAGGATAGAAAGATTATGTTACTTAGGAGCTTTGAAAGCGAGGTTGGCTTCTTCTGCACAAACTAGTTGAGAGTTGATGCCGCTCTCCTCTTGAGGTCATAGCAGGTTGAAACCAGTTGTCGAGCCTAAATTGATTTGTTGTCTTGTTAGATACACTATATGCCCGAGCTAAGTTGGGTGTGGTGCAATCTCATATAAGGAAGTTGTTTGTTGTATTGTTTTTTGGAACAACTATCGAACAAAGGCTAACTTGGTGATTGCTACTCGTCAAGCGTTGCACGGGTTATCCTACGGTCAAGGAACTACTAACCTGTGATGGATGGTATCAAAGTAGGATCCCTCCAATCAATGGGTTGAGTCGGAGAAAACCTATGGACAAAGTGTGGCTCTTGACTAGCTTCTAGGATGGCAATGGGGGCACAAGAAAGATCTAGTTTCTCACTGAATAGGGGAAACATTGTTGGATCAATTGGTTATTCTCAAGAAAAGGTCTGCTGCCATGTTTTCAACAAGGTAGCCTATTTTGCTATGTAGCACCGAAACGCGACACGACACGAGTGTCCGACACGACACGACACGTCGACACGTCATTTCTAAAATATAGAGAATTTCGACACGTTGCGACACGTTGAATATTAAATGAATATTTTTATTTTTAATTAATTTAATTCAAATTCATAAATAAATAAATAATTTAAAAAGCCTATAATAAATTTACACTAATAATATTAATAAATCAATTCATTTGAAATTCGAAAGATATATTCATAATTAATGCGAAACATGTTTTTAATTTTAACAAAAGTTATTGATAAAACTAATAATTAATAAGAAATTAGAATCGATTTATTTAAATAAATTCATGATTTTTTAGAATGATCAAAATTTATTATTATTCAAAATTCAATATTCTTACTTTTCGAAATTAGTTTTCAATTTCATTTATTTAATTTTTCTATAAAAAAAAATCCCCAAATCCACTTTTTCTTTTCTTTGTCCATTTCCCTCCACCCAAACTTATTTTACTTTTTTCCCTCCCAGAACAACTGCAGCTGTCAGCCTCACTTCCCCCAAAACTCAAAAGGCACGCCATCGTCCCCTCTTTTTATTATTTTTTATTCCCTTATCACAAACCCTAGCGACCCTCTTCTTCCTCCTTCTACCGCTCGCGCAAAAAACCGGACCAAGACAAACACGCAGACAGCAGACCTCGCTCCCCTCTTTTGCACCTCGCATCGTTTCTCAGCTTCCGACGATGGAGCAGACGCGACGCCGAGGAGGAGGAGATGCCGTCGCCGCCGCCGCCGCTCGGCGCCCCTCGGGCCCCGATCCCTTCCTCTTCTCTTCCTCTCTCTGGCCGTCTCTCGCCGTCGCTCGCGGCCTCTGCTCCCTCCCCCCCCTCGCCTCCACCCGGAGTCTTCCGGACACGCGTCGACACGCGTGTCGAGAAAGTTGACCGCGTGTCGGAAAATCCGACACGCGTTGACCGCGTGTCCGACCGTGTCCGAGCGTGTCGACGTGTCCGACACGCTCCGACACGTGTCGGACACGACACGGAAGCACGGACAACGTGTCCGTGCTTCATAGCTATTTTGTCGCGAGCGTTACCATTCGATATATGATCTAAAGTGGCGCATCAATGGTTAAGGAAACGCTAGGAAGCAATAGAACAGCCTGCAACTAGAGCATTGCGGAATAAAGTGGGAGAGAATGTCATGGTTTGTAATTCTCTTGTATTGGTGACACTTATGAGTGGAGCTTGGATTACTGGGTGACGAGTAAGCGATGCAGAGGGATGAACATAACTAGTCCAAGGGAGTGGCGTCTTGGTACAAAGAGTTCTAGGATAGAAATATTATGTTACTTGGGAGCTCATAAGGTGGGATTGACCTTTTGTGCACAAACTAGTTGGGAGCTTATGCTGCTCTCCTAATAGTTATGGCAAGCTGAAACCAACTATCGAGTCTAAACTGATCTGCTATCTCATTTGATAGACTATACACCCGAGCTAAGCCGGGCGTCATGCAATCTCATATGAGGAAGCTATTCACTGTATTGTTCTCTAGAACAACTATTGAACGAAGGCTAGCCTAGCGATTCTACTTTCCAAGCGCTGCATGGCTTATTTTGCGGCCTAGGAACAGCTGACTCTTGACATATGGCTATGCACCTGTACTCACGTTACAGTTTCCGTATGACAAAGGAATATAGCCACAATTTCTTTTAAGTGTTGTCGCTCGTCTTTAGAAAAGTTTTAGTAGCTGTTGACCTGTGATATCTACTTCTCCATTATAAAAGGTAGATTTGTCATAAAGATTTCAAGAGTTCACTCCAGTTTTTCATAATATATAGAAAGTTGGTCAATCTGGATCACTTAGATTAGTTTTTTTTGTTCAAATCTTATCTTACTATGCATGAAGATAAGCAGGAAGAAGTTTTTAATCTTCAAATTTTAATAGAGGATCTGTGGAAACATTTATTTTCTTATTAACATGCAATCCCAACTGAAGCTTAGCGGAGTTGGTAGCAGTTATGGACTGCTGGAGAAATTCATGTTATTGATCTCAAAAAGATACTTCTTGGGAGTTTATGAGGGATTCCACCTAAAACTCCATTACTAGATAAGGTTTTAAGATAGAGAACATTACCAAAATTGATTAGAACCTACTGCTCACGGGATAGGACATTGTGACGTGCACATAGCATTGTCAGAGTTTCTATGTTAAAACGATAAAGAAGCTACATGATGCCTAGCACAGTATCAGTTAGGACTGTATCAACCACATCGGTTTTGCTTAGATTTCTGAGACTTGTACAAAAAGTGCACTGTTACCCAGGTTTTTCGGTAATCTAGAGCAAGGGGATGAGACTGACAAAGGAATGTAATCGATGATGTCAATTGTTTTGATCCATCAAGGTTCTTCCAGGATTAGTTGTCTTCTTATTCTCTTTTGGGCTAATCATTCGAAGCTCAACTCTTATAACATGAGAACAATCACACAATAGGATTTACATGAATTTGAGGTTTACAAGGAGCAGCAGCGAACATGAGATATAGCTACACCACAAGAACCTTATCTACTTATAAATCTTTCATCGAGCAGTTTGGTGAATAATTTCAGAAAATTCTGCCCCAATATTCTTATCGGAGTTATATAATTGATGAGCTACTAATATTGATGAATTGCCGGCCAATATCTTATCTGCTGGACCTCTGAGCTTTTCTCCATCAGCCCTGCTCTGCTGCTGCAATGCTAGCTCTAGATTCCATAAAACATATCCCATTGAGGGTCTCTCTCTTCCTGTTTCTGCCAAACACTTAACTGCTACATCAGTGAATGTCCGGAAACAGTCAGGGTCGATCTTTCCTTGTAAATATGGATCAATCATCTGACCAAGCATACCCGAATGATAACATTTTAAGGCACATTCAGCCAGACTCTGTGGTCCATCCTCATTCCCATGGGCAGGTAATATTGCAGGTTTGGCACAGAGAACTTCAAACAACACTACTCCGAATGAGTACACATCTGACTTTGCTGAAAGTTTGAGACAGCGATAATACTCGGGGTCAAGATATCCTATGCTTCCTTTTACTGCAGTGCTAACTTGCATGTCGGATTGGTTCATTGCATCGGGCCCAAGTTTTGACAATCCAAAGTCGGACACCTTAGCTTCCCATTTGTCGTCCAACAGTATGTTGCTGCTCTTCACATCTCGGTGGATGACAATCTGCTTCCAGCCGGTGTGGAGGTAGTGTAACCCACGTGCTGCACCGATGCAAATTTCGAGTCTTTTCTTCAATGGAAGTGGAGGGCTGTTGGTCTTATATAGATGTTCTCGCAAGGTCCCTCGACCCATGAAGTTATAGATGAGTATCATTTCTTTGTTCTCCAAGCAATACCCTATAAGAGTGACAAGGTGGTGATGGCGTAGCTTTGAGAGCATGGATATTTCAGTCTGAAACTCGCATAAGCCCTGGTGTGAAGAAGGATCGGCACGCTTTACAGCAACCAAAGTCGCACCACCATCCAAGGATCCCCTATAGACCTTCCCAAATCCCCCAGTTCCAATAAGAACGTCATCAGAAAAGTTGTTGGTCGCGGACATGATCTTTGTCAATGGGATGGCGTTGTCCCCAAATGGCTTGCAGCATTTTGAACTTCGGTTTTGGCAGAGGGAGAGTGTGCCAGACCACTCGGAAGGTAGGTACAACAGTGTAACGGAAAGCAAAAGCACTGCAAAAATTCCATAAAAGATGCCAAAACTAATTCGAGTAGCTTTATCTTCTCTGCAAGGCGAACCATGAGAAGTTGCTGTACCAAATGGATTGAGCCCTGCCAAATTATCACTGGAGTCTGGTAATTTGAAAATCTCCAACCCATTCAAGATGCCCTGGCAATCACATTCAGATGGCCCATTATCACTACTTATTGTGATCTGCAGATCCTCCATTCCTCTATCTAGTTCTGAGCAATCAATAATGTAATCTTGATAGACTGGCCTCCCAGGCATACGACTCCATCTCACTGTACCAGCAGTCATATTATTGATGTAGACTTTGAAAACCCTTCCATTTTGTCTGATGTCTCTTGTGATCTCGCAGAAATGAAGCCTGACAAGGTAGCAGAACCCCGAATTCACAAGGAATGACCACCTCATATTTCCACCAGCTGGACTTAATGTTCTTGCTGTCGAGTAAACCTTCTCTGGTGCAGTGTAGGGAGGCACGTCAGGGCTGTACTTTATTCCAAGCTTAGATTGAAGGATAGAAGTTCGGGCTCCACCAGGAACAAAGTAATCTTTATCTCCTGACCACGAGCGCCCCATCCCGGCATTACCTTCGGGAGGGATGTCATCGCCACCTACATTTACCCTGTACATTGTCTCGAGTACCGTGTAATTTGCAGCATATATTCGGGAGGAATTTCCAACAAGTGGAAGTCGAACATCTCGTATGTATAGATTCGCAGGCATAGTAATGATTTCGATCTTGTTCACAAATGCATAGGCTTCAGAATGACCAGATGAGGGGGTAAATGTGATGCTTAGGATTTGGGCATCCACCTTCACAACAAATTCTTGAATCACACACTTAATATCTGAAGAATCTCTCAAATAAGAGGACTGGGAGGTTCTCAACAAAGTGTACTGACCAGCACTAACAGAAAATAATGCATCCGATACATTTAGGCCTGGATACGAGGCTAAACAGAAATGAAGTCTGATGAACTTTTGTCCAGGAGAGACAGTGAAGTTGTGGGTAAATTGTCTAGGAAATATACAAACAGATATCTGGGGATTCGATGGAGTACCATAGTCCCCAAGGTCGGCTTCATTGGCTTTAACTTTCAGGCTAAGACTTTTTATCTGGACATCAGATGGGATGTCTTCTGCAGAAGAATCACAGCGATATGTCGTCGTCTCCATCTGCAGGCGAGAGTGTTCATCTGCATACACAACTACAAAGTTTGTTTCTAGCAAGAGACCGAGGTAACATAGAACAAGAATTATTCGCATGAGGTTTTGAGACATGTAACTTGAGAAGAATGATGATGGAGAAACAGAAATTTGAAACTTTCACGGAGCTGGTCTTTTTTGGTTAGATATCAAAATCTAGTTAGCTTCTGTATTGAACAGAAATGGACTCCTGGTGCTTGACCTCTTCCTGCCATTCAATTCTGAGATAGAAGTAGAAGAAAAAGACAATGCGGATTACGCGTTCTAAGCGAAGACCTTGGAATATGACACGTCAAGTCTGCTCAAGTAGCTATCCTGGCTGACTTCTACGGTGAAGTTTATTGGTAAAGAACAAAGGCGTGTCTTTTTTTTTTTTTTGGGCAGCTTGGGTACATCGGATGGATGCCAAAGGGAAATCTTCTGAGAGGCATTACAGAAGTATTGATGATCTCAAAGACTTGATATATCAACTCTTGTGGTTGGACAACTCTCGTACTACAGGGGAAAGGAATGACTCCTAGGCTATGTTTGGTCGTTGATATTTCTAATCAGGATATGATTGAATAGGATATGATATGAAATTTAAGAGATTTTGATGTATTTTATCCATTATTTAGTGATTGCAGTAATAAAATCGAATATATTCACATTATATTATGTACGTTATTTGGTATAAACGACACATTAATAAAAATAAACAAAAAATTTTACAAACGAAGATGGTAAAAATCTTTTGCGACACTCTTGCTTTATTTTATTTGGTTTTTTTATTTTATTTTCCACTCTTTTATTAATTAATTTCCTTTTTTTATTTTTCTTCCTCTCCCATCAATCTCTAATAAAATTTTATTAAATAGTAGATTGTATTGATATAACCAAAATGCTAAAATATAAAAAATATATAATAAATATGAATATATTTATATTTATATATTGAAATCATTTTATAAAATATAATTAAATTCAAATATATAAAAATAAAAATAAGATGAAATGAAAATAACTAAGTTGTTATTTTTGTTATATTGAATTATAATTCAAATATTATTTATATAGAGATATTATCTTAATTTTGTTAATTTAAAAAGTCTATCATTCGAAAAATAACTTTCTTATTTTGGATGCTAGAAATTCTATCCACCTTTATCTCACCTCCCCATGGGATAATTTTATCCAATCTATATCCCCCTTTATCATATCTTGAGCATACACTAAATACAAGATAGGATTAATTTTATACCATGTAGAATTTTATCTCGACTGCCAAACGTAACCTTAGAGTTTGACCTTCGCCGGTCATTAATTGAGACCCATCACAAAAGTAGTTGGTCACGTAGAATATACGTTCTTGGCGAGTACTTGATTGCTTCAATGGTGAAGGTGTCTGTCCAAATCAAAGACCAATCAATTCTGGGATCAATTGTCAAGGGTGTCTTAAGTCCGCTCAATGTAGCAATGCTTGGAAAGTTCCTGGAAATAGGCGCTTCATTACATTCCCATCAATCATAGGCGTATGCAAGTGTCATGGTCCGTGATTCTCCCATACCCGTGAACTCTTGAGAGTGAAGCTTGGGTTATTGAGAGAGAGTGAGGATGTAGAGATGATGAATACAATTGGTCCGTAGGAGTGGCGTCAGGATGGTTGGTGCTAAAAGTTCTAGGATAGAATGATTATATTATTTAGGAGCTTTGAATGCGGGGTTGATCTTCCGTGCACAAACTGGTCAGGAGTTGATGCTGCTCTCCTGAGGAAGCCATGGCAGGCCAAAATCAGTTGTTGAGCGTAAAAAAATATGTTGTTTCACTCGATGGACTAAACGTTAGAACTAAGTTGGGCATGGTACGATCTTGTTTAAAGAAGTTATTTGCCGTATTGTTCACCGGAATAACTATAGAAGGAAGGCTGACCTGATGAATTCTACTTGCCAAGTGCTGCACGGGTTATTTCCACGGCTAAGGAACTATCGACCCGTGACAAATGGTATTAGAGCAGGGATCCCTCTAGTAGGTGGGTGATTCGGGAAAAGCTTGTGGTCTTCCACCGTCCTATGAGGGCGGAGAGTGATCGTCGGGGCTAAAGGGGTTCGAACAATGTGCGGCTCTTGTCTAGCTTCTAGGATGGCAATAGGGGCATATGAATGAGTTGAATTGCTTGATGAATGGAGATAACGTTCCTGGATGAATGAACGAATCTTAAGAAGAGGTCCATGATCACCTTTCCACCAAGGGGGATCCTTTGTTGGCTTGCAGAGATCAAGAGGAGTTTAGTAGATGAAAGAAGGTGCTACCATAGGGGTGCAGTTGGCTAGGGGTGCCATACTTGTCGGAGAGTACAAGTGACTGGAGATTGGCGAACAGCTTTAATCGGGGGAAGCAAGCAATGGAGTGGAGTGACTTGTTTTGTTGGGCGAGCATTGCCATTTATGTAAGTCTTAGGGAGTGGTATTGATGGTTAAGGAAACACAAGAAAGAGATAGATCAACCCGCAACGCAACAAGGGCGTTGCGGAATTAAGTGGGGGAGTTTGTCACGGTCCATGATTCTCTCGTACCCGTGAACCCTTGGGAGTGAAGCTTGAGGTTATCGAGGGAAGAGTGAAGATGCAGAGAGGATGAATACAACTGGTCCATGGGAGTGGCATCAGGACAGTTAGAACTAGGAGTTCTAGGATAGAAGGGTTATATTATTTAGGAGCTTTGAAGGCGGGATTGGCTTCCAGTACAGAAACTGGTTTGGAGCTGATGCAGCTCTCCTGATGAGGCTATGGAAGGTCGAAACTAGTTGTTGAACGTAAAGAGATCTGCCGTCTCACTTGATGGACTAGATGCTTAAGCCAAGCTTGGCGTGGTACGATCTTGTATAAAGAAATTATTCATCGTATTGTTCATTGGAACGACTATAGAAGGAAGGCTGGCTTGGCAAATTATGCTCGCCAGTGCCGCATGGGTTATTTCGCGGCCAAGAAACTATCGACCCATGACACAAGCATGTTTAGGTAAAAACCTTTTCAAAATTAGAATGCAAAAATCACTATGTAACACTAGGTAATTATTTCATTATCAATATCAGTATCGCTGTTGACACTTAAATTTTGGCGACCCATTCATTTATTTATTGCATAAAATTAGGGATTAATTTTACCCCTTTAAAATATTAGAATTAAATTGTGTAGCATATAGTTTTAGGAGCATTTTTTTTATTATTGCATTTGCATTGGACCTAGTGACAAATGGGTTTGAATTGGTAGTTCTGAGCTTTAATTTGACGAGTTGGACTAAGCCCACGAAGAGAGCAAATTAGCCCGAGCTCGTTATTTTTTATGACCGAAAATTATCTTGTGAGAAATGGAGATTTAATATCTTCGGTGATATGACGGTGGATTTTTCAATATATTCGAAAAGGGCAAGTGTGACAAGGAGATATTACGAGCTCATATTTGCAAGATTTGAAATTTGAGAAAAATCCTATCACAATCTTGAATCTTTGGCAATATATGATAAAATCGGTGGAGAATATTCGGGAGGAGATCTTCGTGTATGTTGATAAAAGCTTCAGTCCCTCGCTTATAAATTGACTCGCATACATACGAAAAGGGGGGCTTCTCTTTGATCACTTTGTAGGGGGTGTTTTTTATTTCGTATTTAAGAGTACTTTTGGGTTTAGGGTCAAAGTCAACAAAAGAAAGAGAGAAAGAGAGAGGAGACGTGAAAGAAAGAGGGAGCAGAGGGAAAAGTACAATAGAGAAGGGATATGGACGTGTGGCAGGAAGAGAGAGAGAGAGAGAAAAAAAGAAAATAAAAAGGTCTTCTTCTTCCTCTCGCAACAGCTCCTTGCCGCCCCCGCACAGCGCCGCCATGCATCGCTGCGCCACCGTCGCCTTGCAGCTGTTCTAGCCCCCTAGCCACGCCTTCGCCCACGTTCCTACAACCAGCCCCATTGCCGATGCCTGTAACCGAGCCTTCGCCACACATCCGCTTGTCGTCCTTTGCGCCGACCGCCGCCGCTTTCTACTCCGCTCGCGACCTACAGCACCCGCAAGCTTCCCTTTGCGGTAGCCCAAACTAGTCGTCGACGCCCCTTTGCCGTGTCTTCTTCGGCCCGAAGGCTGCGACGCCGTCGTTGCCCTCGAACGCCGACACCCCCACACTCGCCGCCTCCGCCCGCGAACCAGCTGCAATGACCTGCCCCAGCCATTGCACCTCGCCACCCCCCTCACCCGCGACCAGCTGCAGCAACCCTCGTCGCGCGCCTATTGTCCCCTCGTCGGAGCTTTGAGCACCGGCACCCCCTTAAGCCCGTGAACAGCATTCAACCAAGCCAACAATTGTGCCACCCCAACGTGAGCCACACCAAGTCTCCATCATAATTCACGAGTTGCCGTTCGCTAAGCCAAATTTGGAAACTAAAACTTGAGTTAGGTAAAAATCTTGTCTTCTTTGGTTTTCAAATATTTTTTTTTTATTTGAAATATTCGTTGATGCACATGATTGAAATCCCCGATATGCCATGATATTCGCAACTCGAGTAGCCTTCTAAATTGGGAAATCTTCCTAATTTCGCAACGTGCATATGATTGATGATCCGATTTCACGCTCAAAATACGACCTCAATCGCACGGAAAAATCACCAATCCGATCTCACGCTCGAGATACGATTCATGATTTTGTTTAAAATTGGCTAATTCGATCTCATGCGCAAGATATGATTCGTCAATTTATTTCCAAAATCAAATTCGAACAATGGATGATATTTTTGATGACCGCGAATGATTTGGTGCTTACCTTGCTTTAATCACTTTATTTATCCCAAACATACAAAAAAGATTGCATTTGCATATCAAGTTGATTCCCTAGATAGAATTGCATGATAGAATAGTTAGATTCTTTTCTAATTATATTAGAATGCATGTTTAGATGGTATCTAGGTTAAATAATATCTTTCAATTAAAAATTGCGTGTCGAGATAAATTTCTAAGTTAAGATAGGATTTGGATTAGTCTATTTCCTAACTTAAAATAGATAATATCTCATTTTATTTAGATTTTTATTATTAGTAATTTTTAATTACAAATTTTATAAAAATACAAAAATATCATGCACATGTCATATAGAATTAGGTTCATGAAATGTATGTCATTTAGTGATTGTTGCTAGGTTCATTTAATTAGAAAATGTCCGTCATTAGAATTAGGTCATTTGGTTAAATTGCATTGTACATAGATTGCGTGTTAATTATATCTAGGATTGTTGATGTGAATTCTGATCTAACATCGCAGATACTTTCGATGCTATGGGGGTAAGTCCCATAATTTATTTATTGCATTATTTGGGTGTTAAATTGGTGGTTTGCGCACCTGCATGATCACCTCACATGTTAGTAAAATAAATTAAAATCAATTCAAACTGCCTGCAAAATATTTTTTTTTAAAAATGAAAAAGAAATTTATCGAAAGGGCGTTAGAGGAATTTAGCGTAATCAAGTCCTCGAACTCATAAATCTCTGGTTCGCATGAATAAAATGAATCTCCAATTACTCTACTTGGGTTTCTAATCGACCCACCAAAAATATATTAGTGGCGACTCCTAATTGAAAAAGCAATTTCATGTTAAGAACTTAAACTTAAGTTGCGAATTGGTATGGGTTTGGGAGAGTTCGAGCTAATTTTAGACTTAGTAGTCCATTAGCCTAATCCTAGGTGGTACACCCAAAATTTAGGTCGCAACAATCACTTTTCAGAGTTACAAGTCTCAGTTACAATTGCAATAGATATTTTACCAATATAAAGTGGTAGCGTAGGTATATAAAATTTGTTTCTATCAACAAGAATAGCACGTTATTTAGACAGAAACAAACATGGAAGCAGTTAATCACGTAAGATATATGTTCATGGCGAGTACTAGGGGGATGTAAACGTTACGCTGTCCTATTGCTTAATGTGGGAACTCGTCAGTCCAAATCAAAGACCATTTAAATCTCGGATCAATAGTCAAGTGCCCCTAAAGTTTGCTCAATATAGCAATGCTTGGGAAATTCTTGGAAACAGGCGCTTCAGTACATTCCTATCAACCATCACCGTCTCAAAGTCCTCGTTTCGAATGGATTTGCATCGTTAGAGAATCTGAATCTCTTGATACAAGTCATCAGATGAATCTCTTGATTCCATAGACAACAAAAAACATCTCCCACGCCTCTTCATCCTGGGGGTTTTCGTCGAAAGGAAAAAGGATTTGTCCCATCGACATTGAGATATTAATGATTTTTTACCATTGGTTGGGCTAGGATAGTGGAACAATAATCTCATTTAGTAAGAGATGTGCAAATATTGACTCGATATACTGTTGCGACCTACCCCTCGGGGGGAGGGGGGGAGGGAGTAGGTTTAGGGGTATTGCCTAAAGGATGGACCTAAGGCCCATGATTAGGCACGGACTCTCCCAATTCTATACCTCGCGTGACATTACGGTATTTTTAAGAATTTTGCAATAAGGAGTCGCCACTAGCCTATTGGGGTCGGCTAGAAACCAAGCGGGGCATGGGAGTATGCCTCACTTCCTTCTTAACTAGAGAATCTAAGGTCCAGGGCTCCACACAGAGTTGGGGAGGAGGAGTCATTCGAGCATTTCAACGAGCAGGCGCCGTGCGTTGTGGATTTGGGGGGAGGGGGGTTTCGGCTCGGCCGAGGCCCGAGCACCGTTCACAAACCTCAAGGAGATGTGCCAGAACATCAAAGACAGACATGGAGGACGGGTGGTGGCCAGAGCTCTCTCGAAACAGTCGAGGGATCTCCGGCCGGCTCGGTACTAGACTACGTACACCAGGTGTTTGGTGAAATGTCTACCTGGGTTCTGGAGAGGTTGTGTTGGAGAAAACTTCCTTATTGTTTTGAAATTGACAAAAGTTTCCATCAGTTTAGTCTGAAGACTTGCAGACTCTATCGTCAAAGTCTGAAAACCTCCAGACTCAAGATTTAAAGTCTACCCTCACTGATAGCTTCCAGACCGACGAAGAAAAGATTTATTCGATGAAGAAGACTTATCCATATGCGAGTATATCTTTAAGGATTTGATTCGTTCGGTTGAAGAAGATCTCATGGCTGGAGATAACATCTCTTGATCAATTATTCTTATCAATACGGATAATTAGATCTGTCGATTGGCGAAGTATACTTGGAAGGTTTTACTTATGAAAACCTGGATCCTGATTGTATGGGCGAGCATGATTGGTGGGCTATCATCACATTCCTTAAATAACTTGGGATCTCCTAATTGATTCTATCCAACGAGTAGATTGGAAGAACTCTTTTGGAAGGTGCCAATGGTTATAAAGGCATGGAGAAGTATATAAGGAAGACGCTCAAGTTATTCGAGAGTGTGCGTGAAAGAAGAATTCCAAAATCTGAAGCTCCTAGTTCTTTGCTGATTCAATCGCTGAGCTTATATTGTATTCAAAAGAGAGATAAAATATTTGTGAGACCTTGAGGAAGTGTAGTAGAGTTTCTACACTGTGGAATCAATGACGTGAGACTGTAAAATCTCTTTTGGTTCTTAGTGAAATCCAGCCAGTAGGTTGTCAGTGCGGAAGAGTGAACGTAGGCTTGGTCTAAGCCGAACCATTATAAACCTTATGTTTCAATTCTCTTTCCCTAAACTCTTTACTTTAATTCATAGCTTTATATAACAGCTTATAGTCTTTTACATCTTCAGTTTATTATCCTTAAAAGACGAATTAATTAGTTAAGTCTTGTAAAACTTGTTTTAACACCTATTCACCCCCATCTAGATGCTCTTACTAGCTCTATCAGGTTGCAGCGGCGACGTTAGTTGGGATGGTTCACTAGCGGTGGCGGTGGCCTAGAGATGCGTCAGTGGTGGTAAGGTGGCTCGATCTCCTCTTCTTCTCTCTTTCTCGGTCCTTGCCCTTCTCTTGGCGCCTTCTCCGTTCCCTCCCTTTTCCTCATTCTCTCCTCCATTTCTCCTTGTTTCTCCTCCCTTCGGTGCCCTTTGCTTCGCCCTCTCGCCCTCTCGCCCTATCCTCTGCTGCTTTGCCCCTCCTCTTTTCTTGTGCTTTGCTTTTCCTCGCTCTCTCGCCGCCCTGTCCCTACCGTTGTTGCTTTTGCTTTTTGCGGTGTCCGGGCATGAAAGATGGCTGGAGGAGGATGACCAGCCGTGGTGGGCCGGGCTGGTGGGCGCGCGAGGAGAAAAGGCCGGGCCGGGCCTCGCATGCGAGAGAGAGAGGAAAATAGGAGGGGCGGGTTGGGCCAAGGCCAAATTCAGCGACCGACCCCTCGTGTCCCCCTTTTTTTTGTTTTTTTTTTTTGTTGTTGTTGTTTTTTTTTTAATTAAAAAAAAAGGTGTCAACGATTGCCCTCTTTGAATGTAGCCTTGAAGAGGTTGCATTCAAAGACATAAGACACTTAAATTATTTCAGCGGGAGAGAGATCTCGAGTACATGGGCACATGACAGGTCGACGGAAAGGACTCAGAGCTATGTAAGCGCGTCTTGTCAATAAGAGGAAGAAAGACCCCGGGCTATAGAAGCACGCCGTGTCATAAGAAGAAAGAGAGACTCTGGGCTACGGAAGCACGCCGTGTCATAAGAAGAAGGAAAGATCCCGAGCTACAGAAGCACACCATGTCATAGGAAGAAAGAGAGACCCCGGGCTACAGAAGCACGTCGTGTCATAAGAAGAAAGAGAGACCCCGGGCTATAGAAGCACACCGTGTCATAAGAAGAATGCAAATCCCGAGCTAAAGAAGCACGTTGTGTCATAAGAAGAAAGAGACCTCGAGCTACAGAAGCACGTCGTGTCATAAGAAAAAGGAAAGACCCCGGGCTACAGAAGCACGCCGTGTCATAAGAAGAAGGAGAGACCCCGGGCTACAGAAGCACACCGTGTCATAAGAAGAAACAGAGATTCTGGCCTACAAAAGCACCCCATGTCATAAGAAGAAGGAAAGACCCCGGGCTACAGAAGCACGCTGTGTGATAAGAAGAAAGAGAGACCCTAGGCTACGAAGCATGCCATGTCATAGGAAGAAAAGAGAGACCCCGAGCTACGAAGCACGCCGTGTTATAGGAAGAAAGAAAGACCCGGGCTACGAAAGCACGTCGTGTCATAAGAAGAAAGAGAGACCCCGGGTTATAGAAGCACACATTGTCATAAGAAGAAGGAAGACCCCGGGCTACAGAAGCACGCCGTGTCATAAGAAAGAAGAGATGAAGTCTCACCGTGTAACAACGGGTTTCGACCGGGTTGGAAATACATGATTTAAGGAAAACCCATGAACCTTTTGAAAATCGCAGTTTAAAAATAGACTCATGAACATTTTAAAAGCGTGGTTTAAGGATAGACCCATCAATCGTGTGGTTTAAGGATAGATCCACCAACCGTGTGGGTTAAGGATAGACCCACTAACTGTGTGGCTTAAGGATGACCCACGAACCTTGTGGTTTAAGGATAGACTTACTAACCGTTGGAGACAAAGCATGGTTTAAGGTTGACCATGAACCTTGTAGATGACATGGTTTAAGGCTGACCATGAACCTTTGCTCTAACCCCTTGAAAATTGCATGGCTTCACTAAGGAATCCTGTCAAACTCAACTTAAGCAAATGTCATTAGGGACGTCATCAAGAGACGTATTGGCAATATTGCAGCATTAATTGAACAAGCTAATCAAGCTAAGTCCAATTGCTTTAAAAAAACATTCGATGTCAATCAGCATCATGTGGCGCAAAATCGTCATTTTGCTCGGGGGTGTATCATTAATCATCAAATTCTCTAGGAGTCAAGTTCTTATCAGAACGGCTACGACTTGTGAAAAAAGATCATTAAGCATGCCAAACTAGAGCTTCTTAGTTAGAAAGGGTTTCTCACACTCTCAATAAAATGGCTGCTTGATTTCATCAATTCGCGTGGGAAGTAACTGATTATTGAGGGTATCTCACATAACCCATGTCAAAGGCTTTCAGAAACATTCGCAATGAGCACAATCTGATTGATCAAAAAGTTCTTTTGAAAGGACTGCAATATATGTTTGGTCATGAGCTTACATAAAGTGATTATTGGTTTGAGACCAATAAAGGAACATTTTTCGCTATCTTCGTTGGGTTCACAAGTCAAGAACTTGGAAGATAAGACAAGATAGAATTGTTTCCACTCCTTCAAGCGGTAGCTTCTTTGTGGCATTCTCATTCCCAATTAGAAGAGACTTCGGAAGATAGTTGTAATGTTGGTTCAGGAGAGGCTTGAAAGGCTTAAAATTTTCAAGAGGGTTTTTAAAAGTCGATGATCATCATGGCATCATGATCAGGTCACTCGATCTTTCGAAATCATTTAACTTTTGAAACACAGCACATCTCGAAAGTCCATTGACTAATCATTTTTGCATGGGAGCTTTGCTCATTTCTTTAATTTCCTTAGCTCTTGCGATGATTTTTTTATGTAGACACTTGGATTTTGATAATTTTTCTTTCACATAAGAAGCAGCCTTTCGACTCTTTTTCTTGTCAAGCATTGGCCTTATTTTTACCAGGCACATTGCTTTTTCATGCCCCCTAATTTTGTTGAACTTTTTGCTGTTTGAACTTTTGGAGCACTTATGATTTTCGAGATGCTTTTCACGTTTTCTCGTAAATGTCAATTATATGTGGTCAATCCTTATGCCTTGCCCCAGTGAAGGGAGGTGATCACCGCTCGGGGTTCAAAAATGAACAATTAGGCCCAAATTGGTTAAAGCAACGGGTATCAATGTTTGGGTAGAGAAGGAAGTGCTATTCTTCACCTTGGGATGAGTCAAGCTCGATGAGAATTTCTCTCGAAGCTATCACCGAAAGATTGATGCAAGTGAAAGTAATAGAATCTTTCTCAATCTTTCGCTCTACAACACGACCGTAACCTCTTATGCTGCCCCAATGTAGGGTCGTTCTTGACAGGGGTACTTTGAAGGATCATATTTATTCGGCCCAAAGGGGTAGCAAGATATTAGTGCAATACTTTGGATTGATGAAGGAAACGCCTTTATCATTTCGATCTTTGCACTTAATGCGAGTGAATCATTCGTCCTAAGAGAATGTCGCTTTTTCACTCAACTCTCAAAAGTGTTTGAAGGACGTGTTTGGAAATGGTTTACCTTTTTTCATCCTAAGCACTTCTTGTTTGGCATGGTTAACGTTTCACCTTTCACTCTACTGAGATCATCTGAGTAGATCAATCTCCATAGGAAAATTTGATTCAAAATGAATTGTTAGGGAAATCCTTTATGATGTTTTGAAGATGGCAAAATAAATCAAAGGCTACTAACGTGTTTAATGGGTGAGTAACAGACTATGTAGATGATTGAACATGTAAAGGAGATTGTCAAAGTCTATACTTGGAAGAACTAGAAGACATACTCTATCTTTGAAGCTGAATTTATTCGGGACGTGTCCAGACTTTAAGGCTAAATCTGTTCGGAAGCAGAATATGTTCGGACTTACGTTCGAGATTGTAAAGTCTATTATGAAGATTTCTAGACTTCTATGTCAAAGTTTGAAGACTCCCGAGACTTTTGCGTCAAAGTCTGTTTTACATTAGAAGTTTGCCATCTCTAACAAATTCCGACTGAACGCAAATGAAGAAGGAAGACTCTCGAGACTTTACATCCGAACGAGACACATGTTCGAACGTAACAAGCAATTAGAACGAAGCATGTCCAATGAAACAACTTGACATAACGTAACATAAGCCCCAAACATATAACGGCTAGTGATCTGGTTTGGATTCTACATCAATATAGATTTGATTAACTCAATCTAATTGATTAACAATTGGATCTTGAAGACAAGAACTTTCTATACGAAGAAGCTCTACTTATGGAAATCAAGATTCTGTTTGTATGAGCGCTCATAATCAATTTGGGATTCTACTTCTATCACTCAATGGCTACTAAATCTTCTAGATACAAATCTGTCCAATGGGTAGATTGGAAGGCGATCCTCTAAGATACTGTCCAACGGCTAGTTTGGAAGTGGATGAGTATTTAAGGAGATCAATGACCGATGAGCAAGTAAGAGATGGAGCGTAGAATTTATAATTCCAAAGTCTGAGCGAATCGATCATACACTTGTCTCTTGTGAGCTTAAATGTCTTTGATCGTGAGAGAAATACTAAAAGAGTGACTTAGTAAGATAGTGTGATCTATTACTAAGTGTTTGCACTCAAAGTTGTAATCTTTTGTTGATTGTATAGTGGAATCTAGCAGAAGGCTGTTAGCATGGGAGAGTGGACATAGGCTTGATCTAAGCCGAACCACTATAAATTCTGTGTTCTTATCCTCTTCCTTAAACTCCTTTACTTTGTTCGTAGTTCTGTTTATAGTTAAAGTCTGAACCTGCTCAAAGTCTGTTGTTTTTCAGACTCAGTTTTAAAATTAAAATATTTTTATTGTTCTTTGCGAAAAATTGTCTTCACACCTATTCACCCCCTAGGTGTTCATACTAGCACTCACAATTGGTATCAGAGCCAAGTGCTCGTTTTATTAAAGTGTTTTTACTTTTGAGCTAAAGATCTTCTATGGCTAGTATCTTAGCACCAGGACTTATGGAAGGGCAAAGCAACACGAGGCCACCATATTTTGATGGAAATGAATACAACGTATGGAAGAAAAAAATGAAAGCATTCCTGAAATCCAGAGATTCCTTGCAATGGAATGTTGTGAAAAAAGGAATCAATCCCACTGCTGCGTCTACATTAAATAAGAATGACAAAGACAAATAAACCGAATCCCCCGCTCCTATGTCTCGGACGGAGATGTCCAAAATAGAAGCTCTTGATGCAAAAGCCATTTATTCTTTATATTGCGCCTTGTCTCCTGCTGAATATAATAGAATCTTTTCATGTAAAACAACAAAAGAAGTTTGGGATAGACTTCATGTCACTTATGAAGGGACTGATCGTGTAAAAGAGACAAAAGTAAACTTCTTGCTTGGCAAATATGAATCCTTCAAGATGAAGCAAGTAGAGTCGATTAGAGATATGTTCAACCGTTTTACAGAAATTGTAAATGGTTTAGCATATCAAGGTCAGCCAATTTCTACCCCAATGAAGGTCAACAAACTCTTGCGAGGACTCTCAAAATATTGGAATCATGTCGAGACCTCAATTCGGAGACTCGAGAGGATTATGCCACTCTCCGTTGATGAATTGATTGGCACTCTTCAATCCTACGAAGTGGAACAAATCAACAACGAAGATGCCGAAGGTAAGAAGTCCATCACTTTAATATCTAACGCTGATTCTGATGATACAAACTCAAAAAATGACATGGACGATGAAGAACTTGCTTTTATGATCAATAAATTCAAAAAGTTGAGTAGAAAAGGAAGGAAAATCAGTGGAAGAAGACAATACAAGCAAAATGGGTTGAAAAGAACCATGAAAGAAGATAACAAGCAAGGAAATATATGCTTGATGGCACATTCAGACTCAGACTCAAATTCAGAATCAGAATCAAACTCAGAAGAATCAAACTTAGAATCAGAGTCTGACTTTGACACGACTCAGAATCCAATGAGGAAATCGAGGTAAGCCATTCAAAAATTCCTATCAAAGTTTCAAAGTATATAAACGAGCTTTGCTTAAATCTTAAATCTTCTCTTAAAAGGATCCCCGAACTAAAAAAGAAGAATTCTTGGCTTAGGCAACAAGATCTTTCTCGAAAAGAAAAGTTTGAAATTTTGCAAAAAGATTTTCTACAAATAAAAGAAAGTTGAGATTTACTTGTAAAAGAAAATGATTCTTTAAAAAAGAATTTTGAAATATTTCGACAAAATTTTCAAATGGTTCAAAAACATTAGAGCATATTATTTCCATACAAGTACCTTACTATAATAAGTCGGGACTTGGCTTCAATAAGGAAAGTGATTCTCTAATAGATTTTCCTAAAGTCAAGGAGAGACTTAGAAAAAGACCTCCTAGACTTGCATACGAAAAGCATTTTCAAAAGATCTTTACAAAGCCTGTTGGTCGAAATGTCCTCAAGTGTTCAAATTGTGGAAACACAAAACACTTTGAGAAAGGATGTCCTAAAATCTAGAGACCTATTAAGAAAGATTGGGTAAAAACAACATACTCTACT
Source organism: Eucalyptus marginata (assembly GCA_014182565.1). NCBI lineage: Eukaryota > Viridiplantae > Streptophyta > Magnoliopsida > Myrtales > Myrtaceae > Eucalyptus > Eucalyptus marginata. Next base: position 42,457,796 of record CM024586.1, on the reverse strand, counting down.
AACTCTCATGGGCCCAAGAAAATATGAGTACCAAAGAAAAGATAAGTTGTTTTCGAAGGAAATAAAGGAAAAGAAGAAAGAGAATTTGATAAGGAATCTATATTTTTATTTGGTTTGAGTACATAATTCAAAATTTCTCATTATACTTATATTCTCTTTGTGCCTCAATAGATTCGGATTTAATTATGACCGTATTCTATAATTTGTTTTATTGAAGAAAGAATCGTGTGATTTGTTTTTGCGATTCGTGAGTTGCGATTTGATCTAATATGTGTGATTGATTTGATATCTTTCTTAGAGGTAATTCATATTATTTTGTCTAGTTTTATGCTCTCATATTTTGTCATATTTTGTAGAGTGAAAATTTGTTTTACGTGATAATTAATTTATTATGCAAGATATTCTTTCTTAGATACTCAAGGATTTTATTCTCTTTGATTTTATTGTACTTTGACCTAGTGAGAATTTCTTTTTCAAGATATTATTGTGCATAATATTCTTTCCTTAAATACTTTGTTATGATGAGTTTAGAAAGAATATTTGATTATCCATAGAGATTTTATATTTTGTTTGAACGAAATGGAAAGATCCAAATTGATGGATACCAAAAAGGAAATGAGTTCATTGTAGGAAATTCTATAAGGGAAGAATGATTGCGAATCTACGCAGATTTTGGTGAAATCAGAAAAGTATCTCTTGAGAAGATTGGTAATGATCTTTTTAATTAATGGTATATTTCAAACATATACCTTGGGTAAGAGAATATTTTTTTAACATCCCGCCTTACAAATTTATGCTCGAGTTTATGAAGATTTTAGATTATTGCCTATGAATTATATATGATTTATATCGCAAATATCTTTTGTCATAAATATAAGGCATTGCAATTTTTATTGCTTGTTTTTGGCACGTAATAGAAATATATACTTTCTTTTGCGAAATGCATCAATCATATATTTTTGAGATTTATGCTCAAGGAAATCCCTTTGATCTTGAAAGATATTATTGCATATTCATGGATAATCTTGTTATATTCTTAGAAGATATTTTATATCTAGCAAGTTTGATCCACAAATCAAAGGAAGATATTACGTGATATTTTTGCAAAGATTGTTATCTCTTATACAAGAATTTGCAGGTGGCAAAAAGAATCTTTCATATGGATTTTGGAAAGCCCGATCTGAAAATTGTGGAGATTCTATACTATTTTCTGGAGGCTCAAAGATTCTCTTCCTTGTGCAAATTTTTCACAAATATTGTCTTGATGATAGGGGGAGAACGTGAATCCAAAAGAAAGGGAAAGAATCGTGATCACCTAAAAAAGGCAACAAATTGAGAGGGAGCATTGATCAATTATGGCAAAATATTTTTGAATCAATCGTGATCTTGATTGTTATGGAAGGAAGGAAAATGTAAATGTGTTAGAACTTGCCAAGTTCTACAAAATCCAGTGAGTGCATCTTTTATTACCTTTTGTCATTAACAAATCTCTTATTTACATTATCGTTTCATTATGACAAAAAGGGTAAGTGAATGCATCCGTGATTTTTATTGTATATTTGCTGATATATATGATCAAAATGAGCCATATTATATATCTTTAATATTCGATTTACTTTATAAAAGCTGATTGTTTTTGGAAATTGTGTTTCATGCAAGACATATTTGTTATCGTTTTATATTCTCTACGTGATACTTTTCCATTGTTATCGCTTTTTGATTATGGGGGAGAGAATATAAATATGCATATGTGTTGATTGGTTGATATTATTGCATAATATTGAGCTGTGATTATTTTTCTATATATTGTTATGCTCAATCTATTTGCCATCTTCTACTATCTTTTGATTTGAATCACACTTTTTGAAAATCTAAAATTTGATGATTGATTTATCAATATTTTAGAAAGTATGATTACACATATGCATATTCAAAGATTGTTTTGTCATAATAAAAAAATGGGGAGATTGTTAGGGAATCCCTTATGATGTTTTAAAGATGACAAAATAAATCAAAGGCTACTAACGTGTTTAATGGTTGAGTAACGGACTATGCAGATGATAGAACATGTAAATGAGATTGTCAAAGTCTATACTTGGAAGAACCAGAAGACAGACTCTATGTTGAAGCTGAACTTATTTAGACTGTGTTCACACCTTAAGGTTAAATTTGTTCAGAAGCAGAATATGTTCAGACTTACGTTCAGATTGTAAAGTCTATTATGAAGATTTCTAGACTTCTATGTCAAAGTCTGAAGACTCCCAGACTTTTATGTCAAAGCCTGTTTTACATCAGAAGTTTGTCATCTCTAACAAATTCTAGATTGAAAGCAAGTGAAGAAGGAAGACTCTCAGACTTTACATCCAGAACGAGACACATGTTCAGAACGTAACAGAATTAGAACGAAGCATGTTCGGAACGAAACAACTTGATAGAACGAAACAACTTGATAGAACGTAACACAAGCCCTAAACATATAATGGCTAGTGATCTAGTTTGAATTCTATATCAAGATAGATTTGATTGACTCAATCTAATTGATTAACAATTGGATCTTGAAGACAAGAACTTTCTATACGAAGAAGCTCTACTTATGGAAATCAAGATTCTGTTTGTATGAGAGATTATAATCAATTTGGGATTCTACTTCTATCACTCAACAGCTACAAAATCTTCTAGATACAGATTTGTCTAATGGGTAGATCGGAAGGCGATCCTCTAAGATACTATCCAACGGCTAGTTTGGAAGTGGATAAGTATTTAAGGAGATCAAGGACCGATGAGCAAGTAAGAGACAGAGTGTAGAATTTATAATTCCAAAGTCTGAGCAAATTCAATCATACACTTGTTTCTTGTGAGCTTAAATGTTTGTGATTGTGAGAGAAATACCAAAAGAGTGACTTAGTGAGATAGTGTGATCTACTATTAAGTGTTTGCACTCAAAATTGTAATCTCTTGTTGATTGCATAGTGGAATCCAGCAGAAGGCTGTTAGCGTGGGAGAGTGGACGTAGGCTCGATCTAAGCTGAACCACTATAAATTCTGTGTTCTTATTCTCTTCTTTAAACTCCTTTACTTTTTTTCATAGTTCTGTTTATAGTTAAAGTCTGAACTTGCTCAAAGTCTGTTGTTTTTCAAACTTAGTTTTAAAATTAAAATATTTTTACTGTTCTTTGCGAAAAATTGTTTTCACACCTATTCACCCCCTATAGGTGTTCATACTAGCACTCATATGAAGAACCCACAAAACGAGAAAACAATTTTGAGATAAAAAGGATGTTCAAAAAGTTTGTAGAAAGTTTTTTTTTTTCTTTTCTCAATTATTCATTTTTGTGCTTGTCTCTAGGAAAGCGTCAAAAGTTCTTTTTTGTAATGGAAATTCTCTGTTCTTTTTTTTTTTTCATTTAATTTTGTTTAATTTTGAGAAGAAGGGTACTTACCTGCGGCATGGTGACTCGATAACCCTGTAAAGAATGTGAAAGAATATGTTAGTGCAAAAATCTTGAGGGATTGAAATGTTGGAAATGATACATTATTACCCTTCACTCGCTTTTATCCTTTGAGTGCTAACATTTCTTGAATTCACCATCGTGGATATTTGGTAACTTGACAATACCTTTCACTTACATTTGCCTTTAAGTGTTTGAGGTCTTCTTTGAAAGGAGAGGGATTGCTCATTGTTTCCACATTTGAGGATATTGTTCTTTAGATGCTTTGCCCATTTATTGCCTGCAAAGAAAAGATTGGACATGTTACTTCCTCACTCAATTGGGAATCATTTAGGAACTATACACAACCCTTTGCGCCAAAATGGATAGTCAGGTCTTAGTATGATTCCTTGATGGAAGGCGTTGTTTCTACGGTCAAGATGCAACATTTTCCCCCATTTATCACCCTATAAAAATAGGAGATGAAATGGGTTATCTCCATATTTAATTAGGTTCAATTGAGGAACGATACATCATTTCTTGATGAATTTGACAATGTTGTTCCGGCACACTTCATTGGTGGGGGAATGAGAGATTTTTCTCTAAATCAAACGTTACTCTCCCACTCTTTATTTGACAAACATTTGTTCTGTTCAAGTCTGTCCTGTACCAAAGAAAAGGATATGTCATTTTTTATGCTAAAGATAATCAAGTTTAGGAACGAAATACATCCCTTTCCAAAGTCGGGGATCAACATCCCAAGGTATCTCTTATGGAGGAAGGGATAATAATGCCCCTTTGTTTCATTTGAATCTTTTTTGTTTAAGATGAACAGGACTTAATAATTCTCTATTGCATTTGTTGGAATGTTACAACACTTGATGTCTTCTCCAAGTAAAGAAACTTCCTAGAACAGAATTCAACTTCGTTCCGCCTCTAGAATTCACTTCTCTATGTGGTCAAACACGAGAATGTCAAGGAGCATTGCGCATAACATGCAAAAAGACGACAATGTCAGTATGAGAATGAGAAAATGATCTCTCAATGAGTCGCTTCTTATAACAAAATCAAGGCGATGGTACATGCCCCATAGTCCTTATTACGGGCTTTTAGTATTTCGCCAATATTTTATTATAAGAGAAGACATCATTAAAAAAAAAAAAACGATCCGCGGCCATCAATCGAACGTCCACTCTTATTCTAAAAGTTTCATATGCAAAAGTGGCATTGATTTTCGAAAGATTGATTTGTGATTTTACTCATGGAAAAATGATATGACTTTTATTTTGAGAAATCTATACACAAAATATCATTTGAATTTCAATCCTAGAACGTGAAAAAGAAAGAATTTGATTGAAAATATGATCTCAATTTTTGTGCCCCGAAATATAATCTTGACTTGAAAGATTCTAAACATAAAGTAGTTTTGAGCCCATAATTAAAAATTTAAACAGAGTTCTATGTTCAATGGGGCTAGATCAAATAGGCTTGAAATTTATATTCAAGGCTCATTATCAAGAGTGCTTGCCAATTTTTATTATAAGCCTACAACACCAAGGGCATTCGATTGATTTTCACAAATTTAAGACGAAAATTCAATTAAAAAATGAATAAAAAGAAGAATGATACTTATAGTGGGGGATGACTTTTCTCTCTCTCTCTCTCTCTCTCTCTCTCTCTCTAATTACATAGACATGCACATGAGATGTGGTTCAATTTCTACTATATACGGCTCAAAATGGAGCCATAGGATTACCGGACTGAACTGACAAGATCGCAGCTAGGTCGTGTCACCCATGACTCTGGCTTCGTCAAAGAATTGACCTGTGTGGCATGGTTGCAGACCAGGGTGGGGAGCTTTGGCATCAAGAAGGAAATTTCGGGGTTGAGATGGGCGACTCGTACTACATAGTTGTAGTCGAAGTGGTATCCACCTCAACACCATCCTAGACGATCCTATGTGACCCAGGTCCGGCGGCAGGTAGTGTGTGTCATGGTGTAGTGCAATGCAGGGAACACATGCATGACAATTTATAAGCAAGCAGCACTTCATACGTAAATAAATCATTCATTCATACACCCCTACAAAACAAGGGTTAACAATCACTTCCCATTATACCTCCCATTATGCATAAACATTAGGGACGTACCGATATCCTCATTGCTAAACAAAAAAATATATTTTTTTAACAAGATCAATTCCGGCCTAAGTCCTCTAAGGTCTAAAACCAAGTTCCCAGTGGAGTCGCCAAGCTGTCATGACTTATCCCTCGGGGGGGAGGGAGTGGATTTAAGGGTATTGCCTAAAGGATGGACCTAAGGCCCATGATTAAGCACGGACTCTCCCAAGCCCATACTTCGCGTGATATTGGGGTATTTTAAAGAATTTTGTAATAAGGAGTCGCCACTAGCCTATTGGGGTCGGCTAGAAACCTAGCGGGGCATGGGAGTATGCCTCGCTTCCTACGTAACTAGAGAATTTAGGATCGGGGACTTGATTACACTAATTGACCAATTAGTGCCATTTTGATACATAATCTTATTCATTTTAAAAGAAAAGATTTTTTTTTTTCGGCGGTTTGGATTGATTTTATACCTATCTACTAACATGTGAAATGATCATGCATGTGTGTAATCATTAAAATAATAATTATAACTACCAAGATCCTAATTGCAATAAAATTAAGCACGTGCAATTAAACATAATAAAACATGAAAATTAAACATGCGATATAATCAAAATATGAGCAAATAAAGGCCTAATTACATAAGAAGGGAAGATATGGCAATTCCTAACCAAACCCTACATTTTTTAATTTTCGAAAATTTTTAAAATTTTAAAATTTAAAATTTTAATTTTTTAAATAACTTTTTTCGTAAAAAAGATATTTTTTTGGGAGAACCAGTTCAAACGGACCCCGGGTTCGGCTCGCTTGGGGGCGGGCCGGTCGCCCGCTTGAATGGGCCCGGCCCCTTTTTGCAAACGAGAAAGGCCTCCCCACGGGCCCACAGCCCAAGTCGCTTTGGGTTGTTGGCCTCGGAGAAAGGGGCTGAGCGGGCCAGAGATATTTGGCCCAACTCAGCCCACGACCCCTACCCCATGATTCTTCAATCGCGGTAGGGGATGGCGACAGTGAATGACAGGGGCGGCTCCTCCGGCCGGGGTCGCGATGGTGCTGCCTCGGTCAGGCGGGGCGCGGCCCAGCTTCCAGGAAAACGGCGGCGGCCCTTCGGTGGCCCAAAAGTCTAAGCCAGGCTTCACATGGAGAAGTTGGGGAGGAAGAGTCATTCGGGCATTTTAGCGAGCGGGCGCCGTGTGCTGCGGATTCGGGGTTTCGGCTCGGCCAAGGCTTGAGCACCGATCACAAACCTTAGGGAGATACGCTAGAACATCAAAGACAGTCGTGGAGGATAGGTGGTGGCCGAAGCTTGCTCGAAACGGTCGGGGAGCTCCAACCGGCTCGGTACTAAACTACGCACACCGGTGTTTGGCAAAATGCCTACTTGGGTTCCGGAGAGGTTGCGGCGGCCGACGTGGGTTGGGATGGTTCACCGGTGGCAATGGCCCTGGAGACGCGTTGGTGGCGGTAAGGTGGCTGGATCTCCTCTTTTTCTCTCTTTCTCGATCCTCCCCCTTCTCTCGGTGCCTTCTCCGTTCCCTTCCTTTTTCCCTCCTTTCTCCTCCCTTTGGTGCCCTCTGCTTCTGCCCTCTGCCCTATCCTCTGCTGCTACCCTCCTCTTTTCCTATGTTGCTTTTGCTCTGCTCTTTGCTGCCTTGTCCCTACTGTTGTTGCTTTCGCTTTTTTGCATGTTTGGGCATGAAGGTGACTGGAGGAGGACGACCGGCCGTGGTGGGCCGGGCTGGTGGGCCGCACGAGGGAGAAAAAGGCCGGGCCGCGTTGGGCCAAGGCCGGTCGGCCCAACCCGGCCCCTCGCGTCCTCCTTTTTTTTTTTTTTTTTTTTTTTGCGTTTGGTTCAAGATTTGCAATGGGCTTTGAGTCCAATGCAAATCTTGCCGAAAGCCTAAAGCTACTTGGGAAAATGCAATTGTGTTTGGTAAATTTTTTTTGCAAATGGACTTTGAGTTGAATGTGCGTTTGGTAAAGAAGACTTTGGCAAGGGGCTTTGATGGGTATATATATTTCTTTTTTTTTCTTTTTTTTTTTTTTTGAAAATTCAGCTAAGCCCTTCGTCGGACCGGCGAAGAGGCTGCGGCCGCCGGCGAGCGGATCTGGCGCCGGCGGCCAGCCGGATGAGGTCGCCCGAGGTCGGGCGACCTCCGCGAGGGTCGTGCGACCCAGCGAGGGCCGCCGGAGGTCGCCGACCTCGGGCGACCCTCGGCGAGGGTCGTGCGACCCGTAGAGGGCCACCGGAGGTCGCCCGACCTCGGGCGACCGGGGTCGCTCGACCCAAGGGCCGCGCGACCCGGCGACCACCGCCCGGGTCTCGCGCCGCAGCGGCCCTCGCTGGGTCTCGCGAGGGTCGCACGACCCGGCATTGCCGGCCGCGCGACCGTCGCAAGACCCCGGGCGAGGGCCGCCGCGGCCGCGAGACCCGGGCGGCGGTCGCCGCCCGGTCGCGCCCCCGGCCGGGTCGCGCGACCCTCGCCGAAGTCGCCCGACCTCGGGCGACCTCGGCGGCGACGCCGCCCGCGCGAGATCGGCTCGCCGTCGGCCGTCGCCCTTTGCCGGTCCTGGCGAAGGGGTCGCTGAATTTTCAATTAAAAAATAAATAAATACAAAGGCAATAAAGGAAATATAAAAAATTAATGAGGGTAATTTAGGAAAAGAAAAAATGTTTTCGGCATTTGGTGGAATCTTTGGCCAAGGCCCCCCTACTGACCTTGGCTTTCCAAGGCATTTTTCGGCTTTCATTTGAAAGCTCCTTCGATTGGTTGCCAAACACCCACATTTTGGCTGAAGAACTTTGAGGGGCTGAATGCTTTCTAAATGCCCATCCAAACGCACCCTAAGAGTGTTAAGATTGAATGAAGTTTCGCGGTAGAACCACATATCACAAAGCTTAAGGCTCCATTCTCTCACACTTCCCTTTACACTACTTAAAAACCATTACCTTCATATTAATTATATAACAAAAACTTGGATATTCCACATATTTGACATTGATGCAATAGAAAACGGTCATGTGTAAATTACTCATATAGGCCGATTGATATGTGACTTAATCATCTATGTTGGCTAATTAGAAATACAAGCTGATTGAAAATAGTTAAAAAATATATATTAATATAATAAAACAGTTAGATGTGTCTACTTAGAAACCATTACCTTTTACATAGGCCAGAACATGAAAAAAAAAAAAACTATTCCACTTATCTAACATTGATTTCCTAAAAGATTTAAGATGGATTAATCTATAATTATGTTATCATCCATGATCATCTCATATACACATAAGTAAAATTAAGATGTTGCGCATTAATTGTTACAATTTAATGTTTTAATAATTTAATCTTCAAATAGATCTTTTGTAATCTAATCAAATTAAATTAGTGAATGCATTCCCCACTTTCCTTTCTCTTCCTAATTCTCATCTCCATGCGTGAGAACGTATATAAAAGTTCGACAAGCCAGCAAAAGAACAGCTGCGCATTGATTTCGTGCACAAAGTCAATGCATAATTTGTTTACTCGTTTAAAACTATTCCCTCAATCGAATGAACACAAATAGGAATTCCAATGAGACCACTCAAGTCGCTATCCTTTGATGCATTGCACTGTTGAAAACTTTGGGAACCCGATAAGTTAAGGTTCAACAATCCGATGGGGCTGCGTTACTGAAAGGCAACTTCTCGTCTCTATGCATGGATGCTTGCATCTTTCTAATTACCTATTCATATTTTATGGATGTTTATGTCTTATTCTCTTTTGGAGAAAGTGCCAAAAAAGTCATAAATCTATTATATTTGTACCAATTTAATCATAAATCTTTCAATTGGACCAATTTAATGCTAAATCTTTTTATATTGGTATCAATTCAGTTTATCCGACTAATTTTGGCCAACTGATTCTAATATGGACACTGATTATTGATCGGATGCTGATGTGGCAATTTTTAATTTTTTTGTTTTTTTTTTGAATTTTTTTCTTTTTTCTTTCCTTTTTTTTTTTCCTTTTCTTTTATCTCACCTTCCCCGTTGAATTTCCTCGCAGTGACTGGCAAGCCTCCGGTGAGGATCATGGCCCTCAACCGGCCTCGCCCAGGGCTGCGGGGATGGCGGCTTCGTCCAAATCTTGGCGAAGTTAGCCTCGCCCTAGCCTTGCCGCTGGCGAAGGCGCCCTTGCCCTCGATTGATGAGGCCATGGTAGCCATCGCCAAGGCCTGGGCAAAGGCAATCCCGATCTAAAACAAAGCGAACTTCGCTTGCCAGCTTGCGCCGATTCAAAGGACGAAAGAGCAACCATGGTCGGCGGAAAAGCCAGAAGATCTGGGATTAGCGGACAGTCTCGGTCAATTTAGATTTCAAAAATGGAATGAAGAAGGAAACGAAAGGCGGCGCGCGAGCTCACCAGCTGCTTCCCGAAGAAGCTAAGCCGATCCCTCTCCCTCCTTGCTGACTCGGGCTAGAAGCAAAGGGTTCTTCGGCTTTTCTCCTCACTTTCAGCTTTCTTTCCTTCTTCTTCTTTCTTCTCTTCAGCAAGCTTCAAAGTTGAAGGAGGCGATGGTGTTTTTCCTGTTTGAGGAGTCGCTGGCGAGGTTGCCTTTGCTCACCGCAAGGCCGACGAGGGCTTCGAGGCCCTCGCCCAGTGGTGGGTGAGCAAAGAAAGTCCAAGAGGAAGAAGAGAAAAAAGAAAAGAAAAGAGAAAAGAAAAAAAAAAACGAAAAAGAAAAGAAAAAAATTATAATAAATTAAAAAAATAAAAATAAAAATGATGTAGGAAATTGAATCTATCTTATAGTTTCTATTTGGTCTTGTGAAGAGCATGAATACCTTATTCTCCTCGCTATGCATGATTTGGAGCAGTCATTATTTTAATGATAGACTAGCAACGTAGAATGCAACGCGTAGTTATTGAATTAGTGAAGTTATTTCCTTGCACTTGGGGATGTCTCTAGAAGGACTTTTGGGGGCCAAAGTGAAGTAGTTTTAAGAAAGCAAACTACTTTCATTATTGCTAAATGTTAACTTCATATGTGGGGAAAAGTCATTCAGATAAAGAATCTAGATTTGCTTCCTCCTTATAAGAAGTCTCCCTCCCAAAGAGCTGCTTTTTATGAGTCGAATATTTAGAGAGATGCAGTTCATATAAAAATGACTGTGTGGAGTTGATGACATTTCTTGGATTTTGACTGACAATAATATCCCCTTGGATTTTGACTTATGATCTTGCCGATGTCCATTCTTTTATCTGTTTTCTTTTCTGAAGGCCTTCTCAATGTGCATACTTATAATGTATTCGACGTCTTTTCTTTGTTGTCTTGTATTGGTTAGCCTTGTCAATGCCCATTCTTGTGATTTATTCGCATTTGGATTGGCTGCTGATGACTCTTGCTGTTTGCCTTTTGGATAGTATTGATATCTAGTAACACTAACTTGCCTTATTGCAGAGAATTCATCTATCTTGAAACAACTCTCTACTCAAGGTGCGAATTCACTTGAAACAAATGTGGAAGGCGAAGAGAATGTGTGATTTACTGTATTATCTCACTTACTGCCTTGACATCACTTGAATTGTGTTTCTGCTTTTAGCACTAGGAACTATCCTCCTGTTTGCTAGCTGCAACATCTCCTGTGTTATGTTTGAGATATCAGGCGAAACTTATTTTCTTAATTTCTGCTAGTGCATCAGTGTGGAGAGCCAATGTGATAATTTGGGTGAAGTTGCAGCTTTGTATCATTGATAATATACTCCTTCCTCTTCTAAATCTTCCAGAACGATGAAGTTCCAAATATTCTTTCCTGATTTATTACAGGGCTAGCCTCAGGACTAGACATTTACCTCTTTCTAGCATTTTTTTTCTTTTAACAGTGAAAGAGCGATTGGTATCAAGTTGATGTGACTTTGTATATCTTCCCATTGTCGCATTTGCACCTGCATCATGCATTCTAATAATTCGTAACTGATGCTAGATACTGATGTGGTCTTCTTTTGATGGCTCTTGACTTCAGAAGCATAAAAGCAAAAAAGAAGTTATGGAGGAGATTATATTCAAGAGCAAGTTGTTCAAGGTGGGAACTTTTCTTATTATCGTGTTGCTTCATTCTTGAGGCTGTATTGCACAACGTCTACTGTATGTAATCTTCTATTTCTTAACTGTTTACTTTAGCCAATTAACTATGCTTCAGTTGTGGTTTTCTCTGATTTGATAAGAGTTCTATTTGGCATAATTATTGTTAGTAAATGTTTGGTTAATATAATACTAAAACCTATACAATCAAACTGGGCATGTATTGCCTACATAAATTCAGGTTGTTTTCCAGCATTGTATTGTTGAATATCTATTTGTTTATATATATATAGGCTGCAAAACTATATATAGTTAATGTGAACATTTTAGGCAGGTTTTACAATTTTATTTAGAGTAACTTTGCCCTTTTTGCCAATGGCTTTTGGTGATCCATTAGGGGAGTAGCCAAACTCTGTGTGACTACCTTTGTAGATGATACCTATGGTCTGAGTACTCACTTCTTGTCTACACTGGTTGCAAGCATGTCAGAGGATGATCTGAGATGTATCTCATTTTTGCAGGTGTTTTAGGGCGTACTACTGCAGTATTTTGCTGTCTTAGCAAGTAAAAAACCATTGAATTTTCAGTTGTTAAATATGTTGGTCAAGCCATTAATAGAAATGAGCACAGAGATTCCATACTTCGCAGCAATTTGTGCTCGTCAAAGAATCCAATGAACTCGGACACAGTTCTGTGAGGTCATTAAGAACTCAGGTAAGCTGCAGGGGAAAATTATATGACAATTTTATTGCTAAATGAAAGTTTGGAAAAGGTTTGTGGAATGTGCTAGATGCTAATTGTCTGTTGTTTCCTTTTCATTGGATAGAGATCAGCAGTTGGCCGTCTCTGAAGACATTGTTCCTTTTGCGGTTATGGTCGCTGATATTTCCATGCTCCGACTTTCGTCATGTTGTCATGACCCCAGCTGTCTTGTTAATATGTGAATATCTAATGCGTTGCCCCATTCTTTCGGGTCGGGATGTTGCTTTAGGATCTTTTCTATGCTCCATGCTTCTCGCGGTACGTTCTCAAAACACATCTCTAGTTCAAGTTGTTGCATATAGGATTTCTGTCTGCAATAGGTCACTGGTATATATTTTAGATTTTAGGTCAATAATGGCATGCAATGCATTGTAGTTCAATGTCGCTAATGTGAGGGTCCATTCTTGCTTTTGTGCCTTGGACATGTTTGGGTGCTTGAACAAGTTCTTTTATATACTCCTTGCTCCTCTGATTGTGGTTTAGTTGGTTAGTTTTCCTCCTGTGTGAGTATATCCATCATTGTGTTGTGAAATTTCATCTTGTAGGTAGTGCCTTTATAATGCTTAGCATTTCTGTACAATCAGTTTACACTGGTACAGCTGTCCCACAAATTAAGATCAATCATAGTTGCTAAGTAGTTTGTTTTATTGATTTATAATTACTACAATCGTGTAGACAATGTATAACATCCATAATCCATAAATGTGTTTTTCCATGTCCTATAGGTTGTTTACAATGATTGGACCTGATGCAAGTTAATTGGTTGCTAAGAATGCTTGGCTGCTGGGTTTCTGCTTGAGCTAAATAGTTATTTTCTTCAGCAGTCTTAACATGGGGTTTTCAGTTTATTATTTGGCATTCACAACCTTGATTATATAGTGGTTGGTATTTTGAAGCTTCATTATTGGTTTTCAGATGTGCAGCTGCAATTAACTGATATCACTTGTCTTTATTGCAGGTAACTAAACAATCTCAGAAGTTTTGTTCAGAGGCCATCATGTTTCTAAAAACTTTGCTTTCTGCAGCAACAGACAGGAAAATAGGACCTAAACAAAATTCTCAGGTATCTGTCATGGTTTTCCTTTCCATTTGTGAATCTGCCTGACAACTTGGGAATTTCAAGGAGACTGATAGGTTGCAATGGAATTGACTGGTATGCATGTGTATGATTTTTTGTGACAGTTTGGCAATCTGACCGAATTTAGAGTGCAAAGGCCTCTACTGTCTATTCGTGAAGGTGCAAGTGAATCTAGCCCTTTGAATTTCCTGAAAATAATCGACATGCCTGAAGAATCCCCTTTTTTCAGCTCTGATGGTTTCAGGTTAGTATCTTTTTGGTTTCTCTATTATCTCTTCTTTGCTCGTTGTTCTTTTAAGTGCAGTATGGATGTCAGCTATTTGCAGTATTCAAATTGTCATCAGAAAAACTGAAACCTGCTCACGAGGATCTCATTGTTTATAAAATGTCACGTTCATCTGTATTTCTATGATGAATCAAGTAATCTAGGTGGTAAGGTGGTGACGTGTGATTGAGACTATTGTATGGCCAGTGTACCTACATATATTTTCTTCATTGAGAATTTCAGGATTTAAATCATCTTGTTAAAAAAACGAACTTGTTTATATGCAGCGCTAGTGTGCTGGCATCTGTGATTGAGACCCTTAGCGGCTTTGCCTGTATATATGGGAAATTAAGTTCATTCCCTGAAATATTCATGCCGATTTCAATTTTGTTACTTGAAGTGGCACAGCAACAAAACATGCCAAATGAGTTGCGATATAAATTTGAGGACGTTGCTAAACTTATCAAGAGAAAAGCTGATGAGATGCTCCGGCAACCACTTCAACTGCGGAGGCAAAAGCCAGTGCCTATCAAGCAACTTAATCCTAAGTTTGAGGAGAAGTACTCTCTCTCTCTCTCTCTCTCTCACATGAGCAGATGTAGAGTTGTCATGCACTTTTTTCACTGTACGCTTAGTGTAGACTGCATTTGTTGCAATTTTACCCTCTGTTGGTAAATGATTTGCGCCAAGTATAATCTGATGGAGATATTTGTTTCTTTTTCTTTTTTTTTTTTCCTTTTGTTTTTCTGACAGCTTTGTTAAGGGCAGAGATTATGATCCAGATCGTGAGCGTGCTGAAAGGAGAAAGTTGAAGAAACTTATCAAGCAGGAAGCTAAAGGGGCGGTTCGTGAACTTCGTAAGGACAATTATTTCTTATTTGAGGTGAAGGAAAGAGATAAGGCATTGCTGGAACAAGAAAGGTCGGAAAGATACGGAAGAGCTAAGGCTTTCCTGCAAGAGCAGGAGCATGCTTTTAAATCGGGACAACTTGGAAAAGGCAGGAAGAGGAGGAGATGAAAGTGGGCCTCGACAATGCTCTCTCTCTCTCTCTCTCTCTCTCCCCCTCTCTCTCCCCCTTCCCCCTCAAAGAGTATGTTGGACTGCAAAGGAGGTTCAATGCTTCGGAACTTGTGAATTCAGCTTCTGATTGTGGAGGCGCTGGTTGTTGTGTAGTAGAGGATATTGAGGCAATGCGGCTGAGTACATGCGGCACGTGTAGATATTGCAGCGGATGAGTAAGTGATATACCAAGAGCAGTTTTCCAGTCATGCTCCAGCTTGTTGAATCAAGGGCTGGTGTGAATAGGGATCCATTATTTTGAGGGACATTGTTCCTGTAGGAATGTCATTTGAATTTTGAAACGGTTTATGTAAAACGGTACTAATATAATCGTTTTGGCTCGGTTCCAATCCTGATGATTTATGTTTGATGCTAGTTGTTAAAATACATTTATCATCTATGGTTGTCGCTAGACCATTTACAATATCTAAAAGATATGAGAAATGAATGTAATGGAAGAAATCCTTTATCGATGGTATCACAATGTTTGAGCTCTCTTTGGGCCAATGAGAACTAACGTTAACTGACGTTTTATTGAAGTCCGATTATATTTCTAGAGTAACGCGAGGAAGTACATATTCTCAAGACTAGGCATTTCTCGATGTCTTCAAGGACAGATTCAGGGCCACTTTGAATGTGATTTTTCCAGCTTTAAGTCGGATGTCACGGTATAAGAAGGCGTGATTTGTTTTTCTTTTCCAAAATTTATTTAGATGATAAATTATGCTTGTCAATGCTTGCCTATATAGTATTTTCTAGGCAGACGTATGTCCATGTATCTGTTGAATGTACTTACATTACATTTGACATGACTTGGAAGTGTTGTCCTTCATCTTTAGAATATTTTAGTAGAGCTATGACCTGTAATGTATTGTTTCATGGACAACCCCCATCATGACATATTCCAAGATAAAAGATTATCGATTGATGATTTCTGGAGAGTGAGGAGCAAAGATTGATCCGAAAGTGAAGAAGACCAAAACAGCAATTATACAACAGGGCATACTCTAACATAATGTTTACAAGGAGCACCAGTGAACATAATATACAGCTACATCACAATAACCTATCTGGCTTCACTTACGGATCCTTCATCGAGCAGATGGGTGGATAATTTCAGAAAATTCTGCACCAATATTCTTATCGGAGTTATATAACTGATGAGCTGCTAATATTGACGAATCGCCGGCCAATATCTTATTTGCTGGACCACAGAGCTTTTTTCCATCCGCCCTGCTCTGCTGCTGCAAAGCTAGTTCTAGATTCCATAAAACATCTCCCATTGACGGCCTCTCTCTTCCCGTTTCTGCCAAACACTTCACTGCTACATCAGTGAATGTCTTGAAGCATCCAGGGTCGATCTTTCCTTGTAGATATGGATCAATGATCTGATCAAGCATACCTGAATGATAACATTTTAACGCCCATTCAGCCAGGCTCTGCGGTCTATCCTCATTCCCATGTGCAGGTACTATTGCAGGTTTAGCGCAGAGAACTTCAAACAACACCACTCCGAATGAGTACACATCAGACTTAGCTGTAAGTTTTAAACAGCGATAATACTCGGGGTCAAGATAGCCTATGCTTCCTTTTACCGCAGTGCTAACTTGCATGTCAGATTGGTTCATTGCATCCGGCCCAAGTTTTGACAATCCAAAGTCGGACACCTTAGCCTCCCATCTGTTGTTCAACAGTATGTTGCTGCTCTTCACATCTCGGTGGATCACAATCTGCTTGGAGCCAGTGTGGAGGTAGTGTAACCCGCGTGCTGTACCGATACAAATTTCAAGTCTTTTCTTCAATGGAAGTGGAGGGCTGTTTGTCTTATATAGATGTTCTCGCAAGGTTCCTTGACCCATGAAGTTATAGATGAGTATCATTTCTTTGTCCTCAAAGCAATACCCTATAAGAGTGACAAGGTGGTGATGGCGAAGCTTTGAGAGCGTGGATATTTCGGTCTGAAACTCATGTAAGCCCTGGTGCGAAGAAGGATCAGCACGCTTTACAGCAACCAAAGTTGCACCACCATCCAAGGATCCCTTGTAGACCTTCCCAAATCCCCCGGTTCCAATGAGAGCATCATCAGAAAAGTTGTTGGTCGCGGACATAATCTTTGTCAATGGGATGGCGTTCTCCCCAAATGGCTTGCAGCATTTTGAACTTCGTTTTTGGCATAGGGAGAATGTGCCATACCACTCGGAAGGTATGTACAACAGTGTAAAGGAAAACAGAAAAACCACTGCAAAAAGCCCATAAAAGATGCTCAAACCAATTCGAGTAGCTTTATCTTCTCTGTAAGGCAAACCATGAGAAGTTGCTGTACCAAATGGATTGAGCCCTGCCAAATTATCACTGTAGTCTGGTAATTTGAAAATCTCCAACCCATTCAAGATGCCCTGGCAATCACATTCAGATGGCCCGTGATCACTACTTATTGTGACCTGCAGATCCTTCATTCCTCTATCTAGTTCTGAGCAATCAATAATATAATCTCGATAGACTGGCCTCCCGGGCATACCACTCCATCTCACTATATCAGCAGTTATATTATTGATGTAGACTTTGAAAACCCTTCCATTTTGTCTGATCTCTCTTGTGATCTCACAGAAATGAAGCCTGACAAGGTAGTAGAACCCCGAATTCACAAGGAATGACCAACTCATATTTCCCCGAGTCTGCATTTAATGTTCTTGCTGTCGAGTAAACCTTCTCTGGTGCAGTGTAGGGAGGCACGTCAGGGCTGTACTTTATTCCAAGCCTAGATTGAAGGACAGAAGTGAGGGCTCCATCAGGAACAAAGTAATCTTCATCTCCTGACCACAAGCGCCACATCCCGGCATCACAGTCGGGAGGGATGTCATGGCCACCTACATTTACCCTGTGCATTGTCTCAAGCACCGTGTAATTTGTAGCATATGTTCGGGAGGAATTTCCAACAAGCAGAAGTCGAACATCTTGTATGTACAGATTCGCAGGCATAGTAACGACTTGGATCTTGTTCACAAATGCATAGGCTTCAGAATGACCAGAAGAGGGGGTAAATGTGATGCTTAGGATTTGGGCATCCACCTTCACAACAAATTCTCGAATCACACACTTAATATCTGAAAAATCTCTCGAATAAGAGGATTTGGACGTTCTCAACAAAGTGTATTGACCAACACTAACAGAGAATAATGCATCCGATACATTTAGGCCTGGATATGAGGCTAGACAGAAATGAAGTCTGATGAACTTGTGTCCGGGAGAGACAGTGAAGTTGTGGGTAAATTGTGTACGAAATATACAAACAGATATCTGGGGATGCGCTGGGGTACCATAGTCCTCGAGGTCAGCTTCCTTGGCTTTAACTTTCAGGCTAAGACTTTTTATCTGGACATCAGATCGGATGTCTTCCACAGAAGAATCACAGCAGTATGTCGTCTCCTCCATCGGCGAGAGTGTTCATCTGCATACACAACTACAAAGTTTGTTTCTAGCAAGAGACTGAGGTAACATAGAACAAGAATTAGTCGCATGAGGTTTTGAGACATGGAACTTGAGAAGAATGATGATGCAGAAACAGAAATTTGAAACCTTCACAGAGCAGGTCTTTTTGGTTAGATATCAAAGTCTAGTTAGCTTCTGTATTACCGTGAACAGAAATGGACTCCTGGTGCTTGACCTCTTCCTGCCATTTAATTCTGAGATAGAAGTAGAAGAAAAAGACAATGCGGAGTACGCGTTCTAAGCAAAGACCTTGGAATATGACACATCAAGTCTGCTCAAGTAGCTATCCTGGCTGACTCCTACAGTGAAGTTTAATTGTGAAAGAACAAAGGCGTCTCTTTTTTTTTTTTCCCTTCTTTCTTTCTTTTGGGCAGCTTGGGTACATTAAATGGATGCCAAAGGGAAATCTTCTGAGAGGCATTGTAGAAGTATTGATGATCTCAGAGACTCGATATATCAACTCTTGTGGTTGGACAGCCCTCTTACTGCAGAGGAAAGGAGTGACGCCTAGAGTTCGACCTCTGCCGGTCATTAATTGAGACACAACAAGAAGGCAATTGGTCGCGTAGAATATACGTTCTTGGTGAGTACTTGACTGCTTCAACGGTGAAGGTTGGTCGCGTAGAATATACGTTCTTGGCGAGTACTTGACTGCTTCAATGGTGAAGGTGTCTGTCCAAATCAAAGACCAATCAATTCTGGGATCAATTGGCAAGGGTGTCTAAAGTCCGCTCAATATAGCAATGCTTGGAAAGTTCCTGGAAACAGGGGCTTCATTACATTCCCATCAACCGTAAGCGTCTCAAAGTCCTAGTTTTGAATGGATTAGCCTCGTTAGAGAATCTAAATCACTTGACCAGAGGATGAGCTGTTAGGAAGGCGAATTGCTGAAGAGAAAAAAAAATTAAAGAAGAATACGCACGCATGTTCAGGTAGAAAACCTTTTCAAAATTAGAACGAGAAAATCACTGTGTAACACTAGGTAATTTTTCACTATCAATGTCATTATCACTTTTTAGAGTTACAAATCTTAAGAGTTACAACTGCAACAGATATTTTCCCAATATAAAGCGGTAGCTTAGGGGTCATAATGGATATGCAAATATCCCTGCTGGATCTACTATTTAGGAAATTCTGGGAGAATCTGTAGAGTTTCTACCAACAAGAATAGCACGTAATTCAGATAAAAACAAACACAAAAGCAGTCAATCACGTAGGATATACATTCTTGGCGGGTACTAATGGGATGTAAACGTCACACTGTCCTACTGCTTAATGTGGGAACTTGTCGGTCCAAATCAAAGACCATTTAAATCTCGGATCAATAGTCAAGTGCCCCGAAAGTCTGCTCAATATAGCAATGCTTGGGAAATTCTTGGAAACAGGCGCTTCAGCACATTCCTGTCGACCATCACCGTCTCAAAGTCCTAGTTTAGAATGGATTTGCATCGTTAGAGAATCTGAATCTCTTGATACAAGTCATCGGATGAATCTCTTGATATATATAATTTTTCGGCCAGAGGATGAATCTCCTGATTCCACAAACAACAAAAGCATTTCCCATGCCTCTTCATCCCGGGGGTTTTCGTCGAAAGGAAAAAGAATTTGTCCCATTGACAGTAAGATATTAATGATTTTTTACCATTGGCTAGGCTAGTAGGACAGTGGAAAAATAATCTCATTTAGTAAGAGATGTGCAAATATTGACTCATGTACGATTTATAAATGAATAATAAGAGTGTTAAGATTGAATGAAGTTTCGTGGTAGAATCACATCATCACAAAGCTGAAAGTTCCATTCTCTCACACTTCCCTTTACACTACTTAAAAACCATTAGCTTCATATTAATTAGATAACAAAAACTTGAACATTCCACATATTTGACATTGATGCAATATTAAGCGGTCATGCGTAAATAACTCATATAGGCCGATTGATATGTGACTTAATAATCTATGTTGGCTAACTAGAAATACAAGCTAATTGAAAATAGTTAAAAAAATATATTAACATAATAAAACAGTTAAATGTGTCTACTTAGAAACCATTACCTTTTACATAGGTCAGAAGATTAAAAAAAAAAAAAAAAAAACTCAATTATTCCACTTATCTAACATTGATTTCCTAAAAGATTTAAGATGGATTAATCTATAATTAGGGAAAATCCCAAATAGGGACCCAAAGTACATACTTTTTCTCAAAAGAGGACCTAAAATGGAGTCTGTCTCAGATAAGGACCCAAAGTTGTCATTTAGTCCCAAAGAAGGACCTCACTTGCCGGCCGTTGAATAGATGTATCTCCAATGCATATTCCGCTAACCTGATCAAGGGTATTTTTGTCCAAAAAAATTCTTTTTTTATTTTTGGTTTGTTCTTTTTTTTTTGTCTATGGTTGCACTATTCATCATCTTCTTCGTCCCCTCTGTGTCTTCCCTTACCCAGACCAAGAAGATCGGACTTGGGAAGGGCCGGCGAGGGCTGGACACCCATCGCCGGTAGTGGGCGAGGACCGCCGAGCCCTCGCCGGCCACAGGTGAGGGCTTGCAGGCCGACCCTCGCCAGATCTGGCGAGGGTGGCCTCGGCTGCGGTCTAGCGCGAACCCATACAACGTTATCCTGCCGTTGTTCCGCTCCAAGTACGCCGCTACACATACAGTACACCGAATGAGAGATGGTATCGAAGTGAGGTTTGAGCTTCAATGATGGATTTCATGTGTATGGATATGTGTGGATATGGATTGACTTAGTGCTTGTCGGATTTGGAATGAGCTAGAATCTCGAGAAGGTGGAGACTGGGATGAGGAGATCCGAGTCGGTGTCACTGTGCGAGTCGTCGTGTTCCACGGTTTCGGGTTTCGGGCGGTTCGAACCAGAAGCAGAAGTAGAAGTCACTAGCATGTGCCATCTAGTGGCCAAAGAGGCAATCCCGGTGATTCTTGCAGCCCCCAACAAGCACAAGAACAGACCACTCAGCTCAACAACCGAACACACCTGCAACAAATGCATCAGGAAAATCAAACGAAGATGACAAACATATTCTGGGGAACATAATTGAATTCGCTACGTTCACTCGCTTCAAGATCTCCGAAATTGAAGAAATTCTTCTCGGTCTTTGATGCCAGGACGATCAGCAGTGCTGCAAACTAGCTCACTGTCATCGTCAGGAGGCAACTGATGATGAAGAAACGGTACCGGTGGCTTGTTGCGGACAGTTGCTTTGAGCTCTCTTCTCCGTCTCGAGCACGCCCAAACCGAGCGTGCCCAGTGCAAATTTCCAGGCTTTCAAACCAGAAGAGGTGCTCAAGAAGGTGGGACTTCGTTTTCCTTCCCCTTTGCTTTGTGTCATTACCGTCTCGAGTGAACAGTTCAGGGTTCTGCGCATTTTGGATATAATGGTGTGTATTCTCGGTCGGTGTTTGTTGGTATTCCTAAGTGAAGGCAGCAAATGGGTGCCTTTCGAAATGCATAATTGCAGTGTGTTGTTTCATGGGGAAATCAAAGGAGACATGCCCTGAAGAAGACGATGAGCAGGACAACCAAAAATGAGAAAAAAAAAATAGTTGGACAAAAATATCCTAATCAGGTCACCAGAATATGCATCGGAGATGTAACTATTTACTGGCCGGCGACTGAGGTCCTTCTTTGAGACTAAATAACCATTTTGGGTCCTTATTTGAGACAAATTTCACTTTAGGTCCTCTTTTGAGAAAATGAGGGCACTCTGGGTCCCTATTTGAGATTTTCCCCTATAATTATGTTATCGTCCATAATCATTTCATATACACATAAGTAAAATTAAGATGTTGCGCATTAATGATTACAATTTAATGTTATAATAATTTAATCTTCAAATAGATCTTTTGTAATCTAATCAAATTAAATTAGTGAATGTATTCCCCACTTTCCTCTCTCTTCCTAATTCTCATCTCCGTGCGTGAGAACGTATAAGAAAGTTCGACAAGCCAGCAAAAGAACAAGTGCACATTGAATTCGTGCACAAAGTCATGCATAATTTGTTTACTCGTTTAAAACTATTCCCTCAAGGCTCAAAGGAATGAACACAAATGGTTATTCCAATGGAGACCACTCAAGTCGCTATCCTTTGATGCATTGCAGTGTTGAAAACTTAAGGATCAACATTCCGATGGGGCTGCATTGGTGAAAGGCAACATCTCCAGTTATATTTTGCAATTTTCCTTTTGGGGATCATTGCATTTCTCGTCTCTATGCGTGGATGCTTTCATCTTTCTAATTACCTATTCATTTTTTATGGATGTTTATGTCTTATTCTCTTCTTAAGGGAAAGTATAAAAAAAGTCATAAATCTATCGTATTAGTACCAATTCAATCATAAATATTTCAATTAGATCAATTTAGTCTTAAATCATTTCACATTAGTACCAATTCAGTTAATCCGGTCAATTTTTGTCGGCCGATGCTTTGAGATGTACGCTAGTCATTGGTCAAACGTTGACATGGCAATTTTTAAATAACTTTTTAATTTATTTGAATTTTTATTAATTTTTTCTTTTCATTTTCATTTTCATTTTCATTTTTCCTTTTCCTTTTCTTTTTCCTTTTCTTTTCTCTCTCCTTCCCCCATGGAATTTCCTCGTAGTGGCTAGCAAGCCTTTGATGGGGGTCGTCGCCCTTGCCCGGCCTCACTTAGGGCCGCTGGCGAGGCGACTTAGCCTAGATCTAGGTGAGGCTAGCCTCGCCCCAGCCTTGCTCGGGCGAAGGGGCCCTTGCTCGTGGTTGAAGAGGCCATGGCAACCATTGCCAAGGCCTGGGCGAAGGCAATCCCGAACTAAAATGAGGCGAACTTTGCCAGCCAACTCGCGTCGATTCAAAGGACGAAAGAGCAACCGGGATTGGTGGAAAATCCAGGAAGATCAGGATTCGCGGACGGTCCCAATCACTCTAGATTTCGAAAATGAGATGAGGACGGAAACAAGAATAGCACGCGAGCTCACCACATGCTCCCCGAAGGAGCTAAGCTGATCCCTTCCCTTCCTCGCTCACTCGGGCTAGAAGCAAAGGGGTCATCGGCTTTTCTCCTCACTTTCAACTTTCTTTCCTTCTTCTTCTTCTTCTTCTTCTCCCTCAGCAAGCTTTGAATTCGAAGGAGGAGATGGTGATTTTCCTATTTGGGGGAGTTGCGGGTGAGGTCGCCTTTGCTTGTGGTAAGGCCGGCAAGGGCTTCAAGTCCCTCGCCTAGTGGCCGGTGAGCAAGGAAAGTCCAAGGAGGAAGAAGAGAGAAAAGAAAAGGAAAAAGAAAAGGAAAAGGAAAAAAAAAGAAAAAGAAAAAAAAAAAATTAATAAAAAATAATTAAAAAATTATCATGTCGGTGTCTAGCTATTGACCAAAGATCCATGTCGGCGTCGACCGGCCAAAATTAGTTGGATGAATTGAATTAGTACTAATGTGAAAAGATTTAGGATTAAATTAGTCAAATTAAAAGGTTTATGACTAAATAAGTACCAATGTAATAGGTTTAGCACTTTTTGGTATTTTTCCCCACTTTTTGGTAACTTTGCTTTCCTTTTCAAGTCGTGTGTCCTTAGGCTTTTTTATTTTGTCAATGGTGAAGCGAGATATAGATGGATGATGTGCCATAGGCAAGTACACATTATTCATGTTCATAGGATGACAAAACATGGTAACGATGTGTGATTTACTTTGGATACTCTAAATGAGCATTTCTTCGAACTAATCTTATCATAGAATGCTAAAATATGAAAAAAGTTCACGCTATTCATTGTCTATGAAAATACTATGATAGAGACAAAACATGATAATGATGTGTGATTTACTTTGGATACTCTAAACGCGCATTTCTTCGGACTAGTCTTATCATAGAATGCTAAAATATGAAAAAAGTTCTCTCTATTCATTGTCTATGAAAATACTACGATAGAGCCGGATCTTACAAGGATTGCAATTGCAATCTAGTCAATTCTGACTTGGGAGAGAGTTGCGCGAGCTTTCCCATTGCTCGAGTGATCTAGCTTTATTTGATATATTCATTTTATAGGTCAATTTTGAAAAATTACAAAAACAGTGTCTCATCCTATTGTACCAATACCAACTATGTCCTAAATCTTTCAATTTAGTATTAAATTTTTTGACGATTTGTCAATGTAGTCATTTTGATTAATTTTGGTTAAAAATCACTGATATAAATATCAATTGTCTTACATTATATAACTGGCAATAACATGGACAATTTTTTCAAAAAATTGCCTAAATTTATACATTTATTTATTTACTTTTTTTCCCATTGTGGCTAACTAGGTGAGGGCAAAGAAAAAAACGAAAAGAAAAAGAAAAATTATCTAGAAGTCTGTCTTCAAAAATCCTAGAGCGGGCGAATGGGACATTTTCAGTGTCGACATCAGCCTGCCCCCAACTCCGGAAAAAGACGAGGTTAGGACCAACGACTATTCCTAAGATCAATTATATCAAGCCAATAATCACTGTCAAGAGGCTGCCATTTTGAACCTACCTTATCACCCTCGGCTCACATATTCGTCCGACCAAAGCCACTGAGATCCTGATCATCATCCTTTAAGAACCCGTGACTCGGATTTCTAGTTTCCTCCAATTCCTTCCTTTCCCTACCTTGGAAAGAAACCATGCAAGTGCTCATCGTCTTGAGCTCTCTGTTTCTATCCCTATTCTTGTCTCTTGCCAAACTCTAGTACAAGTTATGGCGGAACCCGCTTAGGATACGGAGGATAATGAATAAGCAGAGAATCAGAGGTCCTCTTTACAAGTTCATCCATGGAAGCAACAAGGAATCATTCAAGATGTCTGTTGCGGAAAATGAGCGATCGAACAATAACATAGACAAAAGAAGAAAATAAATCAGACACTAAATTTATGTGGTTCGATCGTAAAACCCTATGTCCACGGGGAGAGCAGCGATGAATTTCACTATAGATCAAGCAATATAAGGAGATTACATACTCGAGTCACTCAAACACTCTCCCGGTGTTTCCTAAGCCCCAATTACACCCAATAACGCACGCAGTGTTTAGCTCCGAAATTCCTCACGAAATAATCTCTCAATCTCACGAAGGAATTACACGCAAATCTTACCACAAGATTTAATCGGCTACAAACACTAATCTTTCTTGGATGTAATTGCACGAACGAAAAACCCGCCAAGCACTTGCTAGAATAACAACACTTCAACAATCTTTGATGACGGCGAGCTCTTCTGTAACAGACGAACAACCCATATAAATATGTGCGTATATCTCAATTCTCAACAAAAGACACGCTCGTTGATTGACTCCAACGTGGATAAGAATCCCATGCAATCCGAGGTAAATTTGGTCAACAAAGTCAACAGATAACAACTATTTCTTCACCGACTGCAATTGATAGAAGAAAATCCAAAGTCCAAATCTCCTTTTGAATCCTTCTGGCGATAATAATAAGGAAATCATTATCTATAATTTCCTTTTACACTTTCTTCCATCGCCAACTCTAATTCGCCAAAAGAAGTTAACTTTGTTTGATTTCGGACGTCCGCAAAATATCCAATTTGAAATATTCAGACTTTCGCATTGGGCTCAAACTTGAGACACATTTTAACAATCTCCACCTTGGCTCGACATTTGAGCCAAGTTGCAATCGCTTCTCAAAAATTCAAACTCTACCGCTACTCTCCCATTGCCCCTGATGGGCTCAACCGCCATAGATTTTATCTAAGTCCAAGCATTGCTTGAACTTTTCCATAATTGAGGACCTCATTAGAATACCAACTCCACATGCACCTTTAATTGCTCCACAAGGATTTTCCGACGCAAGCTCTTTAACTGCAGATAAAGCAAAACCATTGTTGCATCCATATCTGTCAGGAGATCGAATACATACCTTGTTAAGTCAACAATTACGGCAACTATTGACTCTATAGGCTCCACCTCACTATAAGCATCATCCATGTTGATTACTTTGCTAGTACTCGTACTCGCTACCTCAAGAGTTTCTGGTGGCAACTCCACCTCAAGCTAAACACCGTTCAGATCGTTTGAATACTGCTATAATCACTCCTAGCCAGAAGTACTGGAGACTCGTCAAACGTAACTTATCTGCTGATAATAGGTGAATTTAACTCTAGGCACCACAATCGATAACCCTTCTCACCTCATGCATAGCCTAGAAATATGCACTTTCTTACCCTTCCATCAAGCTTACCATCACTTGCTCGAATATAACACGGGCAACCAAATATTATAAGAATAGAATAATCAGTAACGTTACTTGATCACACTTCTTCGAAAGTCCCATATCCAATCGCAGTTGATGGAGATCTATTCATCAGGTAGCACGCTATACTTAGCGCATCCACTAGGAATCTCCTAGCTATACCAGCACTAGACAGTATTTTATGGGCTGTCTCTAGCAATGTTTTGCTCATCAATTCCGCAACATATTGTGGTTCATCGGTATTAGTGCGGTGTTTCACTATACATTCCTTCATGCAGAATTTGTTTAACAGTTTCGAGCAAAACTCCATGCTATTGTTAGTTTGCACATGCTTGATTGTCTTACCAGTCTCCTTTTCGATCAAAGCTATCAACTGCTTGATCCTGACAACAACATCAAACTTGTGCCTAAGCACAAATACCCACGTCTTCAACGAATAGTCATCAACAACTGTTAGAATATATCTAGCACTCTTCCTCGAATGAAACCGCGACAACCTGCAAACATTTAAGTGAATTAACTCTATAATTTCCATGGTTTCTTTGACAGTCGTACTGAATTACATTTTCCGCCATTGATCTAAATCAAAGCACCTGCATACATTCAGTTCGTTAGAAACATAACCACATAGCATATTTCTTTCACTTAAAACCTTCAGGCTTCTCTTGCCAATGTGCCCTAAACGCATATGCCACAATTCAGACTCTCGAACAGGCGACGTCTCCGCAGCGAAATTTGTCACTGTCTCACCTTGAAGCTCATATAGGCCATTGTGCTTGATTCATTTCATTATTATCAAAGCACCTCGAACAATTTTCAGAATTCCACATTTTGAAAATATATCGATACCCAGCTGAATTCAGGGCAGTCAAGGAAATTAAATTCTTCTTCAACTCTGGAATATGCCTTACTCCAGTCAATGTCCTCACGATACCATCATGCATTCTGATTCTAACATTGCCAACACCGACGACCTTGCATTCAGCATTGTTCCCCAACTGCACTTCACTATTATCTATGCATTGATAAGTAGTAAACCCGTTTCTATTTGGTGTAGCATGAAAAGAACAATTAGAATCCATAATTCATCCATCAAACGATGAATAATCAGTGACAAACAAGACATAATCGGCATTATTTGCTACAACTGCAACATTATCTGCAGAATCAACTATAATTCCCTTACTCTTCCCATTCTTCAGTTTAAGGCAATTCCTTCTAAGATGCCCCCTCTTGCCACAGTTCCAACAGACAACATCACCAGTCCTAGACTTATTGAAGATATCACCGCCTATCTCTCATGACTCTTCGTGTTTTGGTTAAAAGACTGTTCAGTTTCCGACAAAAGTCTTTTCGACACCCATATTAAAGTGTCTTTATTACTATTTATTTAGACATGTCTTTTCATATATCTAAGGAATGTCAAGAGTCGTGTTTTAAGCCTACATATAAACAAATCTTGTAATCATTTTAATGATGGAGAGTGAAAAGACTTTTCTACAAGTAAAGTAGTGTATTGAACTCCTTCCTTAGGAGCTTCTCTTGTGAGAGTGTTATTAGAGCTGCGCGTCTCTGATATTCTACAATTGGTATCAGAGCAAGGTTCTTTAGGACCGAGAGCACGGTTGTCAGGGATCGTGAGTCAAGTCTTCCAGAGTGTAGTTTGTGAAGACAGTGGTTAAGGACCATTGTTCGTGCGCAGGCGGTTGAGGACCAGAATACATCGAAGTTCTGCCGGTGTACAGCCAGGGACTGTGATCGATTGGTCGAGGATCAAGGTTTCTTGGAGTAGTGCTGGGCATTATTTCAAGTCAGATGGCGGATATTTCAAATTCAACGAATGGCATTGAGAAGCTCAACAACTCCAATTACAATAATTGGAGTGTCTGGATGCAGTTTTATTTGATGGGTTAGGATTTGTGGGATATTGTTGGTGGCAGCAACACCACGGCACCCAGAGGCGATGATGAACAGAGGAGATGGAAGATCAAAGCGGGTAAGGCTCTTTACGCTCTTGCTATAATTGTCGAAGATGATTTATTGCCGCACATTAGGAGCGCGCAGACTCCCAGGGAGGTGTGGGATAACTTAGCAGCATTATTCGCAAGGTTGAATGATGCCAAGCTACAAAGGCTGGAGAACGAGCTGCTGTCGTTGTCACAACAAAATATGACGGTGAGTTAGTTTTTCTCTAAAGTTAAATCTATTTGTGATGAAATTTCAAAGTTGGATCCCGTTAATGCCATTTCAGAAACAAGAATGAGAAGAATTATTATTCACGGGTTAAAGCCAAAATATAATAGTATTATTACGGCTACTTGTGGATGGGCAACTCAACCTACGTTGACCGATCTGGAGAATACTCTGGCTAACCAAGAGACTTTAGATAGTCAAATGTCTAAGGTTATGATTAAGGAAGAAGAAAGTGCCCTCTTCAGTGATAAAAGAGGGTTCAAGGGCCAGAGGCGAATCGGTACTGAAAATAAACATGGCAAGTCCAAGAAAAGCCATGTCAAATGGCAAAAGCAACCGGCTCGTGAAGGATGGCAAAAGCGTCCAGGAGAGTCGAGCCTTCGACTAGCGGGAGCCAGGCGATGCGATGGCAAAAGACGTAGTGGACGATGTTACGTCCGCGGCAAGGAGGGCCACTTTGCCAGAGATTGTCGAGTGAAGAAAGTTGAAGGAAATGTCGCAGCATCATTGAAGAGGAATGATTTCGATGAAGATAAGGAATGGGATTTCCAAACGTTTGTTGCAATAGTGGTGTCAGACGAGTTTGCTGCCTCTTCCACAGTCGAGTTAAACGATGTGATGGCATTAATCTCTATAAGTGAAAAGTCGATTAATTATGATTACGATTGGATCGTTGATTTAGGGTGTTTGAGTCATATGACTGGAGATCAAGACAAGTTGTCGAACATGCGTAATTATACTGGAGGACGTGTCGTTATTACTGCAGATGGCTCGAGGTTGCTGATTACTCATATTGGCGAGACGATGATAACTCCTCGGTTCAATTCACAGCAAGTTGAATTGAAAAGTGTGTATCATGTGCCAGGAATGAAGAAGAATTTATTGTCTGTGTCCCAGCTCACAGACTCAGGTAATTATGTGGTGTTCAGTCCACAAGATGTTAAGGTGTACCGAAGTTTGAAGCCCACTGGTCGACCAATCATGGAGGGACGTCGGCTGGAGTCCGTTTACGTGATGTTTGCTCAAATGACATACGTAAACAAAACCCGAAGGAATGATACACTTGATTTATGGCATGCACGGCTTGGGCATGTAAGTTATCACAAGTTGAAGGTGATGATGCAAAAGAACATGCTAAGGGGTCTTCCCCAGTTGGAAGTGTAAGAAAATGTGGTTTGTGCTGGGTGCCGGTACAGGAAGGCACATCAACTTCCGTATGAGGAATCGTTGTTCAAAGCTCGGATGCCTCTCGAGCTCGTTCACTTGGATGTGTTTGGTCCAGTGAAGTAGTAATCTGTTAGCGGATTCAAGTATATGATCACTTTCATCGACGACTTCTCCAGGTACGTCTAGGTTGATTTCATGAAGGAAAAATTTGAGGCGTTTATGAAATTTAAGGTGTTTAAGGAGAAGGTTGAAAGTGAAGTAGGTAGAAAAATCCGTTGCCTACGCACCGATAACGGGGGAGAGTACACTTTCTACGAGTTTATAGGGGTGATCGGGTCCAGGGTGGGTAGGGTCTAGACCTGGACCCTGTACCCGATCCCGTTATAACCGGTTCTCTTTTTTTGGACCTTGTACCCGACCCCGTTTACATTGGACCCCGTTCCCCCGAACCACCCCTGTTTTCCGGTCCGGGAACAGGGTTAACCCTATTTATATTGGAACCTGTTTTGCATAAAAATTGCCGTATCCTTATATTAACCTTAGAGAAGCAAGTCTGGATGAGTTGTCTGCTAAAACAAAAAGGCTGGACCAAGCACATCCTTCAACTGCTCAGACCAAACTCATTGGGAACATGTATAAAATTTGGACCCCCCTTGAAAAAACAACCAAGTATATAATTCGACCATCTCGCATCCCCAAATCCCACAAAAGAGAACCGATTATAATAGGGCCAACCGGTTCAATTCCTAGTTGTGAATACTAAAACTACTTTGACAGGATGGATTTCCAGTTTCTAGTCTAAAACTACCTACCTTTAAACCAATCATCATAATGAACAACATTTTTGTGCATCCCCAACACGAGCCAGAGAACAGCCACATTAGCAACACAAGCACTGTAATACAAACATCAACTTCATCCTTCATCTTCAAGAATCTGAAAACAGGTAACACATGATCTTCACCAGCTCCTGTAAACATGGCCTATGTCATTGGTATAAACATGAGGACCTGATGTCTGAAATCGCATTGACTCTTTCTTTCTCCAAATGCTCGACCAATATCTGCACATGATTTATTATACAAGCATGCAGCCCTTTGCTGTGTGCCCCTCGAACCCCGCTCAAAAGAAAGTGGATTTGAAAAAAGGAGAATGAGAAGTAAATGAAAGGTACCTCACCTACGATAAATTACAACAGTATAAATGAAAAAGAATTGCCGGCATTGTGAGCCATTCCGAATGATGATACATCTGGAATTTTTTTTTTCTTTTTTCCCTTGTGGTTCCACTTCCCATTACTCAACTTTGGTAACTCTAGCTGTCGAACCATGAAAATCCCATCTTCAAGAGGACAAAAGAATAACTATCTACCAAAAAAAGGATTGACTCTGACTAGCGGATTGGATGGTACAGAGCCGATATCCTCTTGGGAGGCAACTTCCGTAGGATAAAGAGGACTAAAGTTGAAGGTAGGATCTCAACCAGCTGTTATTTGAGCAAATGACATTTGAAGGATATAAACAATCGGTTATGGAGCAAATTAACGAACCTAAGAATGAAGTGGGATAAGAAAGTACCGGGTAATATATCAAATTTAGAATCGGGTGATTCAAAACGTCGAGGGATGCGTCGAATCGAATGCGAGATAAAAGGACCTGCATAGTGGAAGCAAATTCGGGACTCTTGAAACAAACTGCAACCCCGACTAGATCGATATAATGGTGATGAATGTACAGGATCTTATTTCTCTTCCCCTTAAAAGCATTTTTAGTTGCAGCTCAACACACGCACAATGAGTTTTGCTCAAACAGCAGGACCACATCTCTTCAACAAGAGGTATTAGCTAGAAGACACTAAATGCCTACCAATTCTTGAAAAATGAAATCCTTGATACAAGCGAAGAACTCTCACTTGGTTTTCCAAAGACAAGAACAAATCATGTCAAAGTAAAGGAAGTCAATGGTCACCGGATTTGCATTTAGAATCTACCATCCTTAAGCAGGGGGCTTGAGAGAAAACGATTCCATAACATAGGCCAATCATTGAAGTAGGAACTTCACTAACCACCTCTAGATATTGGGTATCTCTTCACTCTCAACAACATTTGCAGACTACTCTATCTTGATTCTTCAAATTTTGTTTGAACAAGAGTGTCTTAGTTTTATTTCACCAATGAAGTCTAGAAAATAGCTTTGGCCTTCTTACTCCTCTTCATAGTCCTTTACTGATACTTCTTTTAAGCAAATGCAGGGAGTAATTTAGGTGAGGAAGTGCTATCATAGACAAGCTACGTATGCCATAGACATAAATGGACAATGATTCACCAATACATTGTACCTGGTTAAGTCCCAAGTGTTAAATGATGTAGAAGAACAATGAGAACTAGGACCCAAAAAGAAGACAAGGACTCAAGCTTGAGGATCACATGCTTCAAACAAATTTCCCATGGGCAACATATCTATAATAGGTGTTTCGAATAACAGCCTGAAGTTGATATAGTAAAAGCACGAAAAAATGAGGCTATCATTTCTGGAAAGTTGTAGACTCAAGTACAAACTTTGCATATCTAGAAGAGACTAAGAGGGAAAAGAGGGAAATAGGTGCTTACCACGAAACTTCGATAAGGAAGCGGTGAAGCATATAGCTGTGATTCCAACCTACCAAAAGGTGCACACCCCATTTCGGGTAGTCAGGAAAATCAATCCAAAAGCTACATTTGGTTTGGCTTTTCGCATACGCATCCAATACAATAGCATTTGGCAGGGTGGATGATCCTTGAAAACTTTCATAAGTCATATCATAAACACTCAATATAAAAGTACCAAGACTTGCTTGAAAGTTGGATAAATTGGATATGTATCCGGTCAAATGAAGAAACTTTCACCAGAACCAAGAAAAAGGGAAAAAGGAAAAAAAGAAGATGTCCTAGTGCTTGTGAGAATTGATAGAACAGAGAACTTCACTTACAAACAACTACAGCCTGATCCCAAAAATATCCAGTTTCTAACAAAGCTATTAGTGACAGCACCAAGCACCACCACCAGCAATACAGTTCATATTTTCACTTTAACTCCAAAGTAATCATTACAGATGTGCGGGTGTCGCGGGAGGAAGGTGACAGTGGGTGAGCGGAAGCAGGTTAGCGCTCGGATGGAACCAGGGAGAGGCGGAGTGGCAACGTCGGGATCTCACGGGCTGCAGGTGTCGCGGGAGGAAGGCGACGGTGGGCGAGTGGAAGTAGGTCGGCGCTCGGATGGAACTAGGGAGAGGCGGAGTGGCGACGTTGGGATCTCACGGGCTGCGGGTGTCGTAGAAGGAAGGCAACGGTGGGCGAGCGGAAGCAGGTCAGCGCTCGGATGGAACTAGGGAGAGGCGGAGTGGCGACGTTGGGATCTCACGGGCTGCGGGTGTCGTAGAAGGAAGGCAACGGTGGGCGAGCGGAAGCAAGTCAGCGCTCGGATGGAACCAGGATCGGCGGAGGTCGCGAGCTTGGGGAAGTTTGCGGGTGTGAGAGCCTGAGAGTAAAGATAGACACAAATTAGGGTTTTGGGCTGCCTTTAAAACCGGTTCTCAAACCGGTTCCCGAACCGGTCCGGTCGATCCGGTTCCTGGATGAGTAATCCCTCAGAACCAGTTCCCGGACCGGTTAAAACAGGGTCTGAATTTTGGGAACCGGTTCCCGGACCAGTTTCAACCGGAACCGATTCTCGACCCTGTTTTCCGGGTGGGCCGATTCGGGAATCGGGTTGACCCAATTCGGTTGCACACCCCTACAAGTTTACGAAGTATTTGCAAGAGTACAAGATATATCGACACTATACTTGTCCGTTTATGTCGCAGCAGAACGGTGTTGCCGAAAGAAAGAATCGATATCTAGCTGAGACATGCAGGAGCATGTTGCACGCGAAGAATGTTCCACCGAGGTTTTGTGTGATATCCCAGATTTTCAACCCTGTTTTCTACTGAATAAATCGAGCATTTTATTGACGTGCCTATAGGGCTGTTCTCAGAGCTAATCACTCTCGAGATAACTAGACTATCTGGGGAAATCATTAAGAATTTTAAGGCAAATAGACTTGAGAATTCGACCGGGAATCGAGACTCGATTATGTCCATCTTTAGAGGCCATTACGGCATAGTATAAAATCGATTTGAAATTAGAGATAGGCTGGTTTGACCGAGATGTGTGGCTAATCGTGGGTGACACCACTAAATTAGAAAATTCTCGTCAACCGGCACTAGACTGATTTTCTTATTGTTTTGGTACCCCGTGTTTGTATTTGAATACTTGAGATTTTCACGACAACCGAGAGTCGCTAATGAGTCGAGTAGGTTCATAGTGGCTCGAAGAAAATCGACCATGGGTCATTTGCATTAAAATTATCTAAAAGTTACCCGGTAGCCTAGGTCACGCTAAAAACGCGTCGAATAGAAATTAATCGCCAATTTAAGTCCGATTTCAGAAATTGAAGATTCTGTCATGTCACAATAAATTATAGGATCGTCGACTCAGTCTCAGAAGATTTTTCAGAGATTCCGAGATTTTTATGGAAAATCGTGTCGGGCGATTTGGAAAATGAACGGAAATTTGGATTGGCCAATTTGAAGGGATTTTTTTGTCATTTGGTGTGAGTGAATTGATGAATAGAAGTTGTTTGAACTTTTTCTGAATTCAAATGGACCTCAACTGAATTTGTTTGTTCAGAAAATCGGATTCCGAAGAAAAATGAATTAAAATTCGGAATTGAAGAAAACGGCCGTTTTGTTGCTAGAGATTTATTGTTCGAAGGGAATTTTGTGCAAGAAAGCAAGTGGGGATGAAGTACCTTAGCCTGGGAATTTTCAGGGTTCAAATTGGGTAGACAAGAAAGATTTGAGACTAAGAAATTTTGGTTATGAGACTTTCTTTTAATTTTTCCTTTCTCTCTCTATTTTCCCTCTTTTGGCCGACGTCCCCATGCCCACTACTCTCTCTCTCTCTCTCTCTCTCTCTCTCTCCTCGTGAGAAATTTCCCCCACCGACGTCTCTCTCCCCCTGCCGTATCCCATTTCCCCTCCTCTCTTGATTGCTTTGATTTTAGTCAAA
The DNA here is from genome assembly GCA_014182565.1 of Eucalyptus marginata. Taxonomy (NCBI): domain Eukaryota; kingdom Viridiplantae; phylum Streptophyta; class Magnoliopsida; order Myrtales; family Myrtaceae; genus Eucalyptus; species Eucalyptus marginata. Next base: position 42,422,860 of record CM024586.1, on the reverse strand, counting down.
GCTTATCTCTATTTTTCTGCTTTATTTGACCGATACTTTCATCCACACACTTCTCTCTTCCTTTGCACGTCTTGGAGCTTCGGTCTTTGCTTTGCTTTCGTTCTTTTCTTTTATTATTCCGCCCGAAGTCTGCAGCATCACAGAAGCGAAGCCACGATCCACCGAGCGTTCCTCATGCAGCCATCCACCGAATTTCAGTTAGCATCCTTGCAAGTAGTGCTCATTTGTTGACCGTGTGAAGCCCCCACTCACCCAGCAATAGCTTCAATGTCGTGTCTTCATCTCCCGCCCCATTTGCTGCCACCAAAGACCTCTAACAACGTCCGCTGAAGCTACCGTGTCGTGTCTTCAAATTTACTGGGTCAATTCCACTGCAAGCGAAGCCCAGGTGTTGACCGCAGGCTAGCGAAGTCTTCAGCCGCGTGTCTTTGGCCCAGCTCGCTGCCACCGATTCAACCGAGGAAGCTTGCATCTTCGTCCGTGAGAGATCCCACCGAGTTTTATCGGCTCAGTCAGCCTTGCAACGCCAGCGAAACCTCTTCCTTTGTCCGCTTCTCCAACGCCTTGCTCATCCGTGTGGTCTTCGCAGCATCACGGCCCAGCAAATTCCAGCGTCTTGGGCCGTATCTTTAACCCAGCGAAGAAGTCAGGCCAATCCATTGAAGCTTGCAATTTGGCCCACTTGAAATCAGCCCAACAGCCCACGAATCAGTGAAGTCTAGCAAGCCGGCCCAAAATTGCAGCCCAACAAGCCCGCAAGATTGATCCATTTGAAGCCCAACTTCGGTGAGCCCAAGTTTCAACCCAGTCTTGAGGCCCGCAAAGTAGCCTAAGAAGTAGGCCCAAGCAAGTTTGGCCCAAGCCCAGCTTTTACTGTGGGCTTGCGAAGCTTGTAGGCCCGGCCCAAGTGTCCATCAACGCCACCGAAAGTTCGACTTTGCCGCCATCGCGTCCTTGTTGTGGTGTCCCAGCCCCGCTTTAATCAAGTGAGTTTCTTCACTAATGCTTTCTTAGTTCTTGAATTATCTTTAGGGTTGGTTAGATTTAATTAAGTACAATTAGGTGGTTAGATTAGTTTAGATCAATTAAATTAGAGACTTAATGATGCATGTTAGGTGGTTAGACTTAGTCATTAGCGAGTAGAGAGCCTCTAATATTTATTGAATGTATCTCGGGATTTTTCTCGACCCGTTTCGAGTTCCAATCGGAATACGAGCCTAAATTGGATTTTTAATATTTATTTATTTAATTTTCGAAATTAATTATTTAATTAATTATTTTTCGGAAATTCAACCCATGGCCAAATGACCGGAATTTCGTCAACATGGTCGTGGTGCAGTCTGTTTATTTAATTGAGCTTCAATATATATGGAATTGATTTAAATTGTGAAAGTTGAGGATTTGTCCTAAATTGTTTGTTATTGAGTAATTGATTGGTAGATGGTAGAAGATGGGTATATAGCGCCAGGTTACGTTGATGGGCTATATAGTAGAGAGAATGGTGAGAGCCTAACCGAGATATTATTGCACGAGGCACCAATCGTGCGATGTTATTGGACATACATGGTTCGGTGATTGGAAGTATCACGCTAAAATCGCGCGCCTTAAAAAAACGCACGTGAATGACTTATAGGCAAACGTGGTTCGGTGATTAAGGAAATGTCATTGGTGAAAACGACGCCTTAAAGAACCCACGATGTTGTCTATTGCCGATGTCACCTTGGCGAAAACGGCACCCTAGAAAAGACACATGGTTCGGTGATTGAAGATATCACTGGTAAAAACGGCACCTTAAAGAACACACGGTGTCGGTGATTGGTATGTCATTGGTGAAAACGACGCCCGAGAAACACATGTGATTTGGTGAATGAGTATACCATTAGGGAATCATGGTATGAGTGGGGATGACCTAGAGGTGGTGCGAATGACATGTAATCGACTATGTCGATTGATCAATGCTTGATCGGATGTCGTGAATTGTTTGAATATCCGTGTTTAACCTTGAATTGTAGGTTGGAAATGAGGCCAGGTAAGTCCTTTGACTCGTCTTGTCTTAGGCATCTAAGTAGTGTATTGATTTACTAATCGGGTCTTAGGGGTAGAACTCGGCCGAGACGTGGTCCTCATGGTTATTGAATAACCATTTTAGGTCCGTGAGGGATCGGAGGAGGATTACTTGTTGGATGACCCTGATGACGAGCCAGCAGAGGATGAAGAGCTTGAAGAAAACGAAGTTAGTGAAGAAGAGTTTGAGGAGGATCGGGATGATGATCCCGAGTACAACCCGAATGAGGATCGAGATCCCATCCTTTTTGTGAACCTTGTCTTAGTGTAGATAAGTGTGAGATTAGTATGCTGTGAATAGTATTGTAAATATACTATGAGTTGTACTGTTAATAAAAGTGTGGTTGTGAATTTCAATATGAAAAATATGGCCTGCTTTTCTATCCCATTGTTTTATTATCTGGGGATTTTATAACTGCTTCCGCATGTGTATAAAAAAAAATAAAAAATGAAAAGGTCGGCGATACATAGTCCTGGGATATCGCATTCTAAAATCGACCAAGTAAAAGGATGGGTGCGTCCCCGAGGATCGGGGCGTGACATTTTGGGCTGAATGTATGAAGACGGTGGCTCACGTGACTAACAGGCTGCCACAAGCAAGGCTTGGTTTTATGTCACCATACGAGAAGCTATGGCGTTGCAAGCCAGTGGTAAGTCACTTTAGAGTTTTCGGATGTGTATGTTATGTATTTGTGCCTGATCATCTTCGTAGCAAATTCGACAAGAAGGCAGTCCGCTGCATATTCGTGGGATATGATGATCAACGAAAGGGGCGGAAGTGTTGCGACCCTACAATAGGGAGGTGCTATACTTCAAGGAATGTGGTGTTCGACGAAATGTCATCTTGGTGGTCATCTCAAACTGTTGAATTGCCAAATTCACAGCATTTCGATGAAGAGGTCGAAGAAAGGCTGAAAGAATTCAATGAGAATCAGCCTGTTGAAAAAGATGTTGAAGCACAATCACCGGGATCGACAAGTTCATCTAGTGAGCATCCAATGTCAACGGAGAACTTCAACCAAGTCGCTTGAATAACTTGAAAAGGAGGAGCCTCAACTTTGGAGATCGACGAGGCAAAGGAAGCCGAATCCCAAGTATGCCAATGTAGCATTGACTGAAGATGTTGGCATGGTCGAGCCTTCGACATATGAAGAAGCCTCGAAGAGTACAGAATGGAGGAAGGCCATGGAGGAAGAAATGCTCGCACTAAAGAAGAATGAGACATGGGACTTGGTACCAAAACCTGAAGAGGTACGTCCTATTTCTTGCAAATGGGTTTATAAACTTAAAACTCGACCAGACAGGTCAATTGAGACGTATAAAGCACGTCTAGTGGCTCGAGGATTTTCGCAAAAATATGGGTTGATTATGAAGAGACCTTTAGCCCGGTGGCAAAGGTTACCACTGTTCGAGTTCTATTAGCACTTGCAGCAAGCAAGTTGTGGAATGTATGACAGATGGATGTGAAGAATGCTTTCCTACATGGAGAACTCGAGCGAGAGATATACATGGAGCAACCGAATGGCTTCAAGAGCAAAATTCATCTAGAATATGTCTGCAAGCTAAAGAAAGCGTTGTATGGCTTGAAGCAAGCCCCGAGAGCGTGGTATGGAAAGATTGCAGAATTCTTGTTGAAGAACAATTATAATGTAGCTCCAGCAGACTCAAGCCTGTTCGTGAAAGCAAAAGATGGAAAGGTTGCAGCTGTGTTGGTTTATATGGATGATCTCATCATTACTAGAGATGATGAAGATGAGATATGTCGAATTAGAGCCAACCTCTCTGTGTAGTTCCAGATGAAGGAGCTTGGAGAACTAAAACACTTTCTGGGGCTCGAGATTGATAGGAAAAACGAAGGATTATTCCTATGTCAACAAAAGTATGCACGAGATCTCTTGAAAAAATTCGGAATGCTTGATTGCAAACCTATATCTACTCCATTGGATGGGAATGCAAAGCTTTGTGCTGAAGAAGGTCGAGAGCTAGAAGATTCAACCATGTATAGGCAACTGGTAAGTAGTCTAATTTACCTTACCATAACTTGGCTTGACATCTCTTTTGCAGTGGGACTAGTGAGTCGATTCATGGAGAAGCCAAGGAAGTCTCACTTGGATGCAGCCAAGTGTATCCTAAGGTATGTAAAGAAGACTATTTGATTTTCGGCTTTTGTATAAAAAGGGATCATCGAGTGAGTTGGTCGGTCATTGTGATGTTGACTATGCTGGAGATCAACACACATGACAATTAACTACTGGATACTCGTTTAATCTTGAATCATCAGTAGTATCTTGGTGCAGAAAAAGACAGCCGACTATGTCTTTGTCTACAACAGAAGCTGAATACAGAGCAGCAGCAATGGCAGCTCAGGAGAGCACGTGGCTAGTGCAGTTATTGGATGATCTTCATCAGTCAATAGATTATTCGACAATATTGTATTGTGATAATCTATCCACTATAAGCTTGGCAGAGAATCCAGTTTTCCATGCTAGGATTAAGCATGTGGAAGTCCACTATCACTTTCTGCGAGAGAAAGTGTTGGAGGGCGAGATCAAGATGAAGTACATCAAGACAGGTGATCAAGTTGCTGATATCTTCACCAAAGGTCTTGGAGTTGCAAAGTTTGAAGAGTTTCGAGCTCAGCTTGGTATGGTCGCGAGGACTATCCTTAGAGAGAGTAGTCGGTGAGGGGGAGTATTGAAGATATCACCGCCTATCTCTCGTGACTCTTCGTGTTTTGGTCGAAAGACTGTTCAGTTTCCGACAAAAGTCTTTTCGACACCCATATTAAAGTGTCTTTAATACTATTTATTTAGACATGTCTTTTTATATATCTAAGGAATGTCAAGAGTCGTGTTTTAAGCCTACATATAAATGAATCTTGTAATTGTTTTAATGATGGAGAGTGAAAAGACTTTTCTGCAAGTAAAGTAGTGTATTCATCTCCTTCCTTAAGAGCTTCTCTTGTGAGAGTGTTATTAGAGCAGTGCGACTCTGATATTCTACAAGACTGACTAAAACTGTTTATATTAGTACTACTTTTACCCACACATGTTTTAGATCTTCCTCTATTTTCCCCTACTAAAGCAATAGATACAGGTTCGCTAGATTCTCTTCTATAGATATCTTTGCTGAAAATCAAATCTCGAACCCCATCAAACGTCAAACTTGTTTATCCAAAGGAATTACTAACGGTAGTAATAGTAGTATTTCAACTATCAGGCAATGAGGATAACAGAATCAATGCACATACCTCATCTTCAAAGTCAATCTCAACCGAACTCAATTGACTAACAATCATATCAATTCATTGATATAATCTGAATCCGACACACCTTCGCTCATCTTCAAATTAAACAAACGTCGCATCAAATAGACTTTGTTGATTGCGAGAGGCTTCTCTTTGTATATCTGATAGGGCTTGCATCAAATCAGCAGTGGTCTTCTCCTTCACAATGTTAAATGCAACGTTACGAGCCAACGTCAGCCGAATAATACCCATAGCTCGTCTATCCAGCAAATCCCAATCAGCTTACTTCATCGACTCTAGTTTCTCCCCAGATAAGGACAAGTGCAGCTTCATCTAGTAAAGATAATCTTCAATCTACATCTTCTAGAAACTAAAATCATTCCCATCAAATCTGGGAGCCGATTCTCACTTTTACTTTTCTCGCCATCGATTCACTTCAACTTAGCAAAATCTGCTCGTACCAATTGTTGCGGAAAGCGAGCGATTGAACATTAATATAGATTGAAGAAGAAAATAAATCAGACACCGGATTTACGTGGTTCGATTGTAAAGACCCATGTCAACGGGGAGAGCAAGAACGAATTTCACCATGATCAAGTGATACAAGGGAGATTACACACTGAGTCATTCAAACACTTCTCTTGGTGTTTTCCAAGCCCTAATTACACCCAATAACATACGCAATGTTTAGCCCCGAAATTTCTCACGAAATAATCTCTCAATCTCACGAAGGAATTACATGCAAATCTTACCACAAGATTTGATCGGCTACAAACACTAATCTTTCTTGGATGTAATTGCATGAACGAAAAATCCGCCATGCACTCACTAGAATAACAGCGCTTCAACAATCTTTGACAACGGCAAGCTCTTCTGTGACAGATGAATAGCCCATATAAATATGTGCGCGTATCTCAATTCTCAACAAAAGACACGCTTGTTGACTGACTCCAACGTGGATAAGAATCCCATGCAATCCGAGGTAAATTTAGTCAACAAAGTCAATAGATAACAACTATCTTTTCATCGACTGCAATTGTTAGAAGAAAATCCAAAGTCCAAATCTCCTTTTGAATCCTTCTTGGCGATAATAATTAGGAAATCATGATCTATAATTTCCTTTTACACTTTCTTCCATCGCCAACTCTAATTCGCCAAAAGAAGTTAACTTTGTTCAATTTCGAACGTCCGCAAAATATCCAATTTGAAATATTCAAACTTTCACATTGGGCTCAAACTCGAGACATATTTTAACAATGACCATGGAGGTCAGGGACATACCCATTAACAATCTCTCTCATAACATATGTCCCAAGATTCTATCACACCCCGATCCATAAGAATAAGGGCATGACACAACCGTCCTTTCATCAAAGAATGCGGCCTCAACATAACCAAAATTCAGCCTGATATCAATATATATACATCCCCATATGTGTGTGTATGTGTGTGTGTGTGTGTGTGTGTGTGTGTGTGTGTGTGTGTGTGTGTGTGTGACAAAAAGGGTAATTGGTTACAATATTAGAGTATTTTTATAATCCACCAAATCAAATGTACACCTCCTCCAAAGACTAACTCACAAACTTATCAACTATGCACAAGTCATACCAAAAAGTTTCCACCACAAAAGTCCCCCCCTCCCCTGAACAAACGCTCATGTCTACTTGCAACTTGCTGAAGAGCCTGAAAAACAAGTAGATGAGAGGAGTGAGCTACCACAGCTCAGTGAGTAACACACTTCTTCTAAGTGAGAAGGGTATGACTAGCTAGTAGCGAGGGCGATGTCTCTGGGTGGTACTCCCCACTACTTGACGAGTGACGGCGAGAGGATGGCGAGTAGATGGAGGTCGGTGAGCAGTAGCAATGGCACATGGCGGACGGTGGGTGGGCGGCTGGCTAGTAGCGAGGGCGAGTGGTGAAAAGAGTTATTATTTCTCTTTTTTTTTTTTTGTTTGAGCAGCTCAGCATGATCATAAATGAAACTCTGCGATTATACCCTCCTGTCATTGTGTTGACAGGGCAAGTTGAGCAGCAACTCGGGTTGGGAAAACTTGTTCTTCCTGCCACCATCCTCATCTCGGTAGGAAATCTCAAGCTTCACCTTGACCTTAAAATATGGGGAGAAGACGTGCTTCTCTTTAAACCGGGCCGGTTTGCAGAAGGCATTGCCAAAACCACCAACAACAACCCGGCTGTGTTCATTCCCTTCAGCTTTGGGTCTCGAATCTGCACAGGAATGAACTTCATGACACATGTGGTGAAGATCATTCTCCCAATGATTCTGCAGTTCTACACCTTCAAATTGTCCACTGCGTATGTCCATTGTCTAGTTTAAATCCTCACGATTGGCTCAAAGCATTGTAGCTTGGTTCACCAGCATGAGAATAATGTCTTAATTTGTAAGATGATGTACATACATGCCTTCATATCTCAATGCCTTGTGTTGTGCTTCTAGGATTTGTCGAACATTAAAAGGAGGTTGGGGGATGCTGATGACCAGCGGATCCTCCTTAATCAGCATAAGACTGCTAGGGTCTAGTACGTTCTTTATTTACCATACAGTACACTATCTATGCAAGTAGATGTGTGCCAACGTATATTTGCTGTGATATAGAATTTGTTGGGCTCCATTTCGACCTGTGAAATTGTCGGGAGACGAGGACAAGAAACTAGGGAAGCAGGTGCGCCATATGAAATTGACTGGTTGATTGTTCCATTGATCTTCGCTTGTTTCTAACGTGGTATGTGCCCCAATCCGTTGGGAAGAGATAAATTTTTTGTCGCAACAATTAAATTATTAGGCTGGTCACAAGGATCAAGATTATGATAGGATTTGATTAATAAGATCATACATATGGGGGAATTGTTATATCCTATCTTTTGTTTGGCAAAACATAGGATATCATCTTAACTCAGAGACCGTCACCAACCCTTCATTCGGGTCACCTTGAACTAACCCAAATTAAGATATGCATATCTCATTATTTGGATGTCAAATTTGGATGAATGGGATATTGTTGCAAGGGTCTCGACGAATATCATCCGTTTGCACCATTCAATTAGCCTTGGACGAAAATTAACTTTGAATCAAATTTGGTCCAATGTTGTTTAAAAAATTTAGTGTCTAAAATGATAAAGGAAATTCGGGAGAAGTACACTATCAGTGCCATAAGTTGTGTACAGCGCTCACTTTGGTGCCAAAAGTTTCCGTTGGATCACTTAAGTGCCAAATCGGAGGAAAAACGATCACTTTGGTGCCATCGGCGAAAGATTCCGGCCAAAATGATTACGTGGCTTTTTTTTTTTTTTTTTAAATCGACAAGGCCTTAAACGACAAAATGATTACGTGGCTTTTTTTTTTTTTTTTTTAAATCGACAAGGCCTTAAACGACGTCCATTTTCGGTCCTCCTTAAGAAAATGACGTCGTTTTGCTGTCCTACATGGATGGCCTCACAAAACGACGCCGTTTAACTCATTTGGGGATATTTTTTTTTTTTGGGATTGAAATTAGGGTTTTTGTCCGCCGCCAGCTTGGCCGCCGTCCCTCGGCCATCGTTGCTTGGCCGCCGTCCCTCGACCTCCATCGTAGTTGCTTGCCACAACAAGACAAAAGAAAAAAAAACAAAAAGAAAATCCCAAGGGAGAGGGAGGTTTCAATGGCGAGGGCGGAGGAGGGGATGGTGGGGCCACGGCCGCCGCCGTTGTCACAGCTAGCTTCGCCAACGACCTCCATGGTGTTCCAGATCTTCGCGGCTACCATTGGCCAGATCGCTCGTGCTTTTGGAGATTCTTCGAGCTCGCGCTTCCTCTCGCACCCGACGATATTATTTGGGAAAAGGCGGTGGTGGGGGCTGAGATTCGGGGGATTTGAAAGGTCGACAAGGTGATTGAAAATGGGGGAAAACTATTGGGGGAGGGCGGAGGCGAGTGCGTGATTTCTTTTGGAAAAACTACTGGTGTTGTGTTGGTGCGCCTGGGGTGTTGTCTGGTGTCTGTTCTTCTACTGCAGTGCTGTTATTCGAGGAAGAACTAGTCTTCGGGAAGAAGACGACACAAACGGGCGTCATTTTGTTGTTTAAATGCTGACTATACTCTCCAGCGTGCCACATCAGCTTAAAAATTAATAAAAAAAGTGTCACGTTGATTTCGACCAACCGGATCGGAGTTGGCACCAAAGTGAGCGTTTTCAAACTTTTTGCACTTAAGTGATCCGACAGAAGCTTTGGCACCAAAGTGAGTGCCGTCACACGTTATGGCGACGAGGTGTACTTCTCCCAAGGAAATTCTAAATAAAAGTTTGAAGTGTCTTCATTTTTTTCAAATAATGATATAAAGTGAACATTGTTTCAAATAAGAACTTGAAATGTCATTATTTTCTCAAATAAATGTCTAAAGTGGATCTTATTTCAAATTGGGGCTTAACTTTCCGACTAGTCAAGAGCATTTTAATCATTTACCTTTTTTTTTAATTTCTTTTTCCTTTCTTCTTAGCCGATGGCCGATCGGTCTCCGACGATGCCTGGAAAAGGTTGGGTGAGGTTGCTCTTGCCCGATTTGATGAGGGTCACCCTCGCTAGCCACTGCAAAGACGACCTTGCGGCCATTGATGAGGGTTGGCGCTTGCCAATGGTCGATGAGGTGACCCTTGGGAGGCCGCCCGAGGGATATCGGTGAGGTCAGCCCTTGCTAGATTTGGGGTGAGGGTCGCCTCGCTGGCGGCCGGCGATGGAAGGCCTCGCAAATTTAGGATGAGGCCGACTCTCCCAGATTTAGAAAGGGTAGCCTTGCGGCCTTGCTAGTGCTCGCTGGAAAAAAATTAAAATCAAAATTGTATTTGGACAAAAATGCCCTTTAATTGGTTGGAATATTTAGCCGGCCAACAATCGATGAGGTTTGGCTTTTTATTTGAAATAACCATGTTCACTTCAAAGTTCTTATTTAATACAAAGGGGTCCATTTTGAGTCATTATTTGAGAAAAATGAGAACACTTTTAGATCTTTATTTGGAATTTTCCCGAAATCATAATGTTGCAGCCTACCTTTTCCATCAAGAGGGAAAAAATATAGGCTTAAGGATATTGTCTAAAAGGTAGGCCTACGACTCACCAAGCTCAAGCTCACCCAAGTCTATACCACTGTGATGTTGATGAATTCAATTTTAGCTTCAAATTGACGCTATAAAGGTTTTTTAATAAAGAGTTGCCGCCAACCTATTGAAGCCAATTAAAATCAAATGAGGCATTATAGTATACTTTATTTTCTACGCAACTAAAGTGTCTTGTGTCAAGGATTTAGTTACACTAATTAATCAACTAGCGTCCTTGAACATCTAATCTTGGCAAGATGTTTGTCGTGCAACTGATTGATTTTTAAACCCATTCACTAGTATGTGAGGTGATAATGAGGATACGCAATTATTAAAAATTTCAATCAACAACCAAGAAAACATCGAATAAATTGCGAGAGAAAACTAGAATCTAATGCTAAGAAATAAGAAATAATATCATTTCTAACTAAGCCAAAGGGAAAGCACAATTGACATATCATAAGTGCGCGATCACATAATAGTCGAGATCGAAATGCGTAAACGATGACCAAACATTTGTCTCTAAGAATACTCAAATAACATATCAGCTTGTTCAGTTTTGAGCACAATGATTTCACATGGATTTTCACACATTTTAAGAGAAAACTACTTGAAACTAATGTTTAAGAATTTCGCAAATTTTAGAAAAATTTGAAATTTTTTTTATTTTTTAAAATTTTAATAAAAATATTTTTTTAGTTTTTTAATCCAAAAATGGGGAGGGGATGGGCCCATGGACGAGCAGGGGGCTGCCGCTACTCGCCGATTGGGCCACGGGATATCAAAGTCCTAAAGGGAAGGAATGGTCTCAATAAAATAAAACCCAATTTGACCACTATGGGCACATTTTGGTAACAATTCTATTCTTGGGAGTAGATTCTAATCAGAAATGATTTTTTTAATTATACTTCAGGAACAGATTCTAAGCATTTTAAGTCGCTTTTGGAATTTTCCAAAATTTTTGATTTGGAATAAAATCGCGTTTTTAGCATCCACTATCGATTCGCTCCAAACCAATTTATTTTAATTTTTAAATAATTTGTATACTTTTCTCCTTCTTTTTATTTTCTTATTTTCCTTTTTTTTTATTTTCGTTTTATTTTCTTTCTTTTTTTCTTCCTATTCCTTCTTCTTCTTCAGGCCGGCCGCGCCGGGATTGGTGACCGGCCGATCGAGGGCCTACGACCATTGGAGTGTCGTTGGCCCTCAACGAGGTCGTCCCTCATCGGCCGAGCCTCACCAATGGCCAGCCCGGCTGCGGGGCTGGGCGAGCCTCGCCGGTGGCCGGGGCCTCGCCGGGCCGGGCGAGGCTCGCCCGGCCACCGGCGGGGTTGGGCGTCGCAAGGCTTGCCCACCTCTAGCGAGGCCCGCAGGCCACCGGCGGGGGTGAGCCTTGCCGGTGGCTCGCCCGCCTAGGGGCGAGTTCAACGAGTTCACCTGGTTACCCGGCGACCAGCGACCGAACGGTGGCAACGGTGCGAGGCGGGCAGCGGTCGATGAAGAAGAAGAAAAGAGAAGAAGAAGAAGAAGAAGAAGAAAAAGAAGAAGAAGAGAAAATGGAAGAGGAAGAGTTGTTTGATTCTTAGATTTGTTCCCAAAACAAGAATCAATTTTTTTTTTTTTAATTCTTGATTCTGTTCCAAATTTACTTAACAAAAAAATAGAAATTGTTCCTAACAAAAATTTTACCAAACGCGATTACGTTCCCAAACTATTCGAACAAAGTGGATCGCTGTTTGGATGGTTGCAAAAGGGCCTATGAAGATCAAACCCAAAGCCCCACTTCAGCCAAAAATAAATCCAAACAAGCCCAATTAAGCCCAACACTCACTATCCTTGTAATAAAAATGAAACCCGAATTCGCCAAATTAACACTTCAAGCCCAAGACTCATTAAGTCTAAATGAACCCAAAGTGCGCTACCCTCCCTCACCAATTTTCCAATCCCACGACTCGTCTTCTTTGAGAAAGCCCAGAACCATTAATGTCCAATAAACCCAGAACAACAAAACGTCGATTATCCTATATCAAATCAAGAATCACCAGATCCTTGAACGACCACCCCATCGACTACCCGGAACATCTTCGTGAGCAATGTACGCTCAACAGACCCGACTCAGACCAAACCGTGATAGACTTGAATCCACCATTGGTTGAAGTCGGTGCCATGGTGACGTCGGCCAACGTGACCGCGAACCAGCAGCACGGAGTTGTCCTAGGCCAAGCTGACTCCCAGCCCCCACAGATGTTACCCCTCCACAAAACTGTCACGGCACAAAACAAAGGATGCACGCGAAGCAAATTAGACACAAGAAAAAGTTTGCGGATCTAGTGGAGCCATTTTCACAAACAGGTGATGTGCAACCCTGATAGTGGAGTTTTCGACACAAACGGGGGTCAAACCGCACAGGGGTTCTCTAAGGATGACAAGCAGAGACTGATAACGACAGAGCATGGGACCGACGGGACCAGTGATAACGTGAACCAGACGGCCGCGAGCTCCGGCCCCCACGTGTCCAATGTAAGATATAAAAATCAAATGCGGAAATTAGGATCGATTATGCACAAACCTCCGGCCATCGTTCGTATTCACGTTCGTCGGAAAAATCCCGAAAAATTCAGAAAAATATGTGAAGACACGCTACTAACCCAATTCCTCACATATACTGATGGTGTATTCCAAAAGAGGGTTTGAGTTAGACCTTGTGATTACCTCGTTAGAAATGAACGATTGTTCCTTTTATACATCGTCTCCCATCAAGATGGTTACCAAATGGACGCCACGAAAATGTACGAAAATGTGGAAACTACATGTCGAATAACCGCCACTTTAAAGAAAATGTGGGTCCGAAAATATGGGATCACAAAAATAAATAACATCCAAAATAGGACAAAACAGAGCAAAAATAAGGGGAATAACAGGGCATCGGAGCATGTGGCCGCGGGGACCCTACCTGGCTTGGGCGACGACAGCTGGGAGGTGACCTCTAGTCGACCATATCAATGTTGCCAAGCCGGGATCCTCAGGACAATGGCGGATCGCATGCAAAGATCAACTTACCGAAAATCGCAGCGTGGAGGAGGAGGCCGCATGGCCCCACGCCACCGCTTAGCTTGCCGTGCCGGCCTACCTCCAACCCAAAGGTCGTGCTCCTCACTCCCAATCCTACCTCGCCCTGCGCCCGTCCCTTCGTCCTCGTCGTGCCGTGTTGCTCCGCCGCTTAGGGGGAAGGACTGGAAGGAGGAAAGAAAGAATAGGGCCGGGCCGAAAAGGAATGCAAGAGGGAAGAACGGGTCGGGCGTAGGAGGAAAAGAAAAAAAAAGAGGTGAAGAAAGAGCCTAGGCTAGGCCAGGTGAAGAAAAAGGGGCTGGGCCGCCCGGCCCCACCCCGATCTTTTCTTTTAATTTTTTTAAGATTAATTAGTTAATTTTTGTCCTTTTCTTTTTCCGCATTTTTAATTTTTTTCTAATGAATTCTATAAATATTAATGTAAATTCTCCTAGCATCTATATGCTATGTAATTAAACCTTAAATAAAGAGTTAAAATTTAGATGATAACAATTTTCCATCACATTAACCCAACAAATGGTATTAGAGCTGATAATTAATTGATGACCCACTTTTAAAGTGTATTAATGTTTGGTGGACACCTTGAAGAAAAGAACCTTTGATGTGACTTCTGGTGGAGGTAGTGAATGGCGTGTCTTGGCTTCTTGCTGAGCTTGGCTAGGTCAAGATGAGTAAGGTTGAATATGAAGTTTGAGTT